>OV651814.1:96568400-97317471 GCA_927349885.1 Psylliodes chrysocephalus | reverse complement strand
ATTTCATAATCAATTTAAAATTACCTTTTTCTTCTGTGAACGATTGGTACCATTCGGCTTGACTTTTATAAATTTGTTGATCATACATATAAGTAAATGTACTACAACACTGATATGATGATGAATCAGTAAAAGTTTAAATAAGTATCTTACTCCGATTGTACTTATAATCTTCTAACCCCCCCTAACTCTCCGGGTCACAGTAGTGACAAATAATTATTCTTTTTATTTAGTTGGGCATAGAAATATACAAACTAGTTTAGTTAGAAATAATTAAATATAACAGTACTCTCCTGATTCAGTTTGGTCAGTCTAATCAGGTGTTTGTTTTTCGCATTTTAGTTGTGTATCATTGATCCCCAGTGGTATACTTATGTTTATTTTTATGGACACAGGTGATTGCTTCCAAAATCTATAAACAAAGTATTGTGAGAATCTCTAATTCAATAAAAAAAGGCTCTGCATATCTCTAAAATTAGCTTAGACCATATCCCTTAATATTTTCTTTTGATTGCTAAAGACATCATTTGATGATGTTAATGATCCCTATAGTAGTACTCTATATTGTGACACTGAATCAAATTAAAATATGCAATTCTAGGAATTTCCTTCGTTACTAGACTTCTCATCTCATTTAAAGCAAAACGCTTTCGTGACAGATTCGTACCAAGTTCGTCATTATGAGTTCTCCAACCTAAAGACATCATTTGATGATGTTAATGATCCCTATAGTAGTACTCTATATTGTGACACTGAATCAAATCAAAATATGCAAATCTAGGAATTTCCTTCGTTACTAGACTTCTCATCTTATTTAAAGCAAAACGCTTTCGTGACAGATTCATACAAAGTTCGTCATTATGAGTTCTCCAATTTAAGGTATTATCAACGTGAAAAAAATTTTATTTAATTTTATTTAATTTTATTTAATTTTATTTAATTTTATTTAATTTATTTAATTTTATTTAATTTTATTTAATTTTATTTAATTTTATTTAATTTTATTTAATTTTATTTAATTTTATTTAATTTTATTTAATTTTATTTAATTTTATTTAATTTTATTTAATTTTATTTAATTTTATTTAATTTTATTTAATTTATTTAATTTTATTAATTTTATTTAATTTTATTTAATTTTATTTAATTTTATTTAATTTTATTTAATTTTATTTAATTTTATTTAATTTTATTTAATTTTATTTAATTTTATTTAATTTTATTTAATTTTATTTAATTTTATTTAATTTTATTTAATTTTATTTAATTTTATTTAATTTTATTTAATTTTATTTAATTTTATTTAATTTTATTTAATTTATTTAATTTTATTTAATTTTATTTAATTTTATTTAATTTTATTTAATTTTATTTAATTTATTTAATTTTATTTAATTTTATTTAATTTTATTTAATTTTATTTAATTTTATTTAATTTTATTTAATTTTATTTAATTTTATTTAATTTTATTTAATTTTATTTAATTTTATTTAATTTTATTTAATTTTATTTAATTTTATTTAATTTTATTTAATTTTATTTAATTTTATTTAATTTTATTTAATTTTATTTAATTTTATTTAATTTTATTTAATTTTATTTAATTTTATTTAATTTTATTTAATTTTATTTAATTTTATTTAATTTTATTTAATTTTATTTAATTTTATTTAATTTTATTTAATTTTATTTAATTTTATTTAATTTTAATTTTATTTAATTTTAATTTTATTTAATTTTATTTAATTTTATTTAATTTTATTTAATTTTATTTAATTTATTTAATTTTATTTAATTTTATTTAATTTTATTTAATTTTATTTAATTTTATTTAATTTTATTTAATTTTATTTAATTTTATTTAATTTTATTTAATTTTATTTAATTTTATTTAATTTTATTTAATTTTATTTAATTTTATTTAATTTTATTTAATTTTATTTAATTTTATTTAATTTTATTTAATTTTATTTAATTTTATTTAATTTTATTTAATTTTATTTAATTTTATTTAATTTTATTTAATTTTATTTAATTTTATTTAATTTTATTTAATTTTATTTAATTTTATTTAATTTTATTTAATTTTATTTAATTTTATTTAATTTTATTTAATTTTATTTAATTTTATTTAATTTTATTTAATTTTATTTAATTTTATTTAATTTTATTTAATTTTATTTAATTTTATTTAATTTTATTTAATTTTATTTAATTTTATTTAATTTTATTTAATTTTATTTAATTTTATTTAATTTTATTTAATTTTATTTAATTTTATTTAATTTTATTTAATTTTATTTAATTTTATTTAATTTTATTTAATTTTATTTAATTTTATTTAATTTTATTTAATTTTATTTAATTTTATTTAATTTTATTTAATTTTATTTAATTTTATTTAATTTTATTTAATTTTATTTAATTTTATTTAATTTTATTTAATTTTATTTAATTTTATTTAATTTTATTTAATTTTATTTAATTTTATTTAATTTTATTTAATTTTATTTAATTTTATTTAATTTTATTTAATTTTATTTAATTTTATTTAATTTTATTTAATTTTATTTAATTTTATTTAATTTTATTTAATTTTATTTAATTTTATTTAATTTTATTTAATTTTATTTAATTTTATTTAATTTTATTTAATTTTATTTAATTTTATTTAATTTTATTTAATTTTATTTAATTTTATTTAATTTTATTTAATTTTATTTAATTTTATTTAATTTTATTTAATTTTATTTAATTTTATTTAATTTTATTTAATTTTATTTAATTTTATTTAATTTATTTAATTTTATTTAATTTTATTTTATTTTAATTTTATTTAATTTTATTTAATTTTATTTAATTTTATTTAATTTTATTTAATTTTATTTAATTTTATTTAATTTTATTTAATTTTATTTAATTTTATTTAATTTTATTTAATTTTATTTAATTTTATTTAATTTTATTTAATTTTATTTAATTTTATTTAATTTTATTTAATTTTATTTAATTTTATTTAATTTTATTTAATTTTATTTAATTTTATTTAATTTTATTTAATTTTATTTAATTTTATTTAATTTTATTTAATTTTATTTAATTTTATTT
Organism: Psylliodes chrysocephalus; assembly: GCA_927349885.1. Classification (NCBI taxonomy): domain Eukaryota; kingdom Metazoa; phylum Arthropoda; class Insecta; order Coleoptera; family Chrysomelidae; genus Psylliodes; species Psylliodes chrysocephalus. The sequence goes on along the minus strand of OV651814.1, from coordinate 97,314,362 downwards.
AATTTTATTTAATTTTATTTAATTTTATTTAATTTTATTTAATTTTATTTAATTTTATTTAATTTTATTTAATTTTATTTAATTTTATTTAATTTTATTTAATTTTATTTAATTTTATTTAATTTTATTTAATTTTATTTAATTTTATTTAATTTTATTTAATTTTATTTAATTTTATTTAATTTTATTTAATTTTATTTAATTTTATTAATTTTATTTAATTTTATTTAATTTTATTTAATTTTATTTAATTTTATTTAATTTTATTTAATTTTATTTAATTTTATTTAATTTTAATTAATTTTATTTAATTTTATTTAATTTTATTTAATTTTATTTAATTTTATTTAATTTTATTTAATTTTATTTAATTTTATTTAATTTTATTTAATTAATTTTATTTTAATTTTATTTGTATTTGTTAATAATAATAATAAAAAAAAAATGTATGACTTGACTTGCTTTATTCCCTGTATATTTACTATTAAATAAACAAATTTTCAATACCCGAATACAACATTCATTTTTATACACATTATTAAATCCCAATCTTAAATGACATATCAAAATACCCCTGTATTTACATTCATGAGGTAAAATACTAAATTACTAAACCTACACTAACTCATTCACTCTTCATTTAAATCAACTATACTACATACTAGCATTACAGTCTACAAAAAAATTAACTACTATCAATGTCTTTTTTGACACAATTTATTTATTCGTGATCTAATAATTAGTACATAAAGTGTTACTCACTGTTTTACCATGAAATTGTCTTTTCCACAAGTATATTATATCACCATCTTCGGTTTCTTTCTCGTCTGTTGGGTTTCTTCTATGCCTGTCCGGAACAACAGTTACGTATGTTTATCCGTAACCATTTTGTACCATATACCTTACTATCTTGGACTATATTTACTGTTTTGGTTATTTAAATTTGTTTATTTAACATGTATTATAGTTCTTTTTCCATATTTTTCCAAAAATAAATCTTTTACAAAATTTTGACATCCTTCTACATTTTTAAAATTTGACATTCAATAAACCTTCCTTCAAAAACAATATCCTCCTTCGATAACCGATTTAAAAATAAAAACTCATATACAGGGTGTTATTGCATAACTCTACTATATGTGAAATTTACTTTGTTAATTTAAAATGAAAAATTTACCATAGCAATATATATATATTTTAGGTTTCCTGTAAATCTTCAAAAATTCATGTTCTGGAAAATCTTAAGACAATTCAATTAGACGAAATAGAATTTAATAAAAAAAAATCTATAATGCCAAATACTTATGTAAACAATGACAATAATAGTTTGAAAACTTTTGAAACAATAGACAATGATAATGATGAAGGCAAAGACGTTGATGTAAATGAATGCCCTGAAAAAAGTAACTCTTCCTTTGAAAGGTGTGAGGTAGAATGTTACGAAAATAAAATTAGATCGGATATTACGTTCCCTAAAGAAAGAATTGTCGAGGTAATTAAGGTAAATGCAAAACAAAATTAAATTATACTTTTTTTTTAACTTATATTCCACTGTTTTAGGAAACAAAAGAGAACAAAATAAATATAAAAAAAGTTAGGTGCAAATTTTGTGTCGACGATATTGCATCAACAAATTTTGTGAGGCATATGAAAAAATATCACCGAGATGAAAATGAAATCAAAAAAATTTTAGAATATCCAAAGAATAGCAAAGGAAGAAGACAAGCTTTCATGTTATTTAGGAATAACACTAATTTTGATTTATTTATTAACGGAGAAGTTCGACCAAACAGAAAATCCATTAAAAATGAGTCTTCAACGTTTTATCCATGCATATATTGCAAGGGCACGTTTAACAAAAACTATTTAAATCGTCATGTAAAAACATGCAAGTCTAAAATATATTCCAAACCGAGTACATCGTATCAGATACCTCAAAGATATATGACTGACTCCCAGACAGCCGCTTGTGCAATGGATTCGACAAACGTTATATCTAGATTGAATGTGAAGAGTCAGGTATATTATTTTTTAATTTACAATGCAAGGATTTAGTGTTACCTCCCTCTCTCCGCCATTTATTTCTTAATAAATGCAATAGATATAAAAACATCACGTTCTCAATTTTAAACCTCTATATTTTTTAAAATGAGGACCTTGTTTGTAAGGATTTAAAACTATTCAACGGAGGAAATTGACATTTTTAATGAGCCAGAATCCAAGGAATTATTAATTGATTAAAACAAATCAAAAACAAATTTTTGAAAATAAAACAAATAGCATTTTTCTTCCTCATTAAAACCATGTTTTTGTTATTTATATATTTACGAGTATAAAAAATTAATTCTGTATTTTCTTGCACCTTAAAAGTTGTTTCCACGTTGCCTAATACCAGAGCTGGGAGTATCTTAGAAAAAAAGATACTTTTCAGTATCTAAGATACAAGATAATATCTTGTATCTAGATACTTTTTCATGTGATGCAAAAGTATCTAAATTTAAAGATACTTTTTAAAAGTATCTGTATCTTCTATCTATTTTTAAGTATCTAAGATACTAAAAAGTATTTAAGATACTGTATAAGTGTCTTAGATACTAAAAAGTATTTAAGATACTTTTTAAAAGTATCTACTTTTCAAAAGTATCTATGATATTTTTTAAAAGTAGTTAAGATACTTTGTGAAATAGATGTTTTTAGGTTGCGCTGATCGGTGAGTTGCATTGCAGAGGATTTCATGCTGTCAGTATACTTGGAGAAGAACAAATCTCTTTGTGAATTAGCTAGGTACTCTGTATTTACTAGGGTTGCCAGACTTGCTTGTACGCTTTTTATGCAAATGCCACGCTTTTTAAAAATCGCAGAGGAACCGGATTTATATAAAAATAGAGAAATGTCCGGGTAAAAGACCCTCGTTTTTACGAAAAATAAGCTGATGACCTTTTTCTTTTTTTTTAACGGCAATAAACCATTTTTAATTAATATGCATTCTCAATATTAAACTTAAGGATGTAGAGTAGTCAAGCAAAACAAGAAGTTTTCTAGTTGTGACATCTCACTGATGACCACAATTTTCAAAGAAAATCTGCAGCATTGGCTGTCGCAGATATTTCATAAGTATCTTATCTACTAAAAATATCTAAGATACCTTACAAGAATAAGTATTTTAGATACTTTTAGAAGTATCTTAGATACTAAAAAGTATCTTGGATACTTTTAGAAGTATCTTTTTCAAAAACCATCTTAGATACTTTCTTCGAAAGTATCTTAGATACTTTCTTCGAAAGTATCTTAGATACTTTTTAGAGGTATCTTGTATCTTAGATATTTTTAATACTTAGTATCTTTTTCTAAATGTATCTATCTTAAGATACTTTTTACGAAACTATCTGTATCTTGTATCTAGATACTTTTTTAAAGTATCTTTCCCAGCTCTGCCTAATACCCATGTAACCAAATTTCAGTTTCTTACAACTATTTAATAGACATTTTTAAATTATTTTAAATGAAATATCAAGGATATCGCGATTTAAAAAAAAAAATAAGATTTTAAAAGTTGAGTATATATTCGTTGTGTTAAAAATGGTCGTATACCGGATTTAAATATGAGGATAACCGATTCAGTTATCATTAGTGCGCCATGAAATAATAATATGCCAGGCTTAGATTGCCTTTAACCCAATACAGTTGAACTTTGCAGAGGACGCGATATTGATAGGTTTCTGGCTATTAAATGACGCAGTATTGATAGAAGGATGTATATACAGGGTGATTTATGAGTTGATCCTTTTTTATTCAACTGTGTATACTTAAAATAACTTTTTCTAATAAGTTTTTTAAATAACTCAAAAATAAGGGAGAAGCTAATTTGAAAAGTCGAACAATCTCTGCCTAACGACGGCTGATAAAATTTTTTGTTCGTGTTTACATTTTTTATGCCGATCAGTGTTATCTCAATTTGTTGTTAATTCATCGCGTGATAGATTTCAGTTAGTTCGGGATTGTTTAAAAATAAAAATGGCTCAAGTGTATGAAAATAATTTTTGTTATTTTAAAAAAGTTATTTGAAAAAGTTTTTTCTTTTAAGTAGTCGTACATATAGGTGAACAAAAGTATCAACTTAGAAATCACCCTGTATATATAGGGTGGGCCAATTATCTCCCCGCGGAGCGTATCGCTGAAACTAATTGAAATAACGAAATTATTTTGTTTTAAAATCCCCATAACTAGAAAATAGTTTCATTTATACATTTTAATTGAAACACCCTGTATATTTTTAGATTGATAAAGGGCACACGCCAATGCATTGTTTTTGTAAATATGATGCTGCGTTGCCATGTTATTAAAATTTTTATTAAATTTTCTGAAAAATCGGTACATTTCAAAAATATTCAAAAATGCATTTATTTTACGAATTTGGTAAAAATTAACTTTGGCTGAAGTTAGTTGAGTCCCGAACTTACCTTGTCTATATTTAATAATTTTTTCAATATGTTCACTATTAACATTATTTTCACTAAAGCTTACCTTTGTTTCTAGAGGTGTTTTTACTGGGTTACAATTTTCCATTTTAAACTTACGCAACAGTTGGTTTATGTATTGTTCTTGATCCAAAGTGATTGAACCATCCTTATTTCTCATAATTCGTATCCCGAGACACATTTTTGCCTCACCCAAATCCTTAATTTTAAATTTAGAACCCAACTCTCTTTTCAAAAATTTAGTTTCTTTATAATTATTTGAAAATATAAAAGTCATCAACATATAATGCAATAAACGTTTGAGAATTATTTTTACTATTTTTTACATATACACAGGGTTCCAAAGCAGATTTGTTATAACCTAAAAGCATCAATACATCATCTACTTTTCTGTTCCAAGTTCTGGAGGACTGTTTGAGTTCATGAATGGCCTCTTTTTAACTTACACACCATATTTTCATTGCCTGATATGTCAATGCCTTCTTGCTGACGCATAAAGACAGTTTCCTCCAAAACTCCATTCAGGAAAGTAGTAGTATATGAGTAATATGGGTAATACATAAATCTAATTTAGCCGAAAAGGCAATTAACAAACAAGGTCGAGTGACGAACTACAGGTGAAAAAGTTTCGTCATAATCCACTCCTTGTTTCTGCGTAAAACCTTTCGCTACCAATCTAGCCCGATACTGCACTTCACCTTCACATCCCGTTTTTTAACACGCTTATATTAGCTTCACCTGTATGTATGTATGTTTGTAACTCTCCTTTGGACTCAAGTGGCTTATTACTGTTAGGGGGCGTCCATTAATTACGTGAGGTGTTCAAGGGGGGGAGGGGATAAAACTAAATCTGTCTAAATCTCACTTAGGGGGGATGGGGGGGTTTTCGTAAATCTCACGTAATTTTTTTTTTGGTAGAAAACGGTGTAAAATTGCGTGAAAGTAAAGTTAAATTATAGTAAAAGTATTTCTAGAATAAAATATGGAAAAATCTTATAATTATGTTTATTTACAACCATATATGTAATGTTGTCATTACTAACGTCATTGAAGGTTGGGAAGTGTCACATTACACACCTCTACTTCCCGCCCTCACTTCCCGCCCTCATTTCATCTATTCTAGATGAATATTTTTTATATTTAAAAAAAATAACACAATTTTTGACAAATTTTATAATACCTATTTAATGGCAAACAATAAAAAACAACAATGAACTAAAAATACAACAAACTACTTATAAATATTTATTATTCGCGAATTTAATATCCGGCTTTATCTGACATTTGTTTATTCCTGTCTCGAGATCATAGCTAACCTCGACGCTTCTCGTCTCGACATTTCCATTTAAGTATTTATCATTTAATTTTATTAATGTGATTTTAAATAATTGCAACACTCTCAAACACTAGTCTTTGCTAGTCTTAAATAAAAGTAATGGAACATATTGTGTTTTTGTTTTTTTTTAATAATCCAACACATTTACACCCAAAACACGAATTCTGAAAAATCTCACGTGAGATTAGGGAAGGGGGGGAGGGAGTTAAGGAAAATCTTACCAAATCTCGCCAGGGGGGGAGGGGGAGTGAAAAAATCCTCAAAAATACCTCACGTAATTAATGGACGCCCCCTTAGTATATCCCGTTAAGTCAAGTTCGTTCGTGACCGAGCGGTCTGACGCGCGGGTTTTGGATTGCCAGTCTCACCGATCGTGGCTTCTAATCCCCACGGCTGAAAAAAATAATTTTTTTTAGCATTTTTTTTTTTAATAATTAATCGAACTAAAAAGTAAAAAATAAATATAGTTTAAAGAAATTAAAAAACACGCTTTTATAATACATCGAACTAAAAAGTGAAAAATAAATATAGTTTAAAAAAAACTAAAAAACACGCTTTTAGAGCATATCACACTAAAAAGTTAAAAATAATTTTTCAAATAAGCTTAAAACAATGATAAATGGAAAATACTAGTATTATTGTGAAAAAAGCGTGGGGCGCTTTGTCCATATTTCTCGTACATCGAGTGCCCGACGCTTTTTTCAAAATAATACTAGTATTTTCCACTTATTATTGTTTTAAGCTTATTTGAAAAATTATTTTTAACTTTTTAGTTTGATATGCTCTAAAAGCGTATTTTTTAGTCTGTTTAAACTATATTTATTTTAAATACCCGCTCGCACCGCACTACACAACCATCTTGAGGTAGATCTGTTAGTTCCCAAGTATCATTTTCTTGAAAAGAATTCATTTCCTTTAACATAGCTTCCTTCCACTTCTGTCTATCAGGTCTTGTGCTAGTGCTTCTGATACTGTAACGGGATCAGCATCAAGGTCTGAAGTATCAGCAGCAGTGGCGGTTTGTCCGTAAGGGCACTTGGGCACGTGCCCTAGTATAATAAACAAAAAAAAATTACTTATATATTTTATATTTTACTCAATGCCTATTATTATTTTATCTAATATTCAGCGCAAACCGCGTTGGCACGACACTGAACGACCGGGCGTTGAGCGACGTTCCGAGAATTCCAAAATTAAGATGGGCACAGGGCACAGTAAATGTGTGCCTCTGTTGTTTTCTCTCTCATTATGATGCGAAAACCAAGGACAACGACAATATCGCTTAGCAAGAGATGAACACATGCGATGGATTATACGTCACAAGCAGGGCGCTGACCTTCCTCATCGTGACGTGTTGTACCCATGGCACAGATTACCTAGACCAGATATAACGAATGTACGCAGCGGCTCCCTCACAAAGGCGATGTGCGTTTGTTGGACCATGATAATAATTTATTTATTGTGATTACGAAAAAACGTTAGTTGGACCAATGGAATAGTTAAGAAATAAAACTACAAAGAAAAATAACTTTTTTTTATAAAGCAGTCAAAAATATAAAAAAAAAATCAATAATATTTATAAATGGGACAAAATTTTAGTTTTTCTTTTGGTTTTGTCTGACTTTTTCGAGGATTTCAAATCTCTGTTTGCATATTTAAGAGTATAAAAAATTCTGAGTTTTATAAATAATTTAATGGTGTACATTTTTGCAAATTGTTGGCAAGAATGACCAAATTCTATTTTGCTCATCTCAAAAAGGTATGCGTTGGAAATTCCAGGCTTAGTTGACAAACTATCAAATAGAGAAATAAATATTTTTTCTAATTTGAAAATATAAAAGAGAAATTTTTCGCTGGGAGATTTTAAATTGCCAAACACCTTTTCTTCAGAGTCGTATGCTTTAAAATGCTCCTACACGATGGAATTTTACATCGTAGTGTGTCAATACTATTTATGTTTATAAAAAGGATTTGATTAAATGTCTCGAAGAAATTATGAACACAGAATTCAATAAAAAAACTATTAATCAGACTAAAGCGTTGATAAATTTTGAAAGACAGATTTTAGTTTCTGGTTATTTTTCTTCAGCAAAATAATACCAAATTGCGATATTCTTTTTGATCAACTGCATAGTAGACAGCTCGATGCTCTCAAGGTTAAAATAAGCATATCAAATTTTGCAGCAGCTATTCAAAATATGAGAAATAATATAGACACGCTAATTCATGAAGAATTGCAATCACAAGAACTAAACTTAAACGACAACACCCAATCAGGTCCAAGTACAAGCAAGAAGAGACGGTTTGTTGAAAAGGGAGGACCCCATTCCTAATTTAAGGATATGTAAGGCACCATCTGTTTTACCGACATCGAGAATATCATCGGCCATGTCCAATAACTTTGTTTTAATGGCGTCCACGCTGATATTCATACCTGAATGTTCCACAGCCATTATCATTGGGGAAAATTTATCTGGTAAACCTGCCAGTAGTAGCGATCCCACCCATTCCTCGTCTATTTTACAACCAGTTCTTCTTAATTTCTGTGAATTTTCCACAATCTGGTTAACATAACTCGCCATTGATTCACAATTTTTCAAACTTGTTGAGATGAGCATGCGTAACAGGGATATTTTTCTCGTAAAGTCGCAATCCTCGAATAGAGATTTAAACTTATTCCATATCTCTTCGGCGGTCGTGCACTTTTTGATGTGGACATAGAGAGGAGGATCAACAGTTAGTATTAATTTCGCTTTTGTAATTTTCGCAGCTAACGTCTCCGTACCGGTGATAGTGTTTTCAAGGCCATCCAGCGTCAGGTAACTCTCCACGGCAAAAGCCCACTCACCATAGTTCTCTTGTCCTAGTAACTTAGGATCGCTCGAAAGATAACTACTAGTCATACTTGTGCAATTCAACAACTTTAAAAACTGATTAAAAACGCGGGTCTGGGCCCATAACTTCTAAAAATGAAACACTTGCACAGACTGAACTTTATTGACAGGAACAGTTTTACCAACATGTTACAGAACAAAGACAACAGGGCGGGAAGTTCAAATATGATATTATATTTCAACATTTATTTACACATTATTTTATAATTTATATTACGACTGCAACGGTTATTATCGGTGGGTAACATTCGTCCTCAGAGTATAAGTATATACTGAGGAACAGTTCATTCTTGGCATGTGGCCTGACATTACCAATTTTAGTATTGCCAACTTAAGCCATGTTGCATACGTCACACCCCCTTTTCTTAGTACAGAAATAATGCACCCTTTTATGTTTACCTGTAAGTTTAATATATTTTGTAATTTGTTTTGTGTGGTCAATATGACCAATTCAATTTCTCTAGTACTTCGTCTTATTACATTGCTATCAGTAGCAAGTATCGTCTTACTTACATTTCCTGTCTGTTTTACTACGTTATCTGTTGTCTTACTTGTGGATACTTAAGATTCTGGGCTGCTGGATGGTTGTATTGTTGGCTACTGTGGTAGCTGATTTGTGGAGTGTGATTATTGTTCTCTGAAACAGTATGATTATTATTTATTAAAGTCTTAACATTATTTACATTATTAACTAAACTATTATCTATCCGTAACAATAACGAGTTTTTGCTTTAAGGTACGTTTACATCTGACATTTATTGCATGAGATTTATGTCTGATAGTTGATTAGTCCAGTGTAAACACTCAAACATATATCTCCGAGAGAAATTTTTGTGTGTTTCTACTGGACTAAACAACTGTTACATTCATGTTACTAACCTCCATTTATCTTTCAAAAATATTTTCATTATTAACCTTCAAAAAATTACAATGTTTTCTTTCACATACTTGAGCTAAATGCCCTTTTCTCTTGCACTTTTTTCTTTCAGGAATAATGTCAGATTTTCTGCATATTTGCAATCGACCACCAGACTTTGCACTCTAGCATACCATTCTGCCATGATCTCGCTCGTTCCTTGCTGTGCCGAATTAAATTTTCTTCGTTCTCGCTAAACTACTGTCCTAGGGCAAAATTGTTGTTTGAGTAACTTTGAGAGATCTTCAAACGTCTTTTCTTTTGGTAATATTGTAACGTTACTTAATAGGGTTGACACTTTATGTTCATATTTTGTCGTTAGCTTTGAAATATTCTTCCAATTGTTCACTATAAATTATCCAATCGTCAATTTCACTATTGAATTGTTGGAATTTGCCGCCGACGCCATTGCTACCGTTGGTACCGGTTGCCATTTTGAATTTGAGCACCTCGATTTTCAAATCTTTTAATTTGTTTTTCTCGCCGCCATTGTGGTGTATCTATATAATTGCAATTGAAACACTGTGTACTTATGACGATACATTTATTTACACGTTATTTTATCGTTTATATTACGACGGCAACGGTTATTATCGGTCGTTAACATTCATGCTCGGAGTATAAGTATAGACTGAGGAACAGCTCATTCTGGGAATGTGCCCTGACATTATCAATCTTAGTATTGCTAACTTAATCCATGTTGCATACGTCACAAATACAGAACGTAATTTTCTCAACAAAATGTTGTTTTCTAATGAAACTAAAAATGGTTCTGTAAATAGACACATTTTTCATTATTACTCAGACGCCAACAATCATCTTTTTAGAACAACGTCTCAAGTCCGGTAGTCACTGAATGTTTGGACAGGCATAATAGATAACTAAGTAATAGGACCTTATTTTATTAATGGAACTGTAAATGGCGCAAGATTTCTATCATATTTAGAAAGAACGGAAGCAATTTATTGGTCTTTAAAAAATATACAATATTATGCCAGTTATCTATATAAATATAAAACACAACATGTTTAGGCACGTCATTAAATACTAAAAGTAGACATATTTATATACTTTACATACACCTAACTTAACACAGTTAAAATAGAAATTTAAAATATAAATTTAAAATGTAAATTTAAAATGAGGAATCAGTCTTCAGACTCTTCAGAGGTAGATCTCAACCAGTCAAAATCAAATACTTCCTTAACCATAAATTTTAATTTTTTATGTGTAAAGTTTATCCATAACAAAGGAAGAATGTTGTATATCTAACAGTAATAAAATTCTGTTTATCTAGCAGCACTCTCCTGATTCAGTTTGGTCGGTCTAATCAGTTTTTCTTTTTCGCATTTTAGTTGTGTATCATTGATCCAGTGGTATATTTATGTTTATTTTTATGGACACAGGTGATAGCTTCCAAAATCTATAAACAAAGTATTGTGAGAATTTCTAATTCAATAAAAATATTCTCTGCATAATCTCTAAAATTAGCTTAGAACCATCTAAACGGGTCGGTGGTGTAGCGGTCTAACGCGCTTATATTCATTTATAAGCAAATTTATGTGTCAGAGACTGCTGGGCTTCGAATCCCAGACCAGACCGTGGATTTTTAATTAAATTGCATGGTTCGGTATAGGATTTGATGTGTGCCCTATTAATAGAAATTCAATTTCTGTTGATATGACATGAAAATTATAAAAAATCGCCATATATTACCGTCTCGATGGTGGTGGGTGAGGTTTTCCGTGTTTTCCTCACCTGTAAGTCAAATGGCACCATCAATCATCTTTAAGTCGCCCCGGAGCGCCACGGCAAATAATAATAACCGTCCCTTTCCCCGCAGAAGCTCAGCTTTTGGGGTTAAAATTCACTCGTAAGGGGGTGAATTAGGGAGAGTATTATTATTATTATTATTATTATATCCCTTAATATTTTCTTTTGATAGATAAAGACATCATTTGATGATGTTGATGATCCCCATAGTAGTATTCCATATTGTAAATGACACTGAATGAAATCAAAATATGCAATTCTAGGAATTTATTTCGTTACTAGACTTCTCATCTTATTTAAAGCAAAACGCCTTCGTGACAGCTTCGTACAAAGTTCGTCAGTATGAGTTCTCCAAATTAAGTTATTATCAATGTGAAAACCTAGTATTTTTATACTTTGTTCTCCTTCTACAATTTCAGTTCTTTTAGTAAAGTTAATTTCTTTGGTTTTATCTTTATTTAAACACAAAACGTTTGCATTGAAATATTGTTAACTTTTTTCCTGGACCTCGGCTGATATCCCATATAACATATTAGTGTCTTTGCTGCTCACCAAATATGTTGTCATTTGCATATATAAATATATCTGCTACATCAACATACGAAGGTAGGTCATTCATATATAAAATAAATAGCAAAGGGCCTAAAACATATCCTTGGAGAAACCAGATGTCTAACCTCTTTTACATCAGACTTTAAACTATTGTGAATAATATATTGTGTTCTATTATTTAAAAATGATTTCACTACATTCAGTACTGGTCCTTTTATTCCATACTTTTCTAGCTTTGTGAGCAAGATGTCATGGGAGACACTATCAAATGCTTTTGAAAGGTCGCAAAGCATAAGCCTCGTGGAAATTACTAAATCTTTATTTTTTTACAATAGTGTGTACATCTGTTACTGCCTGTTTTGTAGTCGCAATGATCTGAGAAGTTCTCTCCCATCTATAAATTTAAGAAGTCTTTTAATATTATTTCTATATATTTTTATAAAAAGGGGGTAATGGTAACAAATCTATAGTTATTATAAATATTTAAATCACCCTGTTTAAGAATGGGTGTAGCTCTACAAAGTTTTAGAGTATCTGGGTACTTGCCATTTACAAACAAATATTTATCAGATGTACCATTGGTTTACTGAGAATATCCTATATACTTTTTGAGTTTTTTAAAGAAGCTATTACCTGCAACACTTCTTTTTCATTTGTTGGTCGTAGGAAAATAGAGTCTCTGAGAGATACTTTCAGTAATTCTGATCCCTCTTTGCTTGTTGATGGATTACTGGCAATCAGACATTTTTGGAGACCTTCTTTGATTTTTTATAGACCAAGTGGTTTTACTTATATTATCGCTCTTTAATAACATATTATTATAAGAACTAGTTTTAGATGTTGCTACCAGGTAAACGTCCATAATTGGCTCGATTTTAAATTTGAAAATCATTGGATAGGGCAAGCTGGTCCCATATCTTGGCCTGCTAGGTTCCATGATTCACTCCTTTGGATTTATTTTTGTGTACTGTGAACAGGTAACCGCAAAAGAAAATATGAAAGCGCATTCAAGATACCTTCACGACAATCACTTCTGAAATGCTTACAAACGTCCGCAATTAGGCATTCCAACGACCTGTCCAAATGGCTACCAGTGGGGACTGACAGTTTAAATATGGCAACCCTGTTGTTATGTTGTCATTAACAGGGTAAATTATACATATATAGTTATATAGGTTGCTCACAGCTGGTCGTTTGCGAGCGGCCATATTGCCTGGCAAATATTTATTAATTTAAATCGGTTTAGCAAAAATGTGTTTTAAAACCAATTTTCAGCCTTTAGATATTTAAAAAATAATAATTGCTTACATTTTTACTTCAAGGCATAAGCTTATGTTTATTTTGAAGAATATGGATGATCAATCTATGTAACTATCTATTTCATTGACCTTGTCAAATCACCAGGCCTACAGTGTTGCCCTAATTTTGCCATATCATAACCTGTCAAAACCCACTGGTAGCCATCCAGTTTGGAATGCCTAATTCATTAAAAAAAGACTGAGGAAATGCATGGAACAAAATGGAAGACATCTTGAGCATTTCATGTAGTTAAAAAATAAGTCAATACTTTTTTTTAAATTGGAAGTTAGTTTTTTATTCCTATTAAATGAACTATTCGTTCAAAAATTTCGAAACGGTTTCTGTTAGAAAGCTTGTGTATCAGACTTTCAAAATATTGAATAATATACAAAGCTTTTCATTTTTTTTATTTAAATTACCGAAAATATAATCTTGTTATATTTTTGAAATGTACCGATTTTTCAGAAAATGTACAAAAACAATGCATTACCACTGAAGTAGCGATCTAAAAATATAAAAACATACAGAGTTTTTCAATTAAAAATGTCATCAGCATTTTTGCTACTTGAACGTCGAACAAAATAAATCGTTTTTCATTTCATTTCGATATCTAAATTAGTTTCGGCGCTACACTCAGCCGTGAGATAATTGGCCCACATTGTATATGTACATATATATTTTAGGTTTCCTGTAAATCTTCAAAAATTCATGTTCTGGAAAATCTTCAATCAGACGAAATAGGATTTATTAAAAAAAAATCTGTATTGCCAAATACTTATGTAAATAATGACAATGGTCGTTTGGAAACGTTTGAAACAATGGACAATCATAATGATGAAGACAAAGACGTTGATGTAAATGATTGCTCTGAAAAAAGTGACTCTTCCTTTGAAAGTAGTGAGGTAGAATGTTACGAAAATAAAACTAGATCAGGCGTTACGTTCCCTAAAGAAAGAATTGCCGAGGTAATGAAGGTAAATGCAAATCAAAATTAAATTATACTTTTCCAACTTAGATTCCACTGTTTTAGGAAACAAAAGAAAACAAAATAAAAATAAAAAAAGTTAGGTGCAAATTTTGTGTCGACGATATTGCATCAAAAAATTTTGTGAGGCATATAGAAAAATATCACCGAGATGAAAATGAAATCAAAAAAATTTTAGAATATCCAAAGAATAGCAAAGAAAGAAGACAAGCTTTCCTATTATTTAGGAATAACACTAATTTTGATTTATTTATTAACGGAGAAGTTCGACCAAACAGAAAAACTATTAAAATTGATTCTTCGACGTTTTATCCTTGCATATATTGCAAGGGCATGTTTAACAAAAACTATTTAAAGCGTCATGTAAAATCATGCAAGTCCAAAATATATTCCAAACCGGATACATCGTATCAAACACCTCAGAAATATTATGTGACTGACTCCCAGACATTAGCTGCTTGTGCAATGGATCCGACAAACGTTATATCTAGATTGAATGTGAAGAGTCAGGTATATTATTTTTTAATTTACAATGCAAGGATTTAGTGTTACCTCCTTCTCTCCGCCATTTGTTTCTTGATAAATACAATAGAAATAAAAACGCTCCTACATCACATTCTCAATTTTAAACTTCTTTTTCTTTTTATTTAATATAATCAGGACCTCGTTTGTAAGGATTTAAAACTCATCAACGGTGTAAGGAAATTGACATTTTTAATGAACCAGAATGCAAAGAATTCTTAAGTAACGGGCTATAAATGATTAAACCAAATAAAAAAACATATTTTTGAAAATATAGCAAACAGAATTTTTCTATCCATGTTTTTACTATTTATATATTGACGAGTATAAAAAATAAATTCTGCATTTTCTTGCACCTTAAACTTGTTTATATACCCATGAAACCAAATTTCAGTTCTTTACAGTATTTAATAGAAAAAATTTAATGGTTTTAAATGAAATATCAAGTATATCGCTATATAAAAAGAAATAAGAGTTTAAAAGTTAAGTATATTTTCGTTGAATTAAAAATGGTCGTGTACCAGATTTAAATATGGGGATAACTAACTCTGAATCCTTCGTAATATACATTTTTTAAATACGAAATTATATTTTGGCTCACGATGTTTCAAAAAATGGTGGGCCCGTTAATAGGATAGGTAGAACACTGCAAAATAAGTTGGCTTTGCTCATTAAAAATTTTTCGTAACTTCATCTTTTTTCAAAAAAAAATTATACACATTTTTTACGATTAATTCGAAACTACTGGCAACATTGTAATGAAATTTTGTAAGAATATGTTTTGGAAGCTAACACACCGGATATATTTGTTTTTATATCTGCCTCTCGTAGATGGCGATAGGTTACACGGTTCGCACCTTGGACTAGGTAAATAAAGAAAGGATTCGTAACGCCGCACGAAATTGTGTTCCATTCCGACACCAACGATATTCG
Source organism: Psylliodes chrysocephalus (assembly GCA_927349885.1). Lineage (NCBI taxonomy): Eukaryota > Metazoa > Arthropoda > Insecta > Coleoptera > Chrysomelidae > Psylliodes > Psylliodes chrysocephalus. The sequence continues at coordinate 97,298,674 of OV651814.1, read as the reverse complement.
ACCAGAGACGCAACATGTTGGAAATAAAATAATGAACTTTTATTTAAAAATTAAAATAAATGGGGAACAATAAATAAGACAAGAAAAATATATACACACAGGGTGCGCCACGCTCAACGGGATGGAGCCTGGTGGGTAGAATCCGATTACAATAAGAAGAATACAGCTACGTCAAAACTATTATTTCAAATGTCAAATATATATCATCTATAACTAGCAATAAATAAAGAATATGTGAGTTGTTAGGTTTAAAAATATTCCTGTATTCCTATAATATTAACACGTCACTAAACTCCCAGTAGGCGGCTATAGCCAACAAATTACACCGCCAATTGATGACGTACCTGTGTTCTTCTAATTGTAATCGGACCCTAACCTACTAACGATATTACAAATTCCTTTAGCACAAATAATATACAACTCAACGGCGGCTACAAATTAAAATTAGTTTTATATATACAGGGTGCCCTAAACCACAATACCAGTTCAAAGTTATTTTTTTTTAATTTTCTTTTAGTTTTAAGTTGAACTCTTAACATTAATCTTAGTTTAATAAAGATTTTCTATATCTATGATAATTTCCGATTTATTTGACATTTTTTTGAAAATGTGCTGTCGAAATTAATTAATTACTCTTGATTACAAAATAATTAACGAATTATTTGCAGTTCCTTAGAAAATGTAACTTTTTATCAGAATCATTAAAATATACAAAAAATGTACGGGGGTATTGGCCATTTGAAGTTTTATTATAGTAAAATATTTTATTTAATTATGGCGTTAATTTAAATAAAACTTGGCTGGTAACATTTATTACTCTGGATTGAGACATGTACAATATATAAATGCCAAGTTGCATAATAAACAAATAAAATGATAAATGTAAAAAAAATATATAAAGTATAAATGATTGAAGTTTATTATTTACCTGTGAAATGTAATATCTGGTTCTTTCTTGTCGCTACGACTTTTACACTGATATGCAACACAATTAACCATTGTAATAACTAGTCTTCTCTCTTTCCTTGTCTAAGGTTCGTACCAGTTTTAAACATAACTTTTTTGAGATTAAATTTTCTAGTCCAAATTTTTATGTGAACTCAAACATACAATTTTACTCTTGGTAAAAGTCGATACTGTGTACCATTTTCGGAATATTTTGATTTGAAAATGATGAAGTAATAACTGATGCTGGTATAAAGTAAGTATTTTTAAAAAATAATTACCTATTTATTAAAATCCAAAAACAATATTATTTTAATGCTAAACAAAGAACCACAAGAAGAAAATTAAAACAAATTTGACTAAAAACATAAAATATTCAGTCACTTAGAATAAATGTTCCAAATGCATTAATCTTCTTTTTTTTTTGTTCAAATTCAAAAAGTTAATAATACAATAAAATCGAAAGAATTTAGGCCTGTAAATACTCTCCCGTCAATTGCAAAGGTATTAGAGCTGGTTATGTATCAACTACTTGAACATGTTAAGAACAATTTTATTTTAATAACTAATCAGTCTGGGTTCAGAAAAAAGTATTCATGTTATAGTCTAATCAACAAGTTCAAAAGCGTGTTTTTGGGACATACTATTACGAAAATTATGTTCAATAGCTCATTCGATTGGGAATAATGTCTAGATCAATGTGTGAAGAAAAATTTTGCAGTGCATAAAAAATTGCAAAAGTTATAAACAATTAAACACCTCAAAAACATGGTGTTTGGTTTTTCGCCTATAGTTTGTAAACTATAAATATTTTTGGATTTTTCAAAAAAGCTTCTTAAAGAGGAGGAAATTTGCTATAAATAAGTTCCGACTCCTGGAACTGTACCTCCATTATTTAAAATTTTAATTTAACGCTCAAAGTACCCTTCCGCGCGCCATTTTTAGGTTGCGCGCACGGCGTCGAAACCGAGTACGTTACATAAAATAATTTTTTTAAGTTAATAAAATTAAATTCAAAAATTTAAAAAAATTACGGTGTATTCTAAACACTTAAAAGAATTTATTCCCGTTGGAATTTTTCATAAAAATTAATTTTCCAACAAAGTAGGTTATTGTTAATTAACAAAATTTTTAGAATTTCTCTCATCATTACAAATTGATAAAAATATTAAATAATTACCGTAATTTTTTTTTGCTTCGTGGAGCTCTTTTTATATACATATAAAACAAAATAGCTTCATAAAAGTTTAAATAATGTTAATACTTTGTTTATAATAATTTTTTAAAGTTTACAAAAACAGAAAAGTAACAGTGGTGCTATAAAAATTTTTTTTTCAATTTATTATAATATTACTGTTTCAATGTCGAAAAAAGACATTTATTAATTAAAAAAAATTTTTTTTCCTCCATTTGTTTATAAATTTTTTATAAACAAATGGAGTATTTCAATTTTTTTCAAATTTTTTTTTACAACTTTCTAGACAATTGCCAATTATGATTAAAAAAAAAAAAAAATTGTTTTCTTAATAATAACTTTTAATTATTTACAATCGTTTTTTTAATATATCTATTATTTAAATTATTAGTTAAGAATTGTGTTTTTTTTAAATCATAATTGACAGTCCTCTACAAAGTGACAGCAAATTTTTTTTTTTATTAATAATTCCATTGTTTAAGTTAACAATTAGGCATTCCAAACTGAATGGCTACCAGTGGGTTTTGACGGGTTATGATATGGCAAAATTATGGCAACCCTGTAGGCCTGGTGATTTGACAAGGTCAATGAAATAGATAGTTACATAGATTGATCATCTATATTTTTCAAAATAAACATAAGCTTATGCCATGAAGTAAAAATGTAAGCAATTCTTTTTTTTAAATATCTGAAGGCTAAAAATCGGTTTTAAAACACATTTTTGCTAAACCGATTCAAATTAATAAATATTTGCCAGGCAATATGGCCGCTCGTAAACGACCAGCTTTGAACAATCTATATAACTATATATGTATCATTGACCCTGTTAATGACAACATGACAACAGGGTTGCCATATCTAAACTGTCATTACCCACTGGTAGCCATTTGGACAGGTCGTTAGAATGCCTAATTTTTTATAAACAAATTCCCAACTTTGGTTTATTTTTTTTCTGAAAGAAATAAAAATTCCAAAAACGACTTTATTTATAGCAAATTTCCTCCTCTTTAAGGATCTTTTTTGAAAAATCCAAAAATATTTATAGTTTACAAACTATAGGCGAAAAACCAAACACCATGTTTTGAGGTGTTTAATTGTTTATAACTTTTGCAATTTTTTATGCACTGCAAAATTTTTCTTCACACATTGATCTAGACATTATTCCGAATCGAATGAGCTATTGAACATAATTTTCGTAATAGTATGTCCCAAAAACACGCGTTTGAACTTGTTGATTAGACTATTAGTGTGCATTACAGTTAACAGTGAGTAAATTTAAAAATGATGTTGATGCGAATAAATATGTGGTAGCTGTTTTTTTAGACCTAAAACGTGCATTTGAGACCGGTATTTAACTTTAGAAAATTCAACAATATGGTATAGGTGGAAAGGTATATCACTGGCTGAGTGATTATTTGCAACGTCGTAAACAAAAAGTACGTTTTAAAAATCATATATCACCCGTTATTAACACTGACACAGGGATTCCGCAAGAAAGTGTCCTAGGCCCTCTGCTTTTTATACTATATTTGAATGATATTGGACTGTTTTTTGATTGTGAATTCATTAATCTGGTTGCTGATGACACTCTGCTAGCATGGCTCTGATATAAATTAATGATTGCAATCGAGAAAATGAATAAAATACTGAAGAAAGTTGCTCAGTATTTTCGACTTAATAAATTGAAATTAAATGTAACTAAAACAAAAACACATTTTTACAACTAAATATAAATATAGCTTATTGGGTATCAATGATGTTAATTTACAAATAATGGTGAAAAAAATCGTAATAGTCTCAAATATTAAGCGTATAGGTATCCAATTAGATAAGCTACTTAATTTTAACGATTTCTTTAATTATATCAATAATAAAATTTAAAAAAAAATATCCTTTTTTTCTAGGTTTTCAAATAACCTGAAAACTTCAATTAACAAACAGTATAGAATACAATTATTCAGCCTTACTTCGCTTATTGTGCCTTCATTCTTCATTTATTTAATCTCAACAAGTTAAATCAACTTCAAAAACTATAAAATCCAGGCAAGCGCATAATTTTAAAAACAAATCGTCTTACACCAATTGTCAATGTTAAATTCTCTTCAATGGTTTTCGGTCCAGCAAAGGTTGTACTACCTACTTGACAAATATATTTATTTACAAAATAATTCTAAAACAAAGGCATCTTTATTGTATAAAGGTTTTTAAGAATACAATGAACTGCCTAGGGACTTGAAAGATTGTAATTCATTAGAAAGTTAAAAAAAAAGAACTTTTATTAAAAATTTTTACTTTCATACTTTCAACTGTTATTCAAGATTGAAAGTATCTTTTTAATGTGCAAACAATTTTTTTTTTCTTTTTTTTTAATATGAACACTAATACTTTCAACTGTTATTCAAGATTGAAAGTATCTTTTTAATGTGCAACAAAACATTTTTTCTTTTTTCTTTTAACTTGGATTATGTTAATCATAATTGTCTTTACGTTTTAAGTGTGTAACTGCTGTATTTGTATCTTTTTAATATATATTTTTTTTATATTACGTTTATCCTACTTCAGCATCTATCTTTCTAAACGAGTTTTGGTAATGTGATACCCTTTTTAACATGTGGATTCTCATCACACCAGTAGTGTGTAATATGAGATTTGAACATTCCTTTTCGCGTAAAGGTGGTCTCCTCGATGAAAAGGATACATGTTAAAAAAATTGGGACTGAGCTCTATCCTTTCTTGTAACGTTTCACAAAAATCCACTCTATCCGGTGGATCGTTTGGCAAAAGCTCTTGACTTATCTCTAGTGATAAGGATGTAGCTGCTGCTCATTAACCCAGACAGCACACCAGATCCTTTGGATATCTACTGGACATCCCAATATCCACTGAATATCCAGTCCATGGTGGATATCTATTTTATATCCATGAGATGTAATTTATAGACATGCAAATGTCCATAAATAATAGTAATTATATAGCAAATTATTAAAAAATTACGCCATTGTGGCTAATAGTACCGTTCAGATATTTAAAATTAATTTTTTTAAGGTGTATTCAATATCCCATGGACATCCACTAAATAGAATAGAAGAATGGAATAGAAGAATAGAATAGAAGAATAGAATAGAAGAATAGAATAGAAGAATAGAAGAATAGAATAGAAGAATAGAATAGAAGAATAGAATAGAAGAATAGAATAGAAGAATAGAATAGAAGAATAGAATAGAAGAATAGAATAGAAGAATAGAATAGAAGAATAGAATAGAAGAATAGAATAGAAGAATAGAATAGAAGAATAGAATAGAAGAATAGAATAGAAGAATAGAATAGAAGAATAGAATAGAAGAATAGAATAGAAGAATAGAATAGAAGAATAGAATAGAAGAATAGAATAGAAGAATAGAATAGAAGAATAGAATAGAAGAATAGAATAGAAGAATAGAATAGAAGAATAGAATAGAAGAATAGAATAGAAGAATAGAATAGAAGAATAGAATAGAAGAATAGAATAGAAGAATAGAATAGAAGAATAGAATAGAATAGAAGAATAGAATAGAATAGAAGAACAGAATAGAAGAATAGAATAGAAGAACAGAATAGAAGAATAGAATAGAAGAGTAGAATAGAATACTTTTATTTAACTATGTTATTTAGTGTTACATAAATTTATAGCAAGTCAAAAAGTCATCTAACATACATATATAATCTAAAACAATAAAATAAAATACGGAAACTCTTAAAACCTAATGGTACAAAGATAAAAGTGACTTAATTAAAAATACATACACAAACATTTTTAGGGGATCTTGAAGGAAAAGATCCAGGGAGCATGTATCGTTAACAGGGAAATGAATGGAAACGAACATGATTTAAAAATTCAGAAATATAATAGAAACTGTGGTTTTCAATGTAAATTTTCAATAATTTTTTAAAGTCAAATATATCAAAGTCTAGGCGTGATCGCAAGCCATGGTGGATATCCACTAGATGTAATTTTTGTTTTGCTTACTTGGCGATACCACTTTCGCTCGTTGAATATCTACTCATGCTCAACCCGCCGTAACTGAGTTCGATCGAAATTGGTATCGCAATCAGACTCCATTAGAGACTGGAGTCGAGAATTTCCATTTATTGCTGAAGAGTCTTAATAAGGATGATTTTCTCCTTAGTGGGCAAAGTCAAAGGCAGTGTTGAAAATATTTTGAGTTTTAAAAATATTTTGTATCTCTGCTATTTTCTTATGAACCTCTACTAAAGATACCCATAAAATATTCTGCTGAATATCCGAATATCTTCTATATCCTGGGATATAGACGGACATTTGGATATCCATATTAGATCCACTGGATATATTGCATATCCACAAAATATATTCTGTGGATATCTCTGGGATTTCTTGTGTTTTCTGGAAGATGCCCATTAGATATTTTGCTGAATATCCATAGGATATCTTCTATATTCTGGATATAGACGGACATTTGGATACCCATATTAGATCCACGGGATATTTCTGATATCCTGTGGATATATTGGATATCCACAAAAGATATTCTGTGGATATCTCTGGGATTTGGTGTGTTGTCTGGGAAGTATCCTCCAAGTACGTGCAGAAGACGTATTTATTTGTCGTGCCACATGCCTTACGCTAATTGTTGGTTCTTCATCAACTAAATTTAAAATGATATTCCCTTTCTGAATGTTTCTTGTTGTTCTAGGCCTACCATAATTAATTTTTTTTTATTCTCACATTTCTAGTTTCTTGACATCGTCGTTCTACGGCTCTGAACGTTTTTTTTTATTTTGGAAACTTTTCTGTATAACGCGTAACCGCTGCACTAGCGTTTCCTAAACACTAGCCTAACTTTAATAACATATTATATTCAACATTTGAATACATTTTGATTATTAATTAACGTATTTATTATTCACTGTTATTGACATTACTATCTTAACTATCAATAAATGTCAGTTTTCCGTAGGTAACTCAGACAAAAACCATTTTGATGTTTACGGATTAGATCATATGACACCCCGTCAAATCTTCAACAGACTCTTCCAGGGTATCTATTCTTGAATCTCAGGGAGTAGAAATTTTGAGGGAAGAATAAGACAAAAATACAAATTTTGTGCGTCGCAGATAAAGAGGAATGGCCGGTTTTCTATTCCCTCGAGTTCAAGAATAGCTACCCAGGTCAACTGCAACTGGATCGAGGTAAATAAGGAGGTAGAGAAATACTTAGCGGTCTCGTATTTTGTACGAATGGACCTAAAACTAACAAGAGAACAGGCTCTGGCGTACATGGAGTTAAACCCACATGCGATATCATTGTCTCCCTGGGAAAATATACCAGTTTATTTCAGGCTGAACTACATGCAATCGAATTGTGAGTACGAGAGAATTTAAGAAGAAAGTACAAAAACAAACCATCTTAATTTCTTAAAGGCCCTTGATTGAAAGAGAATCAACTCAAAGCTGGTTTGGAATACCAAACGATCTGGAAACTCTACAATAAGGTAAAACTAGCTTGAGTACTAGGGCACAAATGTATCCAAGGAAATAAAAAGGCTGATGAAAGGAAATGAAAAGGACCCGAACCTGTATTTGGGATAAACAAAACCTCTGCTCTACAGGCAGTGAATAGGTGGACAACTACAAAACACCAAATTCACTGGCAACAAATAAGAGGGCTTATAATCAGTAAGCTCATGCTGAGGGCACCAAACCTACACAAGGCTACTGAGGTACTACAACTCGCAAGGCCTCAGATATCCACCATTGTGGGAATACTAATGGGGCACTGAAATCTCATACCACGTGAATTTCAAATGCGAAGCTTTTGATAGGCAGCGTCTCACCCTTTTCGGTCTAGAGCCGGAAAGAAGGCCCCAGGAACACTTTGTAGGGTACTTATTAAAACTAACCAAAGGCACTATTCCAAAGATAGTACCTCAGTACGGGGAAAGCAGGGGAATATAATAGACCGAAGAGGATGCATTGTTCTGAACCAAACCTTCTTATATCCGACAAAGATAAAGAGATGAACCCTAAACTTTTTAAACATTTACTCTAACCCATTGAATATTTCATGTTTTTAGTTAATTTTTTTTTAATAATTTTTTAATAATTTTCTTTTTGTGATTCTTTATTTAATTAATAATATTAGCATTAAAACAATGTTATTGTTTTTGATTTTTAATAAATAGGTAATTGTTTTTTAAAAAGACTTAACGTTCAACAGTCAAAAGTGTAAAATTAAGACACCACAAATACAATTATTTAGGTCAATCTTTAACAAAAATGGAATGAAACCGGACCCTGAGAAGCTAAATGCCATAAGGAACCTAAAAACCCCTTCGACAAATGCTGAAGAAGGAAGCTGGAGTGTACATGGACATCCTCACATCAAGCAGCACTACAGTGGATAAAAGATACTATATGTATCAACATAAATTTATTACATTTCAATCCAAACAAAGCCATTTACGTCCAGGTTGATTGTTCACTGCATAGAGTAGGAGCTGATCTAATAGAAGATGAAAAACCAATAGCATTTTTACACCGAACAAAGGTATGCAAATATAGAAGGAGAAATGTTAGCAGTAATATATGCATGTGAACGGTCCCATACTTATCTATTTGGCAAATCATTTACAATAGAAAGTGATCACAGACTATGATGTAACCATCAAATATAGGCCTGGCCAAGAGATTATACTAGCTGACAGTTTATCTAGATTACTCCTAGATTACCGTAAACACTTAAACCTAGATATCCAGGTTAATTATGTCCAATTTAGCAAAAGCAAACTAGATGAGTTATGAAGAAACACCAGAAACGATTACACTCTTTCATCGTTAATAAACACAATACTCACTGGTTGGTCAGAAGCAAGAAGGGATTTACCAGTTGACTCAAGGCCTTATTAGTCCTTCAGAGATGAGTTAACTATTGATGATGCGCTAATTTTAAAAGGAGTAAGTAATAATACCACCACCTCTTCGAGGTGTTAAAGATTTTACAGGAAGGACACATGGGAATAGAAAAAAAAAAACAAAATAGAAAGTGCGAGAATGCATTTACTGGATGGGAATTGGAAATTACATAGAGGAAATGGTTAAAGAGTATGCCAAATATCAAAACTCGAATGCGAAAGAGACCCTAATCCCACATGACATACCTCTGTTTCCATGGAAAACCTTAGTAGCTGATTTTTTTCTGTTTAATGGAGACACATAATTACTAGTTGTAGTCTATTACTCAAAATACCCATTTCAGATGAAGATGCCAACCCACTGTACAAGCAATGCACTTATCACAGCTTTAAAGCAGTTCTTTTCTTAGAATAGAATCCCAGATGTTATCATTAGTAACAATGGACCACAATTTGCATCAGAAAAGTTTAGATAATTCTGTTTAGATTGGGGTATTAAGTCTACAACTTCTCCTCACTTCCCGAAAGCAAACTGATTCATTGAGAGAACAGTTTAGACCATAAAGAATATGGAGAGCAAACAGGATATATACATGGCCTTACTCAATTGGAGGAGTACCCAGTGAGCACTAGCATACCAAGTCCAGCAGAGCTGTTATACAATCGGACTATTAGAACAAATTTGCCAGACACACAGCCAAAAAACACCCCGATAGAGATAACATTATAGACACATACGAAAAAAGGCAGGAGAAAATAGAGGAACATCACAATAAGCATTCAATTGATTTATTGCCGCTCCAAGGTGGACAAGCAGTAAGAGTTCAAGACCAACATACCAAATTATGGCATCCAGCAACAGTAGTAGGACAAAGAGAGGAACCCCGAACATACATTGTTCAAACACCAAATGGAAGGACCCTAAGAAGAAATAGAATGCATTTAAAAGATATGCAACCTAACCACGACAAACACGTACATTTTGAACTACCCGTTCAAGAAACACAAAATTAAAAAAATCCTATATTTCCATAAGAATCAGTTCGGGTATGCGAAAAAGCCACTACGACGCATTTCAATGAACATAGTAGGATAACTAGACGGGATCCAACCTCATTACACTTACAGGTCCATACTGAACAAATGACCAGATCAGGAAGGACAGTGAGAAGGCCAAACAAGCTTGCGTTGTAATGTCAAACCCTTTTGTATTTTTATATTTCATTATTTTTCATTTCGTTCATTGTTTTACAAATATAATTAATTGCTTTTTTATTGCAAAGGAAGATGTTACATATTATAGTTACGGAGGTTGGCGATGTAGCCACGGCTCGCTGCATAACCTAACCAGGAGCGGCTAAATGCCACATAATTATAATAGGTATACGGAGCAAGAGAGACGTCCGACCTGTTTAACAAAGGGGCGGCCATTTTTATAAAAGATTACTAGTACATAGGTGACCAAAAATACAGCAATATGAAAACTTGGTTGCAGATGTCTAGGTCTTTTCACTTTTAAATACATCATTTTGTACAGATTTTTTAAAAGAAATAATACAATATTATATCTGAATTAAATTTTTATTCTACAACAAAAAAAAATATTTTAATGTTTAAAAATACATGTTAGGCTGATAAATAATAGGCCGACAAATAATAGATTAAATACCTAAATACTAATTTTAAATGACAAAAGTACAGTAGAGGAAGTTACAAATATTAAAATTTCCAGGATACTTTAAAATTAAATTGATGGTTGCATATTTGTTTTATTTTAAACAATTTACTTTCTTCTTGTATAATTTCTAAAAGCTACAAATTTTTAGTGAATGGGTCGTCCTTATTGATTCTGCAGTGAATTGTACTAACAACTTAAAAGAAATTTTGTCCAATCTCTATATGGCAGATAACCACAATAAGGAACGATCTGCTTGTTTTGGAACCCTAAAATAATATAAAGGCACTTCTTTCATATCCTTTATTTTTGCTAAATCTTATTACTTACTTGTGGAATGTAACATTTGAATCTATTGGCAACAGTTTTCTTATGTTCTTGCAAGATCTTTCAAGACAAGACATCTTGAATAAAGCCCAGTATAGAGAACTTATACTGGGATTAAAGTCTATTCACAAATGTTAAAATAAATAAAACGTTTATACACTTAGAAAATAATATCCACAATCAAAATATTCTAAAATAACACAAAAAAATTTAACCAAATTCACACATTAAAATTTGACACTTTTGACAGATGGAAAGATAAATTGGTTGCATAAGTTTCAGTTTGTTTATATAAAAATGGCGGTCATTTCTATCTTCTTTTATTAAACACTCAGTAAAGATGCGCAGAGGGTTTTACGCCGTATACCTATTTAAGTATGTGCTAAATGCTGACCAGCGTGCACATATTATTTTTTGTGTTTTCCGCTAGATGGCGTGTATTTGAGCGCGGTTTTTTAAATTGATAATTTTGACTTGCACACCATACAGTGCGTCAAAAATTGTATTTTAAATTATATTTTATTGTTATTAATTCTGGGTTAGACGTGAGTTAATAAATAACCCATTAATTAGGAATTTATTGGTAGGTATAAATAAAATAACCAATATAAAATGTATCAGTAGTTCACTCATTTATTTTAAAAAATAAAATCACTACAAATTTGTTAGTAATTTAAATAATAATATTGGGTTTTGATGGTATATTAAAACACTAAATCATTATAGTCAATTTATTAAAATATAGAAATAATAGTTGTGACAATCATTGTCTCTAAAAAATTGAGTTTCATTCTTTTTTGTGTATAGAATTGTCTAATAAATATTTATTGAGGGTAGGGTGAGTATATGGTGATTAATAAAATGATTTCTACATGTATGTCTCGAGTCTAGAATAAAAATAAGCCTAATTGCTCCTTTTGTGCAATGAATAATACTCTTGTAGCGGCAGGAGAAAGCATAGTCGATAAAATACTTTATGAAGTATATACAAAAGTTCTACTTTTCGACTATGTTTTCTGTTCGAAAAATGACATTTTTTGACACATTCGATTAAAAAAAATTTTAAAAATGTACAAACATAATATAAGACCTAAATAACCTATATAACACAATTTTAAAAAATGTAACAAATGAGGTAAAAATTAAATACAAATTAAAGTTTCAAATAGTATAGCATACATTAGGATAATAAAGTGGTACCATTACGGATCACCGAGTATCACTCATAAATTCTACATAGTGTATATATATTTATTGAAACATTCACTAAATAATAATTAGGCAAATAAAAAGTGATAGGTCATAATACCAATTCTACCTCTCTTGTCTTATATAAAATACACATTTAAATTAAGTTAAAAAAGTAATTAACTAGGAAAAGGAACCTTATCAACTAATATTAAAAAAAAAAAAAAACAAAAACCTTAAATTAGAAATTAAAAATAATTATGATCATTGTCACTACTATTACTAATAACTAAAGAACTTCTAAGAGTACTTCTAATAATTTCGTTTTCATTTACATTAGGTTTTTTTTGATAATTATTGCCCTTTTGCTTTTTTTTTGTTGAAGTGAAGACCAGCTGTTTTTTAATTTTTTTATTTGGTGGCTCATTAATTTCTGCAGAGGTTACACAAGGAATATCGACTCTGCTAATGCTGCTGTCATAGTTTAAGAGCAAATTAGCATTCTTCAAATATTCAGAAACTTGCCTGAGAACATTTTCATCACATGAATTTTCTAATTTGCCCTGCATATCATTGATTTGATTTTTTATTTTATTTTTTAATGTACCTAAACTTGTAGCCTCTGCTGAAATATTTTGTCCCAAATACTCTAAATGTGTATTTACTTCAGCCTTGTCTTCATCACATTTATTTTGTTCATATTTACCATCAGCTTCTTCAGTATTGTTATCTGGCATATGTAGCAAAATGAAATGAATATGTTTGCATATTGTATTTCGTCTTAAATAATCTAAACAGGTGCAGTTAAAACAATGCATACATATATTACAAAAATTACATGTCATCTTACAGCATATCTTATCTGATAATTTTGAGACATAATATTTTTCCATTTTATTTTTATCATCGGCTACAATAAATGTCGATGTCGAGGTTGCCTTTATACTTAACTTAGAGATAAGAGCGAGTCTATGGCGATTTATTATATTAGTTATTTTTTTTGTGGTTTTACCTTTTTTATTCTTTTGAATTCTATCAACTACTTTTCTTTTAATGTATTTCAAGACAGCATTTAATCCTTTATCCAACCTACTAACAACTCTACCATCTAAATGACTATATTTTATTACCTTATGCATAGCCTCTATATACATATTTGTGTTAATTCCACAATCTTTACGAAAACATAAAGCCCAATATTGATAATTATTCCCATAATACTGTTTAAAATATTGTCCAAATTCTAAAGTAACATTATCGGCACAAAACAACTCGATAGTTTTATTTAAATGGAAATCAAATTCCCTTTCATTTTGCTCGTATTGCAAATACTTTAGAGTTTTATAAGCCCAATCCCTTCTCTCAGAGTCTTTGATTTTGCAGAGATTCTTTTGCCATGCCCGATCTACATGCCAACTACAATATAAATAATGTTGTGGTGACCCCATAACATTTAACCAGGCATTAATAAAAACGTTTGTAATATCTGTCATAACCATTTTAACCTTAAGAACATGACCTAATTTTTGTTTAATTCTATCAAAAAAAAATGTAAAAATAAAAGTGTCTTTCCTGTTACTAAACATACAAGCCCCAGGAAAACCTTCACCATATTCATCAACTACTAAAACAGTAGTTAGCTCAAAGTCATACTTATTCAAGTCGTGTGTGGAATCTATACATATAATATTTTCCCCAAACCGTTCCAGCATTGCTTGTTGAGATTTATTCATAAAAATTAAACAGAAATCCTTATCTGCAAAATGCTCCTTAGATTCTCCTTGAGGCTTATAAAAAAGTACAGAATTATTTTCATTTTTGTTCATTTCCTCTTGAACCCAAAGGTCAACACTAATTGCATCACTTTTGTGGCGTCTCCCATTGCTAGACATATTAACACCATAGGAAATTCTAATATTGTTGATGTCTTTAGGTCTGATAAGACATTCCCTCTCATCTGTTATATTATCAATTACATCATCAAATATTCTGAAACACAAATAGATTAATAACATATACCTGCAAGCAAAATATATTTCTTACTTAGCAGGTGGTACTCCCAAGACTAATTTATTTGCAACTTTTAGTCTATCTTGTTTTGATATTGGTAAATGTTCTATGTCTAGTCCATGATTATAATGTCTTTTGTAATAAATAACTTCATAATTGTCATTTAAGGTGATCACTATAATTTGACTCGTGCACAATGAACTCATCTTGCAGGTACCTTGGCTTTTCTTCAGTCTTTTTCTTTGTCCATCAGAAACTGCAGACTGCACTGATATAGGAGAGAGAGAGATATATATTAATAGTTGAAAAATGCATTAAAAGTGGGTATTTTTAATGAAATTAAAAATAAATAATTATCTCAAACCTAAACCTACCTGAAGATGTTCTGCTTCTGTGGCATTTATAATATGTAACATTTTTTCCAGAGCTAGAATTGTTACTTCCCTTTTCTTTTACATAGTGTGATTTGTCCTCTGAACATGTGTTTTGATACCAAATTTGAAAATCTAAAATATAATACATTATCAATCATTTGTTATAATATACTCGTATTCATTCATATATTAAATGTACTGCAGTTTTTTGTCCTTACCTTCATAAGAAGAGAAATTGTAAACACATTTTTCCGGATCAATGGCATGTTTTTTCAACAGATGGTTGCGAAGAGCACTAACGTTCATGAAGGAATGTTGACACTCGAAGCACTTAGCATTATACTTGAGAAAGTTATAAGTAACAATGGAGATATTTTTCTGTTTATGCACTAATTTTAAATGTCTGTTGTAAACCGATTGTGACGACAATTGTTGCTTACATATGCTACAAAACACAGCCATGATTGAAAATATATTAACAAATTTACAATCTGGAGACACAACACAATAACGGATTAACTTTTTACTAGGTATAAGCAGTATATATTATGCACGTTGCACGTGGTGATAACTGATAATGCAGATAGGAAATGGCAGTAATAGTAATGGCACTTCACTTCAACATTAACAACACAACAATTTAAATTCAAACATATTTGTTCGACAATTGACACTTGACAATATGATCAGCAGTAGCAGCGCCCTCTGACGAAAAGTAAAATAAATAATCTGTGCACGCCGGTCAGCATTTAGCCGCTCCTACCTAACCTAATGATTGTCATTAATTTAAGAACTTGATTTCGATCTGAAATAGTGTAACAACTCTATAAGATAGTAGTAAAATCATTACTTAGTATACTCTACATTGTTTTATTAAAATCACAACAAGCATCAGCCATTACTTCATCATTTTCAAATAAAATATTCCGGAATCGGTACACAGTATCGAGTTTTACCAAGGGTAACTTTTTGGTATAAAATTGAATGATTTTTGAGTTCACAACATTTGGAATTGAAAATTTAACCCCAAAAAAGTTATGTTTAAAACTACTCTACGAACCGTGTAAGTAGGGCCCTCTATGAGAGGCAGTTATAAAAACATATTTATGCGATGTGTCAGCTTCCAAAACATATCCGTACAAAATTTAATTATAATGTTGCCAGTAGTTTCGATATAATCGTAAAAACGTGCATACATTTTTTTAATACCCCGTTTCTTGAAAACGGAGGAGAAATTTTTTTACTGCGCAAACCTAACTTATTTTGTAGCATTCTACCTATCCCAGCAACGGGCCCATTTTTTTTTTTGAAACGCCCTGTATATACTTTATATCGTTGCACTTTGTAATTTATGTATTTCTTTTAGGTTTTTGATATTATGAAAGGAGATTCAATATCATTCGAAGCAAAAAAGGATCTTCTTATCGTTCATTTTGGAGAATCTTATTTAAAAAAGAATAAGCGAGAACTCAAAGTATATACATGTAGCAGTAGAATGCGTGAACTTTCTAGGTTATTAATTGCTTACAGAGAAGTCGTTCAAAACCCTACGATTTCTTTTAAAGATTTGTTGAAACCTCAGAATTTTGACAATATTGTTGCGGCTACAAGAGTTATTGCAGGATATGACCCTGAAAATAAAAGTTTTAACGCTCCTAGCCTTGCAATGCATTTAAGGACATATTTAAAAGAAGCTTGTGATATACTGACTCATTTAATTCTTAAAAAAAGTCCTGGATTCACAAGTAAGTCCAACGAAGAATCCCAACTCTGGCAACAGGAAATAAAAAATTTAAAAAAATTAGTGGTATTGCGTTGGAATATCGAAGTATCTTCATTTGCAAGATAAAAAATGGAATAATTCACTCCTTGTACCTCTAGTAAGTGACACATTAATAAATCTAAGGATTTCCAACAAAAATTTCTCCACAATATGGATAATATTAAAACCTTAGATTATAGAGATCGGAGATGTAACATTGCACACAGCGCATGTTGTTGCACCGGTTTCATATTAAAATGTCACGATAATTTTATTTTATAGCTATTTATGCAACCCGTAACGAAATGCCTTATTTTATGTAACCAATAAATGTTTGCGGGACGAGCAGAGCGAGGTCTCGCAACATGAACGAGTTACATAACACGGCATTTCGTAACGTGTTACATACAATATTTTTTCCAATTTTGACTAGCAACATTATCGCTAGGTTGTAAATTAAACTTAATATACTAAATTCTATTTTTATAAGTCTACCTGGTCCTTCTTTCATATAAACTTTCAATAATAATGTATTATATTGATTTTAATACCAAAAAAGGTTTATTATTATCTGTTTTCTTTTCGCAACTGTTGACATAATGAATTTTTCGTAACCAGTTTCATATATTCAACATTATACAACTGGTTGCGTAAAGTAGATCATTAGAAAAACATCTTTTAAGTAAATCGGAGTGGTAAACCGCAGGTCCAAATTTTAAAACAATACACCTCTATAAATACACACTAATATCTACCAATACCCAGGGCAATACCCACAATGCTCATTAAAATACCTATAATACCTAGTAATACCCAAAACAAAGTAGTAGGGGAAACTAGGGAGAATTGATACATGTTTTTATATTTTAGCCTATTACAAATATTAATATTTTATTTAAATATTATAACATCAGAACCATGTGTTAGATTCTTATTTTATGTCCCTGTTCATTAAAAAAAACTATTTTTTTCTGATATACAAAAAATCAAAATTGTATCAACCCTCCCACAACATGGGAACCTTAATACTAGCGTATGGGTGGTTTGATACACCAAATGGAGGTTTGATAAATTTTACGTTCTGGGTTATTAAGGAATAATCAATTGAACGCTGTTCGTTTATCACACTTATATTTCGTCACTTATACAACTTTAATATTCCCGACATTTAGAGACGTTTATCAATACATGTTATCATCTTGCCAACCGGAGTCAGAGAGAGCGTCCTATTTCTTATAATTTTAATAATCAGAAATGCCTTTTATTTTATATTGTATTTATTAATTTTAAATAAACGAAAAATACATGTGCTTACTTTTTACATAATTTTTAGGTTAACCCAGATCTTCTTTTTCATTAACACTTAACCTAAGTAATGAGACACATGGTGGCCTCTACCCACATAAGCAATATATTATAACACACCTCAATTCGAAACATTTTATAATTGTGAAAATTGTACCAACATAAAAAAAAAATATTACATATGATTTTCTTAAATAATATTAGCCTTTTCTCTTAAATAAACAAATTTTTCTTTACCTAATGCCTTAGTTAATATGTCTGCTAAGTTTTGGTCGGTTGATACATATTCCACATTAATTTCTTTACGTGCAACTAAGTCTTTTAAGTAATGCTTTTTGATATCTATGTGTTTTGCTCTTTTGGAGTTTTCATTGCTCTTTGCCATTAGACTTGAGCTTTTGTTGTCACAATAGAGTGGTACATTTTTATGTAAATCAAAATAACTTAAAATACCTTTAAGATTCATTAGATCTTGAGCACACACAGCTGCTGCCACATATTCAGCCTCAGCAGTAGAGAGTGCTACACAATTTTGTTTCTTTGAAAACCATGATATTGGATTTCTACCAAACATTATAATACACCCACTTACACTTTTTCGATCACTTTTATCAGTAGCCCAATCAGCATCGGAATATCCTTCTAATTTTAAATCGACTTCTGAGTCAGTTTTATAATAGGTTAAACCTTTTTCTTTTGTTCCTTGCAGATATCTTAGAACTCTTTTTCCTGCCTTCCATATTTCAGATGTAGGTTTATCTAAAAATCTGCTTAAATAAGATACAGAGAATGTGATATCGGGTCTTGTGGTTACAGACAAATACATTAGTCCTCCGATTCATTGTCTATAAGGAATGTCAGTTACTGTTTCACTTCTTTCGTTGTATTGAAATGCCTTCTCCATAGGTGTATTTGTTGCATTGCATGACTCCATATCAATTTTTTTTAACAATTTCTCTATAAATTTAGTCTGTTTGATTTCAAGTGTATTATCATTTCTGGTAATAGTCATTCCTAGAAAATTTTTAATTTCCCCTAAATCCTTTGCATTAAAATCTTATTTTAACATCTTTATTATATTTTCTACAGTGATTTTATCTCCTATTACCAACTTGTCATCTACATAAATTACAATCCATACATTTTTATTATAATATAAACAACAATCAAAATTTGATCTTTCAAACCCGTTTTGAATAGCAAAATCATTAAATGTATCATTCCATATTTTTGGTGACTCTTTGAGTCCATATAGCGCTCGATTTAATTTTAATGTTGACGATTTTGTAATAATTCCATCAGGTGGATAAATATAAATTTCACTTTCTAGTTTCCCGTTTAAAAAAGCAGTAGGTATATCTAATTGTCTTATATACCAGTCGTTTTGTAGGGCTAAAGACAATAATAATCTCACTGTTGACACTCTTGCAACTGGTGAGTATACTGGTTCAAACGGATTTTCCTCCTTTAGTTGAAACCCTTTTGCCACTACCCTAGCTTTCTTTGTTCCATCATCCTTTGTTCGAAATACCCATTTTGTTTGAATTGCTGATTTTCCTTCTGGTAAGTTTGCTTCACTCCACGTTTTTAGTTTTTCATGACTCTTTAATTCCTTGTTAATTGCTTCTATCCATTCTTCATTATTTGCAGCTTCTTCATAATTTATTGGATCACTCTGTAATGAGGATATCAGACAGTAGGCTGTATATACTTCATAGTCATTTAAATAACTTGGTCGACTTATTCTTCTGTTTCTGTGTAATTTCTATTCTTGGTATATTTTCAACTTCTAGTGTACTTTTTAAATCTTCACTATTTGCTTCATCTTTATTTTCAATTCTTGTTTCTTTTAAATCAGTTTCTGCTGTTTCTCCTTCACTATCTTCTGCTGCCTCTTCAATAATGATTGTTTCTTGTCTACTTTCATGCTTTATAATCTCATCATAACATGTACGTTCTTCTTTAAATGTAACGTCTCTTGAAAAAATAATTACATTGTTTTCAAAATCCCATAATCTATATCCTGCTCCATTATATCCTACCATTATGCAACATTTTGCTTTTTTTTCTAATTTATTTTGTCTTTGCAGAATTACTGCCCAAGCTTGGCTTCCAAAAACTCTTAATTTTGTCAAGTCATTCTTCTTGTACCATCTTGAAGCTGGAGTTTCACCATTATTTGCTTGTGTCGGTGATCTATTTATTTCATACGCAGAACATTGAATTGCTTCCCCCCATAACTCTTTAGGAAGTTTTGTTTCAGAAAATTCTGTTCTCACCTTGTCTAGTAGACTTCTATTCATTCGTTCTGCTGTTCCATTTTCTTGTGGCGAATAAGGCAGATTGTACTCAAGCCTAATCCCTTTTGATCTGCAAAAATCTTTAAAATAATTAGAGGAAAATTCTCCTCCATTATCACATCTAATTCTTTGTGTTTTAACACCATGTTGAGTTTTTATTAGCTTTATAAAGTCAATAATATTTTGTTCAGCTTCATTTTTATTTTTTAATAATTTAACGATTAGGAAATGTGAATAATCATCAATCATTACTTGAAAGTATTTATAACCTTCTAAAGTAGGTGTTTTTACAGGACCTGCTATGTCAGAATGTATCAACTCACCAATTTGATTAGTTTTCTTTTCACATGTTTTGAATGGGTTTCTAGTACTTTTACCATCTATGCGACTACTACAAGAGGATATGTCATGTCCTAGATAATGTCACAATAAATACGCTATAAAAATTTTATTTCTTAATATCAAACGGTATTTAAAAAACACTTGTTAAAAATTTTGTATTTATATGCCTCTGGGTACTGCTGCTTCCTTGCGGATATTGTCGGTAACTTCACTCGGTACATTCGGAAGAAGGATACACGTTCATCCGATTTTAAAATGCAGGCGATTGCGAAATGCAGGCGACGCAAATTAGTATTGTTTTAGATTTTGAGGTGTTTTGTGTTTTGTATAGTAGGTAGTTTTTTTTTATAGTTAGTTATATTTTATTAGTGGTGTCGCGATGGGCAACAAAAGAAATAATCGACGTAAAAGTTGTTCTATAAAAGGTAGATGGTAAGTAAAATATTTAAATTATTGAGGTAAAAAAATAATGGAAAATTATTTGTACATTTTAGTTTGGTCGACTCTCGATGGAATAAAAGTCGTGAAAATATTCCTGGAAGTTCCCAACAAACTAAGGATGTAAACATTGAAATTGTGTGTTAAAATATTTCTATTAAAAAAAAAAATTGAAATTCAGGGGCGGAGAATTGTGGACGTTGCCTATTTTTGGGAACAAATTAAACATTTTAAACATGCCATATTTTAACTGTTCAATTAGTGGCTGTGAAATGACTGGTGAAGAAAAAGTTGGATTTTCTTCAAAATTTACAATAGAATGTAAAATGTGCGGCAGTAAAGATTCCCTTAAAACAGTTAAAGCCTTAGAAGTGATGGACGTAAATATATCTGCAGTCTTAGGTGAGCGTAAATATACAGGTTGATTTAAAATTTGTTGGTCCCTTTGTTTTTAATAATATAATGAATAAGATTAAATAACTGTCAAAACTAAACACTAGCAAAAAAGCGACATTACCTGAAAAAAACTTACCTTACATACGTACTTTTTACTTTCCTATCTGTATACAGATAAGGAAAGTATAGTAATCATGTTTTTTTTTCGACCTCGAGTTTTCGACGGATTTTTAAGTTTTGGGGTCCTCTGAATCCGTTTTGACTATTTTCGCGATGATGTCTAAGTCTGTGTTTGTATGTGCCTGTATACTCGATAACTCATGAACGGATTAAGACAAAAACACCAAATTTTAAACTTAAGCTTTAATCCATCCTGCGGTAAATTAATTAGATTTTAGGCATAGTCTAAACATCTGAGGGGTACTTTATAGGGGGTCGTTTTTCTACTTTATTGAATATATCTATTATTTACGCTTGGAGAAGAAATCAATTTTTTTTTTGATAAAAGTTGTTTGTAAAATTTTTCTCTATATTTTTTGTTATATTATACATAATTTTCCTAAAATGGCCCGTATTTGAGGACGAGTAAAAATTTTAAACTCAAAATCGGATAAAAAGAAGAACACAAAATTTTAAACTTAAGCTTAAATACAGTCAGTGGTAAGCTGACTAAATTTTCGAAGTATTTGGGGGAGGGGGGGGGGGTACTTTATGGAGGCCGTTTTTTTATTTTAACGAATATCTGTTATTTATGATTAAAGAAGAATTTTTTAATAAAAGTTGTGTTACATGTTGATTTTAGTTTTAGAATAATTAAATAGGTATGGCATTTAAAACACATTCTTAGTATAAATACTAACTTTTAATAAAATATTGATTTGTCTTGAATAAGAACCTTTGGTAATTTAAAGGATACAGGTATTTAAAATATATCCTTAATCCACATCATTTTTAAAAAGGCATTGCTTTGTTTTTGAATAAAACTTTTAATATGATTCAATTCATTGAACTTGTTGTCTTACCTTTTGCTTTTAAGATCCTGATGGTTTTATGAGCAGAAAACGTGTAGCATAATGACCTGTGAGTATGCTGCTAGTATGTGGTAGTTATTTCACTTAGTTTTCACCCCTTTTAAATCACTATTTAGTTGTATTTTACGTTTGTTTACATTTTATTTCAATAATGTTTTGACATTAATTATTATATCCGAAATTCGGGTTATCTTCTTCTTTCTAGGAAATACCTGTCGTCTAGTTTGTACGGTCCGATAGCCAATTCTTGTTCCGTAGTACGAATTTGACAGATAACATTAATGGGATATTTGGTGTTGTGCTATTTGAAATCAATACATTTGATTGTCCATGACGGCATATTATATTAGGGTACTTTTCTAGGAAAATTGGGTTTAATACTTAACTATAGTTAGGAATAATATTTTATTAGGATGTTAAATACACACATAAATACATTTGGGGTCGAATTATATTACTTTAGATAAGTTTTCTGGTAACTCGTGGCGATCACCGGAAGTGTGATTTCCAAAATATGCATTGTCATATCCTACTTGTTGAAGCCATCTTGACTTCAGAAAAAGGGGTTAAATACGCCGTAGCCATGAGGTTCGTGGTGAATTATTTTTCGTCTGCTTGCTGGGTAAGGTACCGGGGGTACGTGTTTGAGTTTGACTGTTCGCCTGGGTCGTCGCGAAGCCCGTGTATAATACCGAAACGTTCGTCGCCGATAGTGATCGGATTACAAATCACGTGGCAAAATCGCACAAGGGTAGGTACCCTAAACCATTTTTGGGAGTCTTACGACCGCGGTGAGCGAAGTCTGCTAACGGCCCGCACTACCGACTTCCTAAATCAGATCTCCAGAGGGTTGTTGCCAACGACCTCGTTTGATTTCGTCCGCAGTCGCTGTGCTGTACCAGTGTTCCGGAAAATTCCAGACGCATCAGGGTGATGCGCTGTGATTGTTACGTAGTCCAGTTTTTAATCATTTGATGTCCTGCAGTCCTACAAGTTCTAAGCCAGTTTCCTGTCCGGGGTAATCGTAACCAACACCAGTGGTGGAGAATTCCATCGCTTAATGGGTTTCTACCAGAAATCAGGTATCTGAAAGTCTGTAAATCAAGGTATGAAAGACCTTCAGTCTAATAAGTAATAACTTCAGTGAATCTAATAAATTTATATTTTGATTTATCATTTAACTTTTATTTATAAGAATAATTCTTTAATCGTATTAATTGTGCTTAAACTTAACCTGTTGTAAACCTTAGTGATCACGGGGTAATATTAATTGTGTCTTTTACTCTAATAATTTTGAATTCAGAGAATTTCTCTTTAACTTTAGTCATTTTTCTTGTCATTTTAAATCATTTTGTATCATAAAAAAGCTCTAGGTAAATGTATACCTATCTATTTGATCTATGAAATTTTGTAAATACCCGTATTCTTTTTAATAGTAAATGCCATAATACCGACTCAGGCGTTTTATTTATTTAACTTTTAAGATAAACAGTATTGCTAACTATTTAATGACCCACACCTTTTGTCCCGACAGCTAGCCGAAGTGGTCTTCTTCTCTAAGCTCTAGGAGAACACTATAACCTTTTTTTTTTAACGGTTTTTCTAAATTCTAAATAATAATATACAAAATTTAGGAGGTTACCAACTAACACCGATTTTTGAGTTATAGTAAACAAACCCCGTTATAAAAATGGCGCCCAATTAAGTTAAGGGTTAGTTTTGGATAAAAAAAAAATAATAATTTTATTTTGAGAAAATAATTTTGAGTATTTTATAAATTAAAAACATAATATCTACTGTCATAAATTAGCATTTATAAATTAATACTGCAGAGTTTGTATTCTTGGCACTTACTATATTTAAGGTTTATCATAACTTCTTTTTTTTATATGTATTTTGATAAAATATTGAAAAATTAGTATATGGTTATTCTTCGATTTTGAACTGGACCTTATAATTTGCG
The DNA here is from genome assembly GCA_927349885.1 of Psylliodes chrysocephalus. NCBI lineage: Eukaryota > Metazoa > Arthropoda > Insecta > Coleoptera > Chrysomelidae > Psylliodes > Psylliodes chrysocephalus. The sequence continues at coordinate 97,274,493 of OV651814.1, read as the reverse complement.
GACATCAACTGGATAAATTAAACACTAAATGATTGATCTATCTTGGACAGTTGTTTATTTTTCTTTTCTTTCTTTGGGGTTAGATACTTTATCATAAGAATATTACTTATTTTATAAATATAGAGTATAAATAGGGTTATATGATTACTCTTCAACTGCCTGATATTTATTCAATCATTCAGTGCTACAATTATTATTTTTTATTACCTATATTTGGTAATTATTTTGCGTATTTTTTTTTAAGGTATATAAATATATACCGATATTTATTTATTTTTAGTACAAAAATAAACATTGTATTTGGCATTTTAGTTTCCTTCTGCTGTTTCTAGAAACTAAAGGAAGCTCACATAGGTATAAATAATACTTTCTATTATTTCTTAGTTTTTGTTGCATAAAAAAAAAAATACCAATTGATATCACTTTAAAAACTTTGTAGTTAATTTTGATTTTGACCTTTTCAAAAAAAAAAAAAAAACTTTTAAAGGTGATACGTTCCACCTGTTATAGATGTTATGTTATAGATACATATAGGGTGATACTACCAATCTGTATAAATAATTTTTCTTTTATTTAGTTAAATTTTTTTTAAAAAAGTTTTTCTTTTGTGTGATACAATTGCATATTTTTTTTTTATGATTATCTAGGTACATGGTTTGTGGTGGAACCAACACTTGCATGGTTCTTCACTACTGGTGTCTGAACTGGTTTTTCATCATAATCATATAGCTTAAATTTTGTTTTTTATATTTATCCTTTGGTATTGATTTAGATAAATCTGCGAGCACCGGTAGGATCATACAGGGTAATTCATTTATAATTTAGAGTAAAAATATTTTATTATATCATACAGGGTGATTCATTTATAATTCAGAGTAAAAATATTTTTCTGGATCATACAGGGTGATTCATCTATAACTTAGAGTAAGAATATTTTATTAGATCATACAGGGTGATTCAATTGTAAGTTAGAGTAGGTATAAGTTATTGAATCATTAAGGTTCATTCAATCATAATTGAGTGGTTTTGGTAATAATAGTTCTTACAGGGTGATTTATTGCTGTTTTTGGAAGGTTTTGTTGTTAGACCTGTGGTTATACGGTATTCGGGTAGTCAGGAATACCTTTTTGATTGGCCTGCGTTCCTTGCTTGGTTATTTTTTTTTTCTCCTGGGAAGGAGGGGGAGATTTTATACAGCCATAACACATAAAAAAAAAAATAATTAAAATTTAGATACTTTGATAATTTTACTAAACATTTAAATTAAAATTATAGAATTTAATAATTTTGGATAAAAGATAATAAAAAAAAAATGGATAATACAATTTTGAATGCGAAAATTTATATTAATAGATTAAGAAGCGACGAGTTAACTTATGAACTTTTAGTACGCGGAGTTGAACTAGGAAGTGGTAAAGTTGATGAAAAAAGATCTTTATTACGCGAAGCACTACTTAAAGAACGTGAAGGTAGATTGCCGGAATTTCGTATGCGTTTTGATCCAATTAATGAACTTTCTATTTGCGCAAATAAAATAGAGGAATTAGATGGAGAAATTCAAACCTTTGATATTAATAATCGGGAAAATGAAAAACAAAAATTAGAAGCTCGATTGTTGCATGTTCAACAACGGTTAGATAGAATAATTTCAGATAATTCGACAATTGTTTCTCGTAAAGTATCATTTCTTAAAGCTATTGAGGAGGCGCGGAAAAATTTAGAAACTGTTTACGCTGTCGCTGTTATTTCAAATGCTAATGCAACAGTAAATGCAAATCACTCAATATTAGATGAACCAAATCATCTTTTACCTTCCGTAATGACATCTAGTGCCCCTACGGTCGTTCCTGCTTATGTAAACGCAGATGCGAATGAATCTCCAATCGAAGACCTACTACAATTTGTAGATCTCTCAAATTCAAAAAAAATTCTTGAATCTCAAAATGAACAAACCGTTATCGGAACTAATGCAAATATGGAGTCAAAATGTAATGTGGAAATCACTTCCAATCCGTCATTTGGACATTCCCTACTTTCACATCCGTACAATTTTGATTTACAATCTCGTAGTCCTAGTTTTGCCCCTCCATTGGATGTAAATAATTTAGTTGATCGGTTTAAAGAAATAAACTGTAACTCAACTGTGAATCCTGAAATTATTGAGAGTCGCATAGCTACGTATGGCGATTCGCGAGCTCTTTCATTAAGTAATTATGCCCCCACGGTTATTAATGATATCCCAGAATTTACTCAAAGTTATGGACCCCGAAATGTAGATGTTCAACATCACCTCTTTCCAAGTAGGAAAACTCAAAATTTTCCCACTACCGATCGTAGATCTCAAAATGTATTTTATCCTGAGTATAGGTCTCAGAATTTTTCACATCCCACACATTTTCAGGAATCCTATAATACACCAAAATTTGTAGACGTCAGTCGTTGGCGATTAAAATTTAATGGAACTACCAGCGTAACCGATTTTCTTGATAAATTAGAAGAAATGAGAATTTCTCGAAATGTCTCGAAAAAGCAAATGTTTGATTCGGTATCGGAACTTTTGGAAGCTGATGCTAGTATATGGTTTCGTTTCGCGAAGTCACAAATTGTCGACTACGATGACTTTATTAAACAAATGCGTTGCACATTTTTACCGAAAAATTATGAAGAGCGAATTTGGGACATGTTAAAACGTCGGACTCAAGGTCCTACAGAATCTGTACCTATTTATGTGGCATATATGGAAAATCTTTTTGCGAAATTGACTTCTAAGCCTTGTGAAGCTACTCGTGTTAGTTTTATTCGTGGTAAAATGTTACCACACATCCAAATGTCTTACGCCGGAAAATCAATTATTACCTTAGCTTTGTTGATAACTATTGGACGTGAAATAGAGGAAATAAGTCTTAGTGCTCAAGAATATCGTGCACCTTTCTTAGCTCCTCGTAATTCAGTAGAGCCCGGTTTAGAGTTTCAACGGCCTACTACCAGTCGAATTTCAACTCTTGAACCAGAGTTAAATGTTTTACCTTCCGAAATAATACCGTCTGTTAATATACAGAATACATTGCCAAGTCCTCCCCAATATTTGTCTGACATTAGTGTATATCCGTTAAAAAGTACTCCTTCTAGCGTTAGGTGCTGGAATTGTGGACAAAATGGTCACGTTAGGGTGAATTGTACACAACCTCCTCGTAAACATTGCTTCAAGTGTGGTGTACCTGGAGTAACAGTAAAAACTTGTAATAATTGTTCGGGAAACTTCCGACAGAGTCACTAGATGGTCGTGCAGTGAACTCTATTATAACGACCCAAAATACCATCCAACCGATCCTTTCGTACATCATTTCACATTGTGAAGGAGATAATCGGCCGTATTTAGAAATTGACATTCTTGGTATCAAATTTAAAGCTCTCTTAGATTCTGGTTGTAACATTACCGTGATAGGTTTTAAAGGTTGGGAAATATTAAAAGGATTAAATTTCAAAATTCGAACTTCTTCTGTTAAGGCTTGTTCTGTGGCTAATGACCACAAGTGCGAAGTGCTGGGATATGTTAGTTTGCCTATCCGCTTAAAGGACAAGGTACTGGTTCTTGATGTTTTGGTGGTTCCTCAGTTACCACACACTATTGTTTTGGGTGTTGATTTTTGGATTTCGATGGACCTCATTCCCAATTTAAAAGAAGGTTGTTGGTCGTTTTCAGATACTATTCCACAGGTTGGGTCAATAAATCCAATAACTTCTAAAGATATTCTTAATTCCACACAAGATGCTAGGCTGGAAACACTTCTAAATCATTACTTTACTCTTCAAGGTGATAGGTTAGGCTGTACCAACCTTGTTCAACATAAAATATGTGTAAATTCAGAACCCATCAAACAACGAGCTTACAGAGTCTCTCCAATTATGCAAAGTCACATTGATAAAGCCGTTAAAGAAATGCTAGATGAAGACGTCATAGAACCTTCTCAGTCAGCCTGGAGTTCGCCCGTAATCTTAGTTCCTAAAAAGAATGGTGAATATAGATTTTGTGTCGACTATAGACAGTTAAATAAGGTTACCAGAAAAGATGCTTATCCTCTTCCTTTCATTTCAACCATCTTAGATAAACTTCGTAATGCTAAATTTATTAGTTCGGTAGACATTAAGTCTGCATATTGGCAGGTCCCTGTTCATCCTGATTCCAGAGAATATACGGCTTTCACTATACCTGGTCGTGGACTGTATCATTTTAAGAGGTTACCTTTCGGTCTTTGTAACGCTCCGGCTACTTTTCAACGTCTAATTGACAGAGTTTTAGGACCCGAGCTTGAACCACAAGTCTTTGTGTATCTGGACGATGTGATTATTATTTCAGAAGATTTTGATTCACACCTTAAAGTAATTGAAGAAGTTTTTGAAAGATTTCGTAAAGCTGGTTTAACAGTATCTAAGTCAAAATGTTTCTTTTGTAGACGTGAACTTCACTATTTAGGATATGTAGTAGATTCTCGAGGGTTGCATGTGGACCCGGAGAAAGTATCAGCTATTGTAAATTTGCCGTCACCTAAAACTACCACTGAGGTTAGAAGAATAATCGGAACTGCCTCCTGGTATCGCCGTTTTATTCCTGATTTTTCTACCCTAATTGCACCTATGACAGCTCTTTTATCTAAAAATCATAAGTGGAATTGGACTGACGAGTGTCAAAAGTCCTTACAACGTATAAAAAACGCTTTAGTTAGTGCCCCAATTTTGATATGCCCCGATTTTAGTCGTCCCTTTAAAGTGCAAACCGATGCTAGTGCTTTCGGTATTGCAGGAATTTTGAGTCAAGATTTTGAGGACGGAGAACATATTATTTGTTATGTTAGTAGATCCTTAACTAGACAAGAAAGAAACTACAGTACGGTTGAAAGAGAATGTCTTGCTGTTCTCTATGTTGTTGAGAAGTTACGTCCCTATTTAGAAGGCTATAAATTTACGGTGATAACCGATCACCATAGTTTAATTTGGTTACACAAACTAAAAGAACCTCAAGGCAGATTAGCCAGATGGGCTGTCCGACTTCAGCAGTTCGATTTCGATATTATTCATCGGAAAGGAAAAGACCATATCTTTCCCGATATGCTAAGTAGATCAGTACCTGAAATAAATGTTGTTACTTTGCATCAGAAAACAGATTTGTGGTATGATAAAATGAAAGCCCGTGTCCAAGAAAGTCCTTTAAAATATCCACAATGGCGCGTTACTAATGGAAAACTTTACAAGTATGTGTCTCTAAAATATCCTGATTTGAGAGAACAAGGAGAATTTTGGAAAGAAGTTATTCCTAAGTTTGAACGGAAACGTTGGATTTCCGAACTTCATGATAGCATGTTAGCTTGTCATGCTGGTGTATACAAGACATATGAACGCTTAAAAGGTCATTTTTATTGGCCCAAAATGCGAGCCGATGTTCTTGCTTATGTTAGGAAGTGTCTTGTGTGTCTTCAACAAAAACCGGAACGTAAATTACCCGCGGGAGAGTTGGGAAAACATCCCGAGCCTAAGGTCCCCTTTCAAATGATTTCAGTCGATATATTTGGTCCTTTACCAAGGAGTTTAAGAGGTTTTAAATATGTATATGTTGTCACTGATGTACTTACAAAATTTTCGTTGTTTTTCCCACTAAGAAATGCTACTGGAGCGGCAATTACAGCTGTAACCGAGGACCATGTTTTCCTTATGTTCGGTGTACCTCAATATTTGATTTGTGACAATGGTGGTCAGTTTCGTTCGGATCTTTTCCAAACCCTTTGTAAACAGTATCAAGTTAACATTAGGTATACTCCTTATTATCACGCGCAAGCGAACCCTGTCGAACGCGTTAATCAAGTATTAAAGACTATGCTTTCCTCGTTTATAGATGATAATCACAGGAAATGGGATGAATTGCTACCTAAAGTTGGATGTGCAATTCGATCTTCCGTACATGAGTCTACCGCACTTTCTCCTTTCTTCGCTAACTTCGGTCACGAATATCACGCTTCAGGAAAATCGTACGATTATCTTCAAAATAACGATGAGGTTCAGAGGCCTATTCCTCCAAATATTAAATCCAAAGAATTTTCTAAAATTTATGAAGACATTCGGAAACGTCTTGATCGTGTCCATGAGCGTTCGCGAATTCGTTATAATTTGAGACGCCGACCAATTTCATATCAAAAGGGTGATAAAGTGTTTCATAAGAATTATGTATTGTCTGATGCTACTAAACATTTTACTGCCAAATTAGCTCCTAAATTCGTAGGTCCATTTATAGTTCATAAAAAACTTTCTCCTGTAACTTATTTATTAGTAGACAGTAATAATGTAAAAAAAGGTGTTTGGCATGTGAAAGATTTAAAATCTCATCCGCCCGACTCAGATTTTGTCCTGTCCGATAATGAATCTAATGATGATCAAACATAGTGCAAGGGATATTCTTTTTGTAGTTTAGTTAGTTTAAGAATGTAGTATGTATTCGGTTGCGCAATCTGTGTAATAGGGAATATTATGAAATTGATAATGAACTAAGTTTGTGGTTTAGTCTTGAGTAATTATTTGGGTTAAGCTATCGTCTAGTTTTGTTATGGTTATGTATTTACATCTACACTAAGGTAGGATAATACTCATTATCATATTTTCTCTTCTAATGAGATGTCACTGTGTTAGTGGATAAATTTATAATATTTTCTAACAGGTTGTTGGACTTATAGTAGTTATTCTGTACAGTAACCTCACTGATGAGATTTACTGGGTAAATCTCTTGGGAGTAGAGGGGGAGTTGTTACATGTTGATTTTAGTTTTAGAATAATTAAATAGGTATGGCATTTAAAACACATTCTTAGTATAAATACTAACTTTTAATAAAATATTGATTTGTCTTGAATAAGAACCTTTGGTAATTTAAAGGATACAGGTATTTAAAATATATCCTTAATCCACATCATTTTTAAAAAGGCATTGCTTTGTTTTTGAATAAAACTTTTAATATGATTCAATTCATTGAACTTGTTGTCTTACCTTTTGCTTTTAAGATCCTGATGGTTTTATGAGCAGAAAACGTGTAGCATAATGACCTGTGAGTATGCTGCTAGTATGTGGTAGTTATTTCACTTAGTTTTCACCCCTTTTAAATCACTATTTAGTTGTATTTTACGTTTGTTTACATTTTATTTCAATAATGTTTTGACATTAATTATTATATCCGAAATTCGGGTTATCTTCTTCTTTCTAGGAAATACCTGTCGTCTAGTTTGTACGGTCCGATAGCCAATTCTTGTTCCGTAGTACGAATTTGACAGATAACATTAATGGGATATTTGGTGTTGTGCTATTTGAAATCAATACATTTGATTGTCCATGACGGCATATTATATTAGGGTACTTTTCTAGGAAAATTGGGTTTAATACTTAACTATAGTTAGGAATAATATTTTATTAGGATGTTAAATACACACATAAATACATTTGGGGTCGAATTATATTACTTTAGATAAGTTTTCTGGTAACTCGTGGCGATCACCGGAAGTGTGATTTCCAAAATATGCATTGTCATATCCTACTTGTTGAAGCCATCTTGACTTCAGAAAAAGGGGTTAAATACGCCGTAGCCATGAGGTTCGTGGTGAATTATTTTTCGTCTGCTTGCTGGGTAAGGTACCGGGGGTACGTGTTTGAGTTTGACTGTTCGCCTGGGTCGTCGCGAAGCCCGTGTATAATACCGAAACGTTCGTCGCCGATAGTGATCGGATTACAAATCACGTGGCAAAATCGCACAAGGGTAGGTACCCTAAACCATTTTTGGGAGTCTTACGACCGCGGTGAGCGAAGTCTGCTAACGGCCCGCACTACCGACTTCCTAAATCAGATCTCCAGAGGGTTGTTGCCAACGACCTCGTTTGATTTCGTCCGCAGTCGCTGTGCTGTACCAGTGTTCCGGAAAATTCCAGACGCATCAGGGTGATGCGCTGTGATTGTTACGTAGTCCAGTTTTTAATCATTTGATGTCCTGCAGTCCTACAAGTTCTAAGCCAGTTTCCTGTCCGGGGTAATCGTAACCAACACCAGTGGTGGAGAATTCCATCGCTTAATGGGTTTCTACCAGAAATCAGGTATCTGAAAGTCTGTAAATCAAGGTATGAAAGACCTTCAGTCTAATAAGTAATAACTTCAGTGAATCTAATAAATTTATATTTTGATTTATCATTTAACTTTTATTTATAAGAATAATTCTTTAATCGTATTAATTGTGCTTAAACTTAACCTGTTGTAAACCTTAGTGATCACGGGGTAATATTAATTGTGTCTTTTACTCTAATAATTTTGAATTCAGAGAATTTCTCTTTAACTTTAGTCATTTTTCTTGTCATTTTAAATCATTTTGTATCATAAAAAAGCTCTAGGTAAATGTATACCTATCTATTTGATCTATGAAATTTTGTAAATACCCGTATTCTTTTTAATAGTAAATGCCATAATACCGACTCAGGCGTTTTATTTATTTAACTTTTAAGATAAACAGTATTGCTAACTATTTAATGACCCACACCTTTTGTCCCGACAGCTAGCCGAAGTGGTCTTCTTCTCTAAGCTCTAGGAGAACACTATAACCTTTTTTTTTTTAACGGTTTTTCTAAATTCTAAATAATAATATACAAAATTTAGGAGGTTACCAACTAACACCGATTTTTGAGTTATAGTAAACAAACCCCGTTATAGTTGTTTGCAATATCATTTTTGTGTCATACATAATTTTTCTTAAATAGTCCGTATTCTAGAAATTTGACAAAAAGTGCAATAGTTGACTTGATCAAATAAAATTTGCTTATGATGCTATTCTCCATAATTTTTGTTTACTACTTGATTTACCTAAAATGGAACGTATTCTAGATATTTGAGGAAAACTGCAAATTTCGAATTTCTGTATAAAAACGAAAAAAAAAAAAAAAAAAACAATAAATATTTCGAGTAGATGTGTGTAAAAAAAATATATGTATTTAGTTCATCCTCTAAACATTTACAGGGGTGGTACAATAGATTGTACAAAATAACCGGAAAAAGCCTGCAATAACTAGATAGGAAAGTCATGTGTTGGGCTTATCAGATTTTTAAAATTATTTCGTTGAAATTAAAAACCGATTATAAATAAATGTTTGGTTCAGTGGTTTGAAATCAATAATACAATTTAAATGTCTTTTACGGCTTATAAAATTGATAGCTAATAATTTATACCTACATAAGACATTATTTTATAGGTGCAACTTCAGCTGGTTGCGGTTATTCCCAATTAGAGGAAATATCAGCTATTTTAGATATTCCTCCAATAAGCCAAGTCCAATACTTAAAAAAACAAGATAGTCTAGCCAAAACAATTGAATGTACATCACTGAGGCAAATGAAACTTGCAGGCGAAGAGGAAGTTAAAATTGCAAAAGAAAAAGGGGAAGTTGACAAAGACGGGTTTCCATGCATTAATGTAATAGTAGATGGCGCATGGAGTAAGAGGTCATATAAGACAAATTATAATGCCCTTTCTGGAGTTGCCGTTATAATAGGTGAAGCAACTAGAAAAAATTTATATATTGGCATTAAAAATAAGTTTTGCATAACTTGTGTAAGATATGAAAATAAAGAAAAACCGATTCCCAAGCATTCATGTGCCAAGAACTGGGGACATTCCTCTACTGCAATGGAAAGTGCAATACTCTTAGAAGGTTTCCAAAATAGTATAGAAATGCACGGACTCAAATACATTAAAGTAGTTGGAGACGGCGACAGTAGTCTAACACAAAAATTATTAGAAATGAAGCCCTACGGTACGCAACTTGTGGAGAAATTTGAATGTGTAAACCACTTACTCCGTAATTTTTGTAATAAATTAAAAGACATTAGTAAGCAAAGACGGAGTAGGTCTACAAATATTTTGGTTCCCTTGCCGTTAAGGAGAAAAGTTGAAAACAGTGTACTTAAATTTAGAACAGTAATTAAAAAATCTGCAGAATATCACCGAAATTCAAATTTAACTTACACCCAAAAATTATTAAATTTTCGAAAAGATGCACTCAACAGCATTGATCACGAATTTGGATGCTATAAAGCATGTAGTGATGTGAAATACCCAGGTATTTATAACTAGGGGTAATTACCCAGGATAAATACCCGGGTAAATACCCAAAATTCATAAATACCCGGGTATTTATGAATTTAAAGCGAATAACCGAATAACGGCTCGTAGTAAGTTAAACCATGTAAAATTCTGTTAAAATTTATTTTGTAATTAAAAAAATTAAATCAGTACTATATGATTACTTAATCTAAGTCTGAATATTCTGGCTCAGAATTTATTTGGTCACTGGAGTGGCTCGAAAGTGACATGTGGCCATCTTCATCGTCACTGACGTCACTACAATCACCGCTACCATTGGATATTTGCATAAATTCTTCACTTTGGCTTTTTGTCAAAGTCGAATCATCTGCTTGGCTTCTTTCTACAGTTCGTAGCTTTTTGGCGTTGTTTAGAAGATTCCAATTGTGCGATAAATATGCTATTTGTCCAGCTCTTTCGGTGGTGAGTCTGTTTCTTTTTTTACAGTGAATCCAACTGAAAGTACTAAAAGTTCTTTCAGTTGCGGCAGATGTCACAGGTGCTCCTAATATTCTCACAGCTACATCAGCCAATACACATGTTCCTCTTAACCCCCTCCACCATAACATGGGACTGATTGCTTTTTCATTTCGTGAATCTTTTACACCTTCCCAAATAAAAGACCTTCGCCATAGCCCTTCTTTATCCCTATAGTCAGCTATATTTTGACGGATATCAACTGTATTTATTCCCATGCTACTGCCAATTTCACAAACAAAACTAATAGCATCAAGTAATTCCTCAGACTTCAAGTTACAACCTTGAGATGAGGGATTTAATAAGTCAGCAGCCAGGTGAATTTGTCCCACCCCAAATTGAATACGTTTTTCTAACTTTGAAAGCACATTTTTTCCTCAATCTTTTGAAGTGGAGATTCTGGCATTTCTTGTTTAAGGGTTTCTTGCAGAGTGTGAAATTTTGTATAAACATTGTAAATCAGGGGGGTGTTTGATTCAAGGGCAGTGATAAGATCAACAATTGGATTTAATATGTTAACCATTTTTTCAACTCTGACCCAAAACACACCGTCATCAAGTATCTGTCTTTTCATTTCTGATGAGATTTCTGCTTCTTCACTGACAGATAGTTTTTGAAGCACAGATTTATTTGATAATAAACTCTGTAAACAAAACAAGTTGCTTCCCCATCTTGTTTGACCAGGCAGTTTCAAAGAAACTCTTGTCCTTTTACTTTTCCAATTGAAACCTGTCAAATAGTGCTTTTAGGACATGGCTGTTCTTGATAGTTTTTACTATGCTAGTAACTGTTGCCATAAAAGATTTAATAGTATTGCACTTTAAGATGTCTTCACACAGAAGGTGTAAGAGATGAGCAAGGCAACCAAGAGGTATGATTGATGGATACTTCTCCTTTGCCAAAGCAGCTCTCATGTTGGAAGCATTGTCCCCAATGATTACCAAAAACTTTTCAGTACCATATTTTTCAATAATATTGATTATCAGCTCGGCTAGGTAAGATGCTTTGTGCCTGTTCTCTTTTGTTGCGACGGACTCCACACACAGTGGCTCGGGTTTTGAAATAACAAAGTTTACAATAGACACATTTCTGATGTTGCTCCAGCCATCACATTGTAAATGTAAGTGTTTTGAATCCTTTAGCTGGCTTGTAACTTCATTTTGCATTTCTGTATACTGAGCTTTGAGATAAGTTGATGAAAGGCGATACCTTGATGGTGGTTTGAATGAAGGACGAAGTCGTTTAAAGAATTCTAACCACAGTGGGTGTTCAACCATAGACAATGGAGTACCGCTTACAAAAATTGCTTTGGCCAAACTTTGATTGAGGCTTTCCTGAAAAAAATACATGTTTGGTATTAATATGATATTAAATACCTATTGAAACATTTGATACTGTCTAATACTGTTTGTAGTCTATACTTTCTATACTTACATTTAACTGATTATCCATATGGTCCACAAAAGTTAACAGGCCTCCTCTGTTGTTATTCACGATGAAAGGTGACGGTTGAGGTCGATTAAAGTTAAATGTGGAACAAGCACTATTTGCAGATATATTACTGGTACTAGCATTAGTGGCAGTGGCACTGCTTTCAGTTTCAGATAAAGATACAACTGGAAAAGTTTGGCTTCTACTTGAACTTGGCCCTGCTAGATTTGCTTCTTCTATCCCAAAAGATACATCTACTTCTAACTCCTTTAGCCGTTGGGAGAAATTTAGTTTTTCCTTTGGGGTGGACGTGTGCATTGATAGGTCTACTTTAGTAGATACAGTGGTTGGCACTAAATAAAGATTTTTTTTCATTTCTTCAGGACACTTAAAGCACTTCTTTATGTGTTTCGTCATTTTATTAACATTTGAATGTTTGTATTCAAGATTACAGTATTTACACACAACACCACTTTGCCTTTCTCCTTGAAAAACTGCCAAGTTGCACCTTTTTTCTTAACCATTATTCTGTTAAAAGCTGTTAACCCTCTATGGCCCAATTTATTGTAAGTTAAAATAAAAAATTAATACTTAAAGTTCTGCTTCAAAAAGGATTTATTAATTAATACTGACATATAACATGTGAAAAAAAATTACCCTGTCATGTTCTTAAGGGTATGTTACTTGAGTGTAACAGTGGACCTCACTGAGTATGAAAGTTGACAAAACATTTGATGTAGGAGTAAAGCATAAATAGTGATTGCATTTGATGCACATCACTTTGGGAATTCCATGACATTCAGGATGTTTGCATCTTCCCCGTTTATCGCTGAAAGTAGGCCAGTGTGATATATTGTCTCTTCTGACGTCTTCTGTAGGCATTTCAGCAACTTTTCCTTTATGTTTTTTTAATTTCAATTTCTTGTTCAACTGATGAGTTGCTTGGGCGACCCCGTTTACGGCTGTTTGTTGTATCCTTTCCTGCAGCACAAAGACTGTGAGCTAAATCTGTTTTAAATTGTAACAGACTTAGTTGCTTTGTTTTTGGAAAATCTATTGTCTTGCAATCTCTTTTATACAGCAGCCATGAATTTACGACGCATAAGTCCATAAGATGAAAGTAAATTTTATGGTACCATTTTTTACTTCTTATTGTAGTTCTATATAGAGCTATAAGTGAGTCAACTAAATCGACGCCTCCCATGAATTGATTGTATAGTTCTACTGCTTTGGGACATGACACATCAATTTTTGAAACTGCTTTTTTATCCCAACGTTTTACCTCTCTAACTGGATTAGAACCAACGAAAGTACTCAGTAAATGAACCGATTTATTATCATACCATTTCACTGCTGTTAAATCAACCCCATCCATTTTTGTTTTTCGTTCTTCCAAGCTTCCTCTTCCTTTTTTTGCCATTTCTTTATCTGTAGTAAAATTACATCCCCCTAGACGATCTGACCTTACCGTTCCCAGACTGAGAATACCCAGCTTGAATAATTCGACTTATAATTTTGGGCTATTAAACCAATTATCGAAGTAAATTTTAAAATAGTAGTTTCTAGGAACAATTTTTGAAAGTCTCATGACAACATTTCCGCTAACGCCTACGTCTGTAAGGGTGGGATCTAAATCTACTGAACCAGAATATAATTCCCAGTTATAAATTACACCGTCTGATCCACACAACACAAAGGCTTTGTAGCCCCATTTTTGTGGCTTGTTTTTCATATATTGTTTCAAACTATGCTTTCCTTTGAAAGGAATCATCTGCTCATCTACACAGAGTTTTTCAGTCATAGGAATTTTATTAAATTTTGCAACTAATTTGTCAAGTAGGGGTCGTATCTTGAAGAGTTTATCATTAGTAGTAGCAGCCTTGGTGTTATCATTAAAATGAATGTTGGATTTTATTTGTTCCCATCTATTTCGTGACATAGTATTTACAATTTTAGGAACCTGCGTCTCAGTTTGCCAGAACATTCTTGTTCTAGGTAAACCATATATCGACATTATAAATGTTATTCCTATAAATTGTTCCAATGATTCGCTAGTCAAAAAGAGAGGTTTATTGGGATCGGTTTGGCAAGCAAACAAATTGCTTTGCGCTACAATGTGATCTAATAAATCTGAATCAACAAATTTTCTAAAGTACTGTAACGGAGTCTCTGGCTCAGGAGCATCCGGCAAACTTCCCTTCCAAATTACAATTGGACGTATTGTTTTTGTTGTTACCAGTTTCCAATCTAACGCTACTTTAGTTTTTGATTTTGGTGTATCCATTTTTTTTCAGATTTTTTCGAAACAATTGTCTTATTTTTAGATTTCTTTGAAACAGTTTTCCTATATTTTTTGTCAAAAATTTCTTCTTCGCTGCTACTACGGTTACTACTTATTTCATACTCATCACTCATCTCCTCCATTGGTTCAGATATGGAACCGCTTGTTTTTTTTTCAGTTTTTTTCAAAACCGTTTTCTTATTTTTAGATTTCTTTGGAACAGTTTTCATATTTTTCTTCTCAAAAATCTCTTCTTCGTGGCTACTACTATTATTACTCATTTCATACTCACTTATCAGCTCTTCCATTGGTCCAGATATATTCTTAGAACAGCATGGATTTTCTTCATCAAAAGATTGATCTTTATATTTTAAAATTTCATCATCTTCTTCGCTACTATCACTCAATTTGGAATCATCTGAATTATTCCCAAAATCGACAACTTTAGTAAAAATTTTTGGGTATTTTTTCTTTGATTTCAGTCCATAAAACTTTATTGGATCCATACTGTAATTTGAAATCAAATAATTTATGAAAACTTTTATAGCCCAATGTATCATCAAAGTAACATACCTAATTCAACCGTTTTATAAACTAAATACAAAAGTTTTTAAAGTATTCTTGAATACTTGTCTGCTCGCAAATACAAATTCCCGTAATATAATTTTTTCGAACCAATTTGATAAAGAATAAATAGATATTCAATGTCCAAAACTCACAAGTCAATCACTATCAACAATAAGTTGGCGCCATTAAAATTATTCTCGTGTAATTTTACAAATAACATATAGATGGCACCATATTACATTTCAGTAGGATAGAACTATGTTACTTTGAAGTAATTATGGGATATTAAAGTAAAAAACAGAAATTTTAAGTACGGTATTAATAATAATAGTGTATGTTTCCTCAAAGTAACTTGGGGCCATAGAGGGTTAAAAGATAAATAACCGTTGCCAGAGACTAAAACTCCAACTAAAAGTTAGGTTATGGATTGTATGGTAGTGGCAAGGATTATAAACTAAAGAGAGGATGGGCCACTTATATAGATATGTCAGACTGTCAATGACGTCATGAAATACTGCTGACCCTCAATCTTACGTAAACAAACTTACGTAAACAATATACTAACAAAAGGAAAACTCAGCCAGTGCAATAAACAATAAAATAAGTACAAATATAGTTTTACGTAACGTACCAGCAGCAAAACACTATGAAAAATAAGTAAACAACACTCAATAAACGATGTAAGATTATTGTAAAAGTGACAGAAGTATTTCGTGACGACATAAAACATTAAATAGGTTAATATTGCTTCTTATGGAAGATGGAAGTGGCCCAACCTTCTCTTTAGTTTATCATCCTTGTGGTAGTGGTAGATTGGTAGATGGTAGATAGTGAGGTTATATCTAGTACAATTGTACTTTTTCTAGTACTATCGAACGACATTTAGTCTGGCAAATCTAATACTTTTTGTTTTTACACTGCAAACTATAAATACCCTCGTTTTGGGTATTTATAATGGCATTGGGTAAATACCCAATTTATAAATACCCTTCCCGCTGGGTATTTACCCGGCCCACATCACTAAAAGCATGTGCTAACTATTTTTGCAAAGGCGATACAAATCAATAGAACCTAGTCCCAGAATTAGCAGCCTGCGGTATGAAACAAGATATTGTAAACATAATGAGTGGAATAGTTAACAACACTTCTTCGTTCCTGCTGAACAAAACCACAAACGCAGCAGAGTGTTTCAATAGTGTTGTCAATAAATTTGTCGGCGGTAAAAGGGTATGGGGTAAGGGTATATGTATGGAAAATTTATTTTGTAATACGTGCATACTACTACTAACTAAACTTTTTCAATAATTTCTGTCTGGATACCTATTTCGCCATTTTCTAAAAACAATTTTATTATTTTTGTTGGTAGAAATGAGCATTCTAAATATTTGGTTGAAAAAGTCAGTAATTGTTTTTTAAAATAAATACCTATAAACTTTGAATTTTAAGGATAAATACTAAATATAAAGATATAAAAATATTCTAATGTTTTAAAAGTAAACAAAATATTCATTATTTTTCAGATCAATTTTTCCACTAGAAGATCTTACGAAACGCGCTGTCAGTTGGCGGCTATTTCATATAATTCTAAATTTCAATACTTAGAAGAAATACCAAAAAGTATGAATTATCGTTTTACTATACGACGAAAATTGAAAAGCGTTTCTCAAAAAAGAGTTAAGAAAGTTTTTCGAAAAAAAAAAAAAAATAAATAAAAGGTGCCAAAGCTGACAAACACTATGGAAAAATCGTGGAAAATCTTACGGAGGAAGAAGTTTTACATCGAAAACAAAAACTAGTAGATTTATTGCTAAAATCTAAAATCGAAATTCAAGAAATAGAAATTAACACTAGAGGCCAGAGTTCAAATCCACTGTGGAAGCAGGAGAGAGCTTTCCGAATTACTGCTTCCAATTTTGGGCGTGTTTGTAAAATGAAAGAATCAACAAATCCCGAAAAATTAGTTAAAAACATTTTATTCACTACTTTTAAGGGTAATGAGGCAACACGTTACGGACAAGAGCATGAACCAGTAGCCATTCAAGATTTCGAGGACATAACGGGTTATAATGTTGGTAGTTGTGGCTTCTTTATTGGAAAGGAAAATGAATATTTTTTGGATGCAAGTCCTGACGGTATAATCGAGAATGATCCAGATTCTATTTTGGAGATTAAATATCCTCATGTTTTAAAACATTAGAAGATGCCGTAAAAAATAAAAAAGTTACTTTCCTTTTATTTAATGAAGTCAGAGGAGAATTTGAGCTTAAAAAAAATCATGATTATCATTATCAGATACTACATATAACAGGAAAAAAATATTGTTATTTTGTAGTGTGGTCCCCCTTCAATCTCCATACATCGAACTAATTGAAAAAGATGATAATTTCTATTTTAAAAATATGAAATCTAAATTATCATCTTTTTATTTTTCTTCTATGGCTATGGAAATAATAAAAAATATATAATACCTATATATTTCTTACCTTAACCCTTAACTTGGCAAAAGTAATTTTGAATCTAAAAATCTGAAAATTTGCATGTGTTCTGTTTGGTGGTCAAACAAATATTCTATGATAACAAAAAAAATTATATGACATTTGTATGTCAAAAATTTTGATTGTATACCAGAGTATACATCGCCAAATAGCCCGATAAATGGGTATGTATAGCATATTACACATTACCAAGTTACGAAGTAAAATCAAACTATCAAAAATTACTCAAAAATATTTATTTGTTAATATGAACATCCATAAAACAATTTCTGTTCTGGACTAAACATAGCCTTATATTGCATTTGCTACAAAATATGGCGGTTTGTCCCTTCTTGCAATTTCTACACCTGCCCATTGCACCATAAATTGGAAAATGATCTAGATCAGTGATTCCCAACGTGGGGCGTACGCCCCACCGGGGGGCAAATTGAATGTTGAGGGGGGCAACGGGAGCAATATGACAATTGACGTGTAAAATTTTAAAGTACCCTTAAAAAAAATTAATACCTCGATTTAACGGACTTCGTTAAATCGATCATACATATATAATATTGTCACAAAATTTTGTCCGAATTCAATATCCCCGTTAAATCGAACAAAATTCGAGGCATGAGTGGACGTGTTTATGGCTTCGAACTTCAGGCGCGCACCAACACACAACGCACGAAGCACGAACGAGCTGCAGGCACACGGAAGCCAATTCGGTGGACAGCGAGCAACGGCGGCCTGCTCCTGCTCAGTCTACACGTCTACACTCTGCAGCACACCTCGCGCTTCTCCCGCAATCTATCTTTGTTCTGTGTAGTTTGCTGTGAAGTGAAAGAAGAGACAAAGAAAGAACACCGATAACAGCGATAACACACGCGGTTTGGCCCTGTGCTGTGCTGATCCACGCCACAGTCCACGCCAAGGCTTTGATCAAAACGTACACTAAAAGCGCAAATCATTTTTGGTGGCGAAGTCAAGGGTGATACGTTTTGCACGGATACAGATATAGTAAGTTGTCGAACTTCATATTTTGTACCAAATGTAATGCTGTTAAGTAAATGTGCACGCAGTAGTCCCTCGTTTATTTATTAAGGTTTTAATACAATTGGTTGTAATGAAGTAGTATGCAAATTGAAACGGTGCACGGTATCATTTTCACAATCAACTTTTTAAATTAAATTAATGTACATGACTAAGCCGCGATACAGAGATGAGGTGAAAGTTAAAGCTCGAAGAACCGAGGGATTACTTTACTTTATTTTCAGTTTTTGACTAAATATATTTAATTATTTCAGCTCATAGTAAAATGAGTACAATCAAGAAAAAAGTTCGTCAGTATAACGAAGAATATTTGAAGATGGGTTTTATATCCGCTGTCCATGATGCACGTTTGCCCTTTTGCCTTCTATGCGAACAATGCTTATCAAACGAATCAATGAAACGAGGTCGTTTGGAGGCCCATTTGAAAACGAAACATAGTGCACAAGCTAATTCCGATTTGAACTACTTTAAAACATTAAAGCAGAAATTTGAAAACAGAGCAACATTAAAGACTCTCTTTACCGCAAAGACTGCAACAGTTAATCGTACCCTTGAAGCAAGTTATCAAATTTCATTACTGATTGCTAAAAGTGGAAAAAATCATACAATAGGAGAGAATTTAATCAAACCATCAATATCGGCATTTCTTAAAACAGTTCTTGAGAAAGATGACAAAGACGTAAGAGCAATGCCTTTAAGTAACAATACAGTCATGAAAAGAATAGATGAAATGAGTGCCGATATTGAAAAACAACTTATTGAAAAGCTAAAAACAAGAAAATTTTCAATACAAATGGATGAATCAACTTTGAGGGACAGTGAAGCCGCATTATTAGCGTACGTAAGGTATATTGAAAATGGAGAATTTGCTGAGGAAATGCTGTTCTGCAAACTACTAGAAAGCACCACTACCTCCAAAGATATATATAACAAACTCAAGGATTACTTAAATGTCAACGATATATCAATGCAAAATATAACCTCCTGTGCTGCGGATGGTGCTCCTAATATGATGGGCAAGAAAAATGGCTGCTTAAAATTGATGAAAGATGAGAATCCAGAAATGATTCTTGTGCATTGTGTTATTCATCGGCAAAATTTGGTAGCTAAAAATATTTCGCCTCATCTAAATGAAGTAATGAAAAAGGTAATTAAATGCATTAATTCCATTAAAGCTAATGCCAAATGTGAGCGTCTCTTCAAATTATTTTGCGAAGAACAAAATGCAGACCATGTGAGGCTATTACTTCACACTGAAGTAAGATGGCTCTCGAAAGGTAACTGCTTGAAAAGATTTATGGAATTATTTGATGCACTTCGTGATTTTTTAAGTGAGAAACCAGAAATGCAATACTTGTCAACAGTCGATGGTAAAGCATATGTGAGTTATTTAGCCGATATATTTGAAAAACTAAATATATTAAATAGCCAACTTCAAGGAAAAAACAAAACTCTTGTTGACGCAAAAGCTAAGATATTCGGTTTCATCACCTTTATTGAATTATGCCAAAAACATATTTGCAACAAAAATTTTGAGAGATTTTATTGGCTCCAAAAATGTGAAGTGTCTGATAACGCCATACTTGTAATTGTCGATCACCTGAAAGCTCTGCAAGTTGATATGAAGGAACGATTTTCTGACTTGGACCAAATTGATTTTCCAACTTGGATGATGCAGCCATTGTTAGTGGATTTGGCTGATGTTACAAATGTGCAGTATCAAGAAGAACTTGCAGAAATGCAAAATGATGAGTCTGTTAAAACTTTATTTAACATAAAAGGAGCGATGGCATGGCTATGTGAGGAAACAGAAACCAAATATCCAAGTTCAACTAAATTCGCAAGGAAACTATTACTTCCATTTCCATCTTCCTATTTAGTTGAATGTGGATTCAGTGCCATAACTGATTTGCTGCTCAAGAAAAGAAATCGGCTGGATATTTCCAAAAGGGGAGACTTGAGACTGAAGCTGACGAAATTGGAACCCAATATTAAATCTCTTTGCAGCAGGCATCAAGCTCAAGGATCTCACTGAATCATAATAACTGATATTACTCATCACAAAATATTGTAAAAATATTATAAAAACATATTTGTTTTGAAATAAAATTATTTTGTATACGAGAACTGATACTTTATCTTATTTTAAATTTATTAAAGGTTATGAAAAGTTCATGGAGAAAGTAATAACTTTTGAAATTATGAAATTATTTCTTAAAGGTGACTCCTTAACATTCCCTGAGACTTTATCGTTAGCCTAAAAAACATGGGGGGGGGGGCGTGGAAATATCCATCGACCTAGATGGGGGTCATGGCTCAAAAAGGTTGGGAAACACTGATCTAGATGATCCAATCTAATGTCATCTTGGGGTCTAGGCTTTACCGGGTTTTTAATTTTTTTTGAAGTTAGTGGTAGCTGTTCATTACTGGGACGTCCTCTTTTTACTCTGTCAGCCTGCAGTAGACTTTTGGCAAGTTTAATTCGAAATTGTTTGAGTGGAATTACTGTTTTTGGATTTTCTTGTAGAATGTTTGAATCTCGTTTGTATAATAGCCAAGCATTATTTATAGATATATCTATAATTTGAGAAAAAATGCTCATATACCATCTATGCGTTTTGAAGCGTATTCTATATATAGCAATCAACATGTCGGCCAAATCCACACCACCCATATGACTGTTATAGTGTTTTATTAACTGTGGGCATGGAATGTGAATTTTTCTATTTTCCTCTTTGGAGAATCTTTGGATAGTTGTCATTGGATTGGAGGCCACATACGAACTACATAGGGTTACGGACTTGTTATCGTACCACTTTACAACAACAATGTGACTGTCATTGTCTACTCTTTGGTCAAAACTACCTCTTCCATCTTTTTTCAATTTCTTATCCGATTCAAGTGGGCAATCCCGTAGTCTGTCTTTTCTAACAGTTCCCAAAGATAGAATTCCAAATTCACTTCGAAGATATGTTATAAGTTCTAAACTTGTAAAATAATTATCAAAATATACCATCGATAATGGTTTATTTTGGATTGTCGAACATAGTGCTAAAACACATTTTGCACCAAATCCCATGTTATTTTCAACTTCTGTAAAACAATGGTTTCTAAACGTATCATTTCCTCCAGAGGGAAAGAAATCATATACTATCCCAGATACGCCATAGCGAACAAACATTTTGAAACCCCATTTTTTTGGTTTATTCTTCATATACTGCCTCCTCGAGCCGGCCTTTTCCCCTTGTATGGAATCATCATTTCATCCACTGAACATCTAGACTCTGACTCAATTGTAAGACAGTTTCTTCGTACACGATCTAGAATAGGCCTTACTTTAAAATATCTGTCATCATTCAACTCCTCGTTATTGACGAAATGAAGGCTGCGTCGTATTGCTTGATACCTTTTTAGTGGCATTATATTTGCAATAAGTTTATATCGTGTTTCTTGAGCCCAATAGTCCGTGTAAGCCGGCATGTCAACAATCCCCATTAAAATTTCGATAGCCAAGAAATCGTGCATTTCATCTATGCTTGTGTCTACACATTTGTGAAATGTTTGTGTCGAATACAGGTTAGTTTGATCTACGATTAATTCAACGATATCTGGACTAAAAAAGGTTTTAAAATATTGCAAAGGTGTTTTTATATTTTGGGGTCTTGTAAAATCATTCGTTTGTGCCGTTGTTACTTCATATTCAAAATCATCAGTTGTCCACTTAAATGGAGGCTCATCTTTTTTTCCTTTTCTTTTTATTGAAAAGTTTGGGTTTTTTTGAACTAATGGCGAAAACGGTGGCACAACCGAGGGAGTAGCTGCTGCTAGTCTTTGTTTACTGACTGAAATAGGTAATAATTCTACAGCGTCTTCTCTATTTTCTTCAGGAGTGTAATTTTCCTCATCATCATCATCTGGATCTTCAATGAATTCTTTCAGTAAATTACGAGATAACACCTCTTGTTCATCGTCACTACTGCTTTCTGGGTCGCTTTCAGCACCAATTGGAGGCAAAAGAGCCATAATTTTATCAATTCTCCTTTTTGTATTCTGAAAATAAAAATAAATATCGAGTAACCCATACCGGGCGGTGTATACTATACACTACGATAAATTTTCATTCAATTTGTGGAAAAAATATTTACTGAATACCAAAAATGTATTTATAAATAAACAGTACTATGCTTCAACAGTAATTTCCCAAAAAATTAGCGCTGCATTATAAAAATCAATAAACAATAACAATAAACTTACCACTTGTTGCTTGGAACAACACGCTTGCTCATCCATTTTGCTGAGACTGTCTCCATACCAGCGGACCTAGATGCGCGAATTGAGAATTTTCGCACCGATCTCCCGTCGGCTACATACGATAGTGTATCCTCCACTATACATTGCCAACAAATGGGTCTCAAATCTTACTGATTCCCAAATAAAAATATATGTATATTATGTATATTATAACATACGTTGCCAAGTTAAGAGTTAATTTCAATATTTTTTTTTTTTTGTATCATAATTATTTCATAATTTTGCGGCATATGGTAAGTTTTTTATCAGGCACTAATTTTAGAAAAAGAAGTATTTTTCATAAAAAGCTGTGCATGTCCTGAAACCGAAAATACAACCATCTAATATCAAATTTTATCAACCGTATACGAGGTTTGTCAAAAAATATGATTTTGCTTAAGATTAATGTGGCGTATGCAACATGGTTTATGTTGGTAAAATTGTCAGGGCACATGCCCAGAATTAACTTTTTCCTCAATTTATAATTATTCTCCAAATCTACCTGTACGCTTAATAACCGGTGTAGCCATAATAATTAGTTATAAATCCGTGTAAATACGTATCCTGTAATAAAACAGATCATAAGTATTTTTAGTATTTTAGTTACAGCGAGATACATCACAAGTACCTTTATTTTTGACAAACCTCGTATACGACTGATAAAATTTAATATCAGTTGTTTGTGTTGTGGGTTTTAGACAATGCACGACCTTTAAAAAAAAAACATTTTTCCTAAAATTAATAATAAAGTTTTCTATATTTCGCCAACTTACTTAGACACACTGTATATCATTTTTAGTTACTATCAGGTATACCTTAATTTAAGAGCCCTTTGTCTGAAATAGTCGATCTCAAATATTTATTTTAACATTTGAAAAATGATCGCTCAGAATATGCAACTATAACATGTTAACAAAAAAATGTTTTTCTTTCACACTTTAAAATAATATTCATTGAATACATAATACATAAGAAAGGCGGATGCTCTTTACACTCTTTATGGCCGCGGCTTATTTGTTTGTTATTAGGCAATTAATATCGTAATTTTTTTGCGAAGTTGACAAAAATATGGTTTTCTTTGTTTTAACTAAATGTGTGGTACTATTTGATAATTTAATTTCTATTCTGACTATTTAGTATTAAGTTGCAAAATTATTTATTTTTTGACTTTGGCGGTATATCTCTTTAAAAAAAGATTGAATTACTTGTTTATTATCATGCTGTAATATTATTATAATAATATTGTCAAATATGGTAGTTATATAGATATAACTTGTAATTTATTATATGCTTTTAGCATTGGTTGTAAATAAATATTTATGGAATTTGCAGAATTACATTACTTTAATATGTAATATTTGATTTATTTAAACTCGTACTAATTGTCTTTCATAAAAATCATATGTATCTTTTGTGCGCATAAATATAAAAAAATAAATAACGATTTTTCTCTATTTTCACAATTAAAAAAATTTTCCTTGTTAACCCTTAACCCGCAATATCTAATTTTATCGGATATTAGTAATACGTGTCGCTCAGACACTGAATATGCAAAATGAATAAAAGACGACTTAGCAAAGAGAGAAATGGGTTATTTTTAATATAATAAGTGTGTAATATACAATATGCTTACAATATGTTAAATTATAAATTCTCACAACAGCTGTTACACAATTTTTTTGAGCACTGAAGACAGATCGGCTTGCTACACTGAATACATTTGAAAGCAGTAACTCTATTTAGGGAGTAGGGACACATCCCACACTTCTTCCTTTTTTCCAGTTTATCGCTTCTTGGAACTGGTGGATTGTCAGATTCCTGATTTGGCTCGTTCAAGATATTTTGAATCAGTATCTTTAGGTCTGAGCGAATATTCGGCATTTGCAATCTACGTGCCAAATGAGGACTCATAAGTTCCATTGCTAAATTTTCTACGAACTTGAAACGAGTTATGGTTGTGGGCGTATCTTTGAAGCACAATTTAAGAATAAAGCTGTTTGTTGCTGAAATATTTACCATCATATAAAACACCGCCAAGGGCCATCGTCTACTTCTTCTATTTGAAGAGTAATTCGCACATTTTTGGTCCATTGAATCGACCCCTCCTTTAGTAGAGTTGTAAAAACAGACGATTTCAGGTTTATTCTTTTCTTCATTGAACATTTTCTCATGATGCATACTTGAGGTAAGTAAGACTGACTTATTTTGTTTAGGAACATAACTAAGTAATGTTATATTGTCACGAAATCCGTAAAGTGAAGACCCGACTTCTCGCTTTCTATTAGCTAAAAATTTTAACAATTAGAGCATCTATGGATATTTCTATTCCTTGACAAATACCTTTTAATGTACCTCGTTTTTGAGCTCTCAAAACTACATTATTTTTTGCTGTCCCTATCTTGACTTCTTCTTCTAAAATTATTATGTTTGACATATATTCTTCTACTCCATCCATTACCATATGTTGTGTACACCCTGAATCTAAAATAAAACTATTCACTTGTCCAATAGGGGCTGTAGCGTTCAATGCAATAAATGCAATTTCATCTGCTGTGTTAGCTTGCTGGCTACTTCCTCCAATTTGACCTCTATTTGTAGCCCTGTTTGTATAATTTCTTCTTCCTCTATGGCCTCTAAAGTTTCCTCTTGTATATCTATTTGCATTAAAGTAACAATCGTTAGATTTGTGCCCACTTTTTCCACAATTATAGCAGGTAAAGGGGCTTGCTTTAAATGAAACGTCAAGATTATTATTATTAGCTCCTTCTTTTGTTCTCATTTTTAATTCTTCATCTAACAGACGAGATTTTACGAAATCCATTGTGATCGTAGTATTTACAGTTTCTATAGCTGTAATGACCGAATCATAGTCACTATTTAAGAATAGTAATAAGTGGCACACTTTATCTTCTTCTTCCATTTCGCATCCAATACCTTCCAATTATCTGATAATGGAATCACATTTTAAAAAATGATCTTCGAGCTTTTTGTTTTTATCGCATTTTAAAGTTAATAATTTTCTTTAGTGTTAGTTTTGTAAACACACTTTTACGTTGAAACACATCTTCTAGTGATTTTAGCATTTGCTTTGCCGTCTGCATCTTTTACTATGTCGAGATGTTTATCTGTAATGCATTGTACCAAGATATTTCGAGCTTTAGCATCTTTTCCAGGAAATTCTTGTCTTTCTTTATCATTAGTTATTTCTGTTATTTCTTTTTCAATGGCTATTAAAACATTCTTATCATCTAAGAGACATTTGACTCTATATAGCCAGTTATTAAAATTGTCGGCACTTAGCTGTGGTAGGTTATTTGTAGTATTCATTTTTAACTTTTTTTTTTATGAATCTTTACTATTCTTCTTTTGGCACTCCTGGGCCCATAACCTCTTATAATTTTAATAATCAGAAATGCCTTTTATTTTATATTGTCACGAGGTCGTGTTTTTTTGTACCAGTTTCGTTGTTGAAAGAAAATACAAAATATAAGAAAATATAAAGTTTATTTAATATCAACCACACCTCGTTTATTTTAACAATAATTTTAAATATCTTTGTACACTTACCACATTTCTCAAGTTTGGGACACGTCACAATCTTTCCCAAAAAGGCACAATGGAAAACTTTTTTAATTTATCAGGATCTTAAATTATTACTTTTTTAATTTTAAAGGATTTTAAATTATTACTTTTTTAATTTTAAAGGATTTTAAATTATATCAAAAAAGATGGCTTAGTGGAGTCTCTTATTTGAGTCCACCTTTTCCGCTGTCGAGTCTACAACTAACTTCCTTGTTTAATTTTAATATCTAATTTGTTGAATATTGGCGATCTGCAAAATTATACGTAGTTTAATCAAACTTAAATTATGTGGTTGATGACCTGATATTATTCTAATTAAGCAATATAATTTCCTTATTATTTCCTACGTATATTAGCAATTCGGCAGTATTTTGTAATCGGTTTTAAATTTGTTTAATTATCTATGTTTTGACTTTAATAAAAAATGCTGAATTAAAAATAAAATGAATTTGTTTAATTTACTTTAAAAAACACTAAGAAAAATTATTATTAATATTTTTTGGAATTTGTGACATGTCCCCCACCTGTAAAAGCCTGACCCGGGCTTTAAAACTTAACCTAATAAAAACATATTGCAATCCCAAAAAAATAAAATTTTCTACAAATTATATGATATATATAAAAAAAACTATAGAAACGTAATCTGAAAAGGTAGCCTCCATAAAATGTATAAACCATTACTTAAAATAATAATAATAATAATAATAATAATAATAATAATAATAATAATAATAATAATAATAATAATAATAATAATAATAATAATAATAATAATAATAATAATAATAATAATAATAATAATAATAATAATAATAATAATAATAATAATAATAATAATAATAATAATAATAATAATAATAATAATAATAATAATAATAATAATAATAATAATAATAATAATAATAATAATAATAATAATAATAATAATAATAATAATAATAATAATAATAATAATAATAATAATAATAATAATAATAATAATAATAATAATAATAATAATAATAATAATAATAATAATAATAATAATAATAATAATAATAATAATAATAATAATAATAATAATAATAATAATAATAATAATAATAATAATAATAATAATAATAATAATAATAATAATAATAATAATAATAATAATAATAATAATAATAATAATAATAATAATAATAATAATAATAATAATAATAATAATAATAATAATAATAATAATAATAATAATAATAATAATAATAATAATAATAATAATAATAATAATAATAATAATAATAATAATAATAATAATAATAATAATAATAATAATAATAATAATAATAATAATAATAATAATAATAATAATAATAATAATAATAATAATAATAATAATAATAATAATAATAATAATAATAATAATAATAATAATAATAATAATAATAATAATAATAATAATAATAATAATAATAATAATAATAATAATAATAATAATAATAATAATAATAATAATAATAATAATAATAATAATAATAATAATAATAATAATAATAATAATAATAATAATAATAATAATAATAATAATAATAATAATAATAATAATAATAATAATAATAATAATAATAATAAAAATATGTGTACATATACTAAAAGTGTACAAAAAAAATTAAATTAAACAAGTAATACCTAAAAATACCAAGGCAGACAATCCTTGTGTCTTAATAGTACGACACAAAGTGTTAACTGTTTTTCGCGAAGGAGAAATTCAGTTCACACACACTGTAATACCGTTTTTTGGACCGAAATTGTTTGTATGTTCATTTTGGGCTCGTCCGTCTCTGGACACAGCAAAACTAACCGTGGTATCACGCTATTACATATCGCGTCTCTGTTCATTGGTTCGACATAGAACCGGAACGAAGGGTGGCCTGGAACTCGGTGGGTTTGGCAGCTTCCTCTGGGTCAAACCATCTGCTGGAGGGTATATCGAATCTCGCCTGATGCCTTTTTGGATTAAAAACATCGGTATTCGATAAGTGTATGATATAAGTGCGCTAAAGTGGCTTGGAAGTTGGAACCTTTTCCAAGGCTGGAATGTCACGAGGTCGTGTTTTTTTGTACCAGTTTCGTTGTTGAAAGAAAATACAAAATATAAGAAAATATAAAGTTTATTTAATATCAACCACACCTCGTTTATTTTAACAATAATTTTAAATATCTTTGTACACTTACCACATTTCTCAAGTTTGGGACACGTCACAATCTTTCCCAAAAAAAAAAATTGGTTTTTTAATAATTCTACACCTAAGTGTACATCTATTTATCTAGCTACTATTTCCCAGAATTTATTACCACGAATTTTCACTAGTAATACCACTAGAGGTCAAATTATTTCCTGATATTAATTTGACCTCGCGTGGTATTCGGTAAGAAAATTCCACGCCGAATTATGGTTGAAAATTAAATATTTTTAAAATTTATTTTTCGTTTCTCAACAATGCAAATTATTTTCTCCAAGTCACCAGTGAAACATAAAAGGTGTTGTCGCCTTGATTGTTGAGTTGTCATGGTAACTAAGTGAGACCCTAACCTCGAATATAATTTCAGTTTTGAAGTTGTCAAGCGGCCCGACGTAAAAAAATGTTTCGCTGCAATTATTTAGGCCTTCAAATTGCTTATTTCTACTCATTGTAGTTGCATGGGAATACCATTTGAAAATATAAAATAGTATATTCTTTAATTTTACGTAAGTTTTGAATAACTACAAGTGGTAGAAAATTGTTTTTCTGCGTTTTTATTAACATGCGTTATGAGCGCTTTAAAATGGTATGAAATTCATAACCAGCGTCAGCAAGCATCAATCGTAGGAGGCTGTGATCATTGTATTTTGACAGTTCAAAACATTAAATAACTCGCGTTTTGTTGCGATAAAGAATATTGCACAGCAAGTAAAACCAACAAAATTACCTATTTGTTTAAAAATGAATCGATTTGAAAATCATACGCTATGCAAAATATGCGTGAAATTGTCTGATGTAATGATCAATCATTGCACCATGACTTATTTACTCGGATTAATAGAGGATTGTGGCTCCAACTTAAAAAACGAAAATTTGTTCCGAATTGTCCACGAATATTTGCACCTAAACCACGCAAAATTCAAAGTGCTGAATGGGAAAAAGGTGAATAAATTAGTGTCTAAATATTATATATATTTTATTAGACATAGACACATAATTCAAAGCATCCAAAGTCCTGCATTTTCGCCATTAAGAAGAAAAGAAGTGGCCGAAGAATATAGAAAACACCTTAGCATTGTAACTAAAATGTATCAAAACTAAACCTATTATGTGAACAAATAAAAACCAGTCTGTCAAAAATGGTCTGTTATTGTAAACGTCAAAAAATTTCCAGTATAATTCGCTGTTGGGTACCCCACGAGAAAAAAATTTCCACTAAAATACCTCCGTTGCCATGGTGATCTGTCAAAAACACGTATTTTGATTGGTTCAAAATTACAGGTGTGGAATTTTCATTGTTATTTGGCACCCGGCTAAATGTGTCACTATTTTAGATATCCCTTAAAATTGACACAAAAGTTTTTCTTTATATTACCTACTTATCTTTTTCTATCTTTCATTTATTATAAACTTTCTATCTTTTCGCTGTGTCCCCTTAATATCGATTAAAAAAAAATTAATGTATCATTCATTCATTGTCCCTAACTAATATTCCAAAAGTTATTCTGCCTTAATTACCCTATTATATAATTGAGGATATATAAAAAAATTTAAATTATCTGCAGTTTCATTTTTGTAGATATATTCTTTTAGTTTTAATTTTAATAATGAAACGATGTATGTGGATTTTAATTATTTTCTTATTAAACTATTATTTTTTACTTTTTGATTTTATATTTTATTGTTTATAGATCTATTCCTATTGAAAGTTTTCTTCTCCAATTTTATATACTTTTCTTAATCCTATATTTTATTTTCACTTTCTTTTGCCAATAGCAAAATATTTTTTAATGTCCTTTATTCACGTTACTCATAAACAAAGTTGACCTTTTATTTGTTCCTCGACAACTATATTTTTCTTAACCCTAACTTTTTTTTTAACTCTAACTTAACAAGGATATAGGCTTCAGCTGTTTTACGAGCATATCTTCCAGCCTTTCCCTTGTGTATAGTAGGACTAACAGTTTTCCTAACGAAACATTTTAGTTTTCTTAATAGCTATAATTCTTTTTATGCAATGACAAGGATGTAGGCTTCAGCTTTTTGTAAGCATATCTTCCAGCCTTTCCCTTGTCTATGACTAAGAAAAATTTCTTAACTCTATCCAAACTTTTTGTATTCTCTACCTTAAATGTTTTATTTATCCACATACATATTTGTTAATTATCTACTGCAGTTCAAAAAAAAAAGTTTATCAAATTGATTTCTGTAAAAAAAAAAATTAAAAATAATAAAAAAAAATTATTTATCTGCTGTAGTGGCCCTAAGGATGCAGGGCAGGCTCTGTCCTGGGGCCATTCTTTGTAATTTGGACATCTCCACTTCGAGTAGCAAATTATCACTTAAATGTTTTTCACTACATCCTTGTTCCTCTTCTTTTTCTAGGTCTTGCGGCTGGGTGGGAGAGCGTGACTGCTGTGCCTTGCGTTTGGAGTGCAGAAGAAGAAATATTTTAATTATAAAGTATGCCATAAACACAAGGAATGTTATGCATAGGAGAGAAAATTCAATGTGATGACAAGTGGGGATAGGGGCGTCTCCTTGAACGGGAATAGGGGCCATCGCTATAGCCAAGCTATTTGGCCGATGGAAAAGAATGTACAGGAGACACAATGATATTACTGTGTTCCATATTAGGAAGATGCTGTCGCCATGGAAGCTGTAATAATGTGACAAAGGTGAGTTAAGCTCATTTATGTTTGAAATTATTTCCTGAACACTTTCTTCAGTTGAACTTAAATTTACATGGGGGTATTTGTAGTGTCCAGTTAGTATTGAGACATTCAGATTGGTTAAGAAATGTTAAAGGGCTCACTTTTATTGTAGGATTTAGTATGAAAGATTTTAAATTTGACCAAGCTGCTGGGATTATTTGTATATTTTCAACTATGTTAGGTATGGAGTTAAAACATGGGAATCTAGGTGGGATAATCTCCTCGTTTTGAATTAATAATTTACAATTACACGGGACTCTTATTTTTACTGCTCCCGGTGTATTGTACAATCCTTCAGGTAGTGGAGTTTTTGACTTATTGGGACATTCCAATTCAGTCTTTTCTTTGGGGTGGGTAATAATGTATATTTCTTCCTCAATTTCTGAAATGACTGTAGTTTTTGACTTGTGACAATTCATCGGACAGTGTTGACTAATGTCTTCCACCGCCGCACCATTGAATAATTTTTTCGCACATGCTGATCCATGCAGCGCGTCTGAGCAAAACCTGAGTAGGAAGCACAATTTGTCGATGTAGGGTTTGCAGTGTTGTAGGGCAGATCCTGAAATTTGTCTGACTTTGTATTTTGCCTTATTTTCTCCGTTAGTCACTGCCAAATATGTCACATCATGTTGAATCCGACATGTTTGATTGTACCATGCAAATGGGGTTGTGATTAGTTCATATATTCTCCAATCATCATTTGCCTGTGCCAGTGGGACTCTAATATTTATAAAAGTTTTGTCACTTGAAAAACTACAGTCACAAATCGGTAGTTGATAAAAACGGGAAAGGCCAGTTAATGGAATCGCAAGGATTTGGTCAAATTTACTTATTTCCGAAGTTAAGATAGTTAGGTCATGATAAAGGACATTGGGTTTTAAGATTGTTATCGGTATTTGCTGTTGCCTACAAGAAGATAATATTGATTGGCGATTGAGTGCCCTGGTTTGAAAAATTAAATTTTTCTGAAAATTATATTGAAGCTGTAGTATTTCTATTATTGTGTTTTGATACTCATTATCTAATTCTTTTAAAGTTTCTTTGTAGGTATTAAATTGATTTTCTAGGTTATGAATGTGAGACTGAGTTTGATCGAATGCCTCAGAAACCCCCTTTTCGTATTTTTGAAACTCTTGAGTTTTTTGTTATGTCTTTGATAGTTGATGATAACATGTTATTTAGTCTCATAATTTGATTTTGCAAATGTTGTTCGTCCATTACTAAAGAATCAAGCTTGTGTTCGGTCGCGACTCCACAACACCAAGCTTGCCCATCTCCTAGGAAATCTAGGGCCCTTCTACTTCTTAGATGGTATTTCTCTAGAGTTAAATTTTGAAGGAATCTGGGGCTCCAGCTTTCCTCGAGATTTTGAAATTCTTTTTTGTAAGTGTTTTGTAAATTTTTTAGATCATTAATAAGTATGCATTCCTTAGTCATTTTTAAATTACAAGTCAGGTTTTGTTTCTGAGGCTCAACTTTACTCGGCTCATACCATTGTGACTCATAAACGAGGGGTACTGTGGCTTCGTATGCCACTACATCTGGTAACGCTCTCCAAAACGCACCAGCAGTCACCTCTACTTTTTGTGTATTTCCCTGGCTGGGGATGTTATTAAGGGCACATAATGCAATCAGCGTCCTGTGTAGAAAGTATATATGCATTATTTTGGAGGTTATTCTATTTGATAACTATATATTTACAAATTACCAGCTTTGACGAGCAGCAACTTAATAATAAATAACGAGGGAAAGAGCAAAATATATATGCCGGGTCATATTGTTGTTTATAAAATACTTAAATATAAAGTTATTATTAATTACTATGAATTTCATTAAATTTTATTTCTTATTTACAGGTTGTGGATTCTCTTCATCCACTGGGACGAGTTCTGGACTCCATGGATCGTGATATGGCAGCATTCTGCTGACATGAATGACTTCCTGAGCACAGTTTTTGTGTTCCCCTTTTTGGATCAGGTAATTTACTTCCCCAATCTTATCTTTTACATAATAAGGACCAAACCACCTTAGAAGAAGCTTTTCACTCCTTCCTACCTTGCGAATTGGGGTGAACACCTTTATTTTGTCTCCTTTTTTAAATTCTATTGTCCTGTGCATGGAATCATATCTTGCAGTCTCTGCACCCTTTGACATACTTTTCTACATCTTTTTGTAGTTTGGGCCAGTAATATCTGGCTTTGATTTTGGCCAGGGTTTCTGCGATCCCTAAACGTCCTGCTGTGGGTTCATTATGATGTGAAAACAGAATTTCTGCTACCCAATGTTCTGGGATTACAAGTAGATACTGTAGTCCCTCTGCATTATTGATTTTATACAAAATATTGTCAATAAGTCTAAAGTTTTTAGCCCTTCGACTTAAACCAATAGATGCTGTAGTCGGGTCGAGTAGGGCGTTTTTTAGCTGCACAAGGTCAGTGTCTTTTTGTTGTTCTTTTTCAATGTCTTGTGTCTGTAAGAGAAATGTAGGGACATCGTTGCTCTCTTCTGTGTCTTCGTTTGTTGCTTGTAATACTGGATTCCTAGAAAGACAGTCTGCGTCCTTATTTAAGCTTCCACTTTTATGCTTTATGACATAGTCATATTCCGATAGTTTGAGGCTCCATCTGGCGAGCCTGCCTGTAGGGTCTTTCAGGGAACGGATCCAACATAATGCATGGTGGTCTGTCATTATTGTCACTTGTTTCCCATAAACTAGGTGTCTTAGGTATCCCAGAGCCCAGATCACTGTCAGACCTTCTAATTCAGTAACGCTATAGTTTCTCTCTGCCTTTGACAAACTACGACTGATGTAGCTAACGGGGTGCATATGTTTGTCCCCCCCTTCTTGTAATAAAATAGCGCCGATGCCTGTTTTACATGCATCTACCCTAAGTTCACATACCTTTTTAGGATCATAATGCTGTAACACAGGGGCCGATAGAAGTTTCTGTTTGAGGGCCTCAAAGGCTTTCCTCTCAGGTTCACCCCACGAAAAAATTTGATCTTTTTTCGTCATTAGGTGTAATGGTCGAGCTATTAACGAGAAGTTCTTAATGAATTTCCTATAATAATTGCATAATCCGACGAAATTTTGTATTTGTTTGACGGATTTTGGGGTGGGAAACTCCTTTATGGCCACTAATTTACTCTCGTCTATTGTCAGTCCTGTTTCACTGACTGTATAGCCCAGAATATTTATTGTGGTTTGCACGAACATACATTTCCCTAGTTTTAGAGTAAGGTTTGCATCCCTTAATCTTTGGAAGACTTTTTCCAGTTTCTCCAAGTGTTCTTCCAGGGTCGTAGAAAAAATTATTATATCGTCCAGATATATTAAAATTTCCTTCCATTTTATACCCTGGAAGACTTGGTCAGCCAAGTGTTGAAATGTAGCAGGGGCATTTGTGAGACCAAATGGTAAGACATTGCACTCGTATTGTCCATGCCCCTGTGCTACAAAAGCAGTGTATTGTTTAGAGGCTTCATCCATTGGAACTTGCCAATAGCCACTAAACATATCAAGGGTAGTAAAGTATTTCGCCCCATGTAGATATGTCAAAATTTCATCTTTTTGGGGAATGGGATAGTTAGATTTTTTCGTTACATTATTTAATTTACGATAATCTACGCAAAATCTAACTTTTCCATCTTTTTTCTTCACTAACACTACTGACGTCATGTTCAAGCATTTCCTGTATTTGTTCGTCAATTATGTTCCTTTCTTTGTGGGACACCTTGTAGGCCCTACTTTTGACAGGTGTAGAAGTTTCTACTTCTATTATATGCTCTGAAAGGTGTGTACGTCCCATGGTTCTCATTGTTTTTGAAAAAACATCTGAGTATTTTAAAATTAATTTATTTAGTGCAGATTTAAAATCGCCATTTATGATATGAGATAGATCAAAATCACTTAAATTGATATTATCTTCTTCCTCAGTGGTGAAGAGACTCCACATTGGACATGCTAGATTTTCTTTTTACTTGTAAGAGTACAATTGTACTATTTTTATAAATTATGACTGGGCGCGAATTTATATTCCTAATTCGTAATATATTATGATTAAAATTTTCCGACTCGACTATTAGACCTCTTTTTACCATATTTTTATGGTCAGGGGTTAGCAAATAATTATTTTTGTCCTTGGGTATAGTTAAGTTAGTTTTAATCTGAATTTGGGTCTCACTAAGGGGTTGACAAATGTAATCTTGTGCGGAGATAACTTTTTGAGGAATCGGGGTGTGCGTAATGAAATTGCATGATAGGGGGTTTAATTCGTCAAGGAGATATCCAGGATTTAGGGGTGTAATGTCTGATATTTTATTTTCCGTTATTCGCTCTACGTTTTCTGTTACTGAGAAAATCACAGATGGCGAGGGTTTTTTATGTATGTTGGTTTTATTACCATTTCCCCCAATTCTGCAAAATAACGTTTTGAGGTTAGCTAAACACTCCTCTTGGTACATTTCTTTATAGGTTTTGCAGTTATCTGTTTCAAGTTGTAGTACACTCGAACCACCTAACATATTTTTGGGGTCCTGGTATGCATTAGGGTACAGTTGCACCTTATGTTTTATTACTGTCCTTTAGCCACATTTGTTGATTTTTTAAATCGATAACTGCTTCCCATTCAGATAGTGTTTTTATACCAATGATGAGGGCTGCGGGTAGGTTTTCTACCACTGCCGCTGAGAGAGAGGTGGTTAGTCCGCCAATCTGGACTTCTACTCTCTCTTGGCCTATTGTTGATACCCTTGTATTTCTGGTTTTGTGGGTGTTGGGTGTAGTTTATTGGCGGAGAAAAGTAATTATTGGGAACCTGATTAAAATGAGGGTATGAAGGTTGGGGATAAAAACTGTAACGGGGTGGTCTTTGGTTTGTTTTTTGGTAATGAAAGTTATTTTTGTATCCGGTGTCCTTTTTATTTTCCCCTGATTGAGCATATAGGGCCCTATTTGGATTCTGTTGAGCTGGTTCAGCATTATTGTATGTGAGCAGGCTCACTGCAGCTTTATTATTCATGATGTCTTGTAAACTTAAAATGACATCCTTGAATCCTTCCATGGTCATATTACTATGCCTAAGGAGTCGGTAGGGGGCATAAAGCTCTGGGTCTAGCCCGTTTTCGAAAAACTTTGTGAACCCGTCCACACTCATATGTGGATCATACTCGAAATATAATGCTTTCAAGTCATAAAAATATGACTTAATCGCCTCACCCTTCCTTTGTTTTCTGTTTAGAAGGCGCATTTCAAGGGTTCGGTGAGAGTCGCCCTCGTCAAATTCCTGAGTCAGGTCCGCTTTGACCTGAACCCAAGTTTTATTTTCATTTTCACTTTTTTCCCTATACAGGGTGAACCATATATTCGCCGCCCCTTCTAGGAATGATCCTAGATAGCTTATTTTTAACCCACTGTTCCACCCATTGGCAATCGCCGTTCTTTCGTAGCTTGCTAAAAAGGCATGAACATTTCCAAACCCAGGGTTGAAAATTGACGGTGAGATGAATTGGGGTATTGCGGGTTTCTGGTTGTTTGTAAACGAGTGTTAGAGTCCGGTGCGATATTTGTCCTACACTACGAGGCGACGGGGTTGGAGTTTCGTGCAGTTCCTTTGATAGAACTGTTTGGCCCTCCGGTTGTTCTGCCTTCAATTGAGAAGGAGAATCCCCCGATGTCCCTTCCTCGTTTTTATTAGTAGATTCTTGTCTACTCGAAACGAGTGTGTCTTCTGGCAATATATCCAGGTTTGGGGGAGGCGAATGTGCTACCCCCGTGGACCTTACAAATGGGCTTGTTTGCCCTGGGAGAGCTGTGCTGCTTAGCACAGAGTTAAAACTGTCAACCAATTTTATTTCAAGCCCTTGTTTTTTCTTGTCTCCCCTAGTGATTGGCATTAATTATTAAATTTAGTTTTTAAAATTTTAAATTTAGTTGTGCGTCAAAGACTGGTAATTTTATGTGTTTATATTCAGATACCATGTTAAAATTATAAAAAAAAAAATAAACCATTTATCAATAGGATAGTTTTTTAAAAGTTGCTAATATATATAATAACGATAAAAAAAAATTCAAAAAATGTAAAAAAAATAATGTGAAAAATATCAAAAAATGTAAAAAGAAAATGTGAAAAATGTCAAACATGTGATTTTTTAAAACCATCAGCTAGAGCAAAGTTCAGTGAAATATAAATTTTTTGGGTTTTGGGTCATCTTGACTTATTTTTATAAATAGAAACTAAAATTTTAACAAATATCTTAAATAAAAATTTTTATGTTAATTTTATTTAGGAAAAAAAAATATTTATGTAAGCATTTTTGATTTTATAACTATTTGAAACAACTTATTTAAATAACCCTGTATTTCTGCAACAAACATAAAAAAAATATTCTTATTCTGTAAATTGTTGAATTTACGATTTTATTTTTAATATTCAATTTACCACTTGTTATATTTCACCTCGCTTTATTCAGCTGTAAATTTATTACATATGAGGGGTGGCTGACCATTTTGACTAATTAAAAAAAAAAAAAATATTGACGAAATATAAAAAAATTAAAAAACAATTAATGGTACATTAAAAATAATTATGATGAATTATTTTTCAAGAACGAAGCTAGGCACCTCCACCATGTCACGAGGTCGTGTTTTTTGTACCAGTTTCGTTGTTGAAAGAAAATACAAAATATAAGAAAATATAAAGTTTATTTAATATCAACCACACCTCATTTATTTTAACAATAATTTTAAATATCTTGGTACACTTACCACATTTCTCAAGTTTGGGACACGTCACAATCTTTCCCAAAAAGGCACAATGGAAAACTTTTTTAATTTATCAGGATCTTAAATTATTACTTTTTTAATTTTAAAGGATTTTAAATTATTACTTTTTTAATTTTAAAGGATTTTAAATTATATCAAAAAAGATGGCTCTTTTTGAGTCCACCTTTTCCGCTGTCGAGTCTACAACTAACTTCCTTGTTTAATTTTAATATCTAATTTGTTGAATATTGCCGATCTGCAAAATTATATAATCAAACTTAAATTATGTGGTTGAAGACCTGATATTATTCTAATTAAGCAATATAATTTCCTTATTATTTCCTACGTATATTAGCAATTCGGCAGTATTTTGTAATCGGTTTTAAATTTGTAATTATCTATGTTTTGACTTTAATAAAAAATGCTGAATAAAAAATAAAATGAATTTGTTTAATTTACTTTAAAAAACACTAAGAAAAATTATTATTAATATTTTTTGGAATTTGTGATAATATTGTATTTATTAATTTTAAATAAACGAAAAATACATGTTCTTACTTTTTACATAATTTTTAGGTTAACCCACATCTTCTTTTTCCTTAACACTTAACCTAAGTAATGAGACACATGGTGGCCTCTACCCACATAAGCAATATATTATAACACTATTCACCTGCCTCGTTTAACCAAAGCTCTGCGCATGTGCGCTTACTGAGTCTACAGTACTTTTAAACTACTATATGTCCTTTTACTACTTAATAATAAACCATAAGAAAACTAAACTAAAATACAACAAAAGTTAACATTTTTAACAGACACTTTTATATTTGGCAAAGTTAACAGAAAATCTTCATCTTTGCGCTCTAGCAGTATCCCAAACGAAGCATGGGACAGGAAGCTTTGTTTCGAGGTAGATGTATGTGGAAAATGTATATATTTAGTTTATCCTCTAAATATTTATAGAGGTGCTGCAATAGGTTGTACAAAATAACCGGAAAAAGCATATAATAACTAGATAGGAAAGTCATGTGTTGGACACATCAGATTTTTAATGTAGTATTTAAGTTGTTTTTTTTCTCTTTCCTTTTAATGCTTTCCTTCTTTCCTGTTCTCGTAGACTTTAAGTTGTTTTTTTTTCTCTTTCCTTTTAATGCTTTCCTTCTTTCCTGTTCTCGTAGACTTTCCTCAAGCTCATCTTTATAGGGTGTACTGTAATCACATAACTCGAACCCTGGCTTGATTTCCTACCCTTGTTAAATTGTGATATGCCACTACAAGAGGGCAATGGATTAAAATCTTCTACTCTTACAATATTAGTTTCTGAAAGACTCTTGTTTTGTAAACTCAAGTTTCTTTCTTCTAAAGGGGACGGCGTTCTTACATTTGTCATTTGTCTTTGTGTTGTGTCAGGAACATTAACTTGTGCGTTTTCATTATGGTGCTGTATGGCACTGAGTCTCTCTGGTGGTGTCCTTTCTCTTTACCTTTCCATTACGAACTCACTTTCTGAGAACTTGTTTCTGTTATATGGACATATGCCAGATTTACGAAATCTATTTACGGCGGTTGCACATTTTAAATAGGCTGGGTACATCAATTTACAGACTTGAAAAGAATTTATCGTTCTACCTGGATTTTGTTTCAACCACATTTGAATTTGTTGCGAATAGTAAGTCTTAAAGGGGGCCATGAATGATAAATCTAGCGGCTGCATTTTATGCTATGTGTGTGGCGGGATACACAAAATGGTGACAAAATTTTTGCGACCAATTTCTATAACGTCAATATTTCTGGTATGACTGTAGTGCCCATCAAGGTTAAGCAGAACCGGGTCCTCACGAGTCGGTTTTACAAAATTAACAAAATTGTGTAACGACTGGGCAAAAATGTCTTGCTGTATCCAACCGGACGGGTGACAAGCCGCAATAGACCCAGGAGGTGCGCCATCTAGCAATTCCGCCTTCATGTTTTTCCTGGGAAATACGAATAAAGGCGGAACAAATCCACCAGCCGCATTCATATAAAAAATAACAGTGACTAAGGCACCCCTCTCTGCAGAAGTAATCGCTCCAACTTGCTTTTTTACTTTCAGAGTTATTACACGGGTATTTTTTGACTGCACGGTAGTTATTCCACTCTCGTCGACATTGTAGACTCTTGCAGGATTATGATTTATTTTTTCCATTTCAGGTTCAAGTAAATTGAAAAATTTACTTACGTTTTCAGGAGTAAAACCTTTAATCATTGCTTTTGAAATTCCTTGTGGCTTTCTAGGATGTCGCTTGAAAAAACCTTTTAATCATTTTTTTTTCCTGTGGCACCAGTCTGTTGAGAAAATGGATGACAGATTCCATTTCTCAGGGCTAACTGGTAGGCTAGTCTTTTGATATCTCCTACGCCAATGCCATAAAATCGACGGTCCATTTCCAAGCAATGCACTACCAAGCTTTCTTCTAACTAGAAAGTACCGGTTTCCTTCCAATTGACATCGCAATTAGCTCTTCAGGGGTCTTATTAGGCTGCTTGACATAATCTTCTAGGGTTGACTTGGAAATACCAAATAATTTAGAAGCTTTGAGATACCCTATTTATTTGGCCCTGACCGCATTCACGGCTAGTTTCATCTGATTTGGGTCCCATTCTTTATGTTTTGTGTTACTTTTGGGTATGTTTACCTAAAACAAACATTATTTTAGGTTACAGAAATAAATAATAATCGCATACCAACAAAAAATAATGTTTGTTTCATATTTCGGATATTTGATGTCCTAATTTCGGATACCCGAAATTAGGAATCCTCGACTTTCCAAAATTAGGCAGCTTTACGTTTTTTAGGTTAGGACCCTATATCTTTTTTATTAATTTCTATTTTTTAATTATGAAAAGTTGCACACTTTTATTAATGTCTTAACTTACCTCGCACACGTTTTCAAGAATATAAAAGCTTGTTTCATTCACTAAATACAGATTACAATAAAGCGTCGATAAAAACTCGGTTTGGATAATTTATACATATGGTGCTGCCATCTAGTTAATTGCAAAGCAAACTGTAAAATTTGCATCTAGGCTAGTTAAGCACCATTACAGATTTCTTATGAACATGTATCTGGTTTTTAAATGCATGTGTCCTTTGTAATACGTCACTATCCGAAATTGGGAAACCATCCGAAATTAGGCGACTTTCCTCTACAACTTAAAAATGCACCACGTTCGCGAAGTCACGACTGTCACGAGAATCATGGAGATGGAGGAAACAGGAAACAATAATAACAATTGACAATATGACATTGCCAGAATATTTTTTAGTTTAGTACTAGATTGGTATAAATAATTGTACCAGATTTCATTAAAATGTACTAGGATCGGTTTCCTCTCTGGTTGCCTTAGGAATATTATCAATTTTTTAGGATTTATTAGGTCTTTACGGTACTTTTACTAGTTTAACTTATATTAATGTACTGAATTTCGTTTCTAGCGTACCTGTTACCTTTAGGATGTACTAGATCCAATACAATTATACTAGATTAGCAAAACTTATTGCCATTTGAGATTCGAGGACATCGGAATTGGGTTGGCCATACGTTAAAAAGAGACAGGCAACAAAATCTTGAATGATTAACCCATTAAAGCCCGAATTAATTTTTTTCGAAAATTATCAATTTTTTTGAGTTAAATTAAACCAAATTATTCATTATTTTCAAAAAAAATTTGCATTTTTTTTTAAATGGACGTTGCTATATGGCAACGCTAGGTCTTTATGAGATCACACAGACTATTTTAGAAAATTACTACACATGCATTGTTAAAAACATTTATTCAGGTTTGTCAATCATTTTTGATGAAATATAAAATTACATTCCAAACATAACCCGACATTACATTTCTTACACATTGTACGAATGATTGACGAGCATCCTTCACATCATATCTTAAATTATCACTAATTCTGTTCAAGGAAATGCTATGTCTTGATGTAGCTGGCCTTCCTCCCCCTTGAGGCGCAGTTCAATATCTAGATAGATATATATTTCCAATTTCACGTCTGAAGTCCAGTTGTGGCATTTTTGTTCCCACAGATTTTCGATAAATAACCCAAGCATTTACAATTGATACATCAACCAACCATGTAAATATCACCCACCACCATTTTTTTGAACGTATTGCAATCCTATATCGACTGACATCTCCGTCCATTAGGTCAGTTCCACCCATTCCACTATTATACTGACTAATGGCAAAAGGTCTTGGTACTTGAATATGTTTGTGTTCGGCTTTCGAATATCTTTTTGCTTGAGACAAAGGATTCACACCATAAGCATTCGAAGCTATTGTTACTGCATTATTGTCCAACCACCTTATGAATATAATGCCATTACTTTTTTCAATCACAGAACAATAATCTCCTTTGCGTCCCGTTCTGGTTAAAACTTTTGAAGATGTAAGAGGGCAGGACTTTGGTACCCTATTCTGTCTGATAGTTCCGGCAGCGTTGTATCCTTTCAATCTCAAATATTTTAGTAAACTCCTGCTGGTAAATAGATTGTCAAAATAGAAATTAAATTGAAAGTTTTGTTCTTTTTCAATTTCATCCAGCATAGAGATAAAAGGTGCAGTGCACTTTCCAAAAATTTGTTTGTCTACATCTGTCTTTGCCTTGATACATATCAAAATTCAATAAGTACCCTGAAGCAGCATTTATGCACCACGTTTTGAATCCGAATCTAATCGGTTTACCCCGAATAAATTGTTTACATTCATGACGACCGTAATACTTCACCATGGTCTCGTCGTAATTTAGATTCTCTTCTGGAATAAAGTGCTTCAAAAATTTTCCTTTTAGTAGATTCATTAGAGGTCTTAGTTTATAAACTTTATCCGTTACATCTATTATTATTATCTGCATAATGGATGTATTTCATTATTTGAAAAAATCTATTTCTTCTCGTCGATTGACTAATAGCCTGATTATTCATGTCGGGACGTGAATCCCAATAAAATCGCTTGCCTGGGTGTGGATTGTAACAAGACACCAGTAAGATACCCAAGAAACATTTTATTTCATCCTTGGTTACAACAAAATCAGGTGCATTTTGAGAAGAAGCATACCTCATTGATTCCTCTACCAGCAAATTTATCACATTCTCATCAAAAAAAAGTTCAAATAGTTCAGTTGGAATCATATTTTTGTACAGTCCATTTTTATTATCAGGAATCGTCATTTTATTATGTTTTGGTGGAACCTCTAAATCTCCAGATATCCAAGAAAAGTTTTTGTCTAACACAATGCGTGGCGTAGTACATGACTTCTTTGTTGGCCCCATCATCCATATCAATATCAACACCTATTCTTTGGTTATTGTGTAATACAATTTCAGCCCTTGCAGCCAGTTGACGTC
Organism: Psylliodes chrysocephalus; assembly: GCA_927349885.1. Classification (NCBI taxonomy): domain Eukaryota; kingdom Metazoa; phylum Arthropoda; class Insecta; order Coleoptera; family Chrysomelidae; genus Psylliodes; species Psylliodes chrysocephalus. The sequence continues at coordinate 97,231,110 of OV651814.1, read as the reverse complement.
CTGGTAATCGATTTATATCGAAATCATCTTCGTCCCCCGATTCTTCATCTGTAAGAATATTAGGCTCAGGAGGATCAATAAATATCTGATCCACTGCTAAATCATCTTCATATACCATTTGGAGAGCTTCCTCTAAAGTAAAACCCCGCCTGAAAAAAAAAAGATAGAAATAATTAAATAGTTCCGTATTGACCTAGCGTTGCCATATGGCAACACTGAGATAACGGTCACTATGAATGTACCTCAAAAAATAATTTTATTTATTTTACAACATTATTACTAAAGTTTCATGTGTTTATTTTATACTTATTACGAAATTACGCAAAAAAATAATAATATAACCAAAAAATATTACTCACTCGAATCGAATGTCCATTTTGAATATAAACACAGAAATTCGCTGTTTACAAACGTCTCCTAACAAAGTGCAAACACACAATTGTAAAATATTTCTAATTTTACCGTAATTCGCTATGAAATAAAATACCGATTCCGTTCAGAACAAATTATATTACCCAACTAACTACACTTTTTGAAATAGCCTGTCCAAATTCGTGAGTAACGCTGACTCAGTTATCTTCCTTATCAGTTCGCAGAATACGGCAGCGGCGTAGTTCGTTAACAGTCGGCCAGGTTACCATTGTCCACGTCCCTGTGGACTAGCTTGCACCTAAACAAACGTTAATAATTTAGAGATTTACATTTACTCTTCTTGAATTAATAAATAAATATGCAATGATCAGCTACAGGTACAGCCCCTCCAAGATTGCAAAGCCTAGATATAAAAGAATATCAGTTTTATGGTTGATGCATCAACGACAATAATATCAAGACAAATAAACAACAAATTAAATAAATAATTAAGTATGTACATAAATAACCATTATACTACGTATACAGGGCCAATCAACAACTTCTGTTAATCAGACTTCCTGTTAATTCGTGGAAGCGCTTCTTACGTTTTCCCTTTCTTTTTTTTTTAATTTAATTTTCGTTTGGTTCAGATTCGTCGTTCGAATCTGAACTAACTTCTACGTGGAAGGCCTTCATTTTATCAACTGCCACGACCCCTCGATACTTCTTCTGCGATCGAGAAGATCCTTCAGGGTCCTCGATTAGATACCGTTCGTGGTCCAGTTTTTTAAAAATTACATATGGTCCACTATACCTCGGCAGTAGCTTCTTACTTCTCTCGTCATTCGTTGTGGGAATAGTTCTAGCCAGAATCCGATCTCCGACATTATATTCTTTAGCTTTTGCACGTCGTGCGTCAAATCGTAATTTCTGTTTACCCTGTTTCTTGTCGAGTAGAGCTTTTACGTTCGCCCTGGTTTCTGTCAGGTTACTAATTCGTTGTGGTTCTATGCAGACTTCGTTGTCCAGAACCGCGTTACTAACACCCCTCGGAGCGTACCCGAAGAGCATTTCGTAAGGGGATTTTCCCGTAGCAGAATTCACCGTAGAATTCAACCCCCATTTAATTTTAGCTACGTTTGTGTCCCATCTCTCTTCCATCTTCCGTTGATGCTGAAAGAGAAGACAATATTGTCCTATTATAACGCTCTACCTGACCGTTGGCTCTAGGAGTTGCCGTAGCATTTAAAACGTGCTTAATATTTAGATTTTTACAAAATTGTTCGAATTGCTTACTTGTATAGCAACTCCCACGGTCGGTTATTATCCTTCTAGGAACTCCAAAATTCTCGATTACGTTATCGAGGAAAGAAACTAAAGGTGCGGCTTTCGTAGACCTTACGGGCTTTAAAAACACAAACTTTGTGAAAGATTCCACAATCACGATTAAGTACTGATTTTTCAGCCGTGAGGTAACAAAAGGTCCTAAGTGGTCGACGTGAAGAGTATCAAATGGAGTGTCGATCTTTTCGATGGGGTGTAAATATCCAGGTCGTTTTTCTCCAGGTTTCTTGTTATATAAACACGGCAGGCACGCAGAGATAAACTTTTTAACATAACGACGCATTCCTGGGAACCAGTATAGTTTACTAACAGCTGACAATGTTTTATCGAGGGACAAATGTCCGGTACCATCGTGGAAATGAAGCACTACTTGCCGTCGTGCGTTTCTTGGTACTACCCATTTTTTTCCGTTTGGGGTACTTTTGTACAGTCGTTGGTTTTCCAAACAATCCTCCTTGTGTATTTGTCTCTCTTCCTTATCTATAGGTACTTTCTTTAGCGCCTCGATTAGATACTTGCACCTCATCCATGAGTTGCGCGTGTAAGACCCAATCATTATTGGTGATATTAACCTCGTTAATGTTAACACTTAGCACGTCCACAGTCTGATTAATTGGATTTCTGCTTAATGCATCAGCATGTGCCATTTTAACCCTGGGCGGTACTCGACGTCAAACGTAAACTCCTGGATTGCCAGCCACCATCTACCTATCCTGGGCACCAGGTCCCTTTTACATAAAGTAGTTCGTATGGCATTACAATCGGTGCCGAGCTTAAACTGAATACCAATGAGATATATTCGAAAATGTTTTAGGGAGTCCACTACAGCAAATGTTTCCAATTCGTAGGAGTGATATCGCTGTTCTTCCTTGCTGGTTTGCCTCGAATAGTACATAATCGGCTTCAGATTTCCGTCATGGTCTTAAAGCAGGATTCCTCCTATTCCCCATTTTGAAGTATCCATGTGTACCTCAGTCCTACGCTTTGGATCATAAATAGCCAAAACCGGTCTTGAAACAAGTTTCTTTTTTAGTCTCAAAGGCTGTTTGTTGAGCTGCCTCCCAGATAAAAGTTACTTCTTTTTTTGTTAACTGAGTGAGTGGTCTCGCAATCGCTGCAAAGCCTTGAATATATCTCCGAAAATATCCAGCCAATCCGAGAAACTGACGTACTCGGTGTATGTCTGTTGGTACCGCAAATTGTTGCACAGCTTCAATTTTTCGACTACCAGGTTGAATTCCATCACTACTAATCTCATGCCCTAGATAATCTACCCTTTCCAGAAAAAACTGACATTTTGATAATCTTAACGTTAGTCCAGCATTATTAATTGAAGTAAGTACTTCCTTTAAAACATTAATCCCAGAGTCAAAATCCTTGGATGGTATTAACACGTCGTCCATGTATGCGGCAACGTTCCCATAGCGCAAATTACCTAATACCTTATTAACAGTTCGCTGAAAAACGGCAGGAGCGTTACATAAACCAAAAGGGACACGAAGGTATTCGTAGTGTCCATCGGGCGTTATAAAAGCAGTTTTGGGCATCGAATCTTCTTCTATTGGTATTTGGTGGTATCCAGATGCCAAGTCCAGACTTGTAAAGAACTTACAACCCTTGAGTTTTTCAAGAAAATCGTCAACATGGGGCAGTGGGAACCTATCCTTGATGGTCTTGGCGTTTAAAGCTCTGTAATCGACACACATCCGGTTTTCTCCGTTTTTCTTTTTAACTAGTAAAATCGGACTGGAATACGGCGACTCCGACTCACGAATTATATTATTCCTCAATAAGTCGTCGACTATATTTTTAACATCACCACGTTCCTTATGTGAAAGACGATAAGGACGGTAAACTACTGGTGTATCGTCTCTGAGATGTATCGACATCTTAAGTAAATCCGTTTTTCCTAATTCACTGGTATTTTGGGCAAGACAACACCGAAAAGAATTTATTAAATCAAGTAAACGTTTTGCTTGTTCAAAGTTCAGATTTTTATTATAAACTAAATCGTTTTGGTTAAACATCGTATAATCATTAGTTTTTATTGACAAATTGTTAACACGAAATACCGACGATTTATCTTCAAAACATCGTAAACAGCGAACTAGTATTTGGTTTGTACTTACCGTAAGTTCTTGTTGCGAGACATTTGTAACTGACACGTAGCCACCTTCGCCCCTAGTTACGCATTCTCCAACGTAATGCTCCAATGTTGGTACAGCTCTCAACCCTTCTGGAACATAAACCTCTCCATTGAACCGATTGTGTGAGGTCACTGCTACTAGGACGGATGTTTGAGGCGGCACCTTAACTGATTCCTTGGCCCATAGTGGTATTTTCTCTGGCTTAACGTTTAAGGATTCTGCTAAATCGTCATCAGCTGTTAAAACTCGCAACTTTTCATTGGCGACGATGACAACTGCATCTGGCAAATTTAAAAAGGGTTGACCAATCATCACTGGAATATCTTGTATGGTTTTTGGAACAATAAAAGCTTTTACGTTTGCTTTTACATGGTCCAATCCCAAAGTGACACAAGTTTCACCAATCACTGAGACATGCGAAGCACCATACCCAGTTATCGTGACTAAGCTAGGTATAATCGTTAGTCCCATACGATATGCCACATCTTCCCGTATTAATACTGCACCACAACCTGTGTCAACGTAGGCACGAGATTGTTCTCCGTTTATGGTACAGTCGACAAAATAAATTTTATTATATGGTTGGTTGTCGGCTTCGACAAGTTTACTTGTTACCGCTTTTCTGTGACAATCCTTTTCAGAATGTCCTAGTCTTTTGCACTTGGTACACTCAATTCTAGGTTTGGTACAAGCATATGCAAACTGTCCTATTTGTTTGCAGTTGTAGCATTTTTGATCGGTTTTTGTTGAGTTGCTTTTTTTTGACGATGGCTCATCGCGGCGGTTGTCGCTATAAAAGCGTTTTCTTGTTGAAGAAATGTCAAAACGAGTCGGAGCGTTCTCCAAACGAATTGGAGTACTCTCTGGTTTAATGGATATGCTGCGTAGAGTGCATCTGGACTCTCATATCGCCCAGCTCTCGCACCGACTTTGTTGGATTAGCAATTCCATCGATCAAACATGACACTGCGTTTTTAGGGCTTATTTCGCATGCATTTACCAAGTCCATCTTTGCGAAATAGTACTCTTCCCAGCTTTCGGCAGGAAGCTTTCGTCGATTCATCAATTTTCGGAGACTAGTCGCGAAGTCTTGATTATCTGGAAACGATTTAAGAAGTAATGTCTTCCACTCCTCCCAAGACATTTTGTAAGACGCTAGGTTATCATACCACTTCCGAGCTAGGCCAGCCAAACGATTCTGTATGTGAAAAATCGTAGCACGTTCGTCCCACCTGTTTATTTCCTTTAACTGTTCTATTTTATCAAGCCATTTAGAACAACTTAAATTTGGATTTCCTGGCCTAAATTCGGGTATGCACTCGGGTTTGATAAAAATTCTGCTCGGGCCCGGTTGTGGATTAGTGCTGTGTTCTATCAGTCGCTCAACCAGTTTTTCTAAACGTTGAACCTTGTCTGGGGTTGGTGGTGGTGTATAATTCTTTTTAGTTCTAGGTTCTCTTATATAACTAACATCCCGAACTTTCGAACCGGAACGCCGCGATTTGTGCTTGCGATTGCGTTTATAATCATAACTCGGCGAAGAACTTTCGTCCGAACTGGAGTTTGAACTTGAACTCGATCGTACCATCTTAAATTATTATTACTTAATTACGAATTATTTATAAAGAAAATTAAGGAAATAATTATTTAAAGCGTAAAATAATCTCCAAAACAAAATAACTCAAAATACAAAACAATTTTATTTAGTTTACCGCACTATTTTCAACAATAAACAGTAGAAAAAGTTCTTGTGGAAACAATAACCGTATAGTATGTCTAGTTTATACGTTAACTAAACAAATAAATTTATTAAATCTACTCACAGTTTCCAGTTATTCTTTTAATCCTTTACACATAAAAGAAAACATAAACTAAAAAAAAAACAAACAAGGCACTTGAGTTTGATTCACTAGTCACTCGATAAAGGGCGAGATCTATCCCACCGCTGCTCTGTAAAATATTTCTAATTTTACCGTAATTCGCTATGAAATAAAATACCGATTCCGTTCAGAACAAATTATATTACCCAACTAACTACTAAATACACTTTTTGAAATAGCCTTTCCAAATTCGTGAGTAACGCTGACTCAGATATCTTCCTTATCAGTTCGCAGAATACGGCAGCGGCGTAGTTCGTTAACACAATAAACAAATAGATTAGAAAACACGTGTTCCTAAAAGCTTACTGAAACGACTTCTAGCGCCATCTCTGTTATAAAAGAAAAATTTTATACCTTAGGAATATTTTTGCAGACGTTACTAATTTACAAACTGCAGCTCGAACAAACTTACTATATACGTGCTTTCAGTTGAAGCAGATTTCCAATTAGGTTCGTTACAATTCAACACTTAAGTATTAAAATATACGAAGAAATAGCGTAATTATGACGAATTCTAAGTGACGTCTATTCTATGTCATCAATGCGACGTCAAATACACTTTACTAGTTAGGATATTGTATTTTAGATAAATAAATACTAAAAAGTTACGTCATTATGACAAGTCTGTATTGACGTCTTAATTAACGTTGGAAAAACGACGTCAAAGTAACGTCATAAATTGGGATAATAACGTTTCTCACGAGTAAATCCCAAAAAATCACGTCATAATGACGGCACCTTGCTGCTTGGGATGTCCGTTATGTCAGATGAGCCAGTTGATGCAATAGAAGAGGAATCTATATCTGAATCGTCAGATGTATTATTTTTGTCCTGTTGACATTTTATAACTTTCTTCCTTTTCTTTCAAAATATTTTTTTTTCACATTTTCTTTTCCTTTTTTATTTTCGCGTCTGGCACAATAGTCTTTTACCTTTTGCATGTTAAGGCGGGTACGCATATGAGCACGAACGCGAATGAGGCAATCCGAGGCCGAACCATCTGCCTCGGATTTGGTTCAGCCTCGGGAAGAAATAATTTTTTGGGTGACCTGAATAGTGGACGCACGAGGCGTTGTACGGAATCGATCCATAAATGTGGTGAGCATATTTTCTATGTATAGTAGTAGTGCATAAATATGGCCGATTCAGATTCTGATGACGCTGAACGTGCTGCGTATTTTATAATTCTAAGTAGTTTATTAAAAAAGAAAAAGAAGAAGAAACCAAAACGATGGTCGTCGCAATTATATCTGAATAGAAAAAGACAACTAACTGAAAATAACACCGGTTTATTAAAAGATCTCTTGGCCGATAATAAAACGAGTGGGTTCTTTAAAAATTTTACCAGGATGTCAGAAGAAGATTTCTTTTTGTTGTTAAATTGTATAAAATCAAGAATAGAGCGACAAAACACGTCGTACAGAAAGGCTATTCCAGCAGAAGAAAGGCTGGCACTGACTCTTCGGTTTCTTGCTACAGGAGATTCGTTTACAAGTTTGCAATATCTTTTCAAGGTATCCAAACAGTTAATTTCCGAAATAGTACCAGAAGTATGTCAAGCAATTATCGAGTGTTTGAGTGACTATGTTCAGGTAAGTAATAATAATACAGACACTTAGTTAAAATAAACATTTATTCTAAAAGAAACGAAATTGTTTAAAGTATTTTGTGGACAATCATGCGACAAAAATTTTTTTGGGAAAGTGCCTCATTTACTCATTTAGTATGATTGTCGAAAAAATATTGAAAACATAAGTGAAAATATAATACGTAAGTATTTAAAAACAAAATGTGAGATTCTGCAAATCTAATAATAAACGCTTACAAATTCAGCAAGGAATCGTCATCTTCTGAAAATGTTTGAAAAAAACCAGTTAGACTATTATTGTCATGAGGTGATAATTGCGATACTGATGTGGTACTACTACTTGCTGTACTTAGTGGTGTACAACTCCTTCGCATTGTTGGAGCACAATGCGGCAATTGTTGACAATCTTCTGAAAATCTTTGAGAATAACCGGTTACTGTATTATTGTCATGAGGTGACAATTGTGGTACTCCTGTGGAACTACTGCTTGCTGTACTAAGTGGTGAAGAACTCCTTGGCATTGTTGGAGCACAATGGGGCAATTGTTGAGGATAATATTCTTGACGACCTCGAGGGAAATTGTACTGTTCCATTTCTAGTTCGAACAAAACATTGCTTATCCTATGCTGAGCGGTTGCGCGATATCTGTCATTAAATTTTGTTATTTTATTAGCGACATAATCTGCAAAAAGGTGGCAGTCATCTTTAGGTAGATCAGAGACTCCAGATTTCTTTTCAAGATAGTTGAATGCCATAGTGAGTCTTGGATCCTCCTTTACTTTTGTTGTTGACCAAGAGCGTTTCTGTGGCGATTTAAATAGTTTTTTTGGTTCCACAGTACTTTCTGCTTTCTCGCTTGACAACAGTGAACTTTCTATATTCGCATTTGAATTATGTGTCGCGTCAGGATGACCTGCAATCTGCTCTTGTTCCGTGTGTTCTTTTTCTGTTTGCTCTTGTTCCGTGTTGCCATCTGACTCTACCCCATCACTTTCGTCGATTGCATTCTGAAATATAAAAAACGAAATTTTACAAAAAAATAGCTGTAATAAAACATTTGTTTTTATTTTTCAGATGCCTCTAACTGAGGAAAAGTGGGCACATATTGCGCAGCAATTTGAAAATAAATGGAATTTTCCAAAATGCCTTGGGGCGATTGACGGCAAGCATGTCGTTTTACAAGCACCAATAAACAGTGGCAGTGAATATATAAATTATAAATCTCATTTTAGTATAGTTCTGATGGCTACAGCGGACGCCGATTACAATTTTACATTCGTAGATATTGGTTGCCAAGGCCGTATTTCTGACGGAGGTGTTTTTGGCAATACTATATTATCTAAGAAACTAGACAAACAGGAGCTAAAATTACCTCCATGTTCACCTTTAAATGGAAGAGAAAAGCTGGTTCCCTACGTATTTGTAGCAGATGCAGCATTTCCTTTAAAGGATAACATTATGAAACCATATGCTGGTTATCACCCTAAAGGTTCCACACAAAGAATATTCAACTACAGATTAAGTAGGGCTAGGCGAATTATCGAAAACACATTTGGTATTGCATCTAGCATCTTTAGAGTGCTGCGAAAACCTATGCTGTTGGAACCAGAAAAGGCAAAAATTGTAGTAATGTCTATTGTGTCTTTACATAACTTTTTACGAAGAAGCAAAACGTCTAGAAATATTTACACTCCACGTGGTTCTTTTGACACGGAATTATTAGATGGTGCAATAATACCTGGAGTATGGAGAAACGAAGAACAAAGCACATCCTCTTTTCTTCCCCTAAGAAATATCCCGCGCAGAACTAAACTTAGTTGTCAAGAGGCAAGGGATGAGTTTGCACAATATTTTATGACAAACGGAGCTGTATCTTGGCAAAATAATTATGCATAAAAACATGTTTATTTTACTGGTTGTATTACACTTAATAAGAAAATAAAAATTTAAAAAATATACTCACAGTTAGAGTTTTCTGCGGGTCATCCCGGTCGTCTAAAAATTGCATACTTTCATACGCAAACCATTTGGAAACATAAATTTGATCACGTCCTGTAAAAAAAAGGGTTTTTATTTGACAATATTTAAAAAGTATTCCTATTTAATTAAAAATAGCACCTCCGGGAAGCAAAGCCATAATTGCAGATTCTAAAAATGTTGAGGAAACGGCTTTAAAGTTTTCCAAATTCAGTCATGCCAATAAATAATGTGACTTTGCAATTTTCCTAATAATAGGTATGTAAAAATGTTTAAAAAACCTTTTTAATATTTTCAAATGTTGATTTCATTTGGCATGAGTGAGTTTCGTTTTGAAAATTGGAAAGTCGAATCAGTTAGGTATGACTTTCTTTCACCGTAGGTGCGAAATTTCAAAAAAGTCATAAACAAACCTTTTCCTGTACCAGTTCCTTTTTTTACTCTACTTCTCTCTCGTCTGAATGAGCCCTTAAGACTTTCGATTTTCTTTTTCAATTCTTCAACCTCTACATTTAAAATCTCGGCTATTTCTCGCCAAGCGTCTTCCTTTTTAATTGAATTATAGTACGACGGGTGTCTTGGTTTCCACAATATCTCCCTTTTTTGATATACTTCAAGAAGCACTAGCACTTTTTGCTGAGACCATTCCATTGTTGCATTATTTAGAAACTAATATTATTATTAAAAATATACTGCACGCCAAAACAACAACACGTGGACTGCCGACTGCCTCGAAATTAATTTTATTTCCGTCCACACTGAACACAGATGAGCAGCGCACGAGGCGATGCCTCACTTTGATGTACCGACAACAGTTGGATCGGGTCGAGGCCGAATGGATACGGTTTCAAACAAATTTGCACGCCTCGTTCAGACGTACACATACGTATGCTCATGCGTCCTCGGATTGCCTCATTCGCGTTCGTGCTCATATGCGTACCCGCCTTTAGGTGTATCGGTTAAGATTTTACTTTTTACTGGCTTTCTTCCTTGCTGTGTCTTGACGAATTTCTACAAGAGTTTTTGTTGTCAGTTTAGGCGGGACTGATGGGTTTGCTTTCACAGTTTCTTGCTTTTGAAAGAACATTTGTTCTTTAAATAAATTTGATGATTCAGGGTGATTTTGGATCTCTGTAAGGTGTTCTTTATTATTTGGGGTTTCAAAAATGGCTGCTTCCTTAGAAAACGTGGATGAATCATTTTCATTCGGATTGGGTCGGTCTGTTATCAACGAAGTAATAAAATCTATATCAGTGAAGATATTAGTATTAAGGTAAATACACTAGTAGTTGACATTATAATGGAGGAAAAAAGGTTTTTTGCCATTTTTTGCCTTTTTAATTTTTTTTTTTTTTTTAGAAAACGTAGTATAGTTCTGTACTTTATTTCCTTGTGAATGAGATAAGTATTTAAAAAATGGAAATAAAGTTTTTTTAAAGGATTCTTTAAAAAATCCTTAAAATTTGTTAGTACTAGACACTCAAAAAATTAAAAATCTAGTAGTTGACATATAATAAGACTTAGTAGTTGACATGGAAATGAAATAATTTTTTATGATAATTAGAAAAAATTTTAATCCACAACATACAAAAACTAAATATGAACATGATAAGAGGGGCTATTATTTTCAACTTTAAGCATCAACTTCAATGGGTGTCAGAAATTAGTATTTAAGTCTTTCTCCAGCAATAATAATTTTAGGGTTAGGTAATTTCCTCAAGTAAGGCATTCTTTCTCATCTGGATTAACTTGTTGGTAAATGGTTTTGTCATCCTTCCTTGCCAATACCTTACTGCCCTTGAGAAAGAATGCTGTTTCGTCAGCATTAAAAACTCTACAATGATGTTGTAGAATATTCTCGGAGTTACTCTGTTGAAGGTAGCTGTACACTTCAGTGAACCATTTATCAATTGATTTTTTTTACCAGTTCTCCATTGTCATCCAACCACTTAAATGTCATGTAATCTGGAATGTTTTGCCTTGGAAAGATAAAAAATGGACGGATGAAGTTACCAGATGCGTTGACAGTACTGTCGGGGCGATGAGGGGGTTTTTTACTTTACCTTATCGCCTCTCTAGTTTGGCGGCCTAGCTATTGAAATTTTGTGCTAACCTTATGAATACTGCTTCTTTGTGGACAGGTTACCTGGGTTGCAGCTTGACTTTAGTAAAACACTTTCAAACATAAGCACAACTTGTATATTACACCATTAAGAACTTGTTAACATATATAAGTGTAAATGTACATATTTGTTACAATTTAAAAAATATTTTCAAATTTGAGATGTTACCAGCGTGATTGCTAATGGCTATCTCACCGCTGTTTTACCGCTAAACATATCTGTTGCATGTTTCCCTCTCCATTTAATAACTGACTTTTATTTGAATTTGATTGGTCTGGTCGATATGCAACCCATTTTACTTTGTTGTGTATTGTGAATAGTATATTCCTAGTTTCTGTAAAAATTGACATGCATTGGGAATAGCCTACCCGTTTTGCCTTCAATGATTATTTGTTAGAGATGGGCGCTGTTTTTTATGTGTAGAGGTATTTGATGCCGTGAGTGTTCAAATGGTATTTGAACAAGCAGAACAAACTAACAGTTGCTCCTCTTTCTGCTAAAGTGACCTTTGTGATGTGCTTTTGACCTTTCTTGGAGAATATATTTCTTGGTTTATGGGAAGTTTGCACGCCAGTCTCGTCAAAATTGTATATCGCTTTAGAGCCATATTGATTGCTTTCCAAAATATTTCGCAATAAATTTAAAAATTATGTGACTGTATGCTTGGTAAATGCTGTTGAACGACTAATGCTAGTGACAGATAGCTATTACGTGACATAAATCCTCGTAACCAATCGTAGGAAGCTGTTTTCTTTTTATTCCAAATATCGAGCATTTTGATATAATTTTGGCTAGCAAATACATAAGCCAGTTCCCTTGTTTCCTTGGCTGTTAGTCCATAATTCATATTACTTGATGTTAGTAAATACTCTCCCAATAACTGCTAATGAATGTCGCTAAATATTTGTTTTGTTTTATTCTTTGGAGAAAATAAAACTATCCTCACGAGATTCTTTGTATTTTTTGATATATCGGCTCAAGGTCATTTTATTAATGTTATACTTTTTAGCCGTAGTTCGAAACTTCTCTCCTTCGTCAGTGACCTCTTTAACTGTCTTTTTCATTGTTTCTATGTCTTTTTGACCCACTTAAATGGAATTGTGGTTCTGAAAAGACATTTTTTGCTAAGAATTTACAATAACATTTCTAATAATTGGTTGAATTTTTTAAACATTATATTTCGGAAACATATGAAAAACCCTTTTCCTACGACCTCATACGAAAACTAAGTAAAATGCACGGTTTGCTGCTTCGGAAAATACAACTTATCACAACATATTACCCGTGTCTTAATCTAAATAAATGAGGTCGGGAGGTATGATACATTTATGGAAGGAGTGATACATGTGTTATTCCTCCCATATGAAAAAGTATCATTACTCTTATATTATGTTTAGAAAAATGATTCTTGTCATCTAACCACATAACCTATAAATTTCGAAAGTCAGCTAAAAGAATGACAAATCTATGCCGAATCAACCGAATACAACAAATTTGCAGATCGTGGATGAACAGCAGGTTCTTGTTTTTTTCGAAATATAAATTTGTCCATATTTCGCCGTTATGCTAAAGAGAAATATAAGTAATGTATTTTTCACCCAAAAAATTGTCTTACGCCTGTCTGACACAACATATTACTCTTGAGATCATTTCTGTCAGCAAAAATGTTTGCTGTTGCAGAATCAAATTTCTATAAGAACCTTTGTAATCAAAAATCTAGAAAGAAAAATTAAAGCCTAATTTTTGTTTTAAAAGTGTGTAGAGAAGTTATTTATTTCATACAAAACAAAATTTCTTCTACAATAAAATAATTATATTCATATGTAAATCACAATATAATACTAAACGTATGTAAAATCGTAATTTGATTTGAATACCAGCCGTTTGGAACTGGCCAGTATACATCTCCAAGTGGTTGAGCATGTAGCACGCGATGCTCGGTGCCTCCATCTATGAACGCGCGACGAGACCCGCCTCGACTGGATTAGGTCTGTGGTGAGCGCGGTGTATTATGTGTTGCCGATTAGTGGCGTTTGGAACGATTGGTCTGCTACAGTCTCCCCTTCTGGCTCCTAAATCGTCTCGATGAGGAGGCAGTAATAGTTGCAGAGCAATCTGGCGTAGTATCGGAGGCATCGGTGGTCTCAAATGCCTCCAAGGCTTTCCTTGGGCGTCCTCTTCGACGAATAGCTCTTACTGGTTCCGGGATCTCATGGTCAGGTCCTTGGTAAGCAGAAATAGCTGACGCATGATAAGTTCCCAGGGGAATGGTAGGGTCATTAACATATGCTACCTCATAACTGGTTGGACCGTGCTTTCGTAGTACTACATATGGGCCATCACGTCGTGGGGCTAATTTGGATGAGTATCTTTTAGTAGCATTACTAAGGGTATGAGTAGTAACCCAGACCTTATCACCGGGTTGGTAGCGTGGATCAGGCCTTCGGCTTTTGTTTGCGTACGATTGGTTTTGATCTTGTCGCAGTTCTACTGTCTCTTTGGCCAATCTAAGGGTGTCGGCTAATTGTCGCAGTTTCGGAGTTACTTCGGGGACAAAATTCTCTGACTGTATTATTGCGCTAAAATCATCTGCCAAATCCTGTGGAGATCTTAATTCTCGACCAAATGTTAAATAGGCCGCGGTGTATCCAGTACTCTCACAGCGGGCTGTGTTCATGGCGAATCTAATGGTAGCCAAATGCTTTGACCATTCGTGATGAAGATTTCCAACCAATATCCCAAGTTGAGCCTTAAGGTCACGATTTTTGCGTTCTACGGGATTCGTTTCCGGGTGGTAGACTGGAATAAATGTTTGTTTTATGCCCAAGCAGTAACAAAGTTTCTGCATGACCGCTGAAACGAATTGAGTGCCATTATCGCTGATAATTCGGCGTGGTAAGCCGTATCTAAGTAAAACCTCGTCGAGCAGAACGTTGGCACAGTTTTCAGCAGTAGCCTCATCCAACGCGAATAATTCCACCCAACGACTAGCAAGATCCTCGATAATGAAAATCCATCTTTCACCGTTGTCCGTGAGTGGTAAAGGTCCGAATAAATCGATCGCGAGAACTTCAAATCGTTGAGTACTAGCTGTAGATTGCAATAAACCAGCAGGTTTCAAGTTATGAGCTTTATATCGTTGACATTGCAAGCATTTTGCTATATGTTGGGCAACATCCTTTCGCATTCCTACCCAAAAGTATCTTTTAGAGATTCGATTAACAGTCCGGTCTACGCCATAATGTCCTGCCGTTGAGGTGTCATGGTATGCGTGAAGAATGTTCCTCTTCTCTTCTTCCGGGACAACAATCCGTGCAGTTTCGTCTTCTTGATCCTCCGTATATCGATAAAGGACTCCTCTGTGCATGAAATATCCCCTATTGAACCATCTCTCGCTTTCTTCCGAGGTAGTAGATTCAATGGCGTCTATTATTGACTTTAGAACTTTGTCGAGAAGCTGCTTTTGTCGCATATCCTTCTCACTATTGCGAGGTAAGTCGATTTGAACATTACAGATGCACAGTTCTGGAGAGTTAACATGGTTGGTGCAGGGTGGACGAGACAAAAAATCTGCTACCACATTTGTCCTACCAGGTGAATATTGTACTTTCAGATTGAAAGGTTGAAGCAAGAGTGCCCATCTTGCCAAGCGACCAGTGGGGGTTTTTACAGTTAACAACCATTTCAACGGTTGATGGTCTGTAATGATGATTGCTTCAGAATTTTCTATATACCATCTGAATTTATTAATCGCCCAAACTATGGCTAGCGCTTCTCGCTCGGTTGTGGAGTAGTTCCTTTCGGCGTCATTTAACAGGCGGCTAGCATATTCAATTGGGTGCTCGCTGGCTCCCTCCCCTTGGACTAAAACTGCACCAATGGCGTAACTACTGGCATCGGTTTTTACAATGAATGCTTGGTTTTCGTCGGCTTGTTTAAGAACGGGAGCCGTTGTCAAACATTCTTTTAGTATATCATAGGCTTCTTGTTCGGCCGGACCCCAGGTCCAAGGTATGTTTTTCTTCGTAAGATTAGTTAGGGGTCTTGCTTTTGAAGCGAAATTTTCTATAAACCTCCTGTACCATGAGCAGGTTTGTATGAATGACAAGACTTGCTTCAAATTAACAGGTGGGGCTAGTGAAACTATAGCGTTTATTTTATTAGGATCCGTTGTGATTCCATCTTTGGTCAAGAGGTGTCCCAAAAAGCTTATACTCTGACAGGCAAATTTACATTTATCTCTATTGACACGGAGTTTGTATTTCCTAAGTTGTTGGAAAACTTGTGTCAAATCCGTTAAATGTTCCTCAAATGTGGATGATCTGATAATTAAATCGTCGAGATAGACGAGAAGAGAAATGTGGCTGAGACTAACTCTAAATCTATCCATGAGCCTTTGGAATGTTGAGGGTGCATTCCGCAATCCGAATGGCATCCGAGTGAAACAGTAAACTCCAAATGGCGTAATGAATCCTGTTTTCTTTTTGTCATCGTCATGAACCTTAATCTACCAGTACCCTGATTTTAGATCTAAGGTCGTCATGAACGGTTTACTTTTTGCAGCGTGCAATAAATCATCTATTCTGGGAAGAGGATATTTATCTGGGATAGTTATAGCATTCAGCTTTCGATAGTCAATACAGACTCGAGTGTCACCATCTTTCTTGGGGACGAGAACTACGGGAGAGGTCCACGGAGTCTCACTTTCCTCTATGATTCCCGTGCTAAGCATGTCGTCCAGCTTATGGCGTAATATATCCTGTTTAGCCAAGTTTTGACGGTACGGAGCACTCGAAATTGGTCCTTGACTGCCTGTGTCGATTCTGTGCTCAGTAAATGGAGTCGGGGGACCGTGATCATCGAAAAGGTTTTGAAAGTCCTTCAGAACTATATTTAACTGTTCCCTTTCTGTTGGTTGAAGCGCGGTGGCCTCAGATGGTTTCAGTTCTATCTCTATGCTGAAGATATGATACTTTGTTCGCTTTTTTAGGTGGCGAATAAGTCAATGGGAGACTATCCTCGAATATTGCATCTATAATATCCGGTACATACTCATTTGCTCGATTCATATCGTTCTCTTTATTTTCGACAGTGACTGGTATCAGGTTTGCATTGGAAGGTTCTCCCTCTAGATCGTCCTTTAAAGGTGACGTAAAAAATTCTAAGAAAGGAGAAGCTGCTTCATTGATTTCGGATGCAAAAAGATCCGTACTAGAATCGTCTGCTTCGTTATTGCTAACACTTTGTGTTGTGGCAGCGTTGTTTTTACGAACTGGGATTAGTTGTTTCTTGCTCTTGCCGGGGGGAGCTGTGATGATTAGCTTTTGGTACTGAGGTAAAAACTCGAAACGAATTTGGGGTTGATCGGCATAAGACCAACAGCGTTGTGGCAGATTCAAAATTATACCAGCTTTTTCAAGGAAGTCGATACCTAACAGGGTTCTGTTGTCTACTGCTTCTGGTAAAATTACAAAATTGACATTGTGCGTCCTTCCTCCAAGTTCAATGGTCGTGTAGGTCGTGAGAACCTCCGTTTCGTTTTGTTTACCGTCGGCCAACGTAACGTTTGCAATGGCTTTTGCAAAAGCACAACCTCTCTCGTTTAACAGCTTGTATAGAGTAGCGCCAGCTATACTTGTTTTGGCTGCAGTGTCTATATGTGCCTGTCCTTTTATTCCGCCGATTCTTGCCGGAACAGTTGGTACCCCAGGTGTGGAGCGAATAAATGTATTTATGGAATAAAAGTGAATTGCCTGCGTAGGAATGTCTTTAATCCTTTTAGAACAGTCAGGGCAATTACTTCTAAAAAATCCCAATTTTCCACACCCATAACAGCTTATTGAATCGGTTTCGTTTCTTCTTTGATTTGGTTGGTAAGCGTTATCTATGGTCGATGTAGTTTTTACTACTTGATTCTGCTCATTTGACTTTGATTGACGCTTACGGCACTCTTGGATTGTGTGTCCCCTGTATCCACAAAAATTGCACCTTATTTGTTTAGGTTTGCTACTTTTGTGCGTAGAAGTAGTGGTCGTAGTACTAGTCGGTACTTCTCGTTCTCTGGTCTCAAATTCTAGCTGTTCTATCTGTCTGGCTCTAGCCAAGAGTTCAGTGAATGTTGTTACCTGATCACGAGGTATTTTCTTTCTAAGCTTAATATTGAGCAGGCCATAGACGAAGTCCATTTCCGTTTCCTCACTATGTCTTCCGGTCGGTAATTGTGCAAGAAGAGCTCTCTTTTTGCAGATGAATTCGTCCGTTGAGACTTTCTCGTCCTGCGGATTATTAAAAATTTCGAGGTATACTTGATAGGGTGGTGACGCTGGCGAAAAAGCACCTCGAATCAAGTTCATTGCTTCTTTCCAATTATTAGCCTGTCCTTTAATTCCCTGCCACCAAGTAGCTGCGGTTTCTGTTAGTAACAGTGGTAGACCCTTCAAAGTGTCTTCATCAGAAATTTGTTCCATGTCTTTATATATGTCGACTGCGTTTAAGAAATTTTCCACGGCATCATGATTTCTTTCGCCGTTGAAACGAGTCGTGCATTTACTAAGACTTCCTTTCAATCTTGGAGCTTCTGTAGTTGTTCGTATCCCTGCTACCGCTTGAAGTAATTCTTGGAACTGCTCCGGCGTCATCGCCATTGTGGCAGCTTTGTTTCCTAGGCGCTTACTTCGTCGCACCTTAATTGGTGAATGCAGCGTTCGAGGAATGTCGAATGCCTTAGTTGCCTCCGAAGTATTTTCGATTCTGACTAAACAAAGCCAAAAGTTGACGAATGTTTTGTCGGGAATCTCCAATAAATTTTAACAAAGCCGAATTTTTTTATATCTGCGTGAATAACCAAGACAAATGTAATCTGTCGTGTGGTAATCAGCCGATAATATAAAATTCAACGAAAGCTAAAACCTCTTGAATGTTAAATTCCAGGCCTTAACGTTGGAGCGCCAGTTGTAGAGAAGTTATTTATTTCATACAAAACAAAATTTCTTCTACAATAAAATAATTATATTCATATGTAAATCACAATATAATACTAAACGTATGTAAAATCGTAATTTGATTTGAATACCAGCCGTTTGGAACTGGCCAGTATACATCTCCAAGTGGTTGAGCATGTAGCACGCGATGCTCGGTGCCTCCATCTATGAACGCGCGACGAGACCCGCCTCGACTGGATTAGGTCTGTGGTGAGCGCGGTGTATTATGTGTTGCCGATTAGTGGCGTTTGGAACGATTGGTCTGCTACAAGTGCGTGAAAAATGAAATATTGAATCAAAACTTTTATGGTAACATAAAAACATTTAAAAATTTGATGTTAAATTTACAAAAATAATTCTACAGAAATTAGTACAAAAATGCAATCGTGTTATACATCACCATTCGACATTATTCTTAAGCAATTGACATAATGGGTGCATTAAATCTGATATGTTTTTTACATACCGTCTGACTTAGTTAAAGGAACCAATAACTCTCTGCAATTCAACTTTATTTGTGGGTGCATTGAGTTAACACAAAGATTCGACCCTCTCAGGATCAATTTGCATGCCAAATTGGAAGAAAATTTGTCCCGTAAATTTTACCTGGCTCTGACAATACTGGAGTTTATCTTTGTTAAACTTTGCCCCAACTTCTTTAGCTCTTTTAGCAACTTCAGCTACTGCTAAATCATGTT
The DNA here is from genome assembly GCA_927349885.1 of Psylliodes chrysocephalus. Taxonomy (NCBI): domain Eukaryota; kingdom Metazoa; phylum Arthropoda; class Insecta; order Coleoptera; family Chrysomelidae; genus Psylliodes; species Psylliodes chrysocephalus. The sequence goes on along the minus strand of OV651814.1, from coordinate 97,212,019 downwards.
CTTGTTTCGTTTTACCATATAAAATCATTTCATGTACTATTACAACATTTTGTAAATTTGAAAAATGTTTTTCCACCTCCTGAAATAAATCCTGAGAATTTGATAATCCGTAAGGCAACACAATAAATCTGTATACACCGAATGGAGTGGCAAAACAGCACTTCCACGAGGATTCATTGTTAAGTTCAAGGTGGTGGTAACCTTCAGAAAGGTAAAAATGGTAAAATAATTATTATCTCTTAAACTTGAGCACACTTCTTCTATATTTATCCCTAATCTAGGTTTTCTATTTGACAATTTATATCAGAAGGGTCTAAACATAACCTAATTTTTCCGTTAGATTTTTCAACGATAACCATTCTTTTTATCGTGGTTTATTTCATCGACTTTAACTATAGCCTTTCTTTCCACTAATCTATCTAATTCTACTTTAAGTTGGTCTCTTACAACAATTGGAATCTTACTAGGTGGATAGCAAACATTTTCGAAATCATGTTTTGTACGAATATTATGTTTGCCTGGAAACCTACGAAAACCAGTAAAAATTTCTTTATTTTTCTCAGACAAATTTGAATCTTGTACATTTACATTATTTATTCTTTTAATTAACTTTAAATTTAAACATGCCTGTCCACCTAAAAGAATCTGGTTTGCTCCATCTACAATAACAAGTCTTCATATATCTCATTATTTTTGTATTTACAATGTAAGTTACTGATACCGATATATTTTGCTTGTGAACCTTCAAACCCTTTTAATATGTATTCAATGGGTCTAACCTTAAATTGTTTATTTATGGATTTAAAAATGTTATGTGGTATGACGCTAACATCCTCGCCAGTATCTAAACTAACTTTAAGTCTTTTATCTTCAATGGTTAAAATTTCTTCCCAAACACTTACCGATTCAAAATTTCTTACGCTTACATTATTCACAAAGAAATCTTCATTGCTGCTACTTTCATCAACATTTTCATCTTGGGATACCTCTCTAACATTTCTTACTCTGCATGCTGCTTTAAAATGGTTTTCAATCACACATATCCTACACTTCTTTCCATAGGCTGGGCATGCACGGGTCCCATGCACTGTTTGACATCTCTTACATTTGAATGTGTCTCTCGTCGTTTTTCATAGTTGTTACCATTACAATAATTGTATTTTCTATCATTGTATTTCTTGTTCTTCTTTGTGTCTACATAATTCACCTGACTTTTTCTTTTTCGGAAATGCATGTTTTGGGTTTTGCTCTGCTCACTTGTTCTACAGAAGTTTATGGCTTTATCTAGGGCCAGCTCATCAATCCGGAGTAGACTTGTACTTGCTCGTTCACTCAGCTGATTCGTTCAATCTCGTTCACTGAATGAAGTGAACTAGTTCGTTCAAATCGTTCAATAGTTCAGTTGGATCTTTTAACAGAATGAGCGGTGACTCGATGAGTGATACGAGAATGTGAGTTCTGAACGATATATAAAAATAAATAAATGAAATTTGCAAAACATTTAAAAAATTATTTACCTAATAATTAAAACAAACTTTAAAAAATAAAATAAAAAAAAACAAAATAAAAAATAAAATAAAAAAAACAAAATAAAAAATGAAATTGGCAGTATCCGGAATTATTTACATTACAATTCACATATTGTTGTGCAGAAAAAGGAGACTAGATACTCTTTCTGATTTTAATAGAGTTCTTCTTTCGTTAAGAATCTGCCCAGCATTTGAAAAAACTCTCTCGCAAGGCACAGAGGTGGCAATAATGCAAAGTCTTTTTAACATATAATTGTATAAAAGAGGATAAAAAGGCCTCCTTTGATGCCACCATTGCAATGGATCAGTTGACCTAGGGACAATATCTTCATTGAGATATTTATCAAGCTCAATGATTGCGGCTGCAGTGGTATTTTGAGGCTTTAAAAGATCAATTTCGGCATCAAAAGTGTCCCACACAATATTTTTTTTCTGTACCTGTGTGGTGGTGGTGGTGTTGGACTTGGACGAAAAAACAGATGTTGATGTGGTACTTGCTTGTGTTGGTACTGCACCAAGACGTTTTCTCAAGCCAATAACAGCCTTATCAAATTTGGATACATTTTTAAAGCCTCTTTTTTTGAATCGAGGGTCAAGAATAGTACTTTCTGAATAGAGAGGTTCGTTTTCATAATCTTGAAATCTAGTTAAAATACCTTCTTGTATAGCGTAAAGCATTTCCATAATTTCAGTTATTGGCTGTTGACATTCTTGATGATTTTTTATAGTTTGTGCGACATTTTGCGTCATTATTTTAATAAAAACTATTACTTTAGACAAACTTACTGTTTTTTCACTACTTATTTCTGTAGTAATTCCATAAAATATTTCTAAGATATTGACTGATTCCTCTATTATAATCCAATCACTGTCTAGGAGAATAAGATCACTTTTTAAAAGTGCAATTGTTGCTATTACTGCCTCTTTTATTTTTACAATACGACTTAACATATCGTATGTTGAGTTCCACCTCGTCACAACATCTTGTTTAATTTTGAGGAGTGGAAGTCCCATCTGTTGCTGGGTGTCACTTAATTTTTTTTGTGCTTGAGTGCTTCGTTTAAAATATTCTACAATGCGTTTTACTTTAATTAGCTGGTTATTTATGGGAACAGTACCGGTCCTGACGATTAAATTTAATAAGTGTGCAAAGCAACCAATTGACCTCCACTCTCCTACACGAACTGCTGCTAATATATTTGAAGCATTATCTGAAACTACAGCACCTATTTTATTACATATGTTCCATTTATTAAACATTTCCTTTAAAAAACTACACAAATTATCAGCCGTATGTCTTTCATCGTATTGTATACAACCAAGAGTACATGAACAAAGTTTTGTTTCACTATTTATAAAGTGAGCCGTGACAGCTATAAAACTATCATTGTTCCGGGATGTCCAACCATCGGTTGTAATACAAACTGCTTTTGCAGATATTAATTTTTCTTTTATATCTTCCGAAATACTATTTTCGACAGTAGTCATTAAATTATTAGACAGTGATTTTCTTGTCGGTGGTTGGTATCCAGGACAAAATGACACCATTTCAATAAGTTTTCTGAATTCTGGTTCTTCTACAATTCTAAAAGCATGATGACCCTTAGCAATCATTTTTAACATCTGCCTGTCGATTTGTTCAGTTTTACGAGCTGGAGGTGGTTTTCGTATAAAATGAGTAATGGTAGGTTGATTTGAGGTTACTCGAAGTACACATGTTTGTGATGAAGATGAAGATTGAACTTGAGGATTATTCTTCACCTCTACGGTTTCATTATTCATTTGCTGCACTTCATTTAGTTCAAGTAAGTTTTCAAGTCTTTCAGATTGAACTAAAATGGTAGGATGTTTACTTTTTAAATGTCTATTTAAATTTCCCACAGAACCACTCGCTATACTTATAGGCTGATGACAATAATTGCACTTCGCCAATTTTTTATTTTCATTTTCACTAAAATGAGCCCATACGGCACTGTATTTTCTTCGTGGAGGCATACTTCAATTAAAAAACGTTTACAACACTAATCTATAGAATTGTAAACAACAACAACAACAACAACAACAACAACAACAACAACAAAGCATTTGGGAATCCCAAGATGCGAATTGAAACAATATTTTTAAGCAATACGTATTAATACATTCCTAAAGCAGATAACCAATAATACAAACTAATGTATTATGTGTTGCCTATACCAGTAGACAATCAAAAAATGTAAAGAAGGTCATACGATTCATAGGAAGGAAACTGTTTTCGTTCGTTCGGTTCAACTGAACTACTGAGCTATGTGATCGAGTCGTTCTGAACTAGTTCAATTAGTTCATTAAAGAGATATGCTTCTTTGAACTAGTTCGTTCGTGAACTACCCAAGCCTAATCCGGAGGAGTGCTTCTCTTGTTACAGGACCCCTAATGCCCCTAACTATTTTGTATCTGAGTTATTTTTCCTCATTTGTTTGTCTTGGGTCGATTATGTCATAATTACAACTTTTAACTTGGTGTCAGTTAAGAAATGTTTAAATGACTTACTCTCTTTTTGGATTCTTTTTAAAAATGTGTATCGTTCAAAGCATTCATTTATTCGAGGATTTACATAATTTCATACATATGTATATTTGTTGCCATAATTCTTGCTGAATCTGTGCCGATATTTCTTAATATGGATAATTTGGAACTTCGTTTTGGCCCATGGCTACTAGATAATCTTTAAAAGCTGTTTTCCAAAATCTCCATTCTGAAGCGTCGTTTTGACCTTGTAGGTCAAAATCAGGCAGCAACTTAACGGGTCCTGCTAGGTTGGCCATTTTTGTGTTTTAATATAATATACTTGGTCTGGTATATATCAGTTTACAATAAATTACCTTGCTACTTAAACTTGAGCGATTCTTTTTAACTGCGCTATGTTTTATATGTTCTTAAACGGGTTTAATAAAAGTATCTCTAGTACTAAAGAGAACTGCTACACCGGAATGTTACAACAATGGTGATGAATTGATGTCGAGGACCTGACATGCATGACATGGACAATTGACATGACAAACACTTGATGCTTAGGGTGCGTTACATTAGTTTATACCGAACATCTTTTTACTACTTCAATTAAATTTTCTAAATGCTCCCTCTCGATCTACCCGTTACTACCACATCATCTAAATAATGAATAGTCCCCAAGCAGCATTGTAGAACTAACACAAGCTGGTTTAGTTCCATAAGGGAGTCTTGTTAACATTAAAAATTCCGTAAGGTGTACTCCATGCTAACAATTCAGTTGTAGCATCATCAACTACCAATTGGTTGTAAGCATTCAAAAAATCCAATTTTGTAAATTATTTTCCATCTTGTAAACAAGTAAAAAAATCCTCAAACCGTGGCAAGGGATGATTCACATCTTTTAAAAATTTTTTTTTGGCTTTTGAAAGTGGTACTAGGGATGTACCCCAAGCTGAATTGTTCACCTTTCAATAACTTTTTCGTTTTCTAACTTTTTAAAATATTTATTAACTCTTATCTCTAAATGCAAAAGGAATAGGCCTCGGTTTTTTAAAAATTGGTTTAGCCTCTGTTTAAACATCCCTCCCTAAAAGGGATTTGGTTGCACCCCCAATAATTAAAAATTTACACAGTTTTGTAACTTTGTTTATTGTTAAATTAACCTCAATTTGCCGTTTCGGCACAACTATGGCCCCATGATACCTTAAATAATACCGATGTTGGCTTTAAATTCAATCATTAAACTTCTCGTTATAAATCTCAAAAGGCAAACATGAGATTCCTGGCCCCGTATCAACTTCCAACAACAATGATTTACCATTTATTAAACAGTCTACTGTGACTGGTGACACCAATTGGCTATCTAAATTAATAATATTAATATTAAAGAAATCTACTGGTTCTTCGTCTGAATTATCTGCTTCAAGAAGATTGTTATTTATTTTAACCTTACAAGCTTTAGCAATATATCTTTTTTTATTACATTTTTTACACACAAACTTTCTGAATTTGCAAATTTTAAAATCATGGTTACTTTCGGCACAAAAAAAACATGATAAATCCTCTGATTTAGCACCTGCCTGGTCTTGACGAACCTTTAAACCCCTCAAATACGTTTTGATAATGTCCAAGTAAAAACTACAAAGTTAGCATTGGTGGAAGAAGGAATAGAATACTATGAACGTAGCCAGCAGGCTACGTGGGGATGCATAGCACCGTGTGCCTGTTCATATTACACAGCACACAAGGTAACATTCATATTATTCGTTTCCTGATCACACTAATGCTAACTCTTTAGTTTTCTCTTCGATGCTACCTAAGCGTATTGGAAAGTGTTCATTAGCTGATACTATATATAAATGCTAAAATCCATAAGAGAAATAAACATTTTTAGTTTAAATGGACACCTACTTCGAAAAAGAAGAAAAACTGAAACAATAAATTATTATACTTGAATTTTAAAGGCTGTTGGCACTGGAAAACTATTATCTAGGGCTTGGATGACAGCCATAGGACTCTCTCCTTGAATCGGGTCCATAGGAAATCATAAGATCTTAGTTAAATTATAATATTAAGAGGGTAGGTATTAACTGAAAAAATATGAAAAATTATTACAAACTCCTTTTCTGAGTTTGTTGTACGTTTTGCTTTCAATAATAAATAAGTAAGCACTTAATACAACACAATAAATATCGCTGAAACAAAATTAATAGTAATAAACGATATAAATTTCGTAGAAGAAAAATCAAAACATTATCATTTGTCAATACTGACACTTCATGCTTCGCTTGTCAAAAACTTCCTCTTCAACCAATGAACGTGCCGATGTTGGACGTGTCAAAATTCAAAACGATACTAGCGCCATGAGACCTGTATCTGGCCGCAGCGTAACTCAAAGCCATTTCTTGAATCCCAGTAACATTACTATAGGGGATATATTGTGCTTAGCACTACTAAAATCAATTTAGGCAACTAAACATACACAAATATCACGCGGAAATTGAATAGTTCTTGAAATTTAGGTGGTATGCCATCATAGGCACTATGCCATCATAGGCACTATGCCATCATAAGGTACTTTCCCCTACGCTACTTTGCCATTTAACATGCATCGAATTTATAACACACTGTATACACTCAAGTAGCGAACTAGGTATATAGCGAGGTATATAGTTAATTACGCGGTTAATTTTTTAACATAAAATTTACCTGCTGATACTTGTGATCATTATTCATTTTGTTAAAAAGACAGTTAATGAATATCGATGGTGAATGTGAAGTTGTTGCACACGGTTGGTCGATGGAAGATTACTGAAAAACAAAAGCAGGAAATTATATTCTTATATGTATACTTTTTTGAAAAACGTGGCAACAATCTGAAAACAACCTCAAACTTAGCTACAATTAACGATTCATTAATATAAATGTAAATCTACATTATTTGTTTGAAGTGAAATTAAGAGTAATTCGAGAGACGCTAAAATCGTGGTTCCCACCTTATCGAGACTGAGGCCCACAAGGGTAAACTCGTAGCGTAACAAAAAAGTGAAATGATTTAACTTGGAACGAAATACCGAAAGCCAATAGTAGTATTAGGACGTTGAATTTTTTGGTTTGTGAAGCATTACTTAGGTTAAACCATGTGATGATTTTCACAAGCCTTGATTTATAAAACCATTCTATATCGCCTTTTGATTAGGGTTTAAAAACTTGTTCGAGCAATTTATCCAATAATAATTGGCCCCTTTACCTCTTAAGCCTGCTCATGTAAAATATTCGGGCTCCTTATTTCGCCTATTTATATTCTATTAATAAAGGACAGAAGGATGAGTATTGCAACTATGTTAAAAGAAATAAATTGGCTTTCAGTTCAGAATTATGTTCAGTACATGACTGATATTTATTTATAAAATAAAAATGACAAAGTACCATCGCATCAGATCTATTAGAAAAAATTCAATATAATTCGCAATATCACAACTATAATACAAGAAGCCAATCTGACTTTCATATACGGCAAGCCATCACTAAAAGTTCCCAAAATACGATTTTTATTAAAGGTTTAAAAAATTTAATAGGCCTACTGAAATTAAAAAAATAAACAACAATAAATGTATTCAAAAGTAACCTCAAACAATACTTTATAAATAAACAGAACGGATATACTTTCTTGTGATAATACTCTTTATACCTGCCCTTTTTAAGTATTTCCCTTAATTTATTCTTATGTTACCCCTGGTTTTACCCGTATTTATTATAAATTATTTGTTATGAGATCATGTACTTTATTTTAAAAAATTACTTGATGTTATATTAATACTACTTACTATGTTTAAATTATTAATAGTTTTGCGACGATAGGTTATAGCAACTTATAGCCACAAAACTATTTTTGTTTTAAAGTAGATCCATAGAGAGCAATGTAATTTTCAAAGGCCTTCTTTCAACATACAAATAAATGACAACTTTATAATTAAAATGAAAAACAACAAAATACCTCGGTATTATAATTGATCCAAATTTGAAATGGGTTGATCACATTACGTCATTAAAATCCCAAGGTAAGAAGATTCATTTTTAAATTTTATGAATTGAGATAATTTATGACTAGGAGTTTACTAATTATTATTTACAATTCGCTGGTTGAATATGTAATCCAAAATCGTATAATTAAAATGATCTATAAAAAACCAGCATTATATCCTACCTCTCTTTTATATAATAAAAAAGGGCTTTGTATAATAACATTATATTATCTGTCTTGCTGTACCTTTATTTATGGAAAGCCTGAATTGAGATACACTACAAATTATTTGCAATAAATATCAAAAGAAGTATACATTTTTAAATAATTTGACATTTGAGAGCCATTCACACATCACAGTTGACATCTTGATACTTGACAGGCACAGCCAAGCATTATTCTGTTTTTTGCCAAATAAAATTGCCGGTTAATTATTCTATAGGGTTGCGACAGAGAGCCAGTAAATTTGATGAAGGTGTTTTTGCGGCTAGGGGCGAAATAGTACGCTTAATAGCACCACCATAAAAAAGTCATTTTTAAGAAACTGCTTATATATTTTTCATAAATTGGCAGGCTTGGTGACTAATTTCGAATAAAAATAGCCTCCAAAGTATGAAGGTCGCAACCCGCCTTAGAAATTTCACCTTTACTATCAACAGCTGTTGTTTGACAGGTCGTTAGAGAATGTTTGCAATTTATGAAATGTAAAGAATGTTAGAAATGTTGACGTTAGAAATAATTGGAATTCCTAAAATTGTCACATAAGGAATGCATAAGCGGATTTTAAGAAAATTGGTATTAAAGTAGTTAGGGTGAACCGAAAAGTCTAAAAATCAATAGGGTTCTAAGTGAGAAGTAATTATTTAAGAAGATCAAAACCGCAAGTCAATCGGAACTTTCGTTTTAGAGTTATAGTGCCGGCATACATACACAGACGACCAGACGAAATTTTTTTTTGCATTTTCGGACTCAGAATGATCAGAAACATGAAAAAAAGTTTTAAAAAATGGGGGTCAGAAAATTTTTTCGTCTGCACCAATACAATGCTGTATAATTGACCAGACAGCGCCTTTTTTTCATACTTTTCCTTTAACGTTTGCCACATTGCGTATGCTGTCTTTTTACCTCTTAGACCTTCTATTTGATTGTCGTCTACACATTGTACAATTAGTGATTTTGCTTTACTGTCCTTTTTTATTTGTGCCGTTTTTTCATTTGTATCCGTAATTCCACTAACATTTAATTCTTTTTCTATATATGCCCGTACACCATTTTCTTCCAGGATAAGTTCCATGCGGAATCACCAATTGTGATAGTTTTCAGTCCTTAAAACATCTATTTAATCATTTTTAGTACTTGTTTGGGCCATTTTTCCTTTTTATTTCGGCGTGCACCGACGGTTTCCTAACCTCAAATTTCGTTTTTCCGTTTTCTCCTTTTTTAGCAGTCTTTCTACTAAATACCTTTATAGAGTATATCCTGGGTCCATAACCTTTTAAATGAAACGCAATTTGTCTGTTTAGCTTTGTTTAATTCCACGATGAATCTTGAATCTCTTTTAAAACATGACAAACCTACCATTACATTTTACATACATACGACAAGTGACAAGTTAAAACAAAATGACAAGAATGACAATTTACAGTGTAACCAACTTGGTGATATTAAAATATTAAATCCTTATAAACATAACTAAATTGGTTTTAGCGATTTGGTACATACATCAACAATTTACGAGGGGTTATTTTGTTTATACGCTTGGTCAATATGTAGGTTTTCCCGTGAAGTGCCACCTACATATCTGATCTTTGATAGCCTCCTTCAGTTCCTTTCCTTTGGTTGTAATCTTGAGTCCCAGCAGACATTAAAATCAGCACCCAATGAAAATTTTTCACCAAGACTTGACAAGAAGTTGTTGTAGTCTTCTCTTTTGAGATTATATCTGGGTGGCAAGTAGGCAGATGCTATAATGAGTAGATATTTTTTTGTTTTAACGGATATGCTAACAACTTGTATTTCTTCAGGTTCACTTTTTCCTCGTTCATAGTGTATTATGTTATTTTTAGTAATAATAGAAGCTCCACCTCGGGCAGAATAATTGTTTGGATGAATGGCATTATATATCTGTTATATCTGTTTTTGCTATTGGGTATACATCCACATGTGGTGTCTCTAAGGTCACTAATAACTCTTGCTGGTGTTGTAAGATTCTAAAATATTATTTTCTAATCTGCCTAGCCTTTCTAGAACCTTTTTAATAAATTCTTCCTGTTTATTAATTTGATTCATTATCTTTTGTAGCATTGAAGTTATAGGATCAGTACTGCTCTCTACTGTCGGTTGTATTTCATTACTTGCTACTTGGACATAAAGTATACCAGCTTCCATTAATGTGTGTTGCCTTCTCTAGATTTCCTCGGTTCACTTGGTTGACTGTATCTTTCTGATTTATAGTTTTGTTTCTTATGCTCTGCAGAGCTTTTACCTCTATAATTAGCTGGGTTCTCCCCTCCACAGTGTATGCACTTAGGTGCTGTATTTATTGGTTTTTACAATCTTGGGTTGAGTGTTTTCCAGTTCATTTGACACATCTGGGTTGTCTTTTGCAGTAATTTTGAGTATGTCCATATTCTTGGCATTGTTTACATTGGGGTAACGATGGAGGTTTTTTGTAGACATAAAAATTTTTTGTTGAAGGCTGGAGTGAATAGTGGGAGCGGTCTTTTATCTTTTCTGCTCAATAGCTGACTTACTTCAAGTATTTAAAAAAAATTAAAATATATAAAATGTTTTTTTTTTTACTTAAAAAAAACATCTAAAAATTACTGTCTTTCCATCTTATCTCCAAAAGTAACCTCAGAAAAATCAGACTGAACGAAAATTATCACGATTGCTATCCGTTGGATAGTTTTTTTTATACAAATAAAGAGAGCTCTACTGTACTGATACTTTTTATCACCGCCTACCAGCTAAATCTATCAACATATGTATCAAGGTTAATTAGTTTTAAACACCTATAGTATGGAGAAACACTGTTGGTTACGCTATTTCATTTGGTCATTCTTTTTATTTTGTTTTAACATTTATACAGTGTGTCTACTTAAGAGTCCGCTACCGAGAAACACTTTGCCGATGCTGACATAACCTGAAATTCTAAAACCAGTCTCGGAGGCGTGGCTCCTTTATTCGGAAAGGTGTAAAAAGCATCCAGCCCAAAATGTACTTCGCGCGATTGCAAATATAATTTTAACGTTTCTATAGTATGGCGGAAAGCCCGGTCTAGGATGAATAAAAAAACTGAGGTATAACCAAATTTGACCTTTACTATTTGAAAAAATATGTTTTATTACATTGAAAATGGAAATTGATGACCATCTATATTGGACAAAACAAAAGATATAGGCAAAAAAACAGAAAAAAAACTTTTTTTTGTTAACTTTGAACACTTAACTTTTTAACTTTTTTGCTAAAATCGTTAAAATAACAACTTTTTTGTTTTATTCCTTATTCAATTTACTTTTTTTTGGTGTATTTGTTTTTTGCAAAAATATTGTAAACTATATGAAAAAACAGTATAATTTAAAAAAAGATAAATTGACAAAAAAAATTAACTCACCTTGCCATAACTTTCTTATGCAAAGAGCTATTTAAATGTTTGTTTTTTTTCAAAACTGTGGAATTTAATGAGCTGCATTTTGTCTCAATTAATACGTGGTCTATTTTTGATAATGAAACCTGTAGCGGCTTTTAAACCTCGGGGCGAATGCCTCGGCCGTTGAATTGATAGTGGTTTTTTCCATTGTGATCAACGCTCCTCTTGTTGCACACACACTCTCGCAGTAATGTTTTATATCAAAATTTTCGTTTAGTTATTTGCACTGGAGCGAAGATAAATCGTAAGTCATTAATTTTCTTCCAAAAAATTCTAGTACTTTAGAAAAATAATAGCTAGGTAATTGTGGCATAATTTTATTATATTATTAAATCAAACTTTTAACAAACAAAACAAAATTAAAACAAATTATAGAAAAATGTAGAGTCAACAGGATCTTCAGTTTCAGTTGTGTTAAATAATTTTGAACAGTATAACACTAGACATGTAGATTAACATGTAATTATTACGTACTATGATGAAAAATGTTGCAAATATATAGTTTTCAATTAAATGGATAAAAATATTCGGAGAATTTTATTAACAATTAAAATATCTATACAGCAGTATGTATATAGTATATTACATTACGAGTGTGGAAAGTGACATTTTTCACACGAGTGGGAAATATTGTCGCACGAGGCGTAAGCCGAGTGCGACTATCACACGAGTGTGGAAAATCACTTTTCACACAAGTGATGTACAATATTTTTCCTACGACCACAAAATAATTTCATCAAAAAATGTAAAACCAGAATATTATAATAATTAAAATGTATTTAAAAAAATAATCAACAATAATCGTATTTATTAAATTTTCATAATTTCTAAACAAATAAAAAAAAATAAAAAAAAAAATAAAAAAAAAATTCTGGCACAGCCAGGATTCGATCGCGGTCGTTGGACGGTCTCAAATTGCAAAGTTGATGCTCTAACCAACTGAGCTAACAGGCCTTACGGTAATTGATTGATCTAATCGCTTATGTGTTTAACCAGAATAAAAAGCAAATATATCTTAGTTATTTTAAAATTATTTTAAAAATAATTGTTAAAGATAAATATCTAGGATCTAATTTACAATAATTTAAAAATCATATCGATTTTAGTATTAATATGGACATTACATAGATCAAAATAGAAATTATGTGTTTGACATTTTCTGACAGCTACTGCGGAAAGTAGCATATTCTCACTTGGGTGGAAAGTAAATTCTCATTCATACGCGTGTGATATAGGGCACTTTCCATAGGTCTATATAGTGTGATATGTGTCACTTTCCTAAGTGGTCGTAGGAAAAATATTGTACATGTCGATTAAATTTTTGCCAGAGAAACATTTTACAATATTGTTAATAAGTACACAAATTAAAAATTACTCTAGCAAGTATTAACACTGATCTCATACAAAGTATAGTAAATAGTACTAACTATTAATTCTATATATAATACAAATTTCAAAGGTATAGCAAGACTTACATTTCTAAAAATGTAAATTTAAGTTCATTTTCAAAAAATGAAGAAGAAAATAAGAGAAATCCCACTATGAATAATTTAAAATACATAATTTTCAAAAACCAGTTTTTGTTTAAACATTACTATATTAACCACCACAGGTACTTTCATATTATGTATCACACTTTTTAATGGGATAAGTCGTCTGGAAGCTATTGTTTTTTAGGATTTTCAAGGACTTTCTGCTTCTTAATTTTGTGATCTAGTTTACTGGTTTGGATCTTTCTCTTTCCTTCTTGACTGTTTTTACTTTCTGCGCATTTTTCCTGGGCATCTAATATGTACTGAGGATCTCTGATTTTCATACTTCGGGGGTGTCTTGGATCAATAATTTCTGGTAGTAGGCAATTGAAATAAAACATTTCTAATTTTTTTAACATTATATTTTTAAAAAAAGATTAATCTTTATGTACTTTCAGGCACACAAAATCGTGTAACGTCCATACTACAAAGTAACAGGTCGTTTTTTCCCAGATATTGAGTTGCCCTTGAACTTGATAAAAATAATTATGATTTTTGTTAAGTTCAAATCCATCTCCTGAACTTTTTAAATACACAATTAACCGACTTTCTACTGCTTCTTTAATTGTTGTATTTCTCGCTGAGTAGGGGCACTTAATTTCTAAAAGACTATCATTGGATATAATTGCGTCTGGAGAAGCTCCTAAAAATGGCCACTGACTATTGATAAAAATTCCACAGTCTAAAATCTTTAAATTGGGATATTTTCTTTCATAGACCCCTTTCGCTCTATCTTCGTTATTTTTGCTCCAAGCAGTCGCTTTTGTACAAATATTTTTATACAATATATTTTGAACTATTGAATTACAGCCTGTTGTTTGACGCATTTTACAAACTTGGCCAAATGTGGATGCAGTTAAAATTTTCTTTCTTATTTGCAGCCATTCTGCAGAGTCTGCTTGTAGTTTTGTTCCTTTTTCTAGTTCAACAAATTCTTCTTCACTCTTTTCTAAATCAGCTATATATTCTTTCTGTAGTGCATCAAAAGTAGCCTTATCAATATCTGGTTTTTTGCATTCCTGTCCATAATTTGTATCTATAGTAGAAAATATTTGTTTACGCCTTTTCAATCCCTCTTTTCGTTCTGATTTATTTTTTAATCTAGTTTCATGATTAAATATATTAAAATGTGCATTACGTCCATGTAGCAAATGCTTGTAAACAGTAAACAGCGGCCTTCTGGTGTTTTTAGCAACAACGGCAGCAAAACATCTACCTTGGTATGATCTTCTTTGGGTGTAATTTACCCTTTTACCACCTACTTTTTGTGCAATCATGGCATTAAACTGCTCCACCAAATTTGTGTCGACATTTTCTAATAAGCTTCTAGAATGCCCAGCCAAGAATCTACATACTTCGTTAATTTTTTCGTCTAGTTTAAAAGTTTTTAAATCAGACATGTAATTGTTCTTATCGGCTTCTGTTTTACTACAAAAATATTTTAATTTATTACAATTTCTGTGCTCCCCAAATATGTGGCTAATACTATTTAAAATATCTTGACGAAGACATTTAATTTTTTCTTCCTCGGTATTGCTTTGTTCTGTTTTTCTATGTGCAATAGCTTTCGTAACAGCTGTTCTTGCCTTTAAAATATTATTATTAATCACAGTTTTTAAACTTCCCGGAACTCCTCTTGTTTTTGCAATTTCTCTTAATTTATTGCAATAATTGCGCAATAAATGATTCCGGCATTCTATTTTTTGTACTACACATATTGGATAAGGACGACTATCTATAATTTTTTTGTAGCAACTACTGTCACCATCCGCTATCATTTTATTATATATAATATTATACATACCAAGACTATTACGAAACCCATCAGCAATTATATTTGCTTCCATGCTAGTAGATGAACCTGAATAATTTTTATAACAAACATGTTTGGGTACTTCAGATTTTTTAT
Organism: Psylliodes chrysocephalus; assembly: GCA_927349885.1. NCBI lineage: Eukaryota > Metazoa > Arthropoda > Insecta > Coleoptera > Chrysomelidae > Psylliodes > Psylliodes chrysocephalus. The sequence continues at coordinate 97,196,883 of OV651814.1, read as the reverse complement.
TTGTATATCGTTGACATATGTAGGAGTATTTATTTTTAATACCAAGATATAATATTTTGCCTGTTTTTGCTCCTACAATTGCTGCAGCTCCAGATAAAGAATTATAATTTCCGCCACTCCTGTAGGATCTTTTTGCCCAACTACCATCACATACAACTGTTATCATAGCTGTTCCATCTTTATCGACTTGACCATTCTCAATGGCTAGTTCTCTTTCCTCCGCAGCTGCTGTCGCCATTGTTTCCCAAGCAGTTTCTTCCCATGCGTTTGCAAACCTCATCATGAAGTTTCTGGTATAAACCTAACCCAAATGTTGGAATGTTCATTGCATTGCTAAAAATTTTTATCTGGCTATATCCACCTCCTACATTCATAATTCCTGCTACCGCTGAAATGTTAATATTAACAGAGTCAGGTTCGTTAGGACATGAATATATATAATTACACTCTACTCTAAATTTTGACTGAAATCCAGTTCGATATTCTTTAATAAAATGTACATTATTTAAATTACATCCAAGTTCTGGCGAATGGTATGCAACTGTCTTCAGCTGCTCTAATAACTTTTGAAAGTTTACAATTTACAAGAATTTACAAGAAGTGACGCTTAAAAACAAATCTAAAAATTCAAAAGGTCTTTATTTCAAATATATCTTCATATTCTGTTAACACAATTTCTAATTTGCACAGCATAGTAATACATTTTTTTTTCGAAAATATGCAATATTTTCTCAAATTTTCTGAACTTTAGTGAAATATGCAATATTTTCTGAACTTTGGTAAAATATGCAAAAAATGCATATATATGCATTCTGCATATATTCCGCTCTTTATTTATTAGCAATGACATGGAACACATTTAGATCTTTATTTTATTGAATTTAGAACACATTTTGTGAAAAAGTACATCCAGAGGAATGATCATGGAAACAGAGGAATGACGTTTACTAAGTTTTTAAATAAAATTAGTAATAAAATAAGATTAACTTAAATATATATATAGTATGGAATTAATGAACACAAAGATTTAACTTAAGAATAGCTTATGAAATAATGAACATATAGTTGGAACTTAAAAAAATTAAACTTTTTCAAAAACATCAACTTCATTTTGAAATGTATAATAAGTTTTAGTACCGTAGGAGCAAATCGACGGAGGTGGTAAAATTGCAAGAATATTATCATAGACTATAAATGATATGTCACTTTGACTAGCTCTAAAAGCTTGTGAGCCCTGAAGTTTGCATACTTTTAAAAACATAACTTTTACTTCATCCTCATCCAACTCGCTTTGGGTAATTGCAACATAACGGTAATTTGTTTTTGACGTTTTCATTTCTACAAGGATGTAGGTTCCAGTTTTGATATTCCTCGGGATCAACTCTAATTCACTGACAACTGTAGTGCTAGGACCAGCTTCTTCATCTGAATTATACACATCTTCGTATCGAATTTTTTTGGTGTTTCTTTGCTTACAACATGAATTAATGTATTCCTGTTCGGACTCTGAAGATAACTCAAACTGATCGGGTTCTTTTTCACGAGCATAGTCTAATGTACCTATCAAATACTTATCTTCCTGAACAACAAAACAACTTAGTGATAGAAATCTTAAGACACCACTTGCATAATCATCCATTGTGACTTGATGCACTTTCATTGTACCTGCAAAAGGCTTTATCTTTTCTTTTTCAATCATACTGTTAATATTCTCAATATCCTGTTTCTTAATTGAAAAATATAACATTTGTTATATTTTTCCTCAGGCTTTGTAGTAAAGTATCAAATGAAGCTATGTCTTTTCCTTCAGCGACCAGTCTGTCGGCAGTTCGTTTTATGACACCTCCAATGCCATCTGGAGCTCATTTTCCGTGACCAGACTCTGAATAGTTCCAAGAAAAAGACTTAATTTGTGGATACAGTTTGTGAAGTTTAGCTGCTAAGAAGTAAAACATTGTTTTATTTCGGTACTGCGTAGCAGGGCTATCACTTAGAAAAAATAAAGTATCTGCATGCAAATTTTCTGAAATATAGGATAAAACTGGATTAAGATGAGCCCAAATGGCAGGTACATCATGCTGAAGAGATTCAGACAATGTACAAAATGACTTTGATTTTACTGTTTCTTGAAATTTAAAGTAAATAACCACTGTGTGAAGTGAAATCTGTTGTCTTGAGCCACCAAAGTGAAATGATTGTGTTTCTTCCGAATATTTTAAAGAGTAGTTCTCACTGAAGTCCATATGCAGCAATACTTCATTTTGCTGAAGAGTAGCTTTTTTTAAAGAAATTTGACTGTACTGGTGAAGTGCTCTACCTTTATGTTTCATAAAATTGAAAACAGATCCCTGAAATTCTGAAATAATATGACTTATGAGCCTGATAAATTTTTGTTTAGTGGTTTTTACTACAAATTTTTCTTTCTGGGATTTCTTATCGAAAAAAGTTTCCTTCTTTGCACCCCATTTGAAGAAATGTGCAAGTCTTGATTCATCATAAGGTTCGAAAATTATTTTCTTTTCCTTGCACTCTATACATTCACGTAGTAAACACTGCTCAGTTTTATGTTCACAACAAAGTATCTTGATGACTGCATTAGCATCAATTTGTGCTAGGATGTCAATTCGATGTAAAGATTGAACTAATAACGTCATATTTAAACAAGGGGTACAGCCGCATGTATCACGAGCCGCTACTTTCCTGGAAACAATCCAAAATGGGCGATTTTTGCACCAGAAGGCGTAACTGATCGGTGTTTCTGGGTGAGCAATCAAAAACTTTTTATGTAGGTTTTTTAGTGTATCACTTAAATATCGTTTTTGTTTTATTACTTTATTTTTCGTGCAATAGTCTTTCTTTCCTGGACACAACTTACTATTGTAGTCATTTTCCAGAAATCTCCGAATAGTGCTTCTCTTTTGAGAGACTTGATTCATCGAACTCGTTTTTCGATAATAATTTAGTATAGTATCTCCTGTATCCGATATTGTTGGAATACTACTCCCACGAAAAAAGACTCTCAAGCTATTTTCCACACGATATTTTTTTATTACTTTGCCTGATACAGCTCTTTTAAACATTTGTTTTTCTTTGGCACCTTTAAGACTTGCATAGTTTGATTTCAATTGGTCTGAAATTACTTCAGTAGATGGGATTAGCCAGTTCTGGACCAAGGTCAGAGGCAAGGTCAGAGGCAATTGGTGTAATTAGTAATTACCCTAAGTACCCACCCCCCACCCTTCGAGCAAATACCCCCCACCCTTCGAGGCAAGGTCAGAGGCAATTGGTGTAATTAGTAATTACCCTAAGTACCCACCCCCCACCCTTCGAGCAAATACCCCCCACCCTTCGAGCAAGTACCCCCCACCCTTCGAGCAAGTACCCCCACCCTTCGAGCAAGTACCCCCCACCCTTCGCGCAATTAGCAAGTAACCCCCACCCTTCGCGCAATTAGCAAGTACCTCCGAATTACTCTGTACGACATGTAATTGCATAGTGTAATGAGTGTAATTGCATAGTGTAATGAGTGTAATTGCATAGTGTAATGAGTATGGTAAGTACCTCTCATTACACATAGTGATGTAAGTACCAACCAATTATTCTGTACTGAGTGTAATTGCATAGCGTAATGAGCATAGTAAGTACCTCTCATTACACCATATGCATACCTCTCAGACAGTATTTACTGTGTATATCACGTAGTGTAATAAGTCTAAGTACTTCTCTTGATTACTGTTGTAGCATAGGGGAAATAAGTCGGCGCCATGCACACCCTTGACTCTCAACCGCCATAGCTAAAGTGAATCACCGGTCTTCGGCAGACACGCGCGATGTAAATATTGTTGGAAGGGGTAGTATCCCACCCTTCGCGCAATTAGCAAGTGCCTCTCGGACTTGTATATTATGAATAGGGTAGGGGATCATAGTAGAGGTGGGGATTTTTAGACAAGATATATAGTATCGCTCATTTCCAAATGAAATCAGTTTGAAATCAATTTAAAATCGTGAACTTTAAGAGCGTTAAGGAATCCTAAATAATTACCGATTGTAGTATTGTGTGTGTGTTAAAAAGGTAAAAAAATATTTGTTTGTATTCTACCATGGCTCAATCTCAGATAGATACACTAAATAAGTTAGTTGGGGAATGGTCCACAATATTGGATCAGCGGGAACTAAAGTCATTAGTTGTAGGCCAACTTTATATTATTAAGGCGATATTTGTCAAAGATACTAGGTATGGTAAATGTTTACTCATTCATTTAATTGATCGACTTACACTTGAGCTTTTCCAGTGTTGGCTGCCAAGACGCATTTTTGAAATAATATCACCTGAAATCATTGCTACTATTAATGCTACTGCGGGCCAATATGCATTAGTCTATTTAGGGGAAATACCGTGTTATGGCCCAACTACTAGATCTCATATAAGGTTCGATTTAGTTAGCCAGCAATCAATTCATTCATCCGTGGTAGAGTCATTGTAAATATTTTTTCCTTTTAATTACATATAGTATACGCATTATTTTATTAGGAATTTCTATAATTTTATTGTAAGTATAACTTGACCCATTTTTTGTTCCCTTAATATCATCATATATTGTTTCAGATTATTTCGATATGTGGATGATGTATTCCGAAGAGCACTGGCCTAAAGCTATCGACTTAGAATCATCGATAAGCAGACTTGGGAGGGAACTGGATGCACTAGCGATGGATGCTTTACACTCCATCAACTATGATGCTGACATATGGCCGTTCCCGGAAGCCGTAGCATTACAGAATGAATGGTATGAGAAATACAGTAAAGGTAGCAGTCTTTGCTGTGAATATAATGCATGTGAGCTGGACTTGGATACATTCTGTGAGAAGATGGTTACCCTAAGTTTGAAGCGTTTCTTGAACGAGGCCTTACCATACATCACCCCGCAAATTAGGAGTAAACATGGCTTGGATAGAGAGCCGCAGTCAGACGATGAAATCGATTAAGGATTACTTTTATAACATATCTATATGTGTAATTAAAATTTAAATAAAACAATATACATAGTTTTAATGTTTTTTTATTTAAAAAAAAGGTTGTTACACGTTATACATACAGTAAATAATTCTACAACTTATTAGACTTGTGTATCATCGAAAGCAGATATGTCAATAAAACACTATTTTTATTAATTTTCACTCATTGCTAAATATATATATTTTAAATCTTCATAAGAAATTCTAAAATAGCAAAATTTTAATTAATTTTTAGAAAACATCGTGAAATAATAAAAATTTATCAATCAAGAATCGAATGTGCGCCAGGCGGTAGTTAAGAATGCTAGACATTAGCCAAATATTAAAAAATATCTTTATGTTTGGGATTAAGAGTTAGATGCTAATCTCTTATTACTTCTAAAATCGCAAAATTCGGCTATTAATTATGTATTACGTGTTTGAATGTTTTTTAATTTAAAAAAGGTTGTTACATATTATTATGTATACTTATTAGACTTGTGTATCCTCGAAAGCAGATATATCAATAAATAGTATATTGCACACAAGTGACAATATTTTTCCTACGAGCACAAAATAATTTCATCAAAAAATGTAAAACCAGCTTATTATTATATTAATCAAAATGTATTTTTTAAAAAATAATCAACAATAAACGTATTTATTCAATTTTCATATTTTCTAAACAAAAAAAAAACAAAAAAAAATTCTGGCCCCGCCAGGATTCGAACTCGAGTCGCTCACCGAGGTCTCAAATGGCAAAGTTGATAAGCCTGTATATTTTATTATTTAATTCTAAAACAGTGATTGTGTTAATATTTTATAACTATAAATTTTATAAAAATAGCATAATCAATTTTTAAAAATAAAAAAGAAAGACGCAGCAATGAGAGATACACTCATTGCATGACATCGATGTCCCACCGCGATTATATACGAAAATCGTACGCTAAACACGTTAGGACACCGGGCGCCTAAACGTTAAGATTCGGATCTCTTATATAACCCATTTGACTACGAGCGGAAAGAATGCGATTGTCAACAATGCCATTATCTATCTACCTGCTTTTAAGGCATTTGATCTTTATCTCATAGCGCGTCTGTAAATTGGGTTCTTTTATTCGATTCCGTATACAGTTAATATAAAATAAATTATATTTCCTAAATAAATTACCGTATGCTGCATTTGATTACAGGGTGTTTCTTAATAACCGGCTAATATTTAAAGGTGTGATTTTTAGACCATTTAAAAAAAACTTTATATAAATGTATATCCTAAACATATTAACTTTTTTTAAGAAAAATACCAATTATTTGTCATTATTGTCATTTTCATAACACTTTAAATATTTTTATGAAATTTGGTGTATGGTGTTTATGCATTAAAGAGTATTTTTGTTGACCTAACAAACATTTCATGATTTCCAACAGTGGCGCCCGTACTGGACTCAGACTAGATATTTTTAAGGAAAAAGTGAGTCGTACGAAAAAGTTAGGAAATCAAATTTGTTCTAAATCGAATGGGGATTCCAAAAATAATTTTAATTTTAAGAGAAAGCAGCTGCGTAACACTTAAAATTTTAACGTCCTGTATATCAAAAGTTAGGATGTTTAGGACATACATTCATATGAATTTTTTTCTTAAAATGGGTCCAACAATCACCTACTTAAGCATAAGTATGCCATTAAGAAACAGCCTCTATATGTGCAATTAAAATATAAATAAAACAATATACATAGTTTAAATGTTTTTTATTTAAAAAAGTTACATCTTTTTATTTTTGTTAAAAGTGAACACAGGCATAAGTTTGGATACAGTAAATTAGAGTATATGAATTACAAGGGCATATATTCGGTGTGTACAGTGCCATCTAGTGCATTATAACTTATAAGAGCTTCATGAATAATAAGCGCATGCGCTTTAGTGTTGGCGGGAAACTGCATTTTACGTGTTTCGAATTCAACCTTGACATCCACAGTTGAAGATTTGATTGGTTTTGGATACATACTGCAATCAATTACGAATAGGGGGTTCGCTCTAAAGCCATTCAGGCCTAACATCGGTTAAGGATTTTCCTTTTTGTAGTAACTTCGCTGAAAATCTTCATAAGCATAATAAGCGGGAGTATCCAACTTTTTCCCAACATCTAAATTCCAACGCTCTAATGGGTAAACTTCAGAATTTAGATATAATCTGATATTGCTTATATCAGCAGCCGTAAACGCCGTCACATCTTCTTTCCTGTTTTCAGTAAAAGAAGTATTTTGAAATCCAATAATTACATATCTAGGTCGTTCCATGGATGTAGTGGTTTTAATCGCCCATATGTCGTTAGAAGTTTGTCTTAGAGTAGGTAATTCATAAAGATCCCATTTATGGTGCGGTATTTTAATGGATTGCAAATGTTTGTCATTAATTTTTTTATATATGAGAACATCTGCATCATTTTCGGGAGTAATATGTTTGACTATCCAATCCATTTTAGTGATAGTTATGTCTGCATCGACTTCTCCTATATAACAATTTTCGAATGCTCGAGCAATTATTACAGTCATCTCATGCTTAACACCTATTATCCCTTTTTTGTAAGATTCAGCAAAACCAAATAGATGTTTTAATAAGATTCTACCTGTAAATGTATTACTCGTTGAATCAACCAAAACTTGATTCTCTTCGCTGAGGCCCCAACCGGATGTTTCTAATAATTTCGCATGTTTTTCACCATATGTCACCATATTTTTTATTGCTGTCGTTATAATGGGTTTTCGACATTCAGCAATCTTTTGTCCACCCATTTCATATCTAATTTCTTCAAATAGGCCAGGAAGAGCATTGTTGGCCAAATAACACTTTTTATTAGCCTCTTTTGGCTTAAATGTTCCGACTATATTGATGTAACTATCGCAAATTAAGAGATTCAGGTCCATATTATTGATCGTAAAGGTGATTGTATCAGAATGTTTGTAATTTGGCGATCCCGTAGGCGGGTGGATATATCCATCGCATCTTTTGATTGAGTTATCGACGATCGGCTTTTCAAATACGTCCAACATCTCATTTCTTACATAAACAGCCATTATTTAATATCTTATATGGAATCCAATAGATTGAAGAAATTTATAATCTTTATTAGACAACAGAAGTCTTCTTCGCTTTACAGTTACTCGACGAATGTTCATGTTTTTCCCTTCGATTCTATTTATATGATTATTTAAATGGGCGCTAGTTGAATATCGTGGTTTGAAGCAGAATCCCATATTAGTTTATCTCTTTTAATTCGAGTGTGATATTGATAGTTTCCTCTCCAAAGTCAATCAACTCGCCGTTATCGTCTACAACTCGGATAGTAATGTTGTCTAGGTATTGCCGACCGGTAGGTATGACTGGTAGATAAATAATGTTATGAGGTTCCTTCGTCAGTTTGTATCCTGGCTCAACGTCTATGTCAAATGAAAAAAGGGTGTGGGCTTCTTTCCCATTTATATAGGAACCAGAAATAATATTACAATCCAATTGAACAAGATGGAGGTTCATAATATTGATCGGCCTTGTAGAGACATAAGCTTGAGGCCTTGGCGGGCACTTCGAATTACCGAATCCTAAGAGGCTAGCTATACTCTTGTCACAATCAAAGTTGATTATAAATTTAGATGAAATTTCACATTTTAGAGTGTTGTTGTTCGCCGACAATTTAAACATATCATCAAGTTCTCCTTGATGATATATAGCTTTTTGGACGAACTTATTAATTTCGTCAATCTCATAAGCGCCGGGTGCCACACGTACATTAATTTTTTTCGGTGCACTGCCTTCCTCGGCCCAACTCTTCTCTCGCTGCACCACATCTGCCCAAAACTTTTCTGGGTCTACCACCTCTAAACAGATGATATTATTTTTTGAGGTGATATTTTTGATAGAATGGTAGGCATAAAATGCTATTAATCCAAGACCATACTGTTTATTAACATCCAATTCGATGGGCGGAAAAAAATCATTGCTGAGAATGCTTGACGCTATGGACGACAAATGAAATGTTCTTGACATGGCTAAGAAGTATGTCACACTGACTTCGAAATCTATTTTCGATTACATAAATTATAAACTCGCTTTTTAGTGGCAATTTTCAGTTCTCGAATTTTACAAAAACAACAAATTACGTGTTTTGGTGTTGGATCATCGCTTACGTCAATTGACCCGCGTTTCAAAAATACCGTCGGACCATCATTTACGTCAATAGATTCATTTTTAGAAAAATCCTTAGGTTGTTCTTCATCGTGGGTATTCATTCTTTAGAGAGAAGAAATTGCAAACACAAATGTCCACATAGGACAGTATCAAACTTCTGGTAGCGTTTATAATTATAGTGAACTGCAGATACTGGCCAACGCCCTTTATACAGATAACTAATTAAATCTGAAGGTGGGGGTAAATCACCATAACTATCGAAATATATTGAGGACGCATCTCTTTTCTTGTAAGCGACCCAATGTGTTCCTGGCCCGCTACTACTATCCAAATTGACAATGGCTGATTCGTTTCTTAGTGGCCCGCAGTTTGGTAAATTATCTCTCATATACACACCTCGAAAGTAGGGAATCTTGAATCTTTTGGCAAAAGATTGTATGTCTAAATTACTGAGAGGTCTTCGAGGTAGTGAACTTACGAGTTTTTTGGCCGATATGGTTTCATGTAAAGGCCCAACCCCTTTCGATAGGGCTTTAAGTATAATCCTTTACCGTTTTTTCCTAGAGAGATGGCTTCCATGGTTCTATTGTGTCGATTAGCTTCTGTTAATTGTTGACTATTTGTTTTAGCGGTGTTCACTGCTTTGACGATTCCGGATGCCGCTCCTGCCAAGCTCCCCAATGCAGATAATCCAGCAAAAATAGGTATTAATGGTAAAAATCCACCTTTTTTTGGTATCGGTATAATACGGGGAATAATAATTTTTTTCTTTCCCCCAGCTGCTTTAAAATATTTTCGGGCAGCCATGAGAGATGATGCAGCCATCTTCTTGAGTGTTTTTTCCCCCATTTTCTGTCCGCCATATGTCTTTAATACCCCTTTAATATTACTGACAATTCCTCTACCGAAAGCAATTCGTTTTTTGCTTTTTGTTCCGCGACGCCGCTTTCTAGACCGTAATTTATGGCCCATACCAAAACTTCGCTTTGTTTTCATAATATTTGTGATAGTCCAGGCAGCTGCTTTTTCACCAACTGACGCGTCGCTAGCTTTAAACCGAGTCCAAGCTAATTCTTCAAGGTCCTTATCAGCAATATGTCTAGCTTTCAAATCGTTTGAACTTTTAGAATAAGCGATATCATGTAATTTACAGGCTTTATCTAATTCATTTATTCCGGGGTCGTTACGCGCTAAACGTTTTTGTAAGCGCGTACCTGGCCCACAATATTGGTACTTCGGTATGTGCAGTTCAAATGGTAATTTATTTATTAGGGAATTAACAAACCCTTTTCCACACTTTCTTTTTGAATAACGTTTAGTGATAGATCGCACTCGTTTGACGCTAGGCATTTAAATGAATGTTACATGAGCGATGGTTTATATAGCCAAAGACAGTCAAACGATGCGCATAGTCAAAGCACAAAATAGTATCTGTGTGGAGAATTTAGATGAAAAAGTTGGTGATGGGCTTAGTGAAAATAAGATTCCTAGACACGGCCCATTGTTGCCCGATACAATACGCGGCCTTCTAATAGGACCATCAAATTGCGGTAAAACAAATGTTATGTTATCACTACTCATTCAACCAAATGGGCTACGATTTGAAAATGTATATATTTATTCAAAATCATTATACCAGAAGAAGTATGAGTACTTGCATGAAGTTTTGACTCCGATAAAAGGGTTGGGTTATTTTACGTTCAACAATAATGAAGATATAATTCAACCAGTAGACGCCAAACCAAATTCCATATTTATATTTGATGATGTGATTTGTGAAAAACAAGATGTTATTAGATCATATTTTAGTATGGGGCGACACAGAAATATAGATTGCTTTTATTTGGCTCAAACGTATTCGAAGATTCCGAAACAGTTGATTAGAGACAACGCAAATCTAATAATTATGTTTAGACAAGATGACCTAAACCTACGTCACATATATTCAGACCATGTAGCTCCAGACGTGTCTTTTAGAAAATTTCAAGAAATATGTGTGGAATGTTGGGGTGAAAAGCATGGATTTCTAGTGATCGATAAAGATAAAGATATAAGCGCCGGTAGATATAAGAAAGGATTCGATAGCTTCATATACCCATAAACAATGCAATACGCGTTATTTTTCAGGTAGCGTCCAAGGCGGCAGGTGGTTTCAGCGATTAAAATGTATAGCAATAAAAAACATTTCGACACCAAATCGGAGCTGGCCGCTGTCTCCGATTCGGTTAGACAGAAATTTAATGCCTTAAAAAGTGGGCGCGTTGAAACTCTGCAAGCTCTAGAAAAAATGTATGAACCGCTGACGAAACCGTTGAAAACAATTTCAAAAGCCGCTACCTCTAACCCCTCTAACGCTAAAGAAGAAAACCCCGCTAACACTAAAGAAGAAAGATCTGGCATGAAAAGGGAACTCGCGTCAATATCACCGGACTCGACAAAATATGGAGAAAGTTTTGAAAGTGCATTATCCGACCGCGGTGATGGTGATGATGATGATGATAAAAAATATATTAATAAGCATTTAGAAGAAATATCGCGAGGTAATAAACGCTATGATACTCGGTGCGGCGTATATATGGACAAAGACATGAAAACAATGGTTGGGAATTTAGAAGTAAAATTTTCTGATGGCAAAATCTCGTTTTGGGATGGGGATAGAAGAGTTGCTGACTACCACGGCAATCCAGAATTGTATGAGCTACTATTTTATCGAAGCCCTAAGAAAGTAAGTAATGCGACTAAGGATACATATAAGGAAATATTACAACTTACCGGAGCGGCCTTTAAGGAGTATGACGAGTCCAAAGGGCTAAGTAACAAAAATGTAAATAAATTGAGAAAAATTATTAGACCATTGTTCTCTCCGGTAAAGATAAAGGGTGGAGGGTTTTCAAAAATACCTAAATACAAAAAAATAATGACCTCTAAACCCACATACGTTTATTGGAACAAGACGAGAGAATTGGTGGCTAGATTGCGTTTATTATGGAGTTCAAAGCAAGCCGGTCATACTGGGCACGATAATGAAATTTTATCAATAATTGAAGAATTAAGAGAAGAGCGAATAATGTATTAAATACATGCGCTGTAGAGGTCAGTCGTAAACGGAATGTCTTCAAGAAACATTGTAGATAAATTCGGAAGAAAAAAGAAAAATCAACGCGTAATTATTCGAGAAAAAAGGGGTCTTGGATTCAAATTAACAGATGACGGTAATTATGATATGCAAACCAAACGGTTGGTGAACCTCGGAGAGCCAGAACAATCGACCGACGCTGTAACAGTTGGATATGTTGACGATGTTACTAGGCAAGCAAAAGATCTCGTTTTAAAAGCTTTAGCGGAATCCATTAAAAACATATTACGCGAAGCTACAATTTATTTCGAAAAACAGCAGAGTGAACTTAAGAAATTAGTATTTGAACATCGAACTGTGTCAAGCAATAGTATTAGCGATGTTAATGTTAAATACCAATCGATGTTACAAATAGTGAAGGACAATAGAGAATTTTTTGAGGACATACTTACCACTACAAAAAGTATTATTTTAAAAGTTATTACTTAAGTTGATAATTTGGAAAGTGAAATAAAAGGCATAAAAAATTTTACTATAATATTAGAGAACCGTTTAACTGATCTTAGCGATAGATTCATTTAAGTGTAATACCGAAATTCTTCGAGGCCTTGAAAGCGTCAAAGGTAGTATTGGGCAAAATACATCGGTTTTATCGAAAATTATAGTAGGACTGGAAGAAAGGGTCAAACAGTTTGAATAAAAAATTGTATTTTAATTGGAAAGAATGTCTAAGCGCCAAATAATTGAAGAAATCTACCGATCCGCCCGTCGAAATTTTCCCAGAAGAAGGACTATTGTAAAAGGATATGCCGACTTGTGGCAGAGTGATTTGGCTGATATGCAAAGTTATAAAGATGATAATAATGATTACAGATATATTTTAATTGTTATTAACTGTTATTCAAAGTATGTGTGGGCTAGAGCATTAAAAAATAAAACTGGTTCGCACGTTACAAATGCTTTTTTAAATATACTTCAAAACAGCTCACACCGCCCGGCAAATCTACAAACAGATCATGGAACAGAGTTTTATAACAAGGACTTTGCAAAAATAATGAAACAGTATGGTATTAATCACTATTCTACTTATAGTACCAAGAAAGCGGCTATGGCTGAACGTGTAATACGCACAATAAAATCACTCTTATTTAAAAAATTTTCCATGAGTGGGGAATATAAGTGGATTGATATTATAAATGATGTGATTAACAAGTACAATAATACAGCGCATTCAATCATAGGGATGAGGCCAATAGATGTCCTGCCAACAACTAAACTCAACCAATATAGACAAAAGAAGAAGAAAAACGAAATAAAGTGTAAAAAACCAAAATATCACATCGGTGATATCGTAAGAATAAGTAAATATAAAAGCACATTTGAAAAGGGGTATACATTATAGAAGATATGAATGATCAGCCGATTAAAGGCTCATTTTATGAATTGGAATTATTAAAAACAAAATGGAGATATGTGTATTTAGTGGAAAGGGTTATTCGGAGAAAAGGAAGTAAAGCCCTGGTGAAGTGGCTGGGATTTCCACAACAAGAAAACTCTTGGATTAATATAAATGATATTGTTTAGTATGGATATTAAATGAAATAAAGATTTAAAAAAAAACAAGTTTTATCTTCCTATTAACTACTACATATACAATAATAAAATAACTTACACTTAAATATATACAGAAAGCTTAAATAAAAAACAATAATATTAACTATACAAATTAAATCTTAAACTATTATAATATATAGAGGGCCATTGACTCATAACAAAGCCACCGTACCTATTGCAACCCCTGACTCCTTTATTTCAAGCGCCAGTACATATAGGACAAACATTTGTGTCGCAGAAGTGGGAAATATGATTACCGCAAACCTCACACGTTTGCGGGTCCTCTAAATTTTCCCCTTCTACAACAAAATATTGGTGCTCATGTATGTACCTGGCATTTGGATTTCTTTCGACATCCATCTGCTCGTAATGAAGGAAGCAGGGGTTGCACAGACGTTTGCTCCGTTCCATGTCAGGAATAACCAACTTCACAATAACGGAGCTGGTTGTAACGCAGAAGTGGTTACCGCCTCTGGCCTGAAATACAGCCAGCTCCCTTTTTATTGAAGTCGGTGATCTAGGACAATCAGCCTCAATGCCCTCATCGTCGTCGTCGCTGGTGGGCTCATCGGCGGGTGGGGCTGGACCAACGGCGTCTGCACCCTCTTCGATGGGTGGTGCCGGACCAACAGCGCCCAAATCCTCGTCGACAGGTTGAGCTAGACCAGCCGCGCCTTCTCCATCACCATCAGCAGCGGCAGCAGCAGCAGCATCATCAGCAGCCTGTAAAGAAGTTTATTGATTAGATATTTTATAAGCATAATGAGTAGTAATTTTATAAACATAAGGTAATAGTTAAAAACTTACATCACGTTCTACGGCGGCCCAAAATTCGTCAATTCCTGGCTTGTTGGCATCAAAGCGCGCTACTGAGGCCTGTTGACGAATGATCTCCCTAACTCCTTCATCTTCTTCACCCTGGTATTCATTCTGGTTGTTCATGTCGGTGGTCAGGTCAGCTACACTTAAATGTCTGATGCTGGTACGTGGTCGGGACCTCCTTATATATGTTATGTATTTCGACCTCCACTCCACCAACCCACGAATTTACCACCTCCCCTGCATTACACCGCGCTCAGTTGAGTTCGGCTAGTTCCGGAAAGTTGGAAGTCAGAAAAAATTTTACTCTAGCATTAATCGGCGCCCTGCAGATAATACAAATAACTACGGATTGACTGCAACTTACGCAAGATACTGCGTGCCCGCATGGTATAAAAACCATTTGCACCTCCTTATCGCCACAAATCTTGCAAGTAAGACGCTTACTCATAGAACAAGTATCAATTAATTTATTCATAGTAGCGCAGGGCCTTCAAGCTGAATTTAGACAACTGAATATCTGAGGCTATAGGAACTCTTTTATTAAGAGGTCGGTGGATGGATGTTGAGGTGGGGGGATGTTATAGATAGTTCGAACCTTAACAATGCAAACTTTTTTTGTCTGGGCTAGCAATAAGTTCTATTTTTCTTGCTCACACCCATTCTAGTAGATGAGTATTTGGGTTAAAACTGTACATAATTCTTCAAAGATAAAATAATAGTTTCCTGTTATTCTTATATTATTTTTTCGGAAGACGAAATATCTTCTACTTTACCATTTAAAATATGGTGGGATAGATGTTGAGTGGGACCAATTTTAAATTACAATTGATGCAAAATTATAATGTTTAGCCCATTGAGCAGTCCGCTAGTTTTTGTTGGTTCTAAAAGGAACCGTTTTTTGTTTGTTTTTTTGTTGGCCCTGAAAGGGGCCGTTTTTCTCGACTAGAGCATACACCCTAATCCGAGTCGGAATCGCTATCCGAATCAGATGATATATTGATCGCCGGTATATCTTCTGAGCCGTAGCCACCCATATCAACATCGTCGATGTCGATATCCGCCACTTCCACTTGCGAGGTGCTGTCGCAAGGCCCCGCAGGTGATGGCGGCCTTGGCAGAGGGGGAGAAGAAGAAGTTGAGTCACAAGGACCCAACTCCTCTTCCGACGTGGTCGGAAACAACCATGCGATGGTTCTCCTACATAGTCCGGGTGGGCTGAAACCAGAGCCACTTGCAGAATCGCACATCATGAAGCAGAATGATTGTATGCATATGTGCGATGAGTATTTATAGTGATTGAAAAAAAGTGAGTAGAGTGGGGAGAGAGTGGGGAAGAAGCGAGAGTGGAAGACTCTCGGTGATACAACTTTTATATCTTAACATTTCGCTATTATATTATTAAATAGTAAAAATTAAGAGTGCAAGACTTTCGACAATAAAACTTTTATATCTTAAAATTTTGTTGTTTTGTTTGGCTCTGATTAGGGAGGTCGTTTCCACACCATCTTATATATTACAACTAGCCTATCATCATAAACTAATCATAATATATGGAGATAGAACTCATGGCGCGCTGCTTTTTTTTAACGTGGTTAGCTCCCCAGTAGGCATATCTCCACGACTAACAAACTAACAAATACCAAAAAATGTCTACCTGTCCTTATGCAAAACTATGTGCCCCAGAAACTGTTTGTAGTCCGCACTTTCTCCATCACCATCGACAGCGGCAGCATCAGCAGCCTGTAAAGAAGTATATTGGGGAGTTCGTTTCCACACCATCTTATATATTACAACTAGCCTATCATCATAAACTAATCATAGTATATGGAGATAGAACTCATGGCACGCTGCTTTTTTTTAACGTGGTTAGCTCCCCAGTAGGCATATCTCCACGACTAACAAATTAACAAATACCAAAAAATGTCTACCTGTCCTTATGCAACACTATGCGATCCAAAAACTGTATGTAGTCCGCACTCCTAACGCGCGCTCGCTCAATAAGTTCGCGATACCGGCCCTGCATCATATCATATGCAGCCTTCTTTTTTTCATACTCCGATTGGGTCTCTTTGACCCTAGCAATTTCAATGCCCACATCCAACTGTCTTTGGCGCACATTGTTCCGACGATGAATGGTCTCATCCATCTGTCGTTGCAAGTCAACCAAGTGCCGTTGGATGCGGGCATCTTCATCTGCCAAACCTTCAGTCTCGCGCTGAAGTGGCGCTAAGGTAACCCCTATATCTCTCGCCATACCATCCACCTCCATCCTGAGCTGTTTTACTGTCGCTTCAGTGATACTTAACTGCTCCCTATCAGCATTATACCGCGTCTCCAAATTCAATAGGACGGTGGCGGCGTTGTTGATTTTCTTCCTCATGCTGTCTTCTTCGCCGTCATCCTTGGGCGGTATTGGAATTGGTACCGCCGCACTTGTTGAGGCTACCGCCTTCAGCTTCCTTACTGGCGCGGTCTTTGGTTTCGCTGCGGTGGCTCTCGGCTTTCTACTCTTCGGCACAACCACCCGCGGTCTCGTTGGCTTCGACCTACAGGGCGCATCTTCCATTGTGCCGACAAGTTTTGGCAATGTGGCTGACGAGGATAGCGTATCGACGCGTACATCACTGAGGACCCGGATCTTCTTGGGCGCTTCAAAATCGTCTCCGCTATCGTATACCGGTACTGGGGCTAGTAACGGAGCCGGTGACGGGAGCGGCAAAGGAGCCGGTAACGGGGCCGGTAATGGGATGTCGCACACTTGCGACAGCTCCATCGGCGATACCGGTGAAGGAACCGTCAACTCCTTGAAGATTTCTTCAAAATCGAATTCCACAGCATCGATTGATATGATTGAGTTAGCTGCGGCGATCGTCTCTTCGATTGAAGTCATGTTGAAACACTGCTGATTACTGAAAAAATAACTTTAAAAGAATTAAATAGTTTACTCGGCGAGCCGTAGTAAACTGAATTTCTCAGGTCTGGTTCCCGTATATATAGTGATCGGAAAGTGGAGGGGAGAGAGTGGGAGTGGGAGAAAAAAGAAGAAAATCGGCCGGGCGCGGGCGCCTCCGGCCTATACGTTATATCTAAATTGAGCCACAGTTTTTCGAGGTCCATTACGATATTCCTGAATATCTTTATGCCCCCATAAGTTCTATAACGCTCATGGCACCTTTTTTTTTGTTTTTTTTTGTTGGCCCTGAAAAGGGCCGTTTTTGCGGCTAGAGCATACGCCCTAATCCGAGCCGGAATCGCTATCCGAATCAGACGATATATCGATCACCGATATATTGTCTGACTCGTAGCCACTCATATCGACATCACCGATGTCGATATCCACCACTTGCGTGGTGCTATCGCAAGGCCCCGCAGGTGATGGCGGCCTTGGCAGAGGGCAAGCAGAAGATGAGTCGCAAGGGCCCAACTCCTCTTCCGACGGATCCAATTGTTGTGCCCGCCCGGCCAGCCTTCTGAGGATCGCTTCTCTGAACAACTGACCAAAAAAAATATCAAAATCGCCCATCGTCCAGTTGTTTACTCAGCGAGGAGCTGTGATAAACTGAATTTCTCAGGTCTTGTTCCCGTATATATAGCGATCGGAAAGTGGAGGGGAGAGAGTGGGAGTGGGGAAAAAAACCGGGCCGGGCGCGGGCTTCGACCGTGGAGGCGGGAGGCCGGAGTCCTCCGCGGGCCCGGCCTTCGGCCCTTCAGGGAGAGAGTGGGGAGAGCATCGACGAGGCATTTTAATCGAAAAAAGGGAAGAAAAGGGGAAAAAAAGGAAAAAAAAAAAAAGAGGCATCCCCAAAACCGCCGAAACCGTCCCCCACCGCCCCCCTACCCAAAATCGCCCGCTCCCCAGCCGCCCACCCGCCCTCTCCGCTTCCGGGGGGCGGCGGTAGCCGACCCCCTCCGCTCCGCGTACGTCTAGCAATTAAGTTGTTTGCGCCTGGGGAATTTCTCTTACTTGCCCAATGGGTTCTAAGGTAAAAATCACGCCTGTTATCTACATTTTCCATAGTTTTCCCGTACACAGAATTGACCATGCGCTTAAAGTGATTTTTCTCGAATGTGTCCTTAGCATTCTCATATTTGTATTGAGGTCTATATATTTTTTCAGCCAACGAGACTGCTTAAACTTGAGGACGCGATGAATTTGAGTTACAATTAGACCATTATTTATGGCCTGCTTGAAGTTTCTATAGTGTAATACGTACTTGTCTTTATGATTTAAATTGGGAACCAATTTGGGGATTTCTGTTTTGGAATTAGGTGGAATTAAATTCTCTACTAAAAATGGCAAATCAGCGTGTTTATCATGAAGGTGATGCGGATATGTTACATCAACTTCTAAAACATACCCATAATCCCCGATATCATCAACAGACATAATATCGAGTTGATTAATTTCCTCAGCCGACAACCAAACAAATTCTCCCGTGGGCAGAGGTTGACTCATGCTATAACCATAGAGATTTGTCGCATCGATATAATGTATGGAAGACTTCGGCTCGAAAGGATTATATTCGGACAAATACGGGTTATTGGCGATATGTTTTCTTTCAACGCATTGGCTTATACCACCGCGTATACTATTTTTGAAGAAATTAATCATATCTATATCTGTCAGTAGTTCCAACTCCACCTTAGTGTACCGCAACATCGCATCCCATGACAGACCTGGAGATGTATAATATTGCGCCGGATCTAGTTTATATGCTTTAAGTGATACATCCCTAAAATTTTCAAATATATCACACAGCATTAAAACATCTGATTTTAAGTATAAATCAGAATAGGATCCCAAAGTTTGACATTTAAATACATTCCAAACTTTCTGAGCCCTAGCATATTCCTCATCAGTTATGTGGCAATTATTTAACTTTTGAAGGTAAATTGGGGTGATCTAATTTCATTATATTATCCATGAAATTATATGGAAACACCCCTTCTGCCTCATTAAATCGAATTTTTCTTTTTCTGCAAAACATTTCCTTGTTTCAACAAAAAATTCTGATGGCAGGTTTTCTGACAGTCCAGCCAATGAATCAGCTAAAAATCTGTAACTATCCAAAAATCTAAGTTTTATGTAATTTTTTCTCAACATACCATCTCTATCTACATAGCTATGGGTGTACAATGGTTTAGTGAACGAAATATATTTTTCTTTATTTTGTGCAATAACTTCGGTCCTCTCTCCTTCGCCATACAATTCTTTAATAAATAAATGACTGTCATACCCACTCAAATTGTGGAAAAAGATTGGAACAAATTGTGGGATTTTATAATTTAAATTACAATTGCTATGCGCGGCGCCAGGTGTTTTCTTACCGGTAACATGACAATAATCTCTTACTTCAGCGTCACCTTCCTGAAAAGGCTCATCGCAAATAGAGCATATAGTCGACGAGTTAAAATCATCTATTTCATCATTAGACAGCTGATGCATCGGAACAACGTCTTTTAAATAGGTATTATAAATAGTTAAAACATCGTCCTCTAGCCGTTTCACGAAATCGCTACCAGCATTATCACCCGTAAAAGTTACAAATTTCGTCAATGAATTATCAAACGAACATTTAATCAAATATGCAAAAGAATATGGTTCATGTTGGTATGTCGGGATAGTAAACTTTTTTTCCGGATCTGGTTCGCAAGTATCTATTGGTTTTAAAATCGATTCAAAATCAGCGTAAATTACAAATGGAACCCTAAGTTGCTTATCATAATTTTGAAACTTAAGTATGTTTTCAGGTACATAATTACCGCGTTTGTCTTTTTTCAGCTCCACTGATGGCGTGCTGGTGTATATATGATTACAATCGCGCAATTGGTGCCGCAATAGTATGCTTTCAGATCGGAAATAAAGTAAACAGCCGTCACAAAAAAATTTTTTATGTTCATTTCTAGTTACTTGATTCGATACCAATCTGGAAATATTTTTAATCCAACAATAATGACTATTTCCTGAATCCTCCGTTATTAATAGTAAATTTATATGGTGACCTAACCTCCTAGAGGAATATCGTAATGGGCCTACTATTTCGAATTTAACCTTACCATTTTCATAACTACGTTCCAAACCATAAACATTAACACTTATGTCATTTAAATCTTCAAATT
This sequence comes from Psylliodes chrysocephalus, assembly GCA_927349885.1. NCBI lineage: Eukaryota > Metazoa > Arthropoda > Insecta > Coleoptera > Chrysomelidae > Psylliodes > Psylliodes chrysocephalus. The sequence goes on along the minus strand of OV651814.1, from coordinate 97,176,070 downwards.
TTGAAATGTCTTTAAGCTTCATAGGGAATTCAATACCATCAACATTCAGCACGGTCTCGAAGTGTGGATGCGATGTCGTTAGGTGAACATTGTCCCTCGCTGGATATAGCGCCGACGTGATGGCCCAAGCAAAGCAATACGCATCATTATTTTGGACATTAACTACACCCTTCTTGGTTTCAATAAACTTGGGGAGCTTAATGTACGAGCAGCCGCCTAATGGGGAGTACTTATTTATATTTACTTCTAAAAATAGTACTTCCCGTATTGTCCAACCTGAAACAATTAGTAATATATTAGTAAACGCTATACTATGAATTATAAAACTACTATACCTGAATCCTTATGTTGAAAGTCTGCAGTTTGAGATACTAGTCGATTTATGCTGTTAAAAGATTTGATTTCAGAAACATCTTGGCTCTCCAATGCATAAGTAGCAAAGGCCTCTACATTAACTTTAATGGCATTATGGGCCTTCAGAACAACTTTTAACAATTTCAATACTCTTAATTTTATCGTATCAAAAAATGTTACATAATCTATATGTTTTTCATCACATTTAAGCCTGTAAGTTGCGATTCTGCACTCTTAATTAAATATATACCATCAGCATGAATTGCACAGGCTTTTTCTTTATGCCCAAGACTCCTCATATGCGACGTCATCTGATTGGTAGGGACATCTACATTACATGATTCACATCTTCTATTATGGGCTTTTGAGTCTACGATGCGATGCGTATGAACTTGTGGAACTCGCATTACCCGGGCTTTTTTTTCAGGTGGAACATCATTACTGGGAGTAGTAGATCTCTTCGTACCTCCGGATGATTCGCCGATGCGGTTAGATATCAGCTTACAACTTTTATTTTGATGTCGACGTAAATTATCTACCCTTGTATATGTTAAACCACAATTGCACTTATACATGTTTATTATTTTTATGATTATTTCGATATTAGATGATAGAACTCCCGATAGGCTTAAAGCTTACGATATTTGTACGGATTTGGATGCGGTTCCTACTATATATATATCCTCTAGAAAATTCCACCACCTCTTCCTAGCTCCTCCCTCGATATTTCAGTTGGGTGCGTCTATCTCTGGCGCAGCTACCCCTTCTTAGTCCCTTACCACGATATTTCGGTTAAGCTCGACCGTCTCTAACGCAGGCTAAGCATTCTAGGCACGACGGCCGAGAGTTAAGGACGTGCTGCCAACAGTAATCACTAGGAGATGCTTAGATAACATTCACTACATTGCATACAGTAATTACTACCTAAGGTGTACTTACACTTTAATATGTATGGTGTAATGAGATGTATACCCTGTGGGTAATTGGGAGGTACTTATTATGCAATTACAATCATTACAGTATGGCGTGTACATGGTAATTGGGAGGTACTTACTGTGCAATTGCACTTATTACAGTACATGCGGTAATTGGGAGGTACTTGCTAATTGCGCGAAGGGTGGGGGTACTTAGGATAATTACTAATTACCGAATTGCCTCTCTCTGTACCTCTTTCTCATTTCCAGAACCGGCCAATTACATCTACTAACATTAGTTTGCAATTTTCGTAACGAACCAATGGCTAAATCAGCATCTCGAATAGCTAAATTACATAGTCTAATACATCTATTGATTTGATTTTTCCAAATTTCTGTCTCTGAAGGAGACAAATTTTTAGTTTTATTTAAAATTTCACACTCTTCCTCCTTAAATTTTTTAATGAGCTCATCGCTTATAGAACCAATTTCATCGGAATTAATTTTTTTTTCGTTAAATTTAAACAATATAAATATATATATATATAAAAAATAAAAACTCACAACTAATTTTCAATGATCTCGAAGGAAACGGCGGGCTTTGGCTTTCCCACGTCTACCAGCTTGCGAAACACTACTGCATACTTCAGCGGCAAATCTTTGATTATGTCCCGGTAGGCTTCAGTTACTCTCTGGGACAGAAATGTCACCTCTTCTTGTAACTCGAGCAGCACTGCCTCTCAGGCACGTATCCAGGATTTGTTTTCGGGGGGGGTCCAAATCCTGGGTGTGTATATATATATATATATATATATATATATATATGTGTGTGTGTGTGTGTGTGTGTGTGTGTGTGTGTGTGTGTGTGTGTATGTGTGTGTGTGTGTGCGCGTGCGTGTGCGTGCGCGTACGAGCGTGGGGGCGTGTAAAAAAACAAAGTCAAGGAAAATAGCGTTTTATTAATGAACATTGAAAAGTGCACACTTTTATAAAACTAATCTACGATTTTTTTTATTTGCCATAACATTTATAATTGAGTCGACACTAACATCTACGTCCCAATGAATCGAAAGTACAGCTAAGGAGTTTAACCTCTCGTGTTGCATTTTATTTCGAAGGAAAGTCTTCACTCTCTTCATGGTCGAAAACGACCTCTCAACCGTAGCAGTGGTCACTGGTAGGGTTGATAAAATGGTCAGTAAATGATGAATGATTGGGAAGAAGTTTTTGTTGCATATTTCAAGGACGCCGAGTGTTTCAAGGTTTGGTTCTTTAGAAATTTGATTACACCATATATAGTATTCTCCTTGGAGAGCAGACACTGAACATTTTTCAATAAAAAATATAGATAAGGTTTGAAGCTGAGTGGCTTTATCAGGCGATGCAAACCCTGGTAGTAGGGCTTGAAATGCTGATAATACTGTTGTTGGAGTCCCGAAGCGGTCTTGTAAATTAACTATCAGCTGGTCGGCGCATGGTAAAAAAATAGCAACTTTAAAGTATTCTTCAGTAGAATTAGTTATAGGATTGGCACGATGGCTCTGTCTGCCAGTCAAACGAGGAATTTTTAGTTCACTCCCGAACAGTTCTTCTAAAAGCTTCGATGCGGTATTAAAAAGTTGTTTGAAAATTGATTCTCCATTATCTCTTGTTTTTTGTAAGGAAGCTATCACATCATTAGCCTGGTCAAGAGCCGAGACCAAATCATGGGAAGGACTCTGCAGGTACTTGGATAGAGGTAACGTGAAACTAAGAAATTTTTCACATACTAACAGCGACACAATAAATTCGCTCTTTTCGATCGTAGCCAAAAACATAATGGCTTTAGAGGAAGTATCTCTTGTTTCGTTAGAAATTATTTGTAACGCAGACACAATGGGCTTTAGCAGTTCCACGAATACCAAAATGCTGTCATGTCTTTCTATAAAACGAGTTTCACACAAACGAATTAATCTTGTTTTCTTGGATTCAGGCAAAAGTTCTGTTATTTGCTGTTTCAGGATGTGATTGGCACGAGAGTTGTTTCTGAAAAAGTTAGACACTTCGTTCACGACACCAAGACAGTTCCTAGCTGCTGGTAGCGATAAAGCTTTTGACAAAGCAAGATTTAATCGATGACTTGCACAGTGTACGTAAATAGCTTTCGGATATAACTGTCGAATTCTAGTTTGAAGTCCACTAACGTGCCCGGCCATATTTGCTGCACCATCGTATCCTTGGCCCACACATTTGTTCATGTCAAGGTTCATTTTCCTACATTCTTCAAGAACCAAATTGCATAGACTTTCAGCAGATTGATCGGACACTGGCACAAAAGACAGAAAATCTTCACGGATAATAGGTTTTGCGTTTTCTTCAGACAAATATCTTACACAAAACGACATTTGCTCAACACCAGACACATCCATAGTTTCGTCGACTAATATAGCAAAATATCCAAATTTGTTAATTTTTTCAATCAGTTTTTTCCGAATTAAAGACGCAGCTATATCTAGAATCTCATTTTGGATTATTGGGCTTACATACGTAGCGTTCTTATTACTTGAAGTAAAATGTTTCTTCAATGAATATGAATCGTTTCCTCCATTTGCCGTAAATCTCAAAAGAGCGCGAAATTTACCATCTTTCTTTTCAGGATTTTCTAGATTAAGTGGTCCACTATCTTCATCGCCACGCAGGGGGAGTTCTTGTTGACCACAAAAAAGTACAGCTTTTATGATGGGCTTTAATATTGAACGATTTTCCTCGCGTTCCTGTTGGAGTTTTGAATTTAATTGAGAGACCACATCGAAAACTTGTCCTGATGTTACTTTCATATAATTGTCTGCTAATATCACACACTCCTTATGGTAATTGGTTTTTGCGTGGTTTTCAAATTTTTCAGTTGCTTTCTTCCACTTTTTGAAAGGAACATTAACAAATATTCCTAGAGTTTGATGAGAGCCTTTGCCTGCCCATTCGCGACTAAAAAGCAGACATATCTTGCAGAAAACCCCATCACTGATTTTTGAATATGCAAGCCAAGGCCACCTATCAATCCAGGTGGCTTGAAATTTCAAAGATTTTTGATGCCCAGAAGAATTGATAATGGAAATGGGATATTTATGTGATTTAAGAACCATAGCGGTTGACAGAATTTTTCTTTTTTCGTTGTTATCTAGGGTTGACACGTCTACTTTTCCCAAGTCAAAATAATCGAGCGAAACCGGAGGAACGCCTCCCATTTGAGAAGTTGAAGCCATGGAGTAATAATAATCTAAAATAAAAGATCAAAATAAACATTGAAACATTATTAATAAAGTACTGAGGTGAGGTATAAGGTCTGAAGCTCGCTAGGCCATCCATTCATACCGAGAGGAGAGCCGCGTGATGCGTAAACCATAAGATCTTGATTTTAGTACTTACCAAGATATTGAGTTTTTCCTTCGATTTTTTCCAAAGCAGTTCCGACCTCTTCTTCTTTATCAATACTGGGAATGGATGCTGAAGCGAGAAAATGTCTAGTTATGCATAGCCTCGAAAGGTTACATAAAATAAATAAAATAGTTTGTGTAAAAAGAATTGATATGATGGGCATATCGCACAAAGACGAAATTTGAGCACGACGCCATATGTGGAGTGCTCAATCGTCCAAGTGCGATATGGACAATCCACTCGAGTTGTACACTATATTTTTTCTACGACCCACTAACGAAAGTCTACAAATATTAAAAATTATTTTAGGTTATTAAAATAAAATAATTACTTTAAAAATTATTTATGACTTTTACTAATTTATAAAATAAAATGAACAAGAAAAAAAAACAGAAAAAAATTTCATTTTATTTTTCTCCATCCGAGTTTCGAACTCGAGTCTTCCGTGTGGAAGGCAAGAACCCTAACATCAGGACCATCTACGCGTTTATTTTTTTGCTTCAATAGTCGTAATTAAATTTATTTCATACAGTTTTATTTAAATTAACAAATTATTTATAATTATAAACGAAATAAAAATAGAAATTATATTATTTATCGATTCTAGACAAGAATAACTCATTGTAATGTATGTTTAATCTCAATAACTAAAAATATACTGACAATTAGTTTGACAGAATTGTCACTTATTTAAAATTTTCCAAATAATAGCAGTCAATTGAGCAAAATATGAACTGTGATTGGTGGATTTCATTTTTTTGTAGTGTTCACGTTACCTAAAATGGTTATGAAATACATTCGTTCAGTTGAAGGCAATAGCATACTTTTTCGTTTAGTAATAATATGTGCGTAGATAAGCTAATATCCATGTGGGTGTAGAAAAATATTATTATTTGTTGAAAAAATCAGACCTTACCTGCCTTTTCCCCTTTTAAATTTTTCATTCCAAAAAATTTTGTTATTTTACTCTGCGAATTTGAGTCGGAACTCAACCTTTTCATCTTGATAATGGATCGTTCGTTACTGCGTTAGTCAATTAGTTTTTAATTTCACCCACGATCAACTACACAACATTCAAACTTAATATTTAACGGTCTTGGTGACTTATAGTTAAAATCAAATGAAATATGGACTACACTAGGAAGCACTAGGTTCTTAAAGGTTGAAGTACAATGCTCGACTAGCTATTCAAATACCAGTGTGACTGTAAACGTCAGTGCCGCCCCGCCCGTTAGCGAAGCTACGGAAATAGAGGTGTTGCCAAATGCCAACCTAGCGGATTTCCAGCTAAATTTAGTGGAAGGAAATAATTTTAGGCCTAGGGGACTGAAAACCAATTTCGTGGATAGCGAGATTTTTAAAGGCATTATATGATTATTAATTGTTTCGGGGGGGGTCCGGACCCCCTGGACCCCCCCCTTGAATACGTGCCTGCTGCCTCTCCGTATTTTCCCTTGGTTATTTTCGCCGCTATAATTTGGTACGGCTGATCTGGAGTTAGGCTGCTCAGTTTCCTTATAGGCTTGTTTTCTTTCTCTATCAAAGATATTTCTTTTAATGATTGAAATTTTTTACTTTCCATCTAGAACAACATTAAAAAAATAATTGGCTTTTTGTTTTGTAAAATATTAATAAAGAAATATTAAAACATTCGTTATGAAAATATCTAAAATTGTTTAATTAAATATTTTAAAAATATTAGAAATAGATTTCAATTGTTATAAATTTTTTAAAAAATATTACAGCCTTCTGTTTATGAAAATATCCAAAAATTGTTTAAATATTTTAAAACATTAAAAAATAACTTACTTTTAAATTTAAAAATATTAGAAATAGCTTCCAATTGTTATGAATTTTTTAAAAAATATTACAGCCTTCTGTTTATGAAAATATCCCAAAATTGTTTAAATATTTTAAAACATTCAAAAATAACTTACTTTTAAATCTGTACTGAACACCACACACACACATACACACACACATACACACACACATACACACACACATACACACACACATACACACACACATACACACACACATACACACACACATACACACACACATACACACACACATACACACACACATACACACACACATACACACACACATACACACACACATACACACACACATACACACACACATACACACACACATACACACACACATACACACACACATACACACACACATACACACACACATACACACACACATACACACACACATACACACACACATACACACACACATACACACACACATACACACACACACACATACACACACACACACACACACACACACACACACACACACACACACACACACACACACACACACACACACACACACACACACACACACACACACACACACACACACACACACACACACACACACACACACACACACACACACACACACACACACACACACACACACACACACACACACACACACACACACACACACACACACACACACACACACACACACACACACACACACACACACACACACACACACACACACACACACACACACACACACACACACACACACACACACACACACACACACACACACACACACACACACACACACACACACACACACACACACACACACACACACACACACACACACACACACACACACACACACACACACACACACACACACACACACACACACACACACACACACACACACACACACACACACACACACACACACACACACACACACACACACACACACACACACACACACACACACACACACACACACACACACACACACACCCACACGCACACGCATACACACACACACACACACGCACACGCATACACACACACACACACACACGCACACACACACACAAGTTATTAATAATATGCTATTAGGTAGGTTATAACTACTACTTCAGCTGTCGCTTGTGTACTGAATGTTTCAGGTCGAGTTTCCCTGTATTTATCTCAAATCATATTCATGCGTTGGCGGGGACCCGATACGAGAAATCCTGCTTTGTTGTTTTCGACGTACCAATTTAATTAGACGATTTGAATGCAAACCGCACGAGTTTCCTGCTTTTTATTTTTTAATCAGCGAAAGCTCTCGTTTTTTTGGGACTTTTTAAGTCCCAAAACAATATGATGTGTAGAGTAAAGTTTTGTGTACGATTTGTAAATTATGGGTTAAATATTTTTAACTTATTTTAAAGTGTTTTGTTTAATAATAATTGATTGATTTACATATAAATGCCAATTTTACATTTTCTTCCCGAATTATCATATTTATCTTATGCATATTTATATATTATTATGTAGTTATAGTGCTTTATTCCCTAAATGGAAGTTTATTCATTTTTTCTTAAGACTATTAGTCAAATTTTATACTTATTGTTAATATACATGTGTTAATGTTTTAATACTTATTATTAATCTCTCCTCCCTTTCCAAATCAGTTAAATTCTCCGAGCATTTGAGAAGCCTCGGCGTCTCTATTCCCTTAGGACTAAGAGAGTCTAAAATTAGCTCGACCATGCTATTAAGGGATAATTTTTATTCTTTTAATTGAATTTTTTTATTATTTTTATTTGCCACTGGGGAATGGATGTTCCTTCAGGACTCCAGGATCCTTTGGCTGGTGACGGTGCTGCCCTAATCCCTTAATAGTATATTAACAACAGTAGCTAAAGACCTAACATTTAGTGACAAATGGTGGTCTCTAGGCAGTTGGTTGTTACAATATTTCAATTTTGTTTGATCAATAAGTTTTTCATATTTATTAATAAACGAAATTAAGCTGGGTAACAAGTATCCAAAAGTTACAGTATCTTCACCATGTAACAAATCTAGCGTTAAACCTAAAGGTTTCATAACTAAGCAGTATTTTTCTAGTTTCCTTAAAAGGTTCTAACGTTAAACTTTATAGCAAAACCGGAAGTTTTTCTTTTGCTTGCAAAATCTGTGTAACTGCATCATAAGTGGAGTTCCATTTGGTTGCCCTTGGAGAGCTCAATGTATGTCCTAAAATTTTAATTAAGATTTCATTGCTTTTTGGTTTATTGGATATTTTCCAGAACTGAGCACATTTATTAAATGCATTCTTTTCTCTAGTTCGTAATGTTGAAATTGATATAACAGTATTTTTATAATCAGTGGTGGCTACTAAATTCAAAGTATGTGTGGCACATCGCAAGTGTTTGGGTAATGGAACGTCCACAAGTTCGTGACGCTAACACCGGAAAAGAGTTTGCAGGATTTTTCCTGTAAAAAAGCGCCGCAAGATGCTGAATCCCGACCGTCTGTATACTGGATGAATCGCCAAATTCATCCTTGGCGATGAGAATTTTTTTTTGGCGTTATTTTAAATTTTACAGGGTGCACCAAACAAAACTACAAATCATAATAAAATAATTATTTTACTATTTATTATTTAAGTAGGTACCTATTGCAGTTGTGTCTTAAATATTGTAATACTGAAAAATACTTATTTTATTTCTAATTAAACAGGGTAGCTCAAAATATTTCGATTATATATTTTAATAGAGATAATATGGATTGTGGTAAATAATTTAAAAGTATCCGAATGCCGAAAAAAATATCCGGTACCCGGATACTTACAAATTTGGTCACGGATACGGATACCGGATACAAAATTTGAAATGTATCCGGATACAGCTTTCGGATACACATAAAGTATCCGGATACTGTATCCGGATACAGAAGTATCCGGATACTACCCAACTCTGGAACGTACCTATCCAAAATTAAATGCAATCTGATGGTTTTAAAAGCAAAAAATAAAAAAATAAAAAAAAAATGTCTGCTGATGGAATAGATAACAGCAATCAAATAGTTTCTAATTCCTCTACATCGGAAGTTCCCAACCTTTTCTGGGCCGCCGCCCCCTTTAGAAGAAAAAAAAAGGTTTTATTACCTCTTTGACTACCGGCACAACTAATTCCTCACCAATTGTGTGTATTTTTCCAGCTTTTGCGATTAATAATGAAATGTTATATGATGCTCGTAAAAAGGTTTAATACAGTTGCATGTATTTTATTGAATGAATAAAATGAACTTTTTTTTTCGTTTATTTTATTTTAAAAATTATTAAAAGTCATAAATTATTTTAAAATTAGTTATTTTGTCTTAATAACCTAAAATATTTATTTGTAAATTTTCGTTAGTGGGTCGTAGAAAAAATATACTGTGCAACTCAAGTGGATTGTCCACATCGCACTCAGACGTTTGAGCACTCCGCCTACGCCGTCGTCCTCAAATTTCGTCTTCGTGCGATATGGCCATCATTTCCACTCTTGTTGCACAAACTACTATTAAAATTTTAAAAGAATTACTACCATTTTTTTAATGAAATTCTGGTTTACTGAGAAAATGTGCATGCCCATTAGACAGGCTGACAATTTTCATTTGCCAAGATGTAATTTATCCAGGATTCAAGGAATATAACAAATAACCAAAAAATATTAAAATAGTAAAAACTTATGCAGTTTTAAAAAATAAATAAATATATTAAAAATAAAAATAAATAAATAAAAATATAAATAATATCTAATTAATTATTGTTAAATGAAATTTTCATCTTAAGTTACTCTATAATATATATATATATATATATATATATATATATATATATATATATATATATATATATATTATATTTGTTTCATTTTAGCAGAAAGTTTTAACTCTGAAAAATTTGAGAAGGGAATTAATAAAAACGACATATTTCAGTGTTCTGACACCGACCTATTTCGATGTCACAACCCTCGATAGTCCAACTGTGTTCGATCGTCGTTCGTGCATATTCATCCCAGCCCTTTAGAAATAAATAAAAATAAATAAAAATAAATAAAAATAAATAAAAATAAATAAAAATAAATAAAAATAAATAAAAATAAATAAAAATAAATAAAAATAAATAAAAATAAATAAAAATAAATAAAAATAAATAAAAATAAATAAAAATAAATAAAAATAAATAAAAATAAATAAAAATAAATAAAAATAAATAAAAATAAATAAAAATAAATAAAAATAAATAAAAATAAATAAATAAAAATAAATTAAAAAAAATTAAAAATAAATTAAAATAAATTGAAATAAATTAAAATAAATTAAAATAAATTAAAATAAATTAAAATAAATTAAAATAAATTAAAATAAATTAAAATAAATTAAAATAAATTAAAATAAATTAAAATAAATTAAAATAAATTAAAATAAATTAAAATAAATTAAAATAAATTAAAATAAATTAAAATAAATTAAAATAAATTAAAATAAATTAAAATAAATTAAAATAAATTAAAATAAATTAAAATAAATTAAAATAAATTAAAATAAATTAAAATAAATTAAAATAAATTAAAATAAATTAAAATAAATTAAAATAAATTAAAATAAATTAAAATAAATTAAAATAAATTAAAATAAATTAAAATAAATTAAAATAAATTAAAATAAATTAAAATAAATTAAAATAAATTAAAATAAATTAAAATAAATTAAAATAAATTAAAATAAATTAAAATAAATTAAAATAAATTAAAATAAATTAAAATAAATTAAAATAAATTAAAATAAATTAAAATAAATTAAAATAAATTAAAATAAATTAAAATAAATTAAAATAAATTAAAATAAATTAAAATAAATTAAAATAAATTAAAATAAATTAAATTAAATTAAAATAAAATAAATTAAAATAAATTAAAATAAATTAAAATAAATTAAAATAAATTAAAATAAATTAAAATAAATTAAAATAAATTAAAATAAATTAAAATAAATTAAAATAAATTAAAATAAATTAAAATAAATTAAAATAAATTAAAATAAATTAAAATAAATTAAAATAAATTAAAATAAATTAAAATAAATTAAAATAAATTAAAATAAATTAAAATAAATTAAAATAAATTAAAATAAATTAAAATAAATTAAAATAAATTAAAATAAATTAAAATAAATTAAAATAAATTAAAATAAATTAAAATAAATTAAAATAAATTAAAATAAATTAAAATAAATTAAAATAAATTAAAATAAATTAAAATAAATTAAATTAAAACAAAATGAAACAAATTATATTAAGTTATAACAAATTAGGGTAAACCCGGGACAGTTCGACCACTTATTGAAAAAATCAATATTTTCTTTATTATTGGAGGTTTGTCTCTTACACCACACTAATGTAGCGCCCAGGGGTTCCGGATCGTAAATAAGTACTAAAAGGTAACAAAAAACAATAGTGAATTCAATTTTTTATTTAATAACACAAACAGTGCAGGTGGTCGGTCTAACCCATATATCCAGGTTAGATCATCCACCCAATACGGGTAAGACCGACCATACAAAAATAACGCTATATGTTAATAAACAAAATACGAAAATAAAAAAAATAGCTTTACAGTATTTTGTTTTATAGTTTCCCACATAAATCACAAAATTCGTCATATTTGGAACAATCACAATGAAACCAACGTCCGCATCTGCGACATTGTACCCAGTCGTCGGTTCTAGATGTTTTGAAATAGTTTTCACCGCAACACGCGCAATCATTTTCATCCCATTCCTCCTCTGATTGATCGCTTTCTTTAAATCTTTAAAACTTATACTTCCATCTTCAGAATCAGATGTTCTACCTTGCCGTTTCTTTCCTTTTTTTTTCAAATGCTTTAATTTCTTCCGAATCTTTTCTTTGCTTTTTTATAGTAGGTTTACTTTTTTGCTTCTCAATACGTTCTGCAGTATTCAAAATGTTTGCAAGCTGCCTTCCTCGTTTTTTGACTGCTACGGTCGCACTAGTTTTTGTAACGGGTGAAATTTCGTTGAGTAGCTTTCCTGGTGTAATTTCACTAACATCTTCAGTAGCTGGAAGATCTGGGTAATGAGAACATCCAGGTTGGGGTGAAGATCTGCTGGTTGTTTGAGGAGAATGCGTGCTATTTAAAGATTGTGGTTGGACATTTTCAGAGCCATGTTCAAAGTCAATTTCCGCATAGGCGTCATCTGGGATAGCATCTTGATTGAAAGGTGAAATTCCTGTAGCTCTAAATGCAGACATTCCATTTTCGACGGTAGATGATCTACCCCATGCATGCCCAAGAAGTTTTCCAAACTGCAACCTTGTCAACTTTCTTGATGGATTTGTTTTCATAAACTTGTTATAAGCCGCATAATAGTTAGTTTTTAATGATTTAAAAAAGGAACGATCAAGGGGTTGCAGATAATGAGTCGTATGACTTGGAAGACAAAGAAGTATTATTTTGTTATCTCAAAAATCCAGCATATCTACTGAATTTGTGTGGGAAGTGTGACCATCAACAATCAACAATACAGTTCCGGTTGGCTTGCGGGGCAGGAAATGTGATTCCAGCCAATGTTTAAAAATAACTGTATTGACATATGCCGATTTCCCAGACATAGCAATTTGAGAACCAGGCGGCATTCCATCAGCAAACTCCTCTTTCTTGAATATCGAGTAGGGCGGAATAAACATTCCCTCGGCATTGCAGCATGCAATAACAGAAATTGTTTCGCCTTTTTCGCTTGACGTCAATGATGAACCGTTTTTGGAACCTTTAGCAGCTAAGACTTGCATTTGTTTATTAACTGAAAACCCATCTCGTCGACATTGAACACATTAGACGGTTTGTCAAAAAGATCATTTTCACGTAGTACTTTCTCCAAAAGTTCAAAATATTGTCTAACTGTCGCGGTTCATACCGGTAGCACTATTGATAGAGATTCCCTTAGCCTTTCGGACTGAAAGGTCTGGATGACGTTGTAAAAACGAGTGCAGCCAATCGTGTCCAGCTTTGCCAATATCTTTATTGAATTTGTGCTTTATTTTCATGTGCTCAGCAAGTTCAAATGCTTATGATCTTATAGAATCTCTATCAGGGGCAAACCCAAATTTTTGGAGGGTTTTAATATGCCGTACTAGTTTTAATTCTGCATCAACACCCAAACATGATAACGGTCCAAGTCCATGTTTTACTGTATCCGATTTTCTTAACCTGTCTTTTAAAGTTGATTTAGGGATTCCAAAATTTCGTGCGGCCTCATTAACTCCCATAGTTCCATTTTTGACAGACTCGATGGTATTTTTTAACGAATCGGCGCTCCAACCAGCTCTTTCTACATTTTTTCTTCTATATTCGGTCGGCATTTTTATTTAGCTGCAACAAAAGCATTTAAGTACCATAAAATAACGAAAACATTAAGCTTCCATAGTGGTTGTTCTCTCCCAAAAACAGGTGATCGGACTCTACCAAAGTTACGGGAGAGACCGACCACACGGTTAGCCACAGAGCGCAATCCATAATACGCCTAACTTTGAGAGTACCTTTTCCGTCCTTATTTTATCATAAAACATTGGTAGTTTTGAATTAAACTTACCCAGTTCGCTTCTAATACTGCACATAAATATACGCTATTAAACTTTTCGTTAGTTAGGATCTTTTTTATAACGATTTATTGGGTATAAACAACAGAAACACAGGACACGAGGTGATATATGTACCATGGGTAATGTAACTGCTAATCGGTGACCTACAGATCCATCTGGAGTATGCATGATGAACTGTTAGCGGTGGTCGGTCTCTACCGGTGGTCGATCTCTACCGGTGGTCGATCTCTTCCGGGTTTACCATATAAAAAATTAAAATAAATAAAATAAATGAGTGAATGAATAAAAACGACATACCTCGAATTCTCGACAGCCTAGTTCCCACTTGAAATCCCGTTTCCACTATTTTATTTCTATCGTGCCTTCGATAATAAACACTCTTTTATTTAGTCTGACATCCTTAATTATTATTGACAGAAAAGTCATTTTGGTTAAAATGCTAACATGTTCTACGCGATTCCCTAGCAACCCCTTTTCGAGGCTGCGCCAGCTGATTTTCACTTTCGTTGTCTGTCAAAGTTTATAAAGGCGGTCCTCCGAAAATATTATCCTTCATAAAATAATAATTTAAACAAGTAGAATATTTTTTTAATTTAGTGAAATAGTGTAAAAAAATGTCTATTTTATATTATTCAACATGAAAACCACCCAGATTAACATATTTTTCAACTTTGCGTAAAAATTGTTTTTAAACTTTTATAGTACCTACATAATTATCTTCCTTATTTTTCTTTTAAAATTTCAACGTCATTATGCCAATTATGATTGGAAACAAATTGATACTGAATGCATGGATTTTTTAGTTTTGTTATTGTTTTACTAAAGCAAATGAGTATTTAATTTCGTTTTGGATTAATATTAGTTTTGAAACAAGCAAAAACTTTTCGAAAAGGTGAAAATAAAGTATTCCTCTTTTTCAGTCCATTCGGGGACTACAGTTAAGAATCTAGCGATATAAAAATACCAATGGCATATTATTGTTTTGGCTGTATATTCCTTATACACTGGATTCAAGACGCCTACTCCCTTTTTTATCATATATTTTTTTTAATATATGATATATATATATATAAAAAAAATAAGTATGGAGTGGTGGGCTATGGCCTCCTCCCTGGTGCAACCCTAGCGGTGAAATTAATTATATTTCAAAATATTCTGTTTGGGAACATTACTGAAAACTCATGTCTGTGCCGCAATAAAATTAATATATTTTTCGTTTTAGCTTTCAGGTCGTCTAAAGAAAAGCTTTTCAATGCCCAGTCTGGAAGATGCCACTATTGCGCTCAATCTTTTCTTACCAAGTTACAGTTTCTCTGTCATTTTATTGTTCGGACAGTATAAGCATTGTCGGTGTAAAAATTGTTTATATACTATATTGAGACATTCACCAACAACAAATAATATATTCCATTCTAATGAAAAACTGTTGCAATGTGAAAGTTCTAAAACATTCCCAACCGATATAAATTTAAATAATTATTTGAAAATACACACTGGTAAAAATTTGTTCAAATGTGAAATATATTTAAAACAATTTGGCAATAAAAAAATTAAAATAGCAGATCAAAATTCACACTGGAGAAAAACGTTTCAAGTGTGAAATATGCTCGAAACAATTTACGCGCAGAGAACATTTAAAATTGCATCTCAAAATTCACACCGGAGAAAAACCTTTTAAATGTGAAATATGTTTGAAACGATTTATACAAAAATGCTCTTTAAAAAGGCACTTACAAATTCACACCGGAGAAAAACCATTTAAGTGTAGGGTAAGTCCGGGATAGATGGCCATGAAGAACCATTTTTGATGGTAGTTCGAGTTTAAATAACATGACGACAAAAATGTTCAGGTACATTGTTGGATCATACCTTGGCTTCAAAATAAACCAAATATATTAAGTATACAAGTAAACGTGTTACGAAAATTTGTAAAAATTTAGAATAATAACAATTGGCCATCTCTCCCACATACTATGGGGGAGATGGCCACATCAGTATGGGACAGTTGGCCACAGTAAGAAATGTAGATTTATTAAAACAAATATATATATAAATAAAATAATGCCTTGAAAATTGTGGAAACTAATATTTTTATTAAGTACAATGTTGCTTAAAGCATAGGGTTTTTAACAAAATAAATCTAGTCTACAAAAAATACTGTATTAAATCGGAACAAAAATTCTTTTGCATGTGTTAAAATTTTCTCACATCTTCATTTTACATTTTTCAAGCATCTTTTTCCACACCTGTGACATAGGTCTACGTATTTTGTGCAGGATTCGTGTAGCCAAAACTGACATCGTACACAACGAATCCAGTCATCTTTTTTTGTTGTGAATTGATAATCTTCCCCACAGCCAACACACTCATCCTCGCCAAAATCTTCTTTTTCTTCGTTTTCAGATTCGCTACTAGGAAATATCGGTTCATCTTTTTCACTGTCACTGCTCGATGGCGATTTATTTTTCCTCTTTCTACCTTTTTGTACAGGAGTTTTATCTTTTAGTTGTTTCTTATCTTTTTTTAATTTGATTTCGCTAACATGTTCTGGTGACGTTAAAACAATGGCCACTTTCTTTGCACGTTTTCGCACCATTTCAGTCAGTTTTGGCGCAGGTGAAATTTCTGAAATGACTTTTGTAAATGGTGACTCGATCTCAACAGATTGCTTTGAAGTGCTTGCTTGTGGTTCTGTATTTTCGATTTCGATGTCTCGTTGGTTTTCATCATTTGAACTTGTTTGAATTTGTCCTGTTTGACGTGCCTCGTCTTCCATCTCGTCTTGCATTATTATCTGCGACAGAGAAGGCGTAGTCAGGAATCGCATTGGGATTGAAAGGATAAATCCCTGTAGCTCTGAATCCGGCAATAGCGTTTTCAGGGGTCGCAGATTTTCCCCAGCATGCTTGTAGAAGTTCACCGAACTGGTAGCGAGTGATACGCCGGCCAGGATGGGCTTTCATCCAAAGTTGGCTGGCAGCGTAGAAGTGATTTTTCACAGACTTAAATGCAGCCCTGTCAAGCGGTTGGAGATAGTGAGTTGTGTGGCTCGGAAGGCACAGCAAAATTATGTCATGTTGGTTGGCAAATTCAAGCATTTCAACAGAACTTGAATGAGATGCGTGGCCGTCCAATATCAAGAGAACTTTACCATCAGGTTTTCTTGGTAGAAAATGATCTCTTAGCCACTCAAGAAAGATATTATTATTCACATATGCCGATTTTTGAGACATGTAGAGAACAGACCCAGGAGGCATGTTATCGGTGTACTCTTTATTTTACCCTTCATCACGCAGGCGGGTGGCAAAAAATTTCCTTCTGCATTGCAACATGCTATAAGTGTAATCGTTTCACCTCTTTCTGTTGATGTAATATTGGACACGTTTTTTGAACCTTTCACAGCTAATACAACTCCTGGACGGGTGTTGAGCTGAACTCCTGACTCATCCATGTTGAAAATGTTGCCGGGTTTGTCAAATAGCTCGTGTTCTTCAAGGCATTTTTCTAACAATTCGAAGTATTTTTTTACCTCATCCCGATTCATTGCATGAACGCGATTAAGTGAAACGCCTTCCGATTTTCTCAGTGACAAATCAGCATTTCTGGATAAAAATAACTTAAGCCAATCATAACCAGCCTTTTCATCGGTTTGATTAAAAGAGTGTCTGATTCCAATTTGATTTGCAAAGTGATATACTATAGAGCGAACGTCGTCACGTGTTAATGGAAAACCACGATTTTGCATGTCTTTTATATGACGAACAAGTCTACGTTCATTGTCTTTGCCAAGTATGCAATCGGGGCCCATGTTACCTTTGACAGTTTTGCCAGTTTTTATTCGTCTTTCCAAAGTTTTTCTTGGAATGTCAAATGTTACAGCTGCATTTCTTATTGAGGAACCATTTTCAACTGCTTCGATGGCACGGAGAAGATTTTGTTGGGTCCATAAACCTCGAGCCACACCTGGTTTTCTCGTATACTTAGTTGGCATCTAAAAAAATAATACAAATTACTATGGCCAACTCACCCAAAATGGGGAAGGCCATCTCACCCGATTTGTCAGGGAGAGATGGCCACCTACTGAATTTGTAGAAAAACGTACGGTAACGAGACCATTTTGAGGTTAGGATAAATTTCAAAGTGTGTTTTACTTGTATATTTAATTTCAGCAAAACAGCTTATAAGAAAAACCGAAACAAGAAATGATCATGCAACATCTCAAAACTACTTCACTTACCTTGATTTCCTTTTATCCTTTTATTACAGTAAAAACACAATGTAACTTCATGTATGATATCACCGCACAGCATAGATGTATAGACTGATTGTTTTATGGTACAAGCGCTGACATCTATCATCAAATGTATGAAATATGAGGTATGGCCATCTCACCTAGTATGGCCATCTATCCCGGACTTACCCTAATATATGCGCGAAACAGTTTGTCCAAAAAGTACAGTTGAACACACTTAAAATTTCACACTGGGGAAAAACCGTTCATGTGTAAAATATGTTCGAAACAGTTTCCCCTTAAAGTACATTTGAAAAGACACTTAAAAACTCACACCTAAAGACCGTTCAAGTCTGAAATATGTTCGAAACAATATCTCTGCAAAGGTAATTTGAACAGGCACTTTAAAATTCACAACGAAAAAAAATCTTTCAAATGTGACATATATTCGAAACGATTTACACAGAAAAGCAGTTTGAAAATACACTTAAAAATTCACACAGGAGAGAAACCGTTCAAGTGTGAACTATGTTCGAAACAATTTCTCTGCAAAGGTTATTTGAACAGGCACTTGAAAATTCACAACGGAAAAAAATCTTTCGAGTGTGATTTATGTTGGAAACAATTTACACAGAAGTTTAAAAATTCACATAGGAGATAAACCGTTCAAGTGTGAATTATGTTCGAAGCAGTTTACAAAGAAAAGCAGTTTAAAATTGCACATAAAAATCCACACCGGACAAAAACCGTTTAAGTGTAAAATATGTTCGAAACAGTTTCCACGGAAACGCTCTTTAGAATCGCATTTAAAAATTCACACTTGAAAAAAAATCAACGTACGAAACTGTTTAACCAGAAAACCGATTTAAATAAATCACCATAAATAGAGTAATTCCGGGAGAGATGGAACACCATTTTAATTTTTTTAATAAATCAAAGTATATTCTAAAATGAGTCTCTCATAGTTATGAACGTTATCCATGACTAAGTGCACAAAGTAAGATCTCTCTCTCTCTGCAACGTGTGGAGGGTGGGTTACCCCCCATGGCACTTATGCCTCATTAGGCCCATTGTGCATCCTCCTAAGATGATAGGCACTTCCTAGCTCGTGAGTAGTGATGGCAAAAAATATAAATATATCGATATTTTGAATATATCGATATAATATAAGATTTTTTTAACATTTCGACAATGCAACCAACCTAATAAAATAAAATTGACCCTAATGACATAAAAAATCAGGTGACAAAAGGTTTTATTGTTCGTTGTTGGTGCAGTGTCCACCAGTGTAAATTACACCAGTTAGGTTATTTGGTTCGTCCCACTGGTGTAGGAATGACCTACACACTAAACCATTCGTTTGGCCCGGTGTAAAACCCACTATACCTTCCTGTCGGCGATATGGTGTCCACTGGTGGATATTTTCTCCACCAGCTATTTAGCAGGAGTGAATTATACTAGACATATGCATAAGGAATAAGGAGGAACTAAATTAGGGCAAATAAGGTAGTGTAACTGGTGTAATTTACACTGGTGGACACTGCACCAACAACAAACGAAAGCACCTCTTATTTGCCCTAATTTACTTCCTCCCTATTCCTTGTACACATGTCGAGTGTAATTCACTCCTGCTAAATAGCTGGTGGAGAAAACATACACCGGTGGACACACCACATTGCCGACAAGAAGGTATAGTGGGTTTTACACCGGGCCAAACGAAAGGATTAGTGTCCGTTGGTGTAGTTCATTCCTACACCAGTGGGACGAACGAAATAACCTAAAGCTGTTTTTTCGTTTACTTTTTGGTGTTTTTTATATACTTTTATGCCGTTTACATACCATGTTGTACCCATAACGTAAAAAAGACCTGTTAGTTTGGGGTTTTTTGCACTTAAAGGTTAAAAAACTGTCAATGTCAACTGTCAATAAATAAACAGTCTCTTTTTGAGTGATCCGATTAGATTATGTCATTAGTATCAATTTTATTAGGTTGATTGCATTGTCATTGTATTAAAAGTCCTTCCAAGTTTTTTTATTCAATTATAAAATTGCAGTAAATGTGAACAATTACCTTGTAAAAATAGAATGAGATTTTTACAAGTTAGATTAGCTACGAAATTAGTATATCGTAAACAGCTTTTATATTCCAGATCTTACCAATAGTGTAGTACCTAGTTATCAATATTTAAATTTCAGTATGTTGAAATAAAAATAATACCATAAATGTATTAAAATTTATTTACTGAAAAATAGCACATGAAACCTATTAGGCATAATAATATATTTATAACGGTACATTTAATATTTTTATGTTATATTAACTGAAGATTTACTGGAAGGGAACTCAAAAATAATAATTTTGACAACCTTTTGCCAATTAACCGGTTTCGGCTTTTCAGAGCAGTCAAACCAGCTTTGGAACATAGTCGTTCACTTGGTACTGAAGTTGCCACAACACAAAAATATTTTATGGCCATTTTATATAGATTTGGATATACATTCTTCAGCTCTCCCCACAGTTCTAGAGGATCTTCCATTAAACTCTTTACTGGAACACTTAAATATTGTGTTACTTCATCAGCGCTGACATCGGAAGCCACATTTCTCTTTTTTGTATGAGCAATTTTCTTATGATATGCCCATAAATCAAAAAATTCTTCCTTGTCTGATGTAACAACATCGGAATCGAAGATGAAAATGATCCATTCTGAGAAACCTCAAATTTTAAAAATCTTATTGCATTTGAAATTGTAATTGGATCCTTAAAATGCAAATTTTTAAAGCGTGGATCTAAAAGTGTCGAAATTGCAGGTAAAAGTGATTTTTCAATTCCACCAAATCTTATAAAATTCTTTTATTAGTTCCGTTTTAAGATTTTTTTCCAATTTCATAGGTTAGGTTTTTTGTTTCATTTTCGTATATTTCGAAAAGACACCGCCATCGGAATGATTTTACTCACAGTCACATAGTTTTGACCACTAATTTCAGTGGTCATTTGCTCTAAAGGGTAGAGTAATCTTCTAATTTCTTTTAACTGTTCTAGTTCACCTCCACTTAACATGACTGGTGCCTCTGCATTTAAAAGAACAATGCTGCTGATTTGTGGAGAAAGTTCTAAAACTCGATTTACCATGTAGTATGTGGAATTCCACCTAGTTTTAATATCTAAAATAATTTTTTTAAATTTGCCTTCAGGTGTCCCTGCACCTCTCTGTATTTTTCGAAGTAGATCCCTTGCTTTATACACTTCTTTTAAAATAAACAACAATTAATATTTTTTCAATAAGATTATTTAGACCTTGCGTATTTTTAATACTGTTTTCACACAGAAGATTGAGAGTGTGGGCAAAGCATGGAACATGCTTTACTTTCTCAAATTTATCATAAACTGCTTTGAAAATATTTGCAGCATTATCTGTTACGACAGCAACTACCATTTCAAGATTAATTCCCCATGTATTTAAAATTTCAATTAATTGGGATCCAATATACGCTGCTGTATGAGACCCAGTTAGTTCAGTAACTCCAGTAGTACAAGAAATTAATTTTAAGTCAAAAATTAACTGTATAGTAACACCCAGGAAGCTTTTAGTTTGCATATCAGCTATCCATGTGTAAGTTGTTATAGTAATAGACTGCACATTGTTTAAAATTTGCTTTAATGCAGTAGATGCTGACTCATACTTCACGTCAACTTGGTTTTTTATTGTATTTCTGCTGGGTACTTTGTACAAAGGAGCTGCTTGTTTCATTAAACTAACAAAGCCCTTTCCTTCAACTATACTGAAGGGCATATGCCTTTTACAATAAACTTGACAATAGCCTCAGTTAGTTTCACATTATGGGGACTACCATCTAAAAATAACGAAAAAAAATTGCGGGCTGTCTCAGGGAAGTAAACACACTACTACTTGTAGTACTCTTTGACCCTACTGATACAGTTGATGATTCTGATAAAGTGTCAGTTATATCAGTATCGCCTTCCAAAACTGTCATATTGTGAAATTAAAACGTTTATGAGTCATTGCGATTATTAAAACTTTATATGGCTTATGGAAGATATCAAGGTGTAAAAATAAATATTTGTAAAATATAAAAAAATATGGAGCATATTTAAATACAATATTTTTTATTTACCTTCGTGGATGGAATTTCATAACAGCGCGGCACAATAAACACAGCAACCATAAGCAGCGAACTTCTAAGCGTGTCTGAGAAGTCGGCTTGGCAATAAGAGAGGAGATATTAAACTGCGCCATCTCACCCGCTGGGCCATCTCTCCCGCCGCGCCATCTCTCCTGCCGCGCCATCTCTCCCGGAATTACCCTAAACATTGATGTATGAAATGTCTTCGAAACAGTTTATCCAGAAAAACGATTTAAAAAGGCATTTACAGATCACACTGGAGAAAAACCATTAAAATGTTAAATATGATCTAAACAGTTCGTCCAAAAAGTATATTTGTAGACGCATTTACAAATTCACGCCGGAGGAAAATCATTCAAGTGTAAAACATGTTCGAAACAGTTTACGCAGCAAAAGCAGTTTAAAGTTGCACATAAAAATCCACACCTGAGGGAAACCGTTGAAGTGTGAAATATGTTTGAAACAGTTTACACGGAAACGCTGTTTATAATTCACACTGGAAAACAATCATTCAAGTGTGAAATATGTATGAAACTGTTTAACCATAAAACCGATTTAAATTAAGCACTTATTAAATCACCGTAAGTAACCATTCATGTGTGAAATGTGTTCGAAACAGTTTATCCAGAAAAATGATTTTAAAAAGACACAATACAAATAACACTGGAGAAAAAGCAAGTGTGAAATATGTGGGAAAGTTTTCAATGAAAAAATATTTAAAAGTACACTTGAAAATTTGTGATAATTCTCAGATTTAAAACAATAATTTAGGTTTTACATAAATATTTGATGAATAAATCGAGCTTAAAAATATATTTTTATTAAAAATTTAGAAATTTAAAATATTTTAGGATTATAAATTTGAGATATAATTTTATTGTCCTCATTCTAAAACCCAAAATGTACATGTTAAAATTAATGTTGATATAAACTGTAAACATAAAATATAACTTGCCTAAAAAGCAAACGAGTATTATTTCTAAACCTATGAATAATTTCATAACCTACTTAACACATTCGCGGACAGAGCAACAAATGCCGTATTTGAAGAAGGTTGCCAAATTGTCACTACCATATTTTTATAATCTTTATAGATGATTGAAACAAGTTGCTATGGGTTTGTTATCACTTTTTATGGTGTTTAAAAGAAAACAAGCGCGGTTGATGTTGCGTTGTCCCTGCAGATGACGAATTTTTAGTACATGGGACAAAGCTGCGTATGCAGCATGGAAAATTTTCGAAACAATTTATTTTTATTCTTTAAATATCTACTACAGACAAGGTTTTCAAACACAAATAAGTATAATTACTATCTATTTACATGGTATAACTCGAAGCACGGCACAACACAAAGTGGTGGTTGATCAGAACATGTTTTGCACATGGGTAGATATCAAAAAATTGCCACTTTTCAAGGTAAAAATGAAAAAATATAAAGCTAAAATTAAAAAAAAAGTAAAATATTGCTGTGACGTCAGATTCCAGGAAAAATTGCTGCAGCGCAGTTTATTTAAAAACCGACCTGTCAAACTGACATTTAGTTTTTGCCTTCCAGGATCTATAGGGCTTTACATATGAAGGAGTTGTCCCGTTTTTTTAAATGATTTTTTTGTTGAGAAATGTTAGAAACGGTAAAGGAATCGTTTTCGTTATAAAATGTATCTGCATATTTTGCACAAATTTTTTCTATTGACGATTTCTCCTCTTTATTAAGAGATTTTGTGTGTATTGTATTTAATAACCTGTCTACCCTGACTACCCTTATAGGTACCCTACTAAAAGAATGTACATTATAAGAAAATATTTGTTCTAGTTTCGGTTTAAAATTCTTTAATTTAATTTAATTTCCTTATCGTTTGTATTTAAAATACGTATTGGAATTTTGGCGTTGCAACGGGGGACCTGTAGCCATTCTTCTGCATGACAGTCCAGCAGCATGAAGTCTTCTTCTAACGGCCCATTCACTAACGTTGACATTTCTCACTTCTTCCAACTGATTTCGCAGTGAAACCGCAGTAGCTGTCCTATTCCGCAAACTTGTGGACACCAAAAAACGGTCATCTTGTTGAGTGGTAACTCTTTTTCGCCCAGACCCTGGTCTTCTAGTGATCACGCCAGACTCCAGAAAGCGCTGGTACACCCTTTGCACACTACAATGACTAGCACCAACAATTCTTGCAGTTTCACGTTGCCCCCGACCATCTTGTAACAGCGCAACAATCGGATCTAAAGGCATTATGGGCCTGTTAAATCACTACACTTTGCAATCGTTAGGTTTTACATAAAGAATCAACAGTAAACTGGAAAACAGGCAAGGGAAATGTGAATGTTCAATTAGCGTAAAGGCACATTTTTCATAAAAGTCGTATAAAAGTTGTATTCTAATAAATCGAATGACAGCTGTCAAGTCTCGGAAATCAATTGCTTCAACGCCTACTAATACTATTATGTCCTTCAATATTGATGCTAAAATTATTCGCAATTTCTGAAGTGACCTCAATTTTTTGCTCGCCAGGGTAACTCACAAAATGAAAACTCTCGACTACACATCAACGCTGATGCAACTCGACTGACGGATATGAGATTCGGGTAGTAAGATGCAAATAATCGACAGGGAAGAACCGAAGTATCGATTATAGTTTTAGAGAAATATGAATGGTTTAATGTGTACCACCGGCTCATTGTTGACCACGTTACCTTACTAGCGGTTATTACTCCGCCACAAATTTCCTCTGAATGATTAACATTAAAATACTTAAGAATTTCGCACCTAGCAGGAATAATAGTATATTGTCATAATCAGCATACAACGGTATTTATATTTTTGCATCTTTTTATTACAAGTGATAAGAAAAAAAATTATATTAGCTTTATATTTAATAAAAATATTTTTTCCAATTACACCGTCAATTTCACTTGATAATTCATTTAATACCAAAAATTTATGATTCAGCTTATATCCATTGTGCAGGTCAAGATTAATATTGCAAGTTCCCGTTGTATATGTTGATCCTGCAAAGCCCTGTATTTTTGCTGTTCTATTTTTATTTATATTACTTTTATTTTCTATACACGTCTACTAAAAATAACACTCAGTGACCCACCTGTGTCAAAAAACTGAACACTTTCTCGATTTTCTAATTGTTTATTTTTAGTTTGTACGACGTTATTCGTCATAAAGTAGCCATTATGCCGAGGGGGATTATGTCTGCCAGCCATAAGAACTTGTGCTCCTCTGTTTCCTCTACCTGAATTATTATGCTTATTATTACTTCGACCTCTATCATTGTAATGGGTGAAATTATTATTTCTCTAGTCATTATTTTTAGAATCAAAATTATACCTATTGCTATTTCTAAAATTAATTCTGCCTCGATGGATGAAAGAATTACTTCGTCAAATATTTGAATTATCTCGCATGTGGAAAATTTGCGAAGAACTTAATCTTGTAATCGTTTCTTCTTCTCTAGCCCCTACTATAGCATTTGCTAAACTGTTATTATTCCTAGCCTTAATAATTGTTTTAATTTGCTCATCTTTAAACCCATTATTAAACACATTAACAGCTATTTTTTCATTTACCTTCTGCTTGAGCTATTGATAAATGTATTATTAAGCCTTTCCAAATGTTTCTATAGATTTATCGTTTTGCTTTAAACTATGTAACTCTACAGATACTCTACTGATACTCTACTGATACTCTACTGACTTTTTAGTAATTAACTTATCCCTAATATCTCTAATAAGCCCTTCTTTAGAAGTATAATTTTGATTATTTAGTCTAAACTTTGCACCTTGAGAAAAACGTGCTTTTAATACATATTTAGTTAAAGCCTTTTTACCATTGGCGTCTAAAAAACTGTCACATAACTCAATTGCATCGATAAGTATTTTTATGGATGACTCAAAATTGGGATTGGCACAGGTGTCATTTGGTAATTGCTTATATATTGCAGCTATGAACATTACAAAAACACGTAAATGTAGTAAAATTTGTCACACTGAATGCACCTGAAGCGAGAAAAAGGCGTTTTGTGCAAATTTTCGCCCATTTTCAGAATAAAATTTTGCGTAACATGTCACGAATCTTCTGCGGGCTGTAGAGTGAACCTCTTCCAAGTGATGACCATCGCGAGTGCGTGATCTAGGCGTATCAATATTTTGAAGCTTAGGAAGTGTAGTGTAACCCACTGAAATAAAGAGAGACAACTTAACTAATATCTCTCTCTTTTATAAAAGTATGATAAATAAAATGGCGGCGTGATCGACTATGAATTGACTAGGACACCACGAGTGACCGACTGAAAGATTCGTTATCTATTGGCTACTTACGTGTTATTGAGGGAGTGGTAAAGGTTAAAAGAAAATATCTATTGATTTATATCTAATCTTTATTGAAAATATTATAGATGAAAGAATCAGAAAGTAAACATTTATAAGTATATAAAATGTATTTATAAAGATTAAATATAGATCTGGTTCGGTGCAGTAAAATAATTAGTTTATCAAATGAGGGGAAAGAACCAGCAAGAAAACCCCAAAGTTAAAATAAATACAATAAAACCAATCAAACGTCAATTTTGATACAAATGACAAATTAAGTATATTAAAAAAAAAACATTTAATTACTTGATGATTTAGTAAAACACAGGAAAATTTATGAAATAATGTTCAATACATTGTATAAAAAAAAATCTAATACTGTAAGGCAAAAATAAAATATTTAAAGAACAATAACTTATCAGATAACAAACATTGAGCATCACTAGGTTCAAACACACTCGATGCAAAACTAAAGAAGGGTTAATAAGTAAAAGGTAATGGGGAAGCTATACAGCTTTACTACCCACCTATGAGTTAAATAATCTGGCGACAAAATAAGGTAAGTTACCGAAACACCTATCCCGATGTCCCAGCCACGGGCGAAAATGTTATTATCAATCAACAAGGCATTTTACACTTTTAACTTAGATCTGCCAATGCTGTGATTATCAAAATAAAACACATAATGATAGGAATACAATATTACTTTTCCCTTGCAGAACTTTAAAAAATGACTGGAAAATAATTTCAAGTTCAAATATTAATTATAGCAAATTTTCCTTAGTAAAACCACAAAATATCAATAAATTTCAAAAATATTTAAATTAAAATATCAAAAGTATATTATTTTTAACTGAGTTGAATAGTAAATAAGGCATAAAATCAAATAAACTCGTTATTGGAATGCAAGCTTTTTATATGACAAATACAAAAAAACCGACAAGAGATAACATGAAATTACTTATAACAGTGAAGTTCAAATCTAAAAGAGTGAATTATCAACAAGTTAAATAATATATAAAGCACTTGAAATATAGTAATTTATTTAAATAAGAACTTACATTTTATCACAAATAAAACCTTTTTTTAAAAATCACCTGTACTTAATCACCGGCATTCTGACTCTCCGATGTTCGATGACTCTCTGCTTCTGCCCAGCGCATGAACGATTTTTGTTCGTTGGAATTTTATCGCGGTCAAAAACGATAGAATAGGTGGACGCTTTATATTGCCATTCAAGGTGAACGAAATTGAATACGATCCCTTTCAGAAGGTCTAGGAAATTGCTGACTAGCTCCTCTTTGAATAAAACGATTGACATTTTCTGGTTGGTGATTTTCTAATGCATTATATAGGCGTTCACTATTGCTGATCCCAAAAGAAGTTCAATTGCTATCTTGCGATACCATTTCACAGACTTTCGTAATGCAGTTGAGTAGGACTTCATTTGGTCCGAAATGTCTATGAAACCTTTGCTTTAATTGTAGTCAACAATCGCAGATGGCTTTTGTACTACTCCACCTCGTTGACGAACGTCCATCATTTTAAGGGTGTGTTTGGTACTTAACATGAATACATCTCTTTTGTCTTTCCATTTACTTACTATTACACCAGTGTTACTTTCGCTTCCAATTATCTCTCCTTTTTTAGTTTTGCTTCTGTCACTTCTTTTGGATTATGCCTCCGGTTCTGCCTCAAAGTTCCCACCAAATGGCCAGAATCTAACAAGTCATTAGATAAACCAAAAACAACACTTTTTTTCTTGTAGTTCTTGGGTTTTAGGTGTTGAGGAAATGAAACCCGTGTTTAAGTAAAGTAAAGCTTTCGGCCCTGCTCAGGGCCTTCTTCAGTAGTTTTTTTAATTTTTTTTTAAACATATTTGTACATTTGACAGTTTTTTCTGTGGTACATTTTATGGGGTATGTAATTAATATTTAAATGTTATTAGATCCTTTTTTTTTATATTATTCTGTAAATGAATTTTTGTCATTTTTGTCATTTTCGTGTCCGGTACTTGATATTGTGGTATCCGTTATTGATTTCTTCGATAGTAAAAAAAAAAACTTTAAAAAAGGAGGTTCTCCTTTTATAAAGTAACAATAAAAACAACACTCTCCGGAACCGATTGATTTTCAGTTTTGTCATTGCCATTATATATTTTCAGGTCATACGTAAATCCTCCATTCAAGCAAATTTTATACAATTTGACGCCAGACTTGTGTTTTTTATTTTTTATGTACTGCTTAAACGGGACAAGGATCTCGTCAATACACAAACTGTCACCCGGCACTATCACTTTTTTGAAATTTGGTATGAGTTTCTCCAAAATTGGTGTCAGTTTATAGAGTCTCAATTGTTTGTCACTGGTTTCGTTATCACTAAAGTGTAAATTAGCCAGTAACAACTCAAATCTGTTGCGCAACAACGCATTTTTAGACCAATAAGCACTTAGCTTTGGTAACTTTTTTAGTCCCATCCATATAAGTATAGAAAAAAAGGTTTTTACTTGTTTTTTGTTTGTATTGGTCCACTTATTTATTCTTGCTCTTGGGCCGTGTCCACCTTTAGTAATTTTTTGACGAGCGTATCTGTTGGTTTCTTCAACGATTAATTCCAAAATATCATCGTCCATGAAAAGTTGAAAAAAATTGTGAGGTTTTTTATCAAACATTTCAAAATATTCATTTTTAAAACATGAATCTTGAATATTACAGGGAATATTGTGTAACTTCTGGCTATCAACTTTTTTCCATGACAGTGGTTTGCCTTGGTCAGCACCCAACTCTTCTGAAGAACTTTCCTTCTCCGCGATTTGATATTGCAATATAACGGCTTCAATTATGTCGTCTATTCTAGAACTCCCGCCCGTATTTTTTGAAGACGAGGGCATATATTTGTTGCTTGGGAATAATTTGGGTTTCTTTATTTGTGGAATATCATTTGACGAATCACTGGAACTGTCATCGTCACTTGAGGCTCTATAGTTTTTATCACGGACACGATCATCACTGTCTTCGTCCGATAGAAATTCCTCCATGAAACGTTGAAGACGCACCCCGCACCCTTTCACTTTCGTACGACATTGTTTAAGGTGTAACAGTCGACTAGACACTGAAAAATTAACAACCGCGCAAGTGTACGGCATCGGAAAAGCTAAAACAAAAGAGTCGCGACACGATTTTGTTTACGTGAGAAGCAAGTGTGCACCATACGTCCACGTGAAGTAGAAATTATTATTTGGGCCACGTGGTGCATACTTGCTTCTCAAAAGTAAAAATGCCAAAAAATTACTAAAAACCTAAAAAAACAGTGTAAAACTGGAAAACAACAATTTAAAATGTTAATACATTTTTTACTTATTTAGTAATTTGGCTCAAAAAAGTTAATTTTTTATCTCATGGTGGCAGTCAACGTGTTAACCAGTTTATTACAATCTATAATTTTTAATATCTCATCCCAATTTTCTTGTATAGTATTAATTTCTACTGAACCAAAAACATATTCATTGATTTGACTATTGCTTTCACTTAGTGACTGTTCACCTAGCTCATCTGCCAAATTTTCATCATTACAAATAGAATTTACATTAAAACTTTTACATAATGAAGGAAATTGATTGCACCTTTTACACTTATGGCATATCTTGCCATACAGTGGACACCTGTAGCGCTGATGCTGAGTTCCACATTTACCACATCTACTTTGACCTGCTATTTGTGACTGGCTACTGCCTCCTGAATAATTTCTTGGAGGAATGTTCTGCCACATGCCACTTCGGTTTTTCTTCTCTATCTGTTGGCTAGTAGTGTCTTGGTCACTTCTGTTTTTATGATATAATGTATTTTTTCTTTTGATTTATAGGTTCATCTGTTCTTTCAACCTCTTTAGAAATTTCTATAGCTCTAGTCAAGTTTAACTCGGGTTCTCTTAAAAGTCTATCCTTTATTATTTGGTCTTTTATACCACTTACTCTCTCTTTGCAAGTCCCGAAATCACAGTTTACTGCTAGGGCTTTAAGTTCTTTGAAATAGTCAGCAAACGTTTCATTAGGTAGTTCGTTTCTGTTATTAAATTTATGAGTTTCCACACTCGGGTTACACTTTGGTAAATAATATTCATCTAATATTCTTATAAGTGTGTCTGGATCTCTTTTCTCTTCTATTGTCAGCTCCATATTTTTTACAACTTCCTTTGCTTCCTCCCCAACATAGTGTAATAGTACAGCTGCTCTTACTTGTTTAGGTTTTCCGCACAACCAGTGACCAATATATAAGTTTCAAAATTTATTTAAATTTC
The DNA here is from genome assembly GCA_927349885.1 of Psylliodes chrysocephalus. Taxonomy (NCBI): domain Eukaryota; kingdom Metazoa; phylum Arthropoda; class Insecta; order Coleoptera; family Chrysomelidae; genus Psylliodes; species Psylliodes chrysocephalus. The sequence goes on along the minus strand of OV651814.1, from coordinate 97,144,942 downwards.
TTCCAATTTACACCCAATCTCCCTCCATATTCGTAGGGGCCGGCATGGCATAACAATTCCATTTTTTTTTTTCGGAAATCCACGTGTTTCCTAACCTAATTTTTTTAGGTATATTGCCGAAAAATCTGTTTTCAGTTATTACAATCTATGGTTTACTAAATTTTTACTGACTGTCATGTTATAAGTTATGATTATTAATGAAACTGTAATAATTATTATTTACTGAGGTTTTATTAGTTAACTTACAAAAGTCGTTTTGTAACCTGTCTTCACTACCGAGATCACCAGAGAGAGAGAGAAAATGTATGCAACTCACCATACCGCAGGGTTTGAATGTTGATACCTACTGGTTAGGCAACATACAACATTGCTGGCATATCTTGCTTAACGTTAATTTCATCGTAGCTCATTTGAGATTCAATTAACCTTAATGTTGCTGCAGACTGGGGGCTTCTTTTGAAAAATTCCACTATTGACTTTGCTTTTACAAGAGTCTCGCTGATTTCTTTTAATTCATAATGAACGACTAAATTAATTGAGTGTGCGAAACAGGACAAGTGTTTCCACCCTCCTAATCGAGCTGTTGCGGACATATTTGCATCGTTATCTGTTACCAAAGCTGCCACTTTGTCGTATACATTCCACTCGGTCAAAACTCGTTCGGTTTCAGCTGTATGTCTTTCATTGTACTGAAAACAATCTAAAAAGTGCGCTGTAAAGTCATTAGATATTGACGTCCATCCAGTCCTGGATTTGTCAATAGGCCATATAGGCCGCGGCCTAGGGGCGGCAGCGTTCTAGGGGCGGCAGATTTCAGAGGACGCTTACTTGATTTCAGAGAATAAAAGTCAAACAAGTTCACTGGTTTTCTCATTGTTTTTTTTTTATACTAACACGTAAAATCCCTATAGAAACTCATTCCTATCGAAAATTATCAATCCTAGGTACCTACTGTTATTGTACCTATTTTATCTATATTACGACGATTTGGTTCAAGAATGTGTACATTTTCAAAGGCACATTTCCTCTAATAAAACTACAGAGTGTGCAGTGAAGCCTGGATCAAACTCACTACTGTCTCTCAACGTTTTTAAGGAATCAATCTCTGTCTAATGTTTACCCTAACTTGGATATAGCTCTCCGCATCGTACTTTCCACTCCGGCTACAAATTGTTCTAGGAAAAGAAGTTTTTCCTGTTTAAAACGCCTGAAAAATTATCAAAGATCTTCATTGTCTCAAGAAAAAAATTAATTCTTTAGCTCTTCTCTACATAAACTATGATGATATTATAGATGATTTTGGTAATAAAAAGTCTCGTAAAAAAATTATAATTCTTGTTTCTTTTTTATGCTCTTTCTTAATGACTAATTCATTCGTTTATTTAACTTTAGTATCTTCCTTACTACAAATGGAAAATTATTATTTTAGAAAGGTACATGGGGCGGTGAAAATAAAGTGGCCTACACTCATAAAAAATATAAATCCGGCACTGCGTCCATCTGTCTGTAATACTAACTGTTGCCAAAATAATTGTTTGCACATTCTCGCCTAATTTATTATATACCTGATCAAGTAAAACTTTTGAAACAGTTTTCCGAATAGGTAATTAAGATAGGTTTAGCATTTTAACCAAACGTATAAATTTCTCATTTTGTACCAATGAAAAAGGCAAACAATCGCAGGCTACCATTTTAACAATCTGATGACAGGGCCCGCTCTAGCTTTCATGTCATGTCACCCCGGACAAACAGACAATTTGCGTTTACGTTTAACAACGTATTTATTTGAGACATTTACGAGTTTGTTTTTCATAAAAGTTTTTTATCTTCCCTGCTCCAAGCCTCCCTGCCCCTCTCTGGTGGCGCCACTGTTGTAACGTGGTCGTTGAAAGCAAATATACATATGTATTGTCGTTACGTTGATCCCCATGATAGAGATTTTTCTTATCGTGTTCCATTTGTTTCGAAATAGGTACCTCAAACAGTTTGTTTTAAAAAAAGCGTTTAATACATATTTACTATTGCTATTCTTATTTTACTCGAAATATAATCCAGAGCATTTATAATCGTGTTAATTTTTATATTCGCGCATTTGATGGTCCGGTAATTATTTTCCCGAATACTTAGATGATACACGGTACGTTGCACAATCCTATAGAAATTCGAGTATTTTTGACTTGTATCTAGCATTCGTATGTCCGCCATATTTGCAGATCTGCAAAGTTGCAGACGTGGTGCATTTTCTGTAATCTCATACTAAATGTCTTCGTTTATAAAGATAAGTTAGGTCACATACCTGTTATAAACGATTTAAAGTAGATTAAAATTGTATATTGGTATAAAAAATAACTTCAAAATATATTCATTATCCGAGAGGCTCCTTAATAGGCTCATAAGGAGTAATAAACTGGTGGTCGGGTCCGACAGTCCGCTTAATCCCTTAGAGTGAAATTTACTTTATTTTAATTAAATCAAATGCTGTTTAGAAATCCTTAGTTCATGCAAATTTTACCAATAGCCTATACAATGGTTTTAATTTATGTGTCAAATTTGGTATACATTTTGAATAATAATTCACCATACCAAGAAAAGAACGAATTTCTGTTAAATTTTTAGGTTCAGTTATTTTTGAAATAGCTTCAACTTTTTTTATATCAATTTCTAATCCAGCTGCAGATATTTTTTGCAATACAATGCTGAAAAAACATAGTTTTTCAATTTAATTTAAACCCAGCTTTAGATGCTCTTTTAAAAACTTCTGCCAAATTTTTTAAATGTTTAGCATCATTTATCCCATTGTCTAAATAATTTACTGTACCTTTACACCTGCAGTACTTTTTCTACTATGCGTAAAAAATGGTTTGGTACCAAGAGGAAGTCTTTTTATTTAAAAAAATTCCATAAGGAGTACTCCAAGCCAAGAGTTCTGATGTTTTCTCATCTACTTCCAATTGATTATAGGAATTTTTAAAATCTAGTTTGGTGAACTTTTATCCACCTTTCAATGCCGCAAAGATATAATCAATTAGGGGTAGAGGGTGGTTTGAATCTCTTAAATATTTATTAATGGTTATTTTATAATTTGCACATATACTAATATCCGTGCCATTTGCTTTAAGTACAGGTACTAAAAGAGTACCCCATGCAGCATTCTCCACTTTTTCAATCGCCCCTTCCTCTTCTTATCTATTTAGTTCTAATAGAACTTTTTCTCTAAATACAAATGGTATTTGATGCGGTTTTTTAAAAATAGGACAAACCGTTTGCTCTGTCTCTAAATGGACCTGTTCCACTTTATATTTTCCTAGTTCACCATTAAAAAGTTCCTGAAAATCTGTTAACAAGTAACTTAATTCAGGTGAATTGCCAGTACCATTAATATTTAAATCATTAACCTCAACACATTTACTTATTTGTTGTTATCGTACCCAATAAAGATAACTTAAAAAAATATCACGACCTCAACCACCACTAAATAAACAATTTGGGTAATTTCTCCTACCTTTAGTGATAACTTAATTTGCCCTTTTGGCTTTATAATTGGTCCATTATAATATTTTATTCTTATACTACTAGATTCTATTTAAAAAATGTTTCATACCTAGTGACTGGTATACAAGATACCCCTGCACCTGTGTCCTCCTTCATAGTAATAGGTATATAATTTATTATAACTTGAACAAATAAGGGGTTAACATACCTATTGATATCTAAATTATAAATATTAATATTCATCATCTCCACTATATCATCCTCCGAGGTATCCTCGGGTTCTACAAAATGATTTCTTTTTATTTTACATGTTGCCGAAACGTGACCTTTTTATACAATATTTGCAGACATATTTCCTAAATTTACATACCTTAAAATCGTGATTACTCTTGTTACAATAAAAACATAATGCTTCATTTGTGTTGAACTTTCTTTGTAAACTGCCACTAGCTTGTTGTCGACTCTGAGATGAAGTCCTTAGGCTTTGCATTCTTGTTCTTTCTACCACACGTAGTTCAATCTGCTTGGCCTCTCGAATTGCTGCTTCTTTGACTAACGCGATTTCTACCAAATCTTTTAAATCTCTGTCCGAGTGCTCTTCACATAATCTATCAAGAATCGAGCCTGATCTCATGCCTACCATAAATTTGTTTTTGACATCATTTTATCACCAAAATCATATTGGACAGTTATGTTTATCACCACTGTCACCTGGAAACAGTTATTCAAATAATAAAAATGAATGTGTAAACCAATTTAAATTTTAAAATATTATTAATAGTAAATAATAATGATTTAGCAAGTTGTGACTCTCCAGAAATATTTATATTTTGGAATAAGGATGACAAAGAACTTGGTGGACAATAAGCACTGATGATGGCAACATGCCGAAAGCGCTTTGCATTTAATAATTAAAAATTTTGCACGAAATACAAGTTAAATTATGTTTTTGACTGTAATATAACACTGGTTTACCGACTCCTGTCCTTGTTTTAGGGAATCAAAGGAAACCCTCCTTGTAGTATTGCAGTTTATCTCCAACAAAATATGTAATCAATATTTAACAATAATTAGCAAATACTTAAGAAGAGGATAAGAGAAAGCTTCGTGGGTTATTCTTCTCGGTCGTCCTCTATACCCGTTGCCAGTCACGTCACTCCGCTGTCCCGCTTGTCAGCAGTGGGATTCTCATGTTCCAGCTCAGCATATCTCGAGACGCTTATCTTCGTTCGACAGGCTGCGATTCTTATGTTATGTCTCTCTCTATTCAACACGTTACGTGTTGAGTTGGCACATAAGAATCCCTGCGCATATCAGCTCTTGCCAGACGGTTGTATCTACTAGCAAAAAGAAAAATACAAAAAAACACAAAAATGTATAAATTAAAATCAGTTGTCATTCTTGATATCTTGCTGGAGGAATTTTCTGACATGGTGGATTTCTTCCTATTTCTACTGTACAGAGAGTTTCCTTAACCATTACTGGTCCAAAGACTTCTATTGGAATGGTCTGTTTCTGTTCGTTTGTTCCTGTTTTTGGATCTGTAACTCGTTCATCGACAACCTCAGCCACATTAGGAATATTTGATGATTCAGATCTTCGTTTACGTCATTATATGGTTTGGAATCTTGTAACATGTGAGTACTAACAGATCTGTGATGAGAAAGAATGTGTGGTCGAAACTGGTCAGCATGTTTGCGTTTTCAGAAGTGGCGTAGCTCAGTGCTACACTTTCAATGCAAAGGAAAAAATCTATTGTATATATTATAATGACACAAATTTATCCACACATGTAAAAGCATTTTTATAATTTGAACTGTATTAAACAAAATATATCCAGGTGCAAGATGAGGTAAGTAATTTTCTACATTTTCAAAAAATAAACATTCCAACTGGTAAATGTATTGGTAAAAACATCGGTTGGTGTTTTTAAACTTCCAAATAATGATTTGATATCATAAGCTTTCAAATGAATAAAAATATTGCTGCTATCTAAAACGGAAGTTGCAGTAGGACATTGTTCACAAATGTTACAACTATGAATTCGAAGCGATTTGTGACAATTTCTGGAGGTAAACGCTTTAAAACTTGTTCTCTGTCAAGTGGAATAATGCCACAACCACGAAAACCAGCCTTAATGTTATCTTCCAATTTGTCTGCAATATTTAACAAAGCTTTTCTCAATAATCCTGGAAATTCTGGTTTTGGGATAACTCCTCTATTTTTCTTCTTCCACTCGTCCAGAGTTTTTCTCTACGATTGCTTAACAGGCTTGAAAAATGCAGTGTCAAGCGGTTGTGTGAGATGCGTGCTGTTTGGAGGAAGTAAAACGAATCTGATGTTATTTTTTTGACATTCCATGATGACATTTTGGGAGACATGTCTTGCCAGATTGTCACCAATAACAACCTTCGGCCCTTGAAGTCTTCTGAAGTAAGCTAATGCTATTGTTAAAAACCATTCTTCAAATTGGTTCGAATCGAGCCATCCACTCTTAGTATTTCCATATCTAGTACCCTGTGGCCCATCTTTCACCCAGTTTTGATAAAGATGCTCTGATTTGAATACCACATATGGGGGAGGGGGGGGGGGGTAACATTTCACCAGATCCGCTGATGGCAAACATGACAGATGTCGATGTTTTACTGGAGTCAGGAATACGGTCTGCATGTTTGCTGGAGCTACGAATTACGACTTGCTGATGGCCAGGGTCATCAGTAAAGTTTGTCTCGTCATAATTAACGATATGCGAAGGAGGAACATTTTCTAAAGATGTATTCAATTCATCAAAATTTGAATTGATTAATTGTCTATCAACTGCAGCCCTTGCTTGTTTTATATTCTCCGAAAGTCTCAGTGCTAAATTATTTTTGTGGCGAATCAGAAAAGATTTGATCCAGCCCGGCCCTGGCAATTTATTGGTAAATCTTCTGATGCTACACCCCTTTTATCATAATACTGTTTCACCAAAATACGGACGTCCATTGGTTCTAATGGGAATCCCCAATCGGCAAGACACATCAAAGAACTAACAATTTTATTTTCTTCAACGTTCGTTATGGCTAATTGTCCACCAGGTTTTTTCACATGCTGAATTATTGTATTTTTAGGTATTCCGTATTTAATCTCTAGATTTCCATAGCTGGTTCCTTTCTCCAGCCTTTCTTGAACAGCTTTCTGCAGCTTTTTGCTTTCATAATTATGATATGGCCTAGAACCAAGCCTCTTGATATATTTTCGGGGCATGTCCCGAGTCACCCTGAAAAGAACTTGAGATTAGATTTTCTAACGATAAAAAAAATTAAATTTAGCAGCATAAAAAAATCTTAAGACAACATTGAGAACGTGTCAACTGAGCGAACAAAACAAATTTCATAGCAAATATCACTTACCTTCCAATAGTTCAACACCACAATTTATCGACTTACGAAAACACCCATTTTTCTGCCGCTCTGTCTAATTTTTTTTCGCGAGAACGAAATGTTATGCAGCTGTGACGAATGAGACACTAACAACAAATAAGTAAACACGACTCACTGACCGAATTCCGCCGCCGGCCCAACGTATGCGTCCTCGCTACAATTTTTTTTCAGAAATGGCGTACACTTGTCCCAAGTCAACCGGCTTTTCCTTGTCACCCCGTTTGACGGTAATCAGCCACGTACGTAAACGCATTTTGTTCAGGAAATGCCATTCTGTGATAATCACAATTACTTATTCTAAAACTGACTGGTGATTGATGTTCAAAGGCAGAAATATTTGGTATAGAAATATTTCATACGATTGTGCTAAACACGATAAGATATTTTCGAATTGATCCTAACAATTCATAAACTTTGAATTAAAAAAACTAGTAAAAAAATAATTGATTTAACCTTCTTGTAAGAATGTATTTGACATTTTTGGTTTTTAGATAATTCCATAATTGTAATAGTAATTGAATAGTAATTTTCCAAGCCTTAATAAATTTGCAATACCTTGTATTATTAATCCCTGTGAGATTCATGACAGTGATTTTATCTAGAAGCGAATCAGTTTCATTCAATAAATCAATTTGATTGATATGTTTCTGCCGAAAATCCTTTTTTATATTTTGGTTCACTATTTAACGATGATGAATTAAACATATTAAACAATTTATTAATATGAGAAATGAATGTCACTGTATCAGAAGCATCTTGAAGCAAACAATTAAATGTACTGTATGTTTCCAAAACTGCTGCAATGGTGTAGCACTTAAAACTTGTGTTGCAAGTTTGACTTCCATTTTTTCAAAATTTGTTGGCTTAATATGTGCCTGCGTAAGTTTAGGAGCTAAACGATTTCTTAGAAGTATATCTTTACCATAAAATTGATTAATATAGTTCCATGAAGTCTTTTTGTTATCCCAATGAATTTCATTACGTAGCATATTATTTCTCACTGCTTTAACAAGGTGAGGAGGATCGAAATAATTAAAAAAAAAATTTTCGGCTAATGTAAAACTCGGTGTTTGTGGAGTAACGGCCAAATATTCAGATAGTTTGATCCCATATCAAAAATTGGGACGACCACATCAAAACCTATAATATCCAGTTCTTTTATGAAAATTTCTAATAATGTTTTTCTTTGGTTAACTGGTCCTGTTGTTGGCATAAATGCAAACCCTAATTATTGCTTCCAATTTGGTTTGATTTCCCTAGCCATAATTACAAAGGCACTATTAGCAACTTTTGATGTTCTATTTATGCCGTCATCCTCAAAACCAATTACATAATCACGACCGAAATTATAAAACAAATTGGATTTAATGGACATTTCGTCTATACACAAAGAACAAATACGATCATCTGGGTTCATGTTGTGAACTTTTAACTTTAAAAAATCAAACAGTTGTTTATTGAAACCAGCTGTAAAATGTGCATTTTCTGTAAATTTTTGGAGAACTCTTACTGTCGGTAAACAAAAAGTTTTTGTAGATGTCTGTATGCTTTTGGTCCAAGAAAATATAGGAAAATGTTTTTAAATTCGTTCGAATATCTTTGACCTTTTACAACTCTGTTTAAATTTTGTATTTGCACTAACAAAATTAGCTACTGTAGGGGTCAAAAATTTATCGCATAATTTTTTAAAATCTTCTATTTTAGGTTGTTTGGATATTATACTTGACAGTTTTTCGATCTCCTTCTTTTGTTTGTTTCCTTCTATAAGTCTGCAATTTGCTTACACATTTTAGTTTTTCGGGGACTGTTTTGTGACAAAGATAGAGAGGTTTAAGTTTCTACTGATGAGTTTAGTGGAGACGAAATTTTAGGTAATTCTGGGTCTATTGTTATTACTTTAGGAAATTCTGGCAGACATGAAGATTTGTGCAGTGAAAATAAACATTTACATAATATTAGTTCGTCCCCTTATGAATGAACCCCAGAAGCTCTGAAGAGCTTGTGCGGGGAAGAACTGATATTATTATTTTCCATGGCGCTGCGGGGTCACTTACAAATAATTGATGACGCCATTTCACTTGCAGCTAAGAAAAACCCGGAAAACCCCGCTCACCACAACAACATTTAAATGCAGTTACTTTACCTATAATATCCTGAAGGATTTTAATAGTTTTTTGAGGTTTTGATGTTTTAGAACTATCTTCAATTTCTCTTTTACAACTCGCAGAACTTGTTTATGGAGTTGATAGAAATTCAGAAGGATGTAATATTTTATAATTTCTTGGTAAAGCTGATACCAATAGTCTCTTTTTTCTGAGTTTGTAAACATAAAGTCTTCAAAATGATCACTACAAATGCGACGAGTTTTATTTAAATGTCCACTATTGCTATTTATTAGATCACTCCGACCACAAGCAGTTGCCCATAAATTGCACCTAAAAGTCCACATATTATTAAGAAGTGATAGGTACTGAACCAATCACCAGAAAACTACAGTAGACATGACATGAATTAAGCTTAAATTTATTACCGTGTTCACAGTAGATACCATAACGAGGTATATTTTTCATTTCACTCATGATTTGTCTATAAAAGAAGACTAGACACAAATACACAATGGTTCTTGTCCGAAAATGCACCCAACGCTTTGTCACGACCGGTCCTGATTGATTTGAATGTCACAGAAATATGTCACCTAACTTATAGCATCCTAAGCAAGGGGGTCACATAAAAAATTAAATTTTCACGCGATTTTAAGGTATCATTGATTGTCTTTAATAAATTTAAATTATAATAATATACTTTAAAATTGTTTTGTAATATTTTATGTTTAGCAGTTTTAATTATGCGTTATTTATATGTAACATCTGTGGTAGCTAAAAAATGTATGTACATTTTTCATTTGACTTAAAGTTCAATGTCACATAACATCAGAAAACCTAGAAGCATCAGCAACTTCGCATAATGAAACAACTTTTGCCTTCGGAACTGCGCAAGTGGAAACGAGTTGCTATGAGGGACCTTTAAAAGGGTAAGGCCATTTATCTCTCTCTTAATTTTGTTTTTATTTGTCAAGTTTCGCATCTGGGTAATCTGTGTCGATGCTTCGAATAACCACAAAATATACACTTGTTTCTTTTTGTCGATAGAGTTCTGTTTAAATACTGCTTCTGCTTTTGGTTTTCTGCGTGTATTTTTGTTTTGGTTTACGTTTACCCGATTTATTTGGGCCACTTCTGTTTGAAATATTAAGGAGAGTCTCTTACTGTGAATTGACGCTTGTTTTAACTGTAAGGCATGTGTCTACGTTTTTTAGAGAAGCTTGATTGGTGGTATAATTGAGAATAATTTCTTGTTGCCATTCTGCATTATTAACGCCGATTACTAGTTGGTCTCTTAAACGTTCATTTAGATTTCCTCCAAATTCGCATAAACCGGCTAACCCGCGTAACGCTGTCATAAATTGCGTGTTCGTTTCATCTTCACGCCGCCACCTAAGGCAAACGCGACACTTTTGGATAACAAATACGTTTTTCTACCATAATATTTTGTTAAAACCTTAACTAAGTCTTTATAGGTTTTGTCAGTGACCGGTTCTGGTTTGAAATGGTCTACTTATATTTTAAAAGGTTCAGAGCCTACTTTCGCAAGTAACAGGTTTCGTTTTTCTACCTCCGATTGGTCAAAACCATAGATAGAAAGCTCGACTTCGAATCGATGTAGGGGAAGTGTGCCTGAGATGGCATACTTTTTTGAGGGCTGTAATTTTTTTCTTTATGACCAAAAAAATATTTTTATGTTGGAAATATGTAAATAAGTTATAAATAAAGCAAGTTTTCACAAAACTTAACCGGTTTTTTTGTATTAAAAAAAACATGGTATGCCATCTCATGAAAGTAACTATTGATGAGATGGCATAGTAATAATAAAAATATGACACTGGAACCGTAGTTCCCTTGATAGAGACCAGGAGTAAAGTTCATTACAATAAATACAAGGCGAGTCCTCCTCATCTAGGTCAAAATCCTCGGCCTGCTCATCTTCATCCTCATCCTCTATAACACATTTCATTTTCATAGTTCTCTCCGAATTTCTCAGAATCCCTTCTTTTTTATGCTTCCTCGTCCTGCTCAATATCTACCAATTTTCTTCTTAACAGTTCTCGCCGCCTTTCTCAGCATCACGTCTTTCTTTTGTGTTCATTTTTCAATATTTCCAATTCAGGGGTTGTTATTAGATTTCCATGTGATCCTTTTTTTCTTTTTGGTCGCACAATCTCTGCGACTTTTGGCATTGGTGAAATGTTCTTGGAAACATGTTCTGAGAACATAATGAAGGACCTGGCATTGCTATTTTCGTTAGAGACCTTGGTAGATTGGTACCAAGTTTGTCATGACGTTGACTTCATTTAAATGACCATCTTGTATTTGATTTTCGTCCCGATTGTCATCTTCTTTAGCGTTAGTTACTTCTGCGGCAGCAAACATCCAATCGAGCTTAGAGCGATAACTATTAAATTGTTCATTTAATAGTTAAAGCATTTTATCTGGATCCTGTTCAGATTTCCTATTTCCTATCTTAACATTTTAATCCTTTTTTAGCTTGGCTATATCTAGACGGTTTTAAATTCCTCTCAAGACGTTTTTGATTAATCTCTAGACGTGATTTAGATTTATCGCTATACGTTTTTGGGATTCAACTCTAGACGTTTTTTGGTTCCATCTCAAGAAGGTTTTTGTTCAATATCTAGACAGTTTATGTTCGAATACTGAAGATCAGTCACAGTGCAGAATTATGCAGAATTACGAATAAGGATCCCGAATCCCTTGTAGAAGTTGCCTGAAGAAATACCATGTTATAGATTTACATTCCGTATATTACCTAAGCTTACCGAAAGATAAGTGCTTTCTCAATAAATCGTTTAAATTTGAATTTATTTCAACTTATGTGAACTCGAATTTGATAGCTGCCTTATCTAAAGCATGGTTTAGATATTTGTTAGTGGTTAGTGATTTTCTATATTTTTATCACTAATCTAGAGTCAAGTGTAGTAAGCTGTAAATATAGTGGGTCCCAACTTCTTTGTCAAAGTTATTCGAGTTATTTAATAACCTAACCCACGCCCTATCAATTGAGCTCAAACACATATAACAAGTAGATAGAATAACTAGTAATCACGTTACACCATTTAACCAGATCCACGCAGCCATTTTAGTTTTAGTAGAAAATCGATGAGGGATTTGTTTTTCTTCCGCAATTTGAAATGCCAGTTTGCGGACATCATCCGTTGTTAGTCCAAAAAACATGGATTCCATTTTTTTAATATGTTGGACCAGTTCATTTTCTTGATTTTCATTGAATGTGGTTTTGTGACCTCCTAACTAACCTTTTTCCAGCCTGCCTCCTTACTTGCCCTACGTTCTTAAAGTCCCAAAAGGGACATTAAACGTTTTTGATGCTAGAAGCCACCCCATACGTTTCGCTTTCACAGCTAAGATGGCTTCCTGCATATTATTTTCATCCCATGACTCTCTATTTGACTTTCTTTTGTAGCGACCCATGTCTAAATACACAATATTTTAAATTAATAATTGAGTTGCCATCTCATAAATTGTACGACTATTTTCAAATAACACAATTTTTGCTAAAAACCATTTTAAACTAGATATTTGATAACCTAGATATAATCTTAAATAAATTCTCTATCTTAAAACAAGTATACCATCTCAGGCACAATTCCCCTTCTTCTTTTTTGACTTGAGGAATTTCGTTGTGTAAGCAGTTTTTTCCTTCATTATTATGTAATTTCTTTCACTTGGGTTGTCAAGATACTCCTGTGGGGTTTTTCCGACTTCGTACCACTTCTGTGCATTCAAGATCCCACCAATGTTTGATATTTTTTATACCCTTTTTTGGGATCGCACTTCTTGAAGCTAGTTTAATTATTTTTGTGAGTTCTTTGTAATTTTTGATATTATTTAGAATAATGATATTTTTGCCGCCACTTCATGATATTGTTACCAGTTTGCTTTATTAAGGTCATACCTGTTTATATTTCCTTTTATATTGTTAGTCAGGGTAGATGGTTTACTTAAACTAGTAATAAATTCTATACTTATGGGGAATGCTCACTTGATCCGCCCATGTCTGGTAGGGTTTTCCACACATACTTTGATTACTATACGGTGCGAGAGAGAGGTCCGACACGCCCAACATAGGACGCGGCCATTTTGATTCCTATGCCACAGTTTATAGCTAAAGAATCAGATCGCTCACTTTGCGTCGGCACTTTTCATCTCAATGTTCCAGTTTATACACGGCGCAACTCGGATAATACAATATATGACAACCGCCTATAATAAAATAGCAGTCTTCTGCGTATCCTGAATTTGTATCCCTGGAGTGGATGTTATTTTGGAACTTTCAACTGGTCCGAGTGAGCTAACTGATTCTTTAGCAATAAACTGTGACTCCAAAAATAATATTCACTACCCAAGCTAAATAATGTGTTTACCCGCTAGAATAATGTGATGATTACCTTTTGGTGGTGTAACAATTCTTAGGATTAATTACTATCTTTAATTCCAAGTTAAACACGTTGACAAGACGGCGACTTTTTTATTACAAAAAATACAGGTTTAAACGATAATATTTTGAGAAATTGTTTTTAAAAATGGGTTTGGAGTACTGTAAAGAATGGTGGAAAGTCTAGAGTTTGTTTTACCTGCAACTTATTCTCTCTTAAAGGCTGTAAGCCTATTAATGCTTGTAGGTTGCGGTTTCCTGATCGAAATTTCGGGGTTCCGTTTTAGGAACCTTTCAAACCATTCTTCCAGCTGCTTTATTTTTTTTAATGAATGGGTTTTTTATATATGGTAAATGCATATTGCTTAATTTCATTGCTAAACAATAAAATATTTTGAATAAATTTATTATTTCTGCAACTAGCTCTTTTTCTTGTTTTGCTGAAAATACGGGTTTCTTTCCCATTATAGGTAGTGCAGTGCTTTTATTTTTAAGACGATCCTGTAATGTAGATCTTGAAATAGAACATCTCAAACTAACTTCTACTATCCAGGAAGCCTTTTTTGAGATACAAGTATAGTGTCTTGGCATCTGAAATAAATAATTGCTTATAAACCATATAAAACATACCACCTTTTTCTTCCCTAATTCAAAAATAATATTAATAAGCAAGTGTGGTGGTAATTCCGGCCGGCCGCTATTGACCTCAAAATAGTGGACGGTTTTACCTCCATCTACAATGTAAAAATAAGCCATGAAACTACTATCTAACAAATAAATAACATTTAATCTACAATATAACATGTTCTATTTGCCTTAGAATTGGTCACATTTTTATATCAACAAATATATTTTATTTTAATACACAAAATCACAAACGTGGATTATAGCGCGCGAAATAACACTACAAGTTGTATTTCTATTTAAAGTATGGAAGATATATTTGACATTCATAATGACGATTTAGACACCTTGGAGATAATCGACTATGGATTTCCGAGAAGGATTAATAGAAGACCAAATTATTTTGAGAAAATTGACAATATGACATCTTTTAAAAGATTTCGCCTTTTACAAGTATTAGAAATTAAAAATTTAAAAAAACCAACTTCAAAAATGTGCCAAATTTATATGGAACCACCACTGAGGTACCCCCTTACTAACAAAAAACGAATCATATAAATCGGACAAGGTGGTAAAGCATTATCGCTAAACATATATAAAAAATGAAGACTGAGGATTTTCTCATGGACCCAATTATTAGATTTTGACCAGATATATATGGGACCACCCCTGAAGTACCCCCTTCTAACAAAAAAATAATCATTGAAATCGGACACCGTGTTAATGAATTATCGCTGAACATACATAAAAAAAATATCGCGACGAATTGATAACCTCCTCCTTTTTTGAAGTCGGTTAAAAACAGACAGTTTTGCAACTATTGCAGCAAATAGAGAATAATTTAGAATATCCTGACGAACAGTAAAGAATAAACGATATTATTTAATTATTATTAACATAATTTTGTTTACAGAAATAATAGTGTAAGTCCAATAAATCAGTTACTTTGTTGTTTACGATTTTACTCAAGTTCCGGGCATTTGAGTTCAGTAGCTGATTTTATGAAAATAGATGTTGCAACGGCAAGTAGAATTGTGAGAAAGGTATCCACTTTACCCCAAATACTTTTGAATGCCAGAGGAAAGACATTTAATTACTGAACCGGCTAAATTTCATAACATGCACAGCTTTCCTAGAATAATTAGTACAGTAGATGGTACACATGTTAGAATTAATTCACCAGGTAATAATCTATCTTGGCATAAAAATATTTTGATAAATTCATTATGTTTCTTTGTTTAACTGTTATACGTTTTCTTTATTTGCTTTCTTATTTTAGGTGGTTATGACGCCGAAATATATCGAAATCGAAAAGGATATTTTTCTTTAAATGTACAAGTAATGGCTAATGCTGACTTAAACTTTATAGAATCAGATGTGGTAGCTCGCTGGTCAGGATCAGCACATGATTCGACTGTCTTTGCAAACAGTCGTATTCGAGCCCGTTTTGAAAATAATGAGTTTGAAAATTATCTTATACTCGGTAAGCATAAATTCAGGTAGCCTAACATTTGTATTGTTTGCATTGTATATATGAAAATAAACCATATGTACAATTTTAGCAGACAGTGGATACCCTTTAAAAAGTTATTTAATGACTCAAATAGAAATACCCTATTATCGTGGAGAACAGCAATATAACGATGCCTTAACCAGAACAAGAAATCTTGTTGAACGAACAATTGGCATCTGTAATTGCTTATGGGCTAAGATTAAAAATAGACACTGTAATGAGTATTATAGTTGCCACTGCAGTGCTGCATAACTTGGCAAGAAACATGAATGAACCAGAACCACCTTTACCTGATGAAATTGCTGAACAAGAGTTGAATTATTTAATAGATGCAGAACATATTGAAGTGCCTTATCAACAAAATCCTCCTGTGGCACATGCTCAACTGGAAATTATTAATTATTTTGCCAACTTGTTGTAACTGATAATTAAATTAAAAAACACTTTTAACACAAAATATTTATTTTAATTTTGTATTCCATAAAATTATAACAAATGAACAAACAAAGACTTCCTGTAACTACCAAAAATATGTTGACAAATGTTAATTTTCTTTAACATTACATTGCTTCCTTTTCAACAATATATCTTATTTCAAAGCTTCCTTACGAAGCTCGTGCTCTTCTCTTTCAAATTCTATGCTATTCTTTTATTTAGATTTTTCATAATTGCTTATTTCTATTCGATTTTCTAATAGAACAGAATATTTTTCTGCAACATCTGATGTTGTCAATGCTTTCACATGTACAGCCGGGTGCGAGCGAGTTTTTCTAATTTCTCTTTTGCGACTAGACACACACTTAATTTCTGTTGGTTTACTTGGACCAGCAGACTCATGGAGCTTCATGCTACAGGTTTTGTTGGTAGTACATACATCACTTTGCTGGTTCATATTTGTCTGTATATAAGCTGACTGTCATTTTATGTGTGTTTACCTGGACCAGCAGAAATATTGGGCTCCATGCTACAGGTAGTGTTGATAGTATACAAATCACTGTGTTGGTTCTTATTTGTCTGTATTTTTCTTACCTCTAATTCTTTATCTTCATTTATACTTTTCCATCCACTTCATAGATGTATTCATTGTCGGCGTTGTTAGTTAGGACCTAAAATAGAATCAGTTTATATTTTTATGAAAAAAAAAAAAACTCCTCAAACAACTCACCTCTGTGGCATCCCCGTCAAATGGGTTTTTTAATCCATGAACTGTTTTTTAATAAATTATAGATAATATTAGTTCATCGGAGGGATCAATGTACTGCTTTCAGCTGCCTTTTGTTTTCTTATAATCTTCTTTTGGTTCTCATAATACTTTTTTAGAGATTCTACAGATCTCTCCACTAAATCTGGGCATTGGGCATTAAACTCGATCGCAATTTTCGCCCAAGTCGGCTCTTTTTCCTTTTGGGACACTCCGTCTGTTTGCTTATTTTCAACGACATTTTTGTACTTGTAGGCAATATTTAATAAATATTGTTTTTCCCTATTAGTATAGTTTGCAGCTCTTTGTCTTTTTTATCCATTTTATTACAAAAAACGGCAAGAAGTAACAAATTAACAAATATTTAAAATTAATTCTGATGCCTTGGTAGGATTCCCCACTCGACCATTCACTGTTGGGTTCTAATTAATAGTGCTGTTCCTAAAGTGGCGCTGGGAAAAAGTAATAAAGCCTACACAGAACACGAGGCTAATGTCCTTAGTAGTCGATGCCGATGAAACCAAAGTAAAAAAAACTAATTTGAAAATATTCGTGACAATGACAAATCAATTCAAAGGATGATAAGTGACAAGTAAAAAATTATAAAAATTCCCTAAATAATTCCATTGATGCCAAACTGCATCCTAGCCTAACTAAACCTAGTCATACACGAAACGGTGCAAAATATTTTTTACGCGTGCTTAAAAGTTAAACCATACTAGTAGGTATGATTTGTAGATGGTGTGGCGGCGCAGCGCAAATGTGCAAGATGGCGGTTTGCCCATAAATGACATTGCTTGCGATTGATGATCCCTTTACGTATAAATTTCGACTCGTCTGACCACAAAATTTTGTTTAAAATCTCGGGATCTTCTTGAATTCGTACCAATAACCATTCGCATAATTCAGTTCGTCTTATTTGATCACCATCTCGCAACTCATGAACTTTTCTTTGTGTATAGGGATGCCATTTATTTAGTGCTAAAATTCGTTGTATTGACCCTCGACTAATATTTAAAATATCTTGAGCCATTTTAATGGAGGCGTGAGGATACGCAGTAAAATACCCTAATACGTTAATTAGATTAACTTCTTCATCTCGGACATAATGTTGACGGTTTCTTCCCGGGTTTTGTTTAAAATTATTCAAAAAGTTAGCTTCGATTCTATCAAATTTCTGTCTGTTCATTGGTGGTAAATGAGGGTATCGTTCATTAAACATGCGGCAGGTTCTACTTTTGATTCGATTACATTCTCCATGAATGTAAAATAAATTAAGAATATCTTGGTTGGTATATTCTTCAATATTTTCCATATTTTCCATATTTTGAACGCAAAAAATACACAACTTAAATACATAGAAATATGACAATTCAGTTTGTTGACAGATTGTTGTTTAGCATATTTCCACGGCATACTAAGATAAAAAATTAAAATGTAAAACTATACTATAGGGACCGTGCGTGAAATATAGAGGCAGCACTACTGCCAAAGTTAGCCCTCTCTAGTGTTTAATTTTAGAATTAAATGGGGTAAACATTGCAAGTAAATAATAAAGGATATTTTTTAAAATATTAAATATAGTTAAAAATAGATACCGGCCCGTACCAAACAATCGTGTACATGGTCAAAATGACATAAAACGTGAAACATTATTAAAATCTGGACATGTATATACATTTTAAGCAAAAAGATTTAAATGGCTAAGTGACAATAAATTGTAAAGTTGTACCTTAAACAAGTGTATCCAATGTAAAAATATCGGTATTTAGTAACACTGAATTTAAAAGTATTACAATAACATTTAAAAAATGTAAATTAATAAAAAATATTGATAATAATAATAATAAATATTTTTAGCTTTATGTCGAAATGTCATTCATCCACTGACGTTTATGAGATGTCCAATGATACATATTATAGATTGCTCACCCATCTATAAAAAAATTATGAAAAGCGGGTTGCAATGTGCCTTTCCTAGTGCTCACTAAATAGAGCCGTTCTAGCCCAAATGTGTTTTAAAATAAAATTTGAGCATTTTAATCTTTAGAAAAAGAAAATAATTAAAGTTTTACTTCAAGGCATGTTATTATGTATTTGGAAAGTTGAGTTTCCATGTAGTTAAATAATATTAAGAGATCTAAACAATTTTTATAACAGATTGATGTAACTAATTTTAGACTACTCTCATTTCAGAAAGAATACTACATAAAATACATAATTGCAATATGTAATACAATTTTGAAAAGGTAATGCAAACAACTTTGATATGAGGTATAAACAACTTTGGTAAGAGTTGTAATTGGACAATTATCTATTATTCTGAATAATGTTTAATGGTAATATCACTAAAAAAATTGCAATGTATTATTTATGATTTGTTTATTTTAATAATGAGAAATATTTAATAAATTGTAAAGAGGGCCATGATATTTTTGTCAAATTGGACATTCTTATTTCATAATAATATTCTACATTAGTTTTAATCAACAGAATAAACCATTAATTATCTATAAAATTATATTTATATAAAATGTTCATTTAAATATGTAAAAATCATAATGACAAGAAAACACTAAAGATTCTAATTTCTAAACCGGTTCTGTAAATGATTTCTTTACAACTACGTGTTCAAAATTGATACAAGCTAGATAAAAAGAAAACTTTGCCCAGTGAAATACGCTTTTTGTCGTCTGATTTACATATGGATAAGCAATCTTTGTAATTATGTATATCATTGGGTGTGAGACATTAATTGTGCTCTGTGGAAATTTATAAAATTTCTTTACTATCGAATGAAATCCAGGTTTCCAAAGTGATGTGTTTGTACATCCACGGATGCAACAAGTTTTTTCGATAATGATATTACGAAAATAATTCGTCTTTATTTAATTAATCATTATTAAACAATAAATGCCGTATAAAACATTAATAAATACCCCCCATAAAGTTCACATTTTTGTCACCAGTTAGCGTTAAAGTCATGACGCACGGTCCCTATATTATGTAGGTGCATGCGTAAAATTTAAATTTAAATATTCTTAAAATTGGCGAGAGATAATTATAGGGAATTAATAGTGCAAATGAAAAACAATGAAGAATAATTTTCTGAACAAAATGAAATAAAAATATACAGGATTTTCCATTTAAAATAAAAAAAATTTTCATGTTTAAAATATTTATTTTTTAAAATAATTTCCAAACACACAGTCGAACAAACGATGTACAAGTAAATTTAAAGAAGCAAATGTCTGCCGGCATATAAAAGTTTATAAAAAACTGAATAACGCCAAATACACTATAATTAGAATAGGCGAATGGGGTATCATTGTTTACAGAATTTCATGCTGAATCTAAAATTTAAAAAATATATAGGGTGTTCAATTTAAAATAAAAAAGTTTTTTATGTTTAAAAAATTTCATTTTTAAAAATAATTAAATTTAAAGTCTGTAGCCTTTGTCCTGTCGCGGTGGCTAAAAGAGTAGTTAGTTTTTTAGTCTACATCAGCAATGATAGCTTCTGGTTGTCTTCCAATGAATCTATAAAATTTAGGACTACTTGTGGATCCGAGATAACATGACATCTAGACTTAGGTGGTCTTAGCCTAAATATACCTTTCAAATATCTTCTAATCTGAATGTTCTTACCTGCCTCTGGAAAAATTAATGAAAGAGAAGAACGGTGCTGGTTGAATGTGCCATATCTGGAATTACCTTTTCCATTTAAATCCGATTGTAAAAACCCCAATACATTAGAGATATTAGCAGTAAAAGGATCAATGTCTTTTGAACTGCAAAACTGTTACCTAGCCTTCAAAGATTAGTTGTACTGTTTTACCGTGCTCTCTGTCAAAGATCTTAATGTTGTCTGTATGGTATCTATAGGGTAGCCATGGTACTGTAATGCTTGGCAGATAACCTTCCTGCCACTAGGGAAATGTTTTTTTTTGCAATGAATGGTTTGCTCTGAAAGGAGAAGAAAGAAGTTGTTTATGAGGTTCCAGTATAATTTTTTTCTGATAATAAAAGCTTACTAAATAGTGGGTACCAAGGCTGTGTTGGCCAGCTAGGTACTACTACAATACCTTCAGCGCGATCCGAAAGGATTTTATTTAATATGCGCAACATTTGTGTAAAAGGGAGAAAGACATCTATTTTCCACGAATCTGGGTCACTAATACAAGATATATATTTTGCGCATTTAAAATTTGCTTTTGATGCAAACAGATCAGTAGTAGGCATTCCTAATTTATTTACAATTTATTTGAAGGCGAAATCTGCCAACTCCCATTCCGTTTCAGTAGATACAATTCGTGATGCATTATCATTCCTTATTATCTGCGGAGTTAATATAGGATACATAAATCTCTAGCTTCGCACCATTGCCAAATACTACGCCCCCCATTTCCTTTATTTTGAGTAACTCTCTTAGGAATTAATGGGATTTGCTTCATTTCCTAGGGTGACTTTTCCATTGCTTTTGCAACTTTGATTTTTTCATCTAGAGCTGGACCAAAAAGCAGTTGTCCAACAGGGACTATAGCTACAACCATAGAAAAATAAAAAGAGAAGGTTTTAATAAATGGCGGGACTTGTTTCCTTGTTGGTAGTTGAACCGTAAGCGCTTAGCGCGCTGCTATCACTTAATTCAAATCCGTTTTACACTCATAAAAAAATATGTTTTCAAAAATAATGACAAAGAAATCAATAATTTTACTGATTTACCCCTTTAAATTTCACTTCAATATAATTTGTGATCAAATACAGGGACAATCGTTAATAAATTTAAAGTTAAAGCTAAATTTAAATATTATGAGATGGTGTAAATCTGGCTCTGAAACTAAATTAGGTTATGGTGCGATAAATATGTCAGCCTGATAAATTATTTTTATTTTCAAATGCAGGTGATATTTGTTTTCAAATGTAGGTGAGTAAATTGTATTAACTTAGTGTAAGTTAGATTTAACTAATTTAACTATAGGGAGGTTCTTAAGAATGTCATTAACTTCTGATACATTTAAATTTTAATTGCAGAAGTAAATATTTTTCTCACAAAACTAACCAGAAATTTTATATTTTCCCTGCTATTATTACTCTTAGAGATAAATGGATCCACATTTTAAACATTTGTGGTGAAAAAAATGAAAGGAGTTGTACGCGAAATGTGTGAAGCCAATTTACAAACAGATATTGTAGAACCCGAGATAGAACCTCACCATAGTTTTACTCAAAAAGACCATGATGAAAAAAGGCGAATGATTTGTGCTCAAAAAGTTATTGTTCAATTTTTGGGTGATATTCATTATTATATTTATCAAATAATACCCAAATATGTTCAAAAACTAATATGATATTTAGGTCAACCTACTAATTTTTACATAGTTCACCTATTAAAATCATAAATCAGATATTTTCTTTTTTTATTGAAATTTTTATACCTTTTATTGCAAGAAAAATGTAATAATTTAAAAAAGTTATGACTCCTGTTAATTTTTAATTTTAAGATACACACACTACCTTTATTTTTGTTTTGTTTTAGATATTCCTGAATATGGAGATTTTTGGAATGTGCATGTCTTTCTTAATTAGGATGAGTTTCAAAGCCCACCTGTATCGAAGCTGATGGCTTATTGTATCTGAAATAGGCATTACAACTAGTCTAGATTGAAATAGATGGAAAAAGGCCATAAAGGGGCAATAAGTATAAGAATATTAGAATTAGAATGATTTGTCCTTGGGTTAATAAGGGCTATTTAAAACATTAAAACAATTGTGTTTATAAATTAACTACTTTCAATTATTTACAAATTGTCACAACAGTTATCACGGATTCATTCTTCTGTCTCTCCCCCAGAATCGGACTCCTCCATTGCGAGATCAGTAAGAGAACCGCCATGTGATTTCAAATCCTGAATGTGATATGTTCCAGCATTAGAACCATCCTCATCTACTAGTTCATAGACAAGTTTGGACTTTTTTCTTATCACCGTACATAACTTGTACTTTGGTGCAAGTTTTCTCGCAAAATTATCTGATGCCTTATAAGCCGAACTAATTTTTTGTTGAACTTCAACATAAATATTTTTCAAATTTCCCAAATTATTACCCCAGTATTCTCTACTACCTAAATCTAACTGATCGTTGGATTTACCATAATACGTTCCAGTACCCGGCAATTCTCTTCCAAAAGTCAAAAGAGCGGGGCTATAACCCGTAACCTTATGAACCGAAGTTCGCAATGCAAAACCAATTTTTGATAGTTCCTGATCCCAATGTTTATGGTTTTCTTTAATGTAACTTCTAATTGCTGTTCCTATAGTCCGATTCTGGCGTTCCACATAATTAGTCTGAGGGTGATAATACGGAGTAAATATCAAACGCGACTTATATTTTTCTACCAATTTCCTTAGTTCGTTACCTGCAAAATTCTTTGCGTTATCGCACACAATACTCTGTGGTACCCCGTATATTAAAAATACTTCATTTTCTATAATCCTACAAATAGCTTTTGCTGTAGCAGCTCTTAAAGGAAAAATTAGTGTATATTTGGTAAACCAATCGCTCACCACTAAAATCTGAGTATACCCACTCGAACTTCTTGGAAATGGTCCCATACAATCTAAAGCTATTACTTAAAATGGAAATCTTACTTTACGTTTTACCCCCATCAAACCAAATTTCTTATAGTTCGGGGCTTTCTGTGCAGAACACACCTTGCAAGTTTTAATGCATTTATTTATATCTCTCCGCATTTTAGGCCAATAATAGGTTAAACTTACTCGACTATATGTTTTAAAATACCCTAGATGTGCTGCTTTAGCATCATCGTGACAACTTGAAATAATATGCCTACGTTGAGGTTTTGGAACTAACAATTTCCAATCTGAAACGTTACTATCAATTTGAATCTTTGATGGTAAAAGCTTATAAACGTATCCATCTATAACATTCCACTGGGGAAAACTTTTAGGATCATGAAGGATCTGTGAACGTATCTTATTGTAAAAAGAATCTACATTGTCTAATTTTATATCGAGTGAAATACAAGTATTTGTATTATTTAAGGCAAAAATGTCATCACTAGGTTTATCAAAAAACTGACATTCCTCTCCATCAGAAACAATTGCTGGTGCTCGAGATAAAGCATCAGGTACTACATTGAACTTCCCTTTTCTGTGTTCTAAAACAAAATCAAATTGACTGAGCCTAACGCTCCATCTAGCTAATCTACCCGTTGGGTTTTTTAACTTTAAAAACCATAGTAAGGATGCATGATCGCTTATTAAAGTGAAACTAACCCCTTCTATGAACGGACGAAATTTTTCACATGCAAAGATACAGGCTAAACATTCCTTTTCTGTTACACTATAATTCCTCTCACTCTTATTAAGACTTCTGGAGGCGTAGGCAATCACTTTCTCCTCACCATCCTGAATTTGTAATAATACACATCCTAATCCAACATCAGAAGCATCACACTGTACTGTAAAAGGTATTGAAAAGTCGGGACTAACCAACAAAGGAGCTGAGACAAGCGCTTGCTTAATGTCTTCAAAAGCTTTCTGTGCCTTTGGGTTCCAAAATATTTTTTGCCCTTTTTTCCTATTTTTTATTAACTCATTAATGGGAGCCATTAAAGTAGAAAACTGTGGAATAAATCTACGATACCAACTGCATATTCCAGTAAAACGTTTGACTTCTGTAGTATTTTTAGGTTGCGGGAAATTAACCATGGCTGATACTTTCACTGGATCAGTTTTAAGACCAAATCCACTGACGAGATATAATTTGCAGAACCTAGCAATGACAGTATCCTATCCACCATAGGGAGAGGGTAATTATCTTTTTTGGTGACTGAGTTCAGCTTTCTTCCATCAAAACAAAACCTAAAGTCCCCGTTCGCCTTCTTTACTAATAAAACTGGTGAACTAAAATTACTTTGTGAGTTCTCTACTACACCTAAATCTAACATTTTATCAAGCTCCTTATTTAAATGTTCCAACATGTACGGAGACATTAGATATTGCCTTTGTTTAAATGGTTGAGCTTCCCCAGTATCTATATGATATATTATTTTATTAGTTTTCCCTATCTTACCAACCGGACTTAAATTCTTAAATGTATCTATGGCTTTATCTACCATAACGACTTGACTTCTATTTAAATTTTCTAAAGAAGATACATTATCAAATGTGACTGTACTAATTAAATTTAATCCACCCAAGGCGATATTAGTTTTATTGTCACATAAGACCTCCCAAGTATTTTCTTTAAAGTCTAATTTTAATTGAAATGTTTGACAAAAATCTGTACCCAAAATAAATGAATAGTTCAGTGAGGGAACTATTAAAAACGAGATTACTCTACAATTTTCATTTATTACTATTGGTATATCTACACAACCTGTAATGGGTTGTTTAACTCCATCTGCAGTTAGCACATTTTTGAGTTTTGAAGTCCTGATAGTTATTCCTAAAGATTTAATTAAATCCAAACCATCCTTACATATTATACTAGAATTTGCCCCTGAATCTAACAGAGACACCACCTCTACTCCTAAAATATTTATTTTATTATGAGGCCTGTTGTCATTCTCTTTATGGACAATTACTGGATTTGAAAATGACTTTCCCATTTCTGGAACATTCTTATTTACCATGATTGTATTTAAGTCAGAACATGGACTACTTCTTGATAAATATAAATTATTTAAAAACCTTTTTGTAAATTCCAAACAACGCTGTTGCTCCAGGCTAGGCTTAAATTTAAGTTTAGAAAATTGTGACCCTTCAAAAGTTTTTCTTAAATTATTTACATTTTTTCTAATATTTTTATTTAAAAAAATCCTCGAATGAGAGACCTCAGCTTTTGGAGATATGGGTAGGTCTCTGGAAAAAATCCTTATCTCCGGTTCCCATTTCCCTGACAGTTGTCACAATCCTTTTTTATAACATTTGGCTTTCCACAAGAAAAACAAAATTTACCCCTCTTTTTCACACAATGTTTCCAATGATGATTTGCCAGATTACAATTAAAGCAAACTACGTTTTTGTTACTTCGGGAGTTTGTTCACTCCCATTTCCTGCACTCGAACCTACTTTTGAAAAATTTGGACTTTTAAGTTTAAAATTATTATTATTATTATTATTATTATTATTATTATTATTATTATTATTATTATGATTATATCTATTAAAATTGGTTGATTTGAAACTATTTTTACTAAACTTATTTTGACTGTGTCCCTCTACTGAACTACAATAATTAAATCCTAGGTCTACATTGGACTCCAGTACATTTACTTTACTCCTATTTCCTCTTGACTGAAGGTCACAAAAAACTTTTTCTAACGATTTAACATCCCTTACTAATTCTTCAACAGAGTTAAACTTGTTTAAAGCCAACCTCTCTACAAACTCTGGTCTCAAATTCTTTTGAATCCATTTAATTTTAGTTACTACAGCTGGAGTTGAACTTAATCTACTGAATAATTGTTCTAATACAGATACAAAAATAACAACTGGCTCATCTGAATATTGTTTTCTATTTTTAATCGTCTCCCAGACAACTTCGTCATAATCACTACCCAAGAAATCTTGTTCAAGTTTAATAGTTAAGGAATCCCAATCCTTAATTTCAGGTAAATTTCTAACATGCCTAAACCATAATAATGCCTTGCCTGAAAATAAATCTAACGCGGCCTCAAAAAGTTAAACTTTATTTACTTTTCGAGCTACTGCTAATTCATTAACCCTTTCCAAGAAAGATCTTACATCTAAAGCCTTTTTAGTTCCGTCAAATTTGACATCCCACTTATAAATAGCAACTGGTTTTGACTGGTGAAACCGTGACTGAAGGTCTTTGAGGACTACTCGACCTGAAAATGGTAGATAAAGTATTCGAAGTACTGTCTTGATTCTCTACTTTTTCCTCTAAATCGGAATCTAAAATTGAATAAGTTGCGTAAGATTCATTTTTAAAAGTAACCTCATCAAAATCATCTATATCTATTGGCATTCTTCTTATTCTAGCTGAAATATGGTTTAATCTAGATTTTAAACGTTTATACAAAGGGTCTAAAGCACTGCCTTCGAATACTTCAATTAAAGCTCGTATACTATCTAAAGTAGCATTAACCTGCACTTTTTCTGAATCAAAGTTATAAATGGGATCCTTTAATTAAACAGGACTCCTTTTTTCTTTCCTAAGGGCAGTTCCTAAAATTTTACGTTTTTCGTCCATGTCCCTAGAAGTAACTATTTGCCTTTATCTAAGTTCGTAATCAACTTGTTGAATACTCTTGGCATTCTTGTTCAGTATGTATGATCTCCGTCTGTCTTGAATTGTGTAGTGGGAATAGCTGTACATGAGATTCGACGTCCATCTGACTGGAACTACAGGCTAGAAAACTTTCAACCTCATGATCGTCTAACATTGTGAAGTTTTCTGCTTTATTATTTGATATAATATCCCACTGGCATTTTTCTAAAAGTTTTCATCCATAGTTACTTCCTTTACCATTGCCATTATCCTTCCAGAACGAGACATAGTGCATTTTTGTGACCTGTATAAAAGAAAAAGTATTGCTGAAAATGTTAAAATTCCAAACCGTTTTATTAATTGGAACTCATTAGCTTTTTCTCATTTCAACAAAACCGTATTTATTATGGTTTCTGAGATGTCAATATTTTGCCAGCTATTTCAAAAGCACCCTTTGCATAAAATAAATACTTAATTCCTTTATATCAAACTGGTAAATTTAATTTAGGATTTCCGAACTACAAACGACTAACATGATTTTTAATATCAAACAACGTAACTAACGTAATAGATAGCTATGATTTTTTATAACACCAAATTGTTTTGGAAATTTTACGTATCTCATTTTCACAAAACAAAAGTTTAAGTTCTCATATTAATTAATATATAAATATAAAAATAATGTATTAGAATAAAATAGGATACTGAATTAAAAATAAATAATTAGAAACTTACATTATACTAAAGAACAATTATTAGGTTTAACTTATTTAATGAACACGTGGTAACAAATTGTATAACCGTCTGCTATCAAATTCAACGTTAAACTAAAACAGAATAGATACGCGTTAACAACTGTTATGTGATATTAGAAAATTGATTATTGGGATTGTGTTGATTATTATTTTAATTAAAAGACACTGTGGAACACACTTTTCTTTATTTTAAAATCAAGAGCGCAAAGCATGGTTGACACCATCGACCATTGACAGGAAGAGACATCTTTACATGTAAGAGACAATTGACATATGTTGATACCAACATGAACAGGTTTGCCAACATAAACTAATACTAACACCCTCCCTCAAACCTGTTATATTTTAGACACTAAAGTATTTATTTTAAATTTAACATTTTAACAAATTTTGTAAATTTTTCTACACCTAGAGATTTTGTAAAAACATCTGCCAACTGACAGTCAGTACTAACATATACAATTTTTATTATTCCTGCAGTTATTAAATCGACAACGAAATGAAATTTTACATCAACATGTTTACATCTCCTATTGTTTTCAAAATTATTCTGTAATTTAATAGTGCTTTGATTATCTTCATGGAATAAAAAAGGCATATTTAATTTAATTTTTAAATCATTCAGCAATTTTTTGATGTGTAAAATTTCACAACTTGCCATGCAAACTGAAATAAACTCAGATTCGGTACTGGACAATGCAACAATACTTTGTTTCTTTGAACTCCATGAGAACACACGTTTCTTTATTTTAAAATTAAGAGCGCAAAGCATGGTTGACACCATCGACCATTGACAGGAAGAAACATCTTGACATGTAAGAGACAATTGACATATGTTGATACCAACATGAACAGGTTTGCCAACATAAACTAATACTAACAACAACAAACCCCACCTAGAAGAATTATTTGGCATAGGATGTGATTCATACGCAGATACAAGTAAACACAAGTGACTTACTGCTGAATAAAGAATAGAATCAGATACGATTTTTCACTACTAAGTATTTACAGGAAATCACCAGAAATTTCACGTTTAGTAAGATACAAGTAATCACGTTTTTTGTTATTCAAGATAACAGAATTATTTTTTACTTACGAGATCTCACCTGAAAAATAAAGCGAATTTTTCTGTAAATTTTCGTGTAATAAGTCAATTTTGGTAAAAAGTGTAGATACGAGGGTTAACTTCTTCAACGACGATATATAAATAAATAAAATAAAGTGATAAATAATTTATTGTTTCTTTTTACAAAGAACTTATAAAACTTTAGGACACATATATTTAACTTACAATTTAGTTAATATTATTAACTTAATTTAAAAAGTTATTAAACTTGAAAAATTAATAATCATTATTTAATGCTTTCTCCCATTACCAGTCAGTAGCACCAGGGCCGCAAAAATAATCTTTAAATTTATTTCTAAGATTTCCAACTTCTTGTGAAAAAGTGTTTGATCCAGCACTTCCAATGTCAAGTAAACCTTCAGTTGTTAAAACTAAATCTTCATCAGGATTGATAATGTCTCTCTCAGTTTTTTGAGATAACAAAAATAATGCAAGCTAATACAAGTCTACATAATTTTTTTTATTGTGGCTTCACTTGCCTGAATTGGTTTCCGAAAAATCCGCCATTTAGCCACTAAAATTCCAAAAGCATTCTCTACAACCCTTCGAGCTCTGCTAAGTCTATAATTAAATACTTTTTGAGTCAAGTCAAGATTGCCTCTACGAGAGTATGGCCGCATTAGGTAATATGTGAGGGGAAATGCCTCATCACCTACAAGTACATAAGGCAAGTTCTCTTCAGGTGGTGGAAGATTAAAAAAATTTTGCTGGAAACCTCGACCGATTGCACTTTGCCTAAAACACCACTGTCACTGAATCTCCCAGATGCACCTTGTAATGAAGTCAATTTTCATTACTATATTTCGGCCTATTCCGGATATAAATTTCAATTTTTATTTTTTATTTTTATTTTAACTTCATGGGTAGACCCTGTATATAAAATTTTGTTTCATTTAAATTCGCGTATTTTACCTGAGTAACGAAAGCGCGCGCGCTTCGCGCACATCGAGTGGGGAGCTAGCCTGCTTGGGCATAGAGACTGGAATTCAGAATTCGATATAAAAATTCATTCAATTGACTTTACTGATTCGACTAACATCTGCTGCTTTTGCTCCGATATACACCGCTGAAAATTATCGCCGATACCGTAGTTAGGTACATCGAATTTGTTTACATATTTTTTTTTTGTCGACGGTTCTTGAGTTAAAACGTTCGAATACCGGTTTCATTTGAAATAATTATTCCGTTTTCGATTTTATTTAAGAGAAATAATTGATTTCAGATTTTCGTTAAAAATATTTTGATTTACAGATAAATTATTTAGTTTTGATTTTATTTAGAAACATTGAAAAATAGTTTTTGGTTATTAGGAAATAGAAACTTTGTTTCTATTTTAATAATTAATTAATTTTATTACGACCGTGAATTGTGTTTCTATTTTACAGTAATAGTAAACCTAATTTCAAATTAAATTCCGTATACAGTTGATTAGTTAATTTTCATTGCGACCGTGGATTTTGTTCCTAATTTTTTCACAATCTGGTTTAACTTTTTTTATTTTATGTTTCTTTACTTGGGAATAGAATTAGTTCGAAAGTTGGAAAGTTGAAATAGTATCATTTTTCATGTCGAGTGGACTGGTTGTGGCGAGAAAGCTCACATGGGATTAGATACTATCCCGGTTTTAGATTTTATTTAGATTAACCCCTATCCGTGATTAACATATTAGTGTTTTTCTTATGTTTGAGAGTGCTGGTTGTGGCGAGTACACTCATCATAGGATAAATACTGACCCGGTTTGATATTTTGTTTTGTGTTTGAGTGGGCTGGTTGTGGCGAGTACACTCATCATAGGATTGAATACTAACCCGGATTTTGATTATTTTCTTTTAGTTACTTCCGCGCCGTGATTAAAATGATAGTATCATTTTTATGTTGAGCGTGCTGGTTGTGGCGAGTGCACTCCTCATAGGATTGATACTATCCCGTTTTCTTATCATTTATCTATTCCCCATTCACTAAAACAAGGAGGTTTGTTTCAGTTTCAATACCGACTAGAGAGTTAACCAGATAACTTTTTCTACGACCGTGATTTTAATTTTTTTTTTACGAAACAAAATATTTAACTTTAATCTTTATGCCGCTTTAAGAGTTAACTAATTAACTTTTGCTACGACCGCCATTATTTGTTTTTGATTTCGTTTTGGCTCAACCACCGATCCGACAAATTTATTAATTAGATACTATTGCCACCGAGCATCTTTCTTCTAATTTTAATTCTACCGTCTGATTGAGACTAATCATTACTGGCCGATCTGTTTGTTTTTATTTTGTTCAGGGTTTTAAAATTACGAGCGGGGGTGGGCGTTGAAATATTTTATTTATTTTTTTTATTGTAAATAGTTAAAATTCAATATATGTGTCAACGTTACCTTGACTGTTACTGAGGTTACTGATCCCTAATTTACTTCCCCCTTTATTTCAGCAGTGAGAAATTCTTTATCACTACAAGTGACGATTAAAGCCCGTTACTTGTGGTTACTTATTACCTGTGCCTGAGTGACCAACGACCCCTGGAATTTTTCATCTCCATCTGTGCTGCCCGAGTACTTTCGACGCCGTTTCGAAAGATTGTGGAGTAAACCACACATCAAATCTGGCGCCCGAGAGCCGTCCCGTCAACAGGCGTCATTTGTAAGTAATCGTTTTCTCTGAGGCGAGAAAACCCCTTACAAATTTGGCGCCCGAGCAGGGACCTGGTTACTTTCCGATAGGTAATCCGGTACTGCCCCAACCCTGCCGTTTTAGATTCTTTTCTTGTCTTGGCTTTATTTTTTTTTCTCTCTCCTCCTGTTTACCCCGGTACACATTGAACGTTGTCTAGTCCGCTCCACTCTAAACCAGAGCTATCCCATTTTCCGCCACTCAAACCGAAATTGTCATAGTAACCCAGTCGTACGCCAGTTAACGTTGACTAACCGTAGTATAGTAGTATAGTAAAGTTTGTTAAAATATTTTTTCTCAGTACTAGAATTTCACCGCCGCCCGGCTACCTTTTTTTTTATTACTCTTTCCGGTCTCTTCCTCTATCTCGCAGAATTTTTGTTTCTCTTCTATCAACAACCCTCTTCTGAAAACCCGCTCGCGTCCGTTTCTTCTTTGAGTTTATGTCCGAAATAAAAGAAGACAACTTGTGGTAGTTAGACACGGAGGGAAACGACATACAATCCGGTTGGATAACAGAATTCTCTGAAAAACCAGAGGTAGTACAACAGGAACCGAAAGAGGTTCAAGGATCTACAGTACTCCGAGTAGGCTGGATCTATAATTTGAGAAAACCCGAATTGACTTCCGAATTAAAACAGAGGCAACTAGCTGTCGACGGCACCGTAGACGAAAAACGTAGAAGACTTGTTTCTTTTCTACGCAAAGGAGACTCGAGTCCAAATCGAGCAGTAACAGTCTGTGAAAATCCCCGCACCACAATGATACCCCCAGCCGCCGTTACGCCTGAACCAATAAAAACTCAGGATTGGAAAGTAACATTTGGCAACCGCGAGGATCCTGCAGCTTTTCTAGAAAGACTAGACGAGATCTGCACTGCTAAAGGTATAGACAAAGACCGACTACTGCCCTGCTTGCCTGAACTACTGACCGGAGAACCTGCATTATGGTTTAGAAACAACCGATCCTCTTGGAACCACTGGGAGGACTTTGAATCAGATTTCCGAATATTCTTTTTCTCCGTTAATTACCAGATCGACCTAGAGGTGGAAATAAGTCGAAGGTTACAGAGAAGGAACGAATCTGTAACCAGTTACATAACAGAGTTGCAAACACTGATGAGACGACATGGAAAGCTGAGTAATGAGCAACAACTAACATGGCTATACCGAAATTTGCTCCCCGAATACAGACAGCAAATCCAAAAGACGGATTACTCCAATTTTACCACCTTTTGCCAAGTGGTCCGAGAGTTCGAGCTGCTTAGAAAGGAGTTACATAGCATACCGTTAACGAGTTCCGTTCCAAGGAATACCACTCCCCGTTATTTCCAACAATCCGAGCCATTCCGACACTCAGTCCCCGAACCTACCCGATTTAAGACATCTGAACCTCTACGTTATTCCCGTCCTGCTTCATCCCATTTATATCAAGCTAATCCGCCGCCGTCCGACCCAAAACCCCTTTACCCATCTGCTTCCGTATCCGCCGACCGCAATCCGCCTCAAAGATTCGAACCACGACCATCCACCTCACGTGGAGAAGTGTTGTGCTGGAGATGTGGTGAGAAGGGACATCTACGAACCAATTGCACCAATCCAGTAAAGATATTCTGTTCTCGCTGCCTAAAAGAAGGCGTATTGTCCAAGGACTGTAATTGTAGCCAGTCGGGAAATGGGACAGGAGCTGTAAGGAAGGGAGGCCCCAACAGCTTCAGCCGACACTAGCCTCTCAAGAATCTGTTATCACACCCGCACACGATCCCCGACCACACCTATCCCTGGAAATAATAGGTGAAAATGTTTTGGCACTCATCGACACTGGAGCTTCGAAATCCTACGTTGGAAACCGACTAGCGAAACATCTTTCCCAAAGAGGGCATAAATCCAAAGCAGTATCTTCTTCTGCCAGATTAGCTAATGGAAACTTAATTCGCGTCCAGGATGTTTACCACGTACCGATGCAACTTGGCCGCCAGAAAATTTCCGAGGAACTGGTCCACTTTCCGAACTTGAGTGCTGATATAGTGCTGGGGATGGACATCCTAGCCAAGCACAAGTTTCGCCTGGAACTGGGAACTGGACAAATTTCGATAGGTGAGATGCCGATGCCACCTATTGAGGAAGCCGTAGTCTGTTACCCCATTGGGGTAATCGAACCAATAGAACCCGCTACATTAGAATCCGCCGACACAACGTCGATGACCGAAAACCACTCCCGAGTAGTACAAGCCCTAGTTCACGCCGAATATGAACCCTACGTTTTCTATCCGCCAACTAGTAGTCAAACCGAGATTCCAAAGACACTGGACAAAGAGTCCATAATAATAAAAGAGGACAGCATACAAATTTGGCAGCCAAAGAGTTCCACTCCACGTAATATTCCGATTCGGGCCGCAACCCCAACGACAAGTAGAAAGTCAGTCGATTTTCAGTCAGGATTGCCCCAGGAAATTGCAGATGAAACCGAAGGCACCAAATTTACTGAAACCTACTATGAACCCAGAAAGGAAGTCCAGATCCGTGGAATAGACTGTCCGATACAGACTATTACGCCCCTTACTGATCGGTCACTGACTCCAGAACAATCCGATATGCTGGAAGAATTCTTGCAAGCCGAACTCCCTGCCTTTCACGACATTCGTGGCCCGACTGATCTCGTAGAACATGAGATACGGCTAATTAAAAAAGAACCGATCAAACAAAGATACCGACCACAAAATCCGAAAATGCAAGAGGTGATTAACGAAGAAGTAGACAAAATGTTGGACGAAGGAGTAATAGAACCCTCAAAAAGTCCTTGGAGTTCACCAGTGGTGATTGTTAGAAAAAAAGATGGTAAGCACCGATTTTGCATTGATTTCCGGAAGGTGAATGAAGTCACCATGAAAGATGCATATCCACTGCCGTACATGAATGCCATTTTGGATAAACTGAGGTCTGCTAAGTTTATTACCAGCTTAGACTTGAAAAGTGGATATTGGCAAGTTCCACTTTCCGCCAGCAGCAAGCCGATAACTGCTTTTACCGTACCAGGCCGAGGATTATTCCAGTTCCGAGTTATGCCATTCGGCCTTTATTCCGCTCCGGCTACTTTTCAACGACTGATCGATCAAATAATTGGGCCAGATATGGATCCGCATGCTTTTGCATACCTAGATGACATCATTATTTTAGGAGAGACTTTCGAATCTCATCTAGCAAACTTGAAAGAAGTTTTCCGACGCCTGAAAGGGGCTAAACTTCAAATCAACTTCGAAAAATGTCATTTTTGCTTACCGAGTATGAAATATTTAGGCCATATAGTCACCGGAGATGGAATTAGTACCGACCCCGAAAAAATTGAATCAATTGTAGAATTCGAAGCACCGAAAAATATTAGAGAACTCAGGAGATTTTTGGGAGTTACATCCTGGTACCGCAGGTTTGTCCCGTCCTTCTCGCAAGTTATAGCACCGCTCACAAAGTTACTGCGAAAAACCTACAAGTGGCGCTGGGAAGAAGAACAAGAAA
The DNA here is from genome assembly GCA_927349885.1 of Psylliodes chrysocephalus. Lineage (NCBI taxonomy): Eukaryota > Metazoa > Arthropoda > Insecta > Coleoptera > Chrysomelidae > Psylliodes > Psylliodes chrysocephalus. The sequence goes on along the minus strand of OV651814.1, from coordinate 97,109,845 downwards.
CCACTTTCCGTAAACTCAAGACTATTTTGACTGAGGCACCGATACTCAGTTGTCCCGATTTTACCGTACCGTTCACGTTACAAACTGATGCTTCTGATCATGGTTTAGGAGTAGCGCTGACACAGAAAAAGGATGGCATCGACTATGTCATCGCATATGCCAGTAGAACTCTGAGTCCGGCCGAGAGGAACTATTCAGTTACAGAAAAGGAATGCCTCGCTATAGTCTGGGGTATTGAAAAGATGAGAGCTTACCTAGAAGGATACCACTTCACCGTACTCACCGACCACCAATCATTGAAATGGTTGCATTCAATTGTGAGTCCGTCCGGCCGTCTTGCAAGATGGAGCATCTTCTTGCAACAGTACGATTTTGAAATTAAATATCGAAAAGGAGCTTTAAACCGTATCGCTGATGCTTTGTCCAGAAATCCGTTGCCAGAAATACAAACTATGTCAGACACACCAGATGTGTGCGCCGTGGATGAAGATACCAACTGCAAATGGTATTTATCTAAGAAAGCCGAGGTTGAAAGAAACCCTATGGATTATCCGGATTTTTGCATCAAAGAAAATCGTCTATATCGTCACTTTTGGGACATAAATGATTACAAAGAACCAGAATAGTCAGATCCATGGAAATTGTGTGTACCAAAGCCGCAAAGAGACCGAGTTCTGAAAGAGAATCATGATGCTCCGACCGCAGGCCATGCCGGAATCGCCAAAACTATCACCCGCATCGCCAGGCAATATTATTGGCCAGGAATGTTCCGAGACATTACCAAGTATGTTCGAAGTTGTTTGCAATGTCAAAAATACAAACCGTCACAACAACAGACACCTGGAAAAATGAACCCATCACCGAATCGACAACCATGGGAGGTTGTTAGCACAGACCTTGTTGGACCACTACCCCGGAGTAAAAGGGGTAATGCATACATCGTCATGTTTATGGACAGATTTACCAAGTGGGTGCAATGTAAGGCTATTCGAACTGCCACCGCAAAGAGCGTGAGCACCGTTTTTTATGACGACATCGTCACAACTTTTGGATGTCCAAAAGAAGTCATAACCGATAATGGCACACAGTATACAAGCAAACTCTTTGAATCCGTTCTAAAAGAATTGGGAATCCGTCATCGATGTACACCGGCTTACACACCGCAAGCTAACCCCGTAGAGCGAGCAAACCGAACCATAAAGACAATGATAGCACAGTTTTGTGAGGACAATCATCAAGACTGGGATCTCCATTTATCCGATTTAAAATTTGCAATCAACACGTCCCGTCACGAATCAATTGGTTTTTCTCCAGCATTCTTAAATTTTGGGAGGGAGTTAGTCATCCCCAAATCCCTACGACAAGAAGTTGAGACCAGTAACCAATCCGCCGAAACCGAAACGCTTGATGAGGAAAGTCCCGAAAATTTTGTCCAGAGACTAGGAAAACTCAAAGAGTGTTTTGACCTAGCCCGTCTCAACCTGTCCCGAGCTTTTACCTCGCAGGCTCATTACTACAATCTGCGTCGACGAGACTGGAGGTGCACTATTGGTGATCTAGTGATGAAGCGCGAACATACGTTGTCATCAGCCGTAGATCATGTGGCCGCCAAATTAGCTCCGAAATACTCCGGTCCGTACACCGTTGTCAAAATCGTATCTCCCGTCGTCTACAACCTTAAAGATGCTGCAGGAAAAAGACTCAATCAGGTGCACATAAAAGACCTGAAACCGGCCGTCGAGTCAGCCTAGACACCAACCTCACCCACCGTCACCGCCCCTGTACCGTCTGGAAGGTACCGATCGATTGAAGTGCAGGTGGACCTGTACCCACGACGCCGTAATGTCGGCCTTCAATGTTTCCGACAATGGTAGTTCCGAATCCGACGATATGGTATGGTATGGTTTTGACTCCGGAACCGAAGAAAGAAGATTGGGAAGATTATATTTTTTTTTTGAAGTTGTAAATTTTAGTAGTTTTTGTAACAGTTAGGTAGGCGGATAAAAGGAAAAATAAAGGCAAACGATGTTCACCTTTATTTTTCTTTCCGAAGTGAGGGGGGGATGTAATGAAGTCAATTTTCATTACTATATTTCGGCCTATTCCGGATATAAATTTCAATTTTTATTTTTTATTTTTATTTTAACTTCATGGGTAGACCCTGTATATAAAATTTTGTTTCATTTAAATTCGCGTATTTTACCTGAGTAACGAAAGCGCGCGCGCTTCGCGCACATCGAGTGGGGAGCTAGCCTGCTTGGGCATAGAGACTGGAATTCAGAATTCGATATAAAAATTCATTCAATTGACTTTACTGATTCGACTAACATCTGCTGCTTTTGCTCCGATATACACCGCTGAAAATTATCGCCGATACCGTAGTTAAGGCGCATTTACATGGTTCACTTTGGATGATCACTTTGGATGAATCATCCAAAGTGAAATAGAAATGAATCGTGTAAACTAGTATTCATCGAAAGTGATCATCCAGAGTGAACATTGATTGAAGTTGAATGGGGTTCTACTTTCGTTCACTTTCGGTGATTCACCGCGGATGAATCATTAAAAGTGAACCGTGTAAACATCCACTTCACTTGCAGTGCGTAGTGAAGAACTGATAAACAAGCACGTGTTCGTCGTTGTTTACGGATAGAGGTTCACGGTGTTTTATTTCTATTTTTTAAAAATGGTTATCAAGTGGAAAGATGATCATACTCCGTTAATTTTGAATTTAATGAAAGAGCGACAGTGTTTATGGAATACGAAAGCAGAAGAGTATAAAAACAAAACTTGCCGAGACAAAGCTTTAAAGGAAATCGTAGCAGAGCTAAATATTGAGGAGGTAACAGTTGAAGATGTAAAATTAAAGATAAAAACAATCCGTACAAGATACTCATCCGAGCTGGCTAAAGTGAATCAGTCAACAAAGAGTGGAGCAGGGCCAGATGATCTTTATGTCCCAAAACTTTTTTGGTATAAACTAGCAGATTCCTTTCTAAATGCAGTATGTGTACCAAGGAGTAGCACAGCAACTACAGTAAGTATGACATTTTGTGTACTTAATTTTTGCTTAATATGTTTTTTATTTTAAATCAATTTTGTTCAGCGTACCCACAACTATACTAATAACGTATTATACCGTGCGCTGGCTGGCGAGACAGTTTTACAAATTTTTACATTATCCAATATCAAAATGCATATAAGTCATGTAAAAATATTTTTATTGAATTCGTTTTTATTTAGCAAGTTGTACAATCATAAAAAAATATTTAAATCATTTTCCATTGCCATGGGACAATGTCTGTGAAATAAAACCGTTTTGCGTAATCATCCCGCAAGCTTGCAGCCGTTTTCTTGTAGTTGTTACTTGACACAAGTTTAATATCTCCAAGACCTTGATGTGTGACGTGCCGCCAAGCTCCAGGTAAAATTTTGCCTTGCTCCCATAATTCTGTATCAACCAATCCTTCACTAACGTATGGGTTATTGCGGGTAGAAGTTTTTCTGAGCCAGTTATGAAGAGCACATGTTGTTTTCACTAATAGCTCAGTTGTTTCTACTTTAAGTGGGATGGGCTTTTCAAATATTCGAAAACGCGATACAAGTATTCCAAACGCATTTTCTGCCACGCGACGCGCTCTTGATAGCCGGTAATTAAATATCTTTTCTTGATCAGATAACGTGTTTTTGCTGTAAGGTTTTAAGAGAGAGGTTCTAAGCGGGAAAGCGTCATCCCCCACAAAGACACCATGATCAGGTATATTTAGCCAATTATTCTCCAAAGCCTCATTGAATGTGCATTTGGAAAATACAAATGCATCATTTGCTCTGCCATTTGTACCGACATCAATATATATAAAGTTGTAGTTAGCATCCACAATTGCAAAAAGAATGGTGCTAAAGGTTTTTTTATAATTATAAAAATAGGAACCGGTTTTCTTAGGACATCTAATCACAACATGTTTGCCATCCATAGCTCCGCAGCAGTTAGGAAAATTCCAGAACGTGTAGTAATCCTTCATTACCGTTTCCCACTCCGCAGTTGTGCTGGGAACCTGAAACAACAAAACATATAATTGCATCCACTGAAATATACACGTCATTTTTCTTTTAATAGCATTTTAACAAAATTAGGTTCATAATACAACTTTCATTATTTTTATTACAATGCTTAACCCTATTATTTTTAATACAAAGAGGAATATCTATCTTTTTTAGATCCCAAAACGTAAAAAAACGCCAACTCTGCATACGCAAGGCGTTGATGATACTAATTCAGAGGAATGTATAATAGAAGTTGAGGATACCACATCTGCGGTCGAATCTGTAAATGAAAATATACGTGAAGTATCTGTAAATGAGAATGTACGTGAAGTATCTGCAAAGGAGAATGTGCGTCAAGCATCTGCAAATGAGAATGTATGTAAAAGAGTCAGCGCACAGGGAGACTGGAAAACTCCACGTTCAAAAAAGAGCCGCTTTTCTGAGATTTCGGATGTAGAAAGGGCAATTGATAAATTATCTTCAATTTCTGCAAATAATTCAGCCACAGAGAGTGACAATGAATTTGATCACTTTTGCAAAAGTCTGGCAGCTCAACTTAACCGAATGCCTTTGGATCGCGCTTTACTTTGTCAGGAAAAACTGCTAAAAGTAATGACTGAAGAGCGAATGTATTTATTCAGATTGGAAAAATCTAGGCAGAATGTTTCTCAATCTACGCCACAGTGGACCTACTCCCCCTCGCCGGATGATGGCATGTCAAACTCGATAACATCCTATGAAATAAATTCCTATTCTGAGACTTCCACTCCCACGGCTTCACCATTTACTCACTTGACACATACTACTGACCTGTCGAATTCTGTACCAAATGCCACTCAAGAAGAAACATATGCAGAACAGCCAGCCGGGGATATAATATCCCAAGCCTTGTCTACTATTGGTTATCGGTAAATAAAATGTATTGTTTCATTATAATTTTTTCAATAAAATAAATGTGTGTTATAACAATGATGATGTACCTTGTTATTTTAATGTATATAGGTAACTATACTTACTTTTATATATTCTTCAAGAACCTTGTAAATGGCAGCCAATACTTCTGGTAAAAACCGAGAAATAGAACATTTTGGTATACGGTATAATGCTTCTAGTGTTGCAAAGCAATCTCCTGATGCAACATATCTCAGTACGATTTGCAGTTTTAGCCTGGGAGGAAGACTTTCTCTCATATTTGTGTTTTGCTTCCTAATTAGTGGCGTCACTTTCTCAAGGAGTTGTTCAAATTGCACTGTAGACATTCTTAAATGGTTTTTGAACATTGCTTGATCTTCTGCAATCCATTCTTCCAACAAACAAGTTGATGCCCCCATTATATTTCGTCGATTTACCCACGGCCTGATCCACCAACGCCTATTTCTTCTTCTTTTATTTTTTCCAGTTTGCTCGAAAGGTATTCACTAATTACCGCAATTCCTACACGTACAATTAGATTATTCGGTGCCATTTTGGAATGAACTGAATAATTCAATTTTGTTGATCAATGTAAACCTCTTTTTTTAAAATGGTCAAATTCACTCTGGATGATTCATCCAAAGTGATCATCCAAAGTGAACCATGTAAATGCGCCTTTAGGTACATCGAATTTGTTTACATATTTTTTTTTTGTCGACGGTTCTTGAGTTAAAACGTTCGAATACCGGTTTCATTTGAAATAATTATTCCGTTTTCGATTTTATTTAAGAGAAATAATAATTGATTTGAGATTTTCGTTAAAAATATTTTGATTTACAGATAAATTATTTAGTTTTGATTTTATTTAGAAACATTGAAAATTAGTTTTTGGTTATTAGGAAATAGAAACTTTGTTTCTATTTTAATAATTAATTAATTTTATTACGACCGTGAATTGTGTTTCTATTTTACAGTAATAGTAAACCTAATTTCAAATTAAATTCCGTATACAGTTGATTAGTTAATTTTCATTGCGACCGTGGATTTTGTTCCTAATTTTTTCACAATCTGGTTTAACGTTTTTTATTTTATGTTTCTTTACTTGGGAATAGAATTAGTTCGAAAGTTGGAAAGTTGAAATAGTATCATTTTTCATGTCGAGTGGACTGGTTGTGGCGAGAAAGCTCACATGGGATTAGATACTATCCCGGTTTTAGATTTTATTTAGTTTAACCCCTATCCGTGATTAACATATTAGTGTTTTTCTTATGTTTGAGAGTGCTGGTTGTGGCGAGTACACTCATCATAGGATAAATACTGACCCGGTTTGATATTTTGTTTTGTGTTTGAGTGGGCTGGTTGTGGCGAGTACACTCATCATAGGATTGAATACTAACCCGGATTTTGATTATTTTCTTTTAGTTACCTCCGCGCCGTGATTAAAATGATAGTATCATTTTTATGTTGAGCGTGCTGGTTGTGGAGAGTGCACTCCTCATAGGATTGATACTATCCCGTTTTCTTATCATTTATCTATTCCCCATTCACTAAAACAAGGAGGTTTGTTTCAGTTTCAATACCGACTAGAGAGTTAACCAGATAACTTTTTCTACGACCGTGATTTTAATTTTTTTTTTACGAAACAAAATATTTAACTTTAATCTTTATGCCGCTTTAAGAGTTAACTAATTAACTTTTGCTACGACCGCCATTATTTGTTTTTGATTTCGTTTTGGCTCAACCACCGATCCGACAAATTTATTAATTAGATACTATTGCCACCGAGCATCTTTCTTCTAATTTTAATTCTACCGTCTGATTGAGACTAATCATTACTGGCCGATCTGTTTGTTTTTATTTTGTTCAGGGTTTTAAAATTACGAGCGGGGGTGGGCGTTGAAATATTTATTTATTTTTTTTATTGTAAATAGTTAAAATTCAATATATGTGTCAACGTTACCTTGACTGTTACTGAGGTTACTGATCCCTAATTTACTTCCCCCTTTATTTCAGCAGTGAGAAATTCTTTATCACTACAAGTGACGATTAAAGCCCGTTACTTGTGGTTACTTATTACCTGTGTCTGAGTGACCAACGACCCCTGGAATTTTTCATCTCCATCTGTGCTGCCCGAGTACTTTCGACGCCGTTTCGAAAGATTGTGGAGTAAACCACACATCAAATCTGGCGCCCGAGAGCCGTCCCGTCAACAGGCGTCATTTGTAAGTAATCGTTTTCTCTGAGGCGAGAAAACCCCTTACAACCTATGTCCACCATAATAAATTTATAATTTGCATCTGCAATTGCCATAAGATTTATGGAATGCATCCCTTTATAGTTGTAGTAGTTTGATCCAGATTTAGGTAAACCCTAAAAAAAGTTATATTTAGGTAACAAAATAAAAAATTTATATCAGATGATTACCTGTATTATGACATGTTTACCATTAATTGAACCAAGGCAATTTTTGAAGTGCCATTTCAGCTCAAAGTCCCTGGCTATTTCTTTCCAGTTTTCAGCATTAGGTTCAACAAAAACTTCTTCTTTTAGACTTCTCCAAATGGCCTCACATGTTTCTGCTATAATTGTAGACACAGTCTGTTTCCCTATTCTGAAATAATAGGATAGGGATACCATAGTGTCTCCTGATGCCAAGTAACGTAAAGTTATTTCCAGTCGCAGCTTTGGCTCAAGTGGTTCACTGTGTTTTAATTAAATGTTCTACTTTGCACAATAATTTATCAAATGTTTCTGGTGACATTCTTAGAAAATTATAAAATTTCTCACTATCAGATCTTCTCATTAACTCTATTAAAGTATTGCTTGCTCCTTGAAACAATCTTTATTCTTCTGTAAATATTTCTCTTACCCAAAATCTCTTCCTTCTACTAATTACTGTTGTTTCCTTTTCTTTATGCAATCGATAAATTAAATGTAACTTTCCCAAATTCTGCTTGATAGCAGGCCTCTGCCACAAAGGACATTTCGATAATTTTATTGCCAATGCACCCATTGCATATCTTTTGACTATAATGCCTCTTTTTTCTAAGTCATCTAAAGCTTCCTTTAACCCTTCAAAGCCCGAATTATTTTTTTTTGTTTTATTTTTTTTTGAGCTTTTTGTACTAAAATAGGTTTAATAAAAGTACTGAAACAAATTTTAAAATTTTGTATTAGCTATAAGTAAAAAAACATCTGTTACATATATGTAACGCTACGCTTTATTACTACCTATTTTTTATTTTGTATGAAAACCTAAATTACACGTTAAACACAGGCCAATGTTACATTTTCTACACAAGGTTCTTGCACTTGTGTTACAAAGTTCCATCGCACAACGCCTTCTTTTCTGGTATATAAACCAGCAGATGATCAATTCTGTCATATCGTATAGCATCACTGACTCTGTTGCCTTGGCTACTGGTTAACGAAGATGATGGCCTACCAGCTCCTTTGGAAGCAGTGCCATATTTTGAAAGATAAGTATTTACTATTTTTCGCCTAAACTGTAGTTGAGTGACAGACTTCCAAAGATTTTTTATATAAGACTCAGGCATTTTGAATCGAGACGTCAATGAGCCAGGAAAATAGAGGCCACCACCATTTTTTGGAACGTACACCTATACGGTATCGTCCCACATTTTCGTACTCGTTCAAAATTATTTTTGGTAAAATTAGATCCTAGGACTAGTTTTCCAAATATAACTTAATATGTACCAAATATATGAATTTTAAATAATAAATATACTGACATAAGTAGATATGTTTCAGAGACATACTGTATATAAGATAATTTTATACACTGTGTTGAATTAGAAATATACCCCTTGTACTATACAGAGTCATATATTATTTCATTACAAAAAAGTTCGTACAAAAAAGTAGGTCTAAGTAGAATTTAGGGAAATGAATAATGATCGGATTACATGTTTATTTTGACTGGAGCATTGGCTCTGTATATTGCCTCTTTATGTATATTTATATCAGATTCGGAACTCATCTGACAATCCATGTCTTAGTTTAACAAGGAAAGCACGTAAATATTTTTGAGCAATGTTTCTTAAGTTACCATATTGCTATTGGTTCACAAAATTCATATAATACTTAAAAATTCTGTTTAGAAATTGAAGTTAAGTATTAAATTCTTCTAAACTAAAAGTATTTATGTCTTTCCAATTGTTAAATTATTATTAGCAGTAGCAGCCACTCAAGGCTTGCGTCTGACACACAAGGAATCGCATTTCGTGCAAGAAAAAGATGGGTATACCTTTCCGCAAAGTAGGTGTCCCGGGACGTGGCGGTCCCCGGCAGTGAGTAGAGGAACTTAAAAATTTCTAAGCATCGACGAATAGTTTTCTACTTCTGCTTTCAAGCCTTCGACCGTTAAGAAATTTACATAAGCAGGCCCGGAATTAGTATCGTTTTAGGAAGAAATTTAAAAAGTTTATTTCTGGTTTATAAATTACCTTTCTTGTCATAAAAAGTTTAAATTATAGTATGCTAAAATACAAATAAACCGGTTTAACTTTCTTAGCAAAAATCAAAAAATCTAAACAAGCGCGTAAAGAACACAAACTTTGGAATGCACCAAATTATATAAATCAAATTGTGTATGTATATGCATATTACATATGAAAATAAGAGGTCAATTTTTATTTAGATAATTTTACTTAGTTTTTGTTTTGTAAGATGTAACAGCTAACTAAACTGCTGGCCACTCGAACTTACACATAGAAATTTTTAGGCAAAATTTAAAGTTCAATATTTTCAATAGGAATGCAATTTTTAGAACGCGGCTTCCAGATTTTAAGAGCTAGTTTTTTTCGAATTAAGCTGCATGACGCATAATCGTAGGACCATAGGTTTTTGGATTAAGGCTCTTAGGCCTTGTACACACTGGTAAACATGAAATTTGGGTACCAAAGTGTTTAAAATGCTATAACTTAAAATTGGATTGACGATTCTTGATGATTTTTGCGGATTTTCACGTACATGTTCTATGGTCTAAGTATTTTATTTGAGTATTGAAATTTACACATTATACCGGGTCGTTAATAGACAAAAACGTAGCGACAAGAACAAGTTTATTACATTATATTATACAAGATTGGTTGACAACGGCCAAAAGTCAATTTTTACAAAATTTCTAATTCTAAACCTAATTTAAAGGTTCCTGCAATCCCTAAAAAACATGGTGTACTGTAATAACAAATATTAGGTATGTATGGATAGGGATACTTAGTGGTAATTGGTATTGGTAATTTTTAATAAATGAAAAAAAAATTAGCCTGAAAAACATAAATTGTCTGTCCATTCATTTTTCAAATGCCTACTTTGAAATATGGACATGGGATGGACAAAGAACTATGTAAAACTGAACGACTCTTTGAGACAACAAACTGGGGTGAGAGTTTTGTACAGAACAGTGAGAAGGATATTAAATAAAAACAACTTGAGGTGAGAATTTATTTTTACAAAAACTAAAATAATGCCGAACCTTAGAGCGCGTCGTACGCTACGTTTTTGTCTATTATCGACTCGGTATAATGTGTAAATTTCAACTCTCAAATAAAACGCTTAGACCATATAAAATCAACGTGAAATAAGGATTCCAGATCCGCAAAAATCATCAAGAACCTTCAATCCAATGTCAAGTTATAGCATTTAAATTTTGCTACCGAAATTTTATGTTTAGTAGTGTGTACAAGACCTATGGGCCTTAATCCAAAAACCTACAAAAACGTCTAGCGATATTGATGCTACCTTAGTAACGAACCATATTGCAACGACCAAAAAAAATTTTTGCTCAAATTTCACTCATACAAACTTTTTGATTTTTAGCATGACTTCATTGATCACCCTGTATATAATAAACCTATGGTCCTACGATAAATATACGTCGTGCAGCTTAATCTGAAAAAACTAGCTCTTAAAATCTGCAAGCCGCGTTAAAAAATTTGCATTCCTGTTGAAAATATTGAACTTCAAATTTCACCTAAAAATCTCTATGTGTAAGTTCGAGTAGCCAGCAGTTTATTTTGGAATCAATGATACCAGGTAGAAAAAACTATTGGAATTCAATGCAAAAAACAGTCAATAGACACAAATAGTTTTATATAATTATACCTACATACATAAAATTTAAAAACTCTAAGCAGTGCCACAACAAATACCATAAAATATACCTCCCATATCTCTTTCTTACTTGATTGATATCTCTGTTTACCATATAGGGGTATACAATTTGTCATATAAAACATTGAATTTGTGTTAGATTAACGCTCATAAACTATTTTAGCCTTCTCAACAAATTCGTGTCTATCCCTTTTTAGGGCCGTATTCATAGTCAATACTTGAGACGTCATTAGGCCTTGAGGTTTCCTTATGCACTATTTTGTGTTTCATAGTCCTACAAAGTTGACTTGAGGGACCCTTAAGTCTAAGGAAGCTTCGGAGGTAACTTAAGTCTACCTTGCCTGAGTTTTGAGGTTAATGTCAAAAGATGGGTCCACCAAAATTTTTCGAATTATATTTTTTCGATTGCTAAAATTTCGAATGACTAATTTTTCGAATGCAACTTTTTCGAAAATAATTTTTCGATTGAATAAGTTTTCGAAAATAACTTTTCGAATGAAAAATTTTTCGAAAATAAATTTTTTGAACGAGATATTTTGTAATGTCAAATGTTTTTAAAATCAATAATTCGAAATCAGGTTTTAAAATTTTAGTTCAACCAACAACAATATTTATTGAAACAACTTAGAAGAAACAATTTGTACAAAAATAAGCATGTTATTTTTAATAATATTGCAATATTAATAGCTAAATAACTAAAGCAATATTTCTAATATGTTGTTCTATTTGGTCGTCATCCATATCTTCTGTGAAACTTGAGACAATATGTTTAATTTGAAAGTTGTGTTTTCGAATTCGCTTCTTAGGTGATTGTCCTCTTATTTCTTGATTTATTTTCTGTTCAGTAATGCTCTGTTCTCTTTTTAAGGCTTCTATAAAGTTCCATATCGAGGGATTCTTACAATTAATTTGGCTTTGGAAAGTATTATGCCATGATTCACAAAAATTGTTCGTGATTGGTATATCATTTAAAATATGATCGTAAAAGTTCCAATATTTGTGGTCATATCTTGGGTTTTTCATTGTTTCGTTTGTCTTCTATCCAGGTTGCTTCAAAATAATTGCAAAAAGTATCAAGGTTTTTAGGAAGTAGTAATCGTTGCCGAATTTGCTCATATGTTCTAAGTACGTGTTTTTTCGGTATAAAAGCTAATGCAACCAATAATTTGACACTAAATGAACAAAGCCTGTTAGTATCGTACTCCTTTTTAAGACCCAATTTTTGTATTTTTCTGTACAAACACTGGTTAAAATGAAAATAGCAGCCAATATGCGAAACCGAAGGAAACACTGTCTTCACAGTATTGAAGAGGGATATTTCAAAATGAGTTGTAATTACCTTAACCATTGTTTTTTGCATAAATTCTTTTATTTTCTCAAATAAAAAAGTGTAGGTTTTCTCGGTTCTGTCTAGAAGTAACACATATGCTAAAGGGACAACCGTGTGACTACCAACGATTCCATGAATTGAATACAATTGCTCGAAAATAGTAGGTACACATTTGAAAGTTCCATCCATGTACCAATATACTGATTCGCCAAGGAAGCGCATATTAGCGGCTGTGGAAAAAATCAGTATTCTTCGTTCATTTTTGCCAGAGTCGAACAGCAAAAAACTGGCACCATTATCGGTAACTCTATATTTATCGGGCAAAGTTAATTCCGTTAAACTAGGTACACAAGGATACGGATTGGTTTTCTTTCATGTATATTGGATTGTTCTTTTTAGGCTACTTATAGATGGTAAATTTGCTCGCGTTATAACAGAACAAGCCTTTGTTGCCTCGGAAATAATATGATGTGGGGTGTATTGCGAAGTTGACGCCATATTTTTTATATCCTCTCTTACGCTTTCCGCTTCCTCCTTCTCACTTCTTCCACTGTGGTTGTGTTCTCCTTTTACTCCATGTTCCCCGTTTTCCGTTATTGCTCGCCCCTTGCATTTTTTGTGAAATTCTTCGCATTTCCAGTATATTTTGTCGTTACACTGCTTATCTTTGACGTAAAAATACCCATCTAAGTACAATTTTCGATTTAAAATTGAACCACTAAACATCTTAAAAGACATTAAATATGACAATCAAAAATTACATCAACAATATTAAATGTGACAATTTGTTTATCTGAGGTGACAACAAACAAATACATCAAATATAAAAAAAAACAGTAACGGAATCGGAAACTTTTTATCATATAAAAAGATGTTTATTTTAAAAGTAAGAGATTCAGAAAACTGTTTTTCGAAAAAAACAATTTCGAAAAATATGTTTTCGAAAAAATATAAATTCGAAAAATTCGATTCGAAAATTTAGCATTCGAAAAAATAGGATTCGAAAAAATATATTCGAAAAATTTTGGTGGACCCTCAAAAGATGTATTGTTTTTGTGAGTGATTTGATGGCTTTGGTGTTAAGTTTTTGGACGATTTTTGCAATGGATTACGAAGATTTCATAGAATTTATAGAAATTGTGGATGCAGAAGAAGTTGTAAGAATTCCTAAAAGATATATACGAGATATGGAAAATCCAATTGATTATTATTATGAAAGTCAGTTTAAAAATAGATATAGATTTTCTAAGGAAACGATTAGATAAGTAATTTTACCTTTAATTAATGAAGAACTATTGAAAGTAAATAATAGGGGTCTACCCATTCCACCACTTCATCAGCTTTTGATAAGCCTGAGATTTTATTCAACTGGTTCTTTCCAGGTAAAAATTTTCCGGATATAAATTTTAAATACTATATGTAGGTATTAAAGTGGCACATACTTTTATTCGTGTCATATTTCAGATTGTTTGTGGAGACTTGCGAGGAGTGTCACAATCAAGTGTATCTCGAATCATAAAAAGAGTGTCCCAACTATTAGCTAGTCATCTAAGAGACTTCCTGAAAACCCACAACAACTACAGTCAAATACAAGAAAATTTTTTGAACTTTTGAAAATTCTCCTACGGTTTCAGCATGTGTAGATGGAATTCATATACCAATAAAAAATCATGGTGGGGATGGAGAAATTTTTAGAAACCGTAAGGGAATTTTCTCTATAAATGTTCAAGTATGATTTATCGTTTTACTCGGTACATACCTACTTATTTCACATATTGTTTTTAGGCTGCTTGTGGACCATCTATGGAAATATTAGATATAGTAGTAAGATTTCCTGGTTCAATACATGAAAATGTCAGATTTGAAAGGAGTACCTTGCGAATAAAGTTTGAAAATAATTACTTCCAAGGTAAGTGTTCAATAGTTGTTTGTTTATGAATAATCTATGAGAATGTTAAATCTAAAATAGTATAGACGTATAATTTTAAAAGTCTCAATTTTAGGAAAAATATTAGGTGATAATGGATACGCTTGTAAAAGATATCTTTTAACTCTTGTACTAAATCCAGTTAATAGGGCTAAGCGGAATTACAATATAGCCTATAAAAGCACAAGGAACATAGTTGAAAGGACCTTTGGAATATGGAAAACAAGATTTCCTTGTTTAAAACGTGTTCTATTTACTAGTTTAGAAACATCTGTTGAAATAATTTGTGCAGCTGCTGTTCTACACAATATAGGAAGAATTACACAGGATGATTTTGACGAGGATGATGACGATGGGCCTGAACTTGGAATGGAAGATTATATCATGGATAACCCAAATGCAGCAGCTATTCATTATCGTAGGGCTTTTATAAATACTCATTTTGCCAATTAATTTTTTGTTTCTTCTCTGTACATTGTATTATTTTGTAAGTAGTATTATTTAAATAAAAAACGTAGGTATTAGTTTTTTTTATATTCCACGAAATTCCAAAAAACAAAAGATAAACAAATATGACCAAAACAAAATTCTTAACATTAAACTTAAAATATATTCCTTATTTAACATCAAAAAATACAAAAAAAAATGAAACTTTTTAAACAAATCTAAAAGTATCACATTTTTGTTTTTCTATATATTCCATTACATTCCAAAAAACGAAATAAAAATCAAGAAAAACAAATATAGCCAAGACAACCAAACAAAATTATCAATATAAATCTAAAACACCATATCAAAAAATACAAACAAAAAAACTTTTTAAATAAATCTAATTAAGTTGGACATTTTTTAAATTATTGCCTTCCTTTAGTAGGCAATCGGCCCTTATTTGCCAATAACGTTTCTCTTCTTTTGCTGCTTCCATTTTAACATTATGCAATTCTCTTTGCTGTTCCATTGACTCCTCTAGCTTTATTTTTCCTTAAGGCAGCCTCTTCGTCAATGTGAGTATATTTTGTTCTGTTTTCCTTATTGAATCTACCTCGTTTCCTTTTTTTAAATTCACCAGTATCTTTTTTAATGCTTTCATTGCCTTTTTCTACAGTTACTCCTGAAATAATAACTTGTCAGTATAGTATAATAAAGTAAAAAAAAATAAGTACTTTTATAATCATGGTCATCAAGTATGGTGAGTGAATGAAAACTATACGCCCCGGGCTCCTTGTGGGTTGTGTGTACGTTTTTTGCTGCCTCAAAAAGAGCTATGCTGTCAAAATTGTTTTTTATTTCAAAATCAATAGTAGGAAGTATTGCTCGAACTTGCTCCTCAATGGGGTCATTATTGTCCTGAGGTGGAGGACCTCCACCAGTCTGAAGTGTATAATTTCTTCTTTCCGTGTCTGATTTTCGAGTTCTACAAATAAAAATTGCAATTATTTTTATATTTATGTAGCTAAATTTTGAACCTACCTTTGTTTCATATTGTCCCACAGTTTTTTTAACTGTTTACAATTTCTGGGCGTTACATCATTGGAGTTGTAAGTGGCACAAATTGTATCCCATGTTTCTTGTTTTTTCCTTACTGACACACCGTCCGTTTTTTTACATTCAATTATTAGTTTAAACTGATCAACTAAACTTATCAGTAAGTTTTTTTCACCTTCTGAATAAAACTTATTAGACATTTTTGTGATAAACTTCAACACAATTCCAAACAAATAACAAATGACCAAAATAACCAATAAATGTCATTTAATGTAGCTACGTTCACGGTTCACGCTACGTCGAACGTTGACAAAAATCTGACAGAAAATGCGACATTGCCATATCTTAATTCTTCTTAAGGTTGCCTTACTGAAGGATGGTAATTAAACACACTATTAAAGAGAAATTTCGAGGAAGACTTAAGGTCACCTTACCTAATGCACTCTTGAGTGTTCCTTCAAGTATCGACTATGAATACGGCCCTTAATCCCTTATTTGAGCTGTCGTTTGACACATGTTTACCTATTATTGAAATATTAGAGGACAATAGATGATACTGGAAATTCCTAATATGATTTAATTCCGGGAATTAAATATTTTATTGTTCGTTATTAAATAACTTATTTTTTAATTGGCATAGTTCATTTTTAAATTCAGCCAATAAAACTATTATCTTTGTATATGTTCTGAATTTAACAAGTATTGTAATGATTTAGGTTTTTTTAATTTATTCTTATATAGGTACAATAGTAGTTTATTTATGGCCATATCGCACGAAGACGAAATTTGAACACGACGCCGTTAGCGGAGTGCTCCTCAATCGTCTGAGTTTGATGTGGATAATCCACTCGAGTTGTACAGCATATTTTTTCTGCGACTCACTAATAAAAATCTAAAAATAGTATTAAAAATTATGTTTTGTTATTAAGATAAAATAACTAATTTAAACTTTCACTAGTTTATAAAATATAATAAACAAGAAAAAAGGCAAGTGCTCTGAACTCACTACCATCGAGGTGCTTAAAATTTTTTTCTTTAATACTCGTAATTAAATTGACTTTATATAGTTTTATTAAAATTAACGAAATATTTATAATTATTATAGACCAAACAAAAATAGAAATGCTATTATTATTTATCGAGTCTACACAAGAATAACTCATTTTAATGTATATTTAATCTCAATAACTAAACATTTTTTTAATGACAATTAGTTTGACAGAAATGTTACTTATTTAAAATTTTATAAATAATAGTAGTTGGTTGATCAAAATAGGAACTGTGATTGGTGGATTTTATTTTTTGTAGTGTTCTTACTACCTAGAATGGATATGAAATATATTCGTTCAACTGAACGCAATACCATTCTTTTTCGTTTTGTACTCTATGCGTAAATAATCTAATATCCTTGTGAGTATAGAAAAAAAATAATTTCATTTCTTTCACTATTATACTAACTTTCTTATATTATCAGCTTACACTATATAGTAGTTTTGTGCAACAAGAGTGGATATGATGGCTATATCGCACGAAGACGAAATTTGAGCACGACGCCGTAGGGGCGTGCTCAATCGTCTGAGTGCGATGTGGACAATCACTTGAGTTGCACATATGTTACAAATAAAAAAAATATTTTAGGTTATTAAGATAAAATAACTAATTTTAAAATAATTTATAAATTTTACGGATTTTTAAAATCAAATAAATATAAAAAAAATCGCCAGCCGAGAATCGTTCACCGGCTTTTCGCGTGGAAGTCAAGCACACTGCCACGCGCCCACGTCCACTTTTACGATTTTGTTAAATTTATTTATTTTTTTAAAAATATGGTTCAAATAAAAATAAAAATGCTGTTATTTACGATTATTTATCTAGTCTACACAAAAATAACTAATTTTATTGTATATTTATTCTCAATAACTAAAAATATACTGACAATTAGTTTGACAGGATTGTCACTTATTTAAAATTTTAAAAATAATAGTAGTTGGGTATCCAAAATATGAACTGTGATTGGTGTATTTCATTTTTTTGCAGTATTCTCACTACCTAGAATGAATATGAAATATATTCGTTCGGTTGAACGCAATGACATACTTTTTCGTTTTGTAGTCTGAGCGTAGATAAGCTAATATCCATGTGTGTGTAGAAAAAATTAATATTGATAACGTAATAGCGGATACTTTTTTGGATTTGCATCCCAATTGTGCAAATAAATTAAAGGTATAGCCATTATTGTAAATATAGATTCAGGATATTAAAGGTTGCATGGTGTGGCTAATTAATTTAAATGCTTTGGAAACATTGTTGAACTTGATATTATTGTAGGGTCCCATTACAATTAGAAGAACACAGCTACGTCATCATTTGGCAACGTAATTAATTGGTTATCGCCGCCTATTGGGGGTTTAGTGGAGTGTTAATATATAAATATAGGAAATATTGTTTAACACCTAACAACATACTTAATTATTGTTTATTGAAAGTTATAGATAATATGCATTCGAAATTCGAATACATATTATCTATAACTATTTATAAATAAAAAATAAGTAAGTTGTTAGGTATAATACTATATTTCCTAGATTCCTATAATATTAACCCCAGTAGGCGGCGATAATTAATTAACTACATACTGTGCCAAATGATAACGTAGCTGTGTCCTTCTAATTGTAATCGGACCCTAGTAGATAAAACTATTTTAAATGTTGTATGAGGTGGTGTTTGAGATTATAAACACAGGAAGAAAAAAGGATTGTTTTTTTATAAGAAAGAATTTAAAAACCAGCTGCTTTAGAGATCAAAAAAAATATTTTTTAAAATAAAACACGTAGCTACGATTAAAGTAAATACTGATTTTTTATAACAATAATAAATATATAATGTATTGTTGTTCTTGCACAAAACCCAAACAGTTTGTTTACTTGCGTGACAGAGTACCTAATAACTCTAAGCAACAATAAAAAAATAATTAAAGGCAAGATTCCAATTTTGTCGAACATTATAAACATTTCAATAATTTTTAAGTTATCCATTTTCTATCCCAGTATGTCATTAAATATTTTCAAGGTACCATTTCTCAAGACGAGACCGACTTCAAAACGCGACGCGACAGCGTGAGACCAAAAGCGGTCTCTTCACGTCTGAACACGTAATTATACATTTCGGTAGACGAGACCGACTACAGCAGATTTAGTATGGCAATATATGCCGCCTTACTGCTGTCTCGGTCTCTTGTCTTTTGTCGCTCGTTCCCAAATGGTACCTTAAGTCTTCTTAATCCAAGGGTCCGCGATTAGAACCCCACCGTTAGCAGGGATTTTTTTAATTTATTTATTTATTTAAAAATAATTCTGATCCATATGTAGGATTCTCCACTCTAACCATTCACTGTTGGGTTATAATTGCCAGTGCTGATCCTAAAATGGCGATGGGAAACCGTGACAAGGCCTGTCTGTAGGCGTGTATTAAAGTACTAGCACTCCTGCAATATGGAGTATTAGACTACTAGTTATACTACTAGCGATATTAACTTAAAATTTTTAGTAAAAATTAAGCTCTATAAGGGGATAAAGCCTATTGATTCTGAACAAAAATTGAATAAAATGGAGGGTTAAGGAGGATCTGTTAAACTGTGAAGAGTATAATATAGAATGCCAAGCATTATATATTATTCTGTGAAACTACATACTGAAAGATTTAAGAATTTTAAATAAATAAGTGACATTACTTGTTATTTTTTTTTTGTTGTCAAAATAAGTTAGTTTGCTTACTGATAATTCTGTGGTCAATTGGATTAAATTGGAATATAGGTGACATCTGACTAAGGAAAAATCAAAATAATGTGTTTTAAATTATAAGAAATGACCATGATATACTCTTTGCTCAGACAGTAAAAATAAAACTAAAAATTACTTACTTTGAATTGTATCAGACCCATAAAAATCCTTGATTGGAGAATTGAATATCTAGTAGCGGTTTAATCAGTTGTTAGGCAACGAATTTGTTGAATAGGGGGACTCCATTTTGTCGTTTTGAGGAGGAGAGTTGTAAAATTTTGAATCTAAAATTAATTTGAAAGATTTTATAGAATAATTCATTTATATAACTTTCAATCTATTATTAAAATGTACCGTAGTAATTAAGGATCAATTTAAGCTAAATTTCATGAAGAAAGACAGGTAAATAAACAAATTTACTTACCAGGAAAACTCATATCGAGACCGGCGTAATAGAAGCACGGCCATTAAAGGAAATCTGACTCTGGATTCTGGTTTATGCGTGGGAACCAGACAGTGGATTCTCCAGAGTGCAAATTACATGCACTATTGTGACTTTAAGTTTTAACTTTTCATTGTGAAGAAACACATCACACACCAATAAACTATAGTATTTTATACTTAGAAAAGTTATATTAAATTTTTCTAATAGTGAAACGAAAAAAAGGTACTACTCATTTCATGACATTTTGCAGATCGCATTGCATTGCATCAGTGTGATTTGTATAGAAATTTAAAAATAATAAAAATTTGTTATATGTGGTAACTACCTTCGTTATGAATATAAGTTTTCTATTACCCAATAGAGGGCGCAAATACCTACTATTATACTCGACGTCATTTTTTGTCCACTATATTTAAGTCACATATCTGCAGATTTATTTTTGGAAAATAAAAACTCATTGAGAAATTTATAATTTTCATGATAAGTAAAATAACAATGAGGATTTATTTCTAATTTAATATTATACGATTTATATTATAATTGTTTGGTTTTTATTTGGAAATTGAAATTTAAATAAATTTTTTAACTTGATTTTTATATAAATGAATTTTATTAAAAAAATATATACAGGGTCAACAACAATATTAACCCATTAGCGCCGAGAAAAGAAAATTCTTTTAGAATGCAATAATTTTATTTAAAACTATGTTAAAACAACTTATTATTCTTAAATTTACGCAGAAATAAAAAAAAATCTTGTTTTTTTTTGGAAAAAAATGGTGGTCCCATATGGGACCACTAGGCGTTTCCCAAGATCAAATATGGAAGAAATTCATTAATTTGTTCCATTTGTATGAAATTGTTTAAAACATGAAATACAAAGCCCAACGTTGCATTTTTCGCACATTGTACGCCCTTTTGAACTGCAAGATGGCATGGCGCACCTCTTTCTTTTGCCCTCAGGTACAGATATAATCCAATGATCCTTGCGGTCAAACCTGACGCAATCAGACACTCGAAAATCACTTCCCGATGCTCTACCTACTTTTCCAGTTCTTTTAGCGGGGACTTTATATGTTGTTAAGTAGGTCTAAAAATTTAATTAATTGTAAACATTTTCTGAGTTTATATTGATATACTCTTACCTGACAAATACTTCTTCTAAACTCTAAGAGGCTAATATTCTTCCCTGATTTCCGACATATCGTCCAAGCATTTTGGACAGCTGCGTCGATGAGGTATGTAAATATTGGCCAGTACCATTTTTTGGAACGTATGCCGATTCGATAACTAAAAAAAATTACCCATATATTTTCGTTTATGGAAATATTTTCTTTATAACTTACCAAGATATATTACTGTCCATGAGATCTGTTCCTCCCATGCTGTTATTATACTGCGAAAGAAGATATGGCCTAGGTACTTGTATAGTCTTGCTATCTTTTTTAGAAAATCTTTCTACATTTTTGACCGGCTGAATACCATAACATGTGCTTGCGACTGTTACAACCTTGTTGTCCCTCCAACGAACGTATTGAATACCAGTCTCCTTATTCAATGTCGAACAATACTCTCCTCGGGGCCTCTTTTCCATCGTCTTTTTAGAAACAAGTGGGCAATTTTTAGGAATTCTATTATCCCTCACAGTACCGGTAACATTGTACCCATTAGCTTTTAGAGTACTTAACAAGTTTGTACTGGTAAATAAATTGTCAACGAAAAACTTGTACCTCAGAGATCCTTTGTTACCCAATTCTTCGATCATCTGTACCAAGGGAGCTGTAGCTTTCCCGAAACTTTTTTGATATTCTTCATTAGATCTAGGGTTTTTTCCCTGATATACTTCAAAGTTTATCAAATATCCACTAGGTGTATTCATACACCACACCTTATAGCCAAATCTTACAGGCTTTCCTCTGATAAACTGTTTGCATCCGTGATGCCCAAAGTAGCGTATCATGGATTCATCGTATGCAATATTTTCTTCTGGGACAAAATGTTCTAAGAACGATTTTTTGATCATATCTGTAAGTGGTCTAAGTTTGTACATTTTGTCATTTTTATCTATATTGTTATTGTCTGCAAAATGAATAAAACGGCAAATTTGTAAAAACCTGTCCCGTCTCATGGCATCAGACACCAGAATATTTTGCATATCGGGGACTCTTTGCCAGTAGCTTCTCTTGGATGGTAGCTTATTGTATCCACTTACTAAGAGAATTGCAATAAATACTTTCAACTCAGGAAGTGTTACGTTAGGGTTCGGTTGATTTATAAATAGAGCATACTTTTCTGTTTCAGACAGTATTATTTTGAGCAACTCATCAGTAAAAAACAATTCAAACAGTTGCACACAACTCATCTCTGAATATTTACTGTAATTTCCTTGTGGAAAGTTGCGCGGTGTGTAATAAAGATCTCCGTCAATAAAAGTTGTTGGTTCTGGCAGAGACATTGTCAGTCGGCGATTTGCATCAGTTTTTATTTGATTGGAGCTATTTACGTTTTGTACCTCGTTATCGTCATAACTTGCTTCTAGGTCTGATTGTACAACTCCTAGACGTTCAGAGTCTGCAAATACAACTTCCGCACCAGCACGAAGTTGACGAACATTCAAGTTATCCGGGTTACCACCTTCGTCTTCGTCACCTGAATCCTCGTCCGTAAGAAAATTTGAATCAGGCGGCTCAAAAAAAATGTCTGTTACATCATCTTCTTCATATGCCAAGTCGATGGCTTCCTGTAGTGTCAGTCCACTAAAAATATAAAAATTCCAATTTTGACTACATAACCGCCTAGTGGGTCCATATGGGTACAGCAATATTTACACTAATTTTTAATTGTCACCGGTAATATTGATACAAAAATTTGTACACTACGTTTTATTTTAATACCTTTTAAAATATGTAAAATTGATTTGATCCTATAATTCCAAAAAAAAGGTTCTGAAAATATACTTACACCAATCGGATGTCCATTATGAAACACTTTTTACCACAACACGATTTTCTAACCTCCTTCACTTGAGAAATCTAACAAACAACTGACGAGTATTCACCAACGCGGGTCCAGACAAGTCTAAATTAAGTGTTCATGCTCTAAACGTAATTTTGGTTGCCTATTTTATTATACTTTTATTGTGTTAAACGATACGTTTACAACTGGGTCCATATGGTGACTGTAGGCGCTAATGGGTTAATACAAATAAATAAAAGGTAAATTAAACTTAAAATGATAATTTTATTGTATGGGAACCGACTCCTGGGATGAGAGCATATCTGATAATTTGATAAGTGTTTTTAATAAAAAAAAAAAACAGCCGGAGTTGAATTAATTTTTATAGGAGGATATTAAATATAAGGCGCTCAACAAAACAAGTAAATTAAATATTGATTTTTTTTAACAATAAAAAAATTATTTAAAGAAAGATATAAAAAACAATAAAAAAATCAATATAATATCTTTATTCTAGTTAAAGGGTTAATGAGCGTACATTGAATTGTATATATCCCAATTTCTTTCTCTTTTGATTTTATATAAAAATTACCTTGATGCCAAAAATATCTCTCATGCATGAATGTCATAATATCGCTATACGTGTATGTAGGTGTCTGATGGTATCTGATGGTATCTGTGTGTCTGTATCCACGATACCTCAAAAATGTATGCAGAGAAAAACAATAAATTTAAAATTTAAGCTTTAATCCATCCTCTAATGAGTTGATTAGATTTTGGGCATATACAGAGTCGTTTTACTGCTTTAAGGAATATGTCTGTTATTTACGCTTGAAGAAAAAAATTCGTCAAATTAAAGTTTCTAGTGATATAAAATTCAATTAAAAAATAAATGAGAAAAGTATGTAGGTATTTGAATTTTGACCTACCCTGTACAGATTTGTTTCGAATTAAAAAATATTGCATCCGCATAAAATGTAGACTAATATCGAAACTATTTTATTACAAAAGATTGGAATTGTTTCTTTTGCAGTATATTGAGATTAATACGATTTTCATATAAAATTGGTATTAGCGTATACTCTGTATGATCTCATACTATTTGGTATTGTTATAATGGGAAAAGCGAGGGCAATTAAAATATAAAATAAAATAAAGGGCATTCCATTTAAAAAACCTAACTTTGATATGTTTCACTTTTTTGGAGAACCCTGTATGATTAAAATTATTTTTAAATTGTTATCTTTTCGGACATACATCTCGTTGTGAAAACAAATTTAAAAAAAAATCAAATAGCTCTACAGACCGAAGCGTTGCCCATCCTGTACATAAGTCATTACCTTATAAGGTTCATTTCTCAAAATTTCAAATAGACATATCTGGAAAGACTTTCTGACTTGTTTGTTTAAAGAAAACAAAATATTAAAAAGTACCTAGGGAGAAACACATATACTCGTATAAACTTAGCCAAAAATATTAAACTTTGGTAAAAAGTGTTGTTTTATTTATTAACTAGGTATTTATTATTAAAATTAAAACCAATAATTACAAAGTAGGGCAGTAAGTTAAATTTCATTCGCAAATAAACCAATTTTTTAACCATATTTTGTTAATAATATATTGAATTATTTATTTAATTAATTTTCAAAACGCTCGTATAAAAATTGTATTTATTCCGGCCCTGTTCCACATCAAACTTTTACAATAATACACATAACAAAGGTTTTATAGCGCCATCTGTGAAATTACCTTGAGCTTCTTAGTGCACAGATTTCTACAAGCTTTGCATGCGGCGTATACCATCTTTCATCTGCGTTGTACCTAGCCGATTAGGTGAATTAATAATTAGCTTTTATTTCAAACCAAGCTTTCAGGAAAACCGAACATTATTTTGAAGTGCGATTTGTTTCATTTATTTGATATGTTAGTTGTATGGGTGGTAACGAAAAGAAAACGTCTAAATATGTTTAGTTTTAAAGTAAATACGTCGACAAGTCGAGGGTTTCTATGTGGTTTGGATACCGATGATCAAAGTCATTTTTCGTGTATTTTTAAAAAAAAACTCCGTTCCTTTAGATTTCTTTACAACCCGTAGGCATAATTCATGAACTGATTGCTATATTAAAAGTAATGCTACGAAGTATACTTTTCCCGAAAGCTTCGTCAAAAGTAACCTCTGCATATACGGGGAATTAACATGCTGAATATTAACGCGGAAGAAAGGTCTATAAACAAATCGCAAACCAGCATGTAAATTAATCATTAGCAAACCTGAATGTCACAAAAATCTTCAGATATTCGGGTACATATTTGCTCTGCATACTGCAGATAGTTTTCTTACATTTACTTGTGCGTTACAATATACAACCCCGAACTGAGTGGGGTGTTAAAACATTAAGTCTTAGGCAATTTGGATCATTTTCAATATTTCTAAGTTCATGTGTAATTACGTGATAACAGTTTAAACATAATCTTACTTCTTGTAGATTATCGATTGCAGGATGTCCGGCAGCTTGTCTTCTTAAATTAGCAACGTTAAGCACATATAAATTATGGTCCTCGTCTAAACGAAGTGAGATATGTTGACTTACCTCGTTATGTCCGTATTCATTTAATTTTTAATTTTGTTCCGGATGAGATAAGTTGACTTGTATCTAATGGAACATTCTATAGGAGATATTTAAACATACCTCCTTACGAACGTCCCTAATTGATGCGTCTTTGTTCGATCTGACTTATCTTCTTTGGCCCAAAGCAAGGTTTTGATAAATACATCCAAAATCAAGACATATCTCGTTTTGAGCAAAAATGGACTTATCTCCTTTTTCCCCGGCACCACGGAATTGTTATTTATTTGTAAACTTTCATGACACTAAAGTCCATCTAATCCAAAGATTTTGTCAAATAACAATATGGAAACTTTAAGGAACTCCCACGCGATTTGTCTGTTAGTTTGTCTGTTAGGTTCAGCCTTATGAAATAAAGTACGTGCTTGTTTAATGTAGTAGCCACGCTATTTTTGAATTATTTATTTTGCTATATTTTCATCTTTTTGTCTTGAACTTTTTTGGAACAGGATAATTTTAAACATTGAACTGCATTTAAATTATAATTTAATTTGTTACAAGAGTTAGTTACGGAATATACTGACCAAATGCCTCCTTACAAACGAAAACATCAAACTTGAAAGATGATATAACAATAATCAAATCGCTTTTTCTTAAAAATAATGGAAAAATAGAGTTTATACCGGTTTATACAGGGAAATTGCGTATACCTATATATTACCAAGATACAGAATAATTTATCCCTACCCCTAACTAATGTGCATTTCCCTATGAATCACGCTATGTTCAGAAAATGGCTGATAGCCCTTGAGACATTTGATGCAATCAAAGATGGTTTCCATAACTGCTTTTAAATAATTTTCGACCAATTAGTCGGATTTAGACAATATTTTTTAATCATTTTTATTAACAGAAGACTTGCCTCATTTTCATTCCTTTTTTCTTCCAACAAATGTCTTTAATACAAGTTTTGGGAGGAACCAGCTTTTTAAGCCGTTTTTGTTAAGTCGTGATTATGTCGTTTGAAGATTATATTCTTATAGTAATTAAAATGTAGTAGAAGTAATTTTGTATGATTCTGCAGATACCTTTTCCTAACAATGGTTTGCTGAAAGGCGTCCTCTATTGGTGGTACTGGGCAAATGTGTGATTTCATTAAATTTTTCTTAACCATGATTTGAGTCACGCTACTAGATACGCATTAACTTTGCTCATAACATTTAGGGAATAGCTAATTTCAGAAGTCTTTTCTCCCCAACAACGAGAGGGAATAAACTATGCCTATGCCAGGATTGAGTAATGTCACCATCGTATAAGATCTAGTATGAATTGGAACAAATTTATTTCTTGATTGTATCAACACTTTTGCAAAAATATTTTCCTTTTAGTAATGCAGCAGTTGCAGTAGGAATACATCAGAATTTCTTAATCCACAAAAAACACAATGCATCTTTTTTAAACATCCAAATTCACAAAGAGCCGCCCAACTTTCCCAGAACTGTAAATCTCCTGGGAGTCAGACCCGCCAAAGAGAGTGAAGTTGGCTATTTGGGAATGCGATTTTCTAGTACTCTCATCTGGTCCTCGGATGTCCAACGCACTCTTAATCAGATACGACGGCGAGCCAGTCTCATTGGAACCTTGAGTGGATGATTTGGACGAAGCAACCCTAATACTCTAATGCACACTTACAATACAAACTCTCTACACTCGAGAGATGAATACTCCGACGATACCAATCTATTTCCATTCGCTTTCCCAGCGAAAAAGTTTTCTAAAACATCTCCAATACCCCCATTCTTACACGTTTTCAAACTCTCAGGAAACAATACGTCTCCCGCACACTGACAGACTTAAATACACATTCCCAAAGTACTCTACAAACACCCTGGCGCCCTCAATGTCTTCAACTATTCCACAAACCGAAAAGAAAACTCCTCAACCTAACATAAGATTACTCTCTGTCTCTCAAGATCTCCCACTTACCTCAGAGTTCCAGTATCTATGGACTTTAGCACCATTATCTATAAGATAACGCGACCCATCCCAATCATATTTAATACAGCCATTGTCATACTACTGTACAATATCGTGATTTAGGTTTTCGTGGTTTCCCTAAATAATATTTCCCAACTTATAATATACACACAACCTGCCACGCACCGCAACAGGAGAACTCTTATAGCAGGCCTGCACAACTCAAATTTTCAAAGGGCCAGATTTGGAAAACCGTAACTGAACGAGGGCCGCCAAGAGAGGCCTGAGCCCACAATAGTTGGTTCAGATTTAAAACAAAAAAAAAAGGTCGACACCTTTCATTTATAAACCAACTCATGGATTTATCGAGCTTCTAAAAAAAAATAAAAAAAAAAAGTTGCTACCTTTATAAACCAACTCCTGCTGGTCAAACTTCTAAAAAAAAAAGGTCGACATCTCCTGCTTGTCGCTTGTAAAAAAAATGTCAACTGATCGAGTTACTAAAAATGAAAAAAATTTATAATTTGACGTAAGCGGGCCAAACTGTTCAATAGCTGGCGGGCCGCCAAAACTACACTAGCGGGCCGTATGTTTTGCACCCCTGTCTTGTACTATCCATCGGTTCCGGTTTATTGTTCAGCAATAATTGCATCCACTTCTTTGGGAGGATATCAAGTTTTGTATTTGCCTTTACAACTTTACAACTCACTATATATGGAATTACCATCTATAAGACAGATCCATCAGGAACAGAGCATATGCTTACTGTAACAGTATCTTCATACAAGTTAAAACTTTAGAATTTGAAATAATCCATGATTTAGGAACTCTAAAATTACCACAGTTTGCCTTCAATCATACGCGAGAGTCTGTTTTTTTATTAAATCTAATTCTATCATCATTAGCTACATAAAAATTTATTTTAGTTTTCCCCAAAAAATTAAGATGACGTTTAATGCCATTTTTATACATAATTATAGACTCTTCCCTGTTTTCGAATGCCATCTTTGTTTGTTCGATTTGCTCAAGGACAATTAACTATTACCTGCAATTTCTTTAACATACAGGGTTGGGATAAAGTATGGAACCACGTAAATATCTTTAAAACGAAAAGGACGATATTTATGAAACTTTGCAAGTAAGTACAATGACGCATAACGCATCTGATGCCATATTTTTTGTTACTACTGTATGTACTCCCGGTTTCACCGGAAATACTCTCAACTTTTGTAATTTAAAGGGAACACCATGTATATTTTTGCAGATTTTAAAAGATCTTGTTATTTCGAATTCGTACATACTAAGTTTAGTGGAAATTATTTGTTAAAGTAATTTTAGACTAATGAGAATAAAAGTTGAGGGTATTTCCGGTGAAACCGGAAGTACAGTAGTAACAAAAAATATGGAATCAGATGCGTTATGCGTCATTGTACTTGCCTCAAAGTTTCATAAATATCGTCCTTTTCGTTTAAAAGATATTTACTTGGTTCCATACTTTATCCCAACCCTGTATGTACCCCCTATTAAAAATGAAAAAGTTATGATGTCAATTTTTGGTAATCAGTAGATACAGGTTCTGGACTATAACTGTTTTATAGAACTCTAAAATTTGATGTTTTCGTTTAGCAGGAAAAATAATTCATAAAAATTTTATTTTAATTTGGACAATCTTCGTTTATTAAAGATATTTTTTTATTAATTGATAGTTCTTGTATGACACATTTAAAAATCAATAACTCTTTTAGGACGTTTCGAGAAAATGCCGCAGTGTTTCGTTTCCACATGCTCCAATTATTATGGAAAAACTCGCAAAAATTCCAAATTAATTTACCATATGCTGCCAACTTCTCCGCAAATGGTTTTAAAGTGGACCGAAGTGAGAAGACGAGAAAAATCCAACTCTTCACGCCGGAGTTTGCAACGCCCATTTTTCTGATAACTGTTATCAACGAGAATTACAACACGAGTTGCTTGGACTACCTTTAAGAAAAAAGTTAAAACATGATGCCGTACCAGACTTGAACTTGCCTGTTAAAATTAATAAACCGAAAAAACAAGTTCCTTAATCTGTAATTAGGTACAATCAAGTACAGAAAGATGCATGTGTTCCCACAAAAAATAAAATCAGTGAAAACAAAACTAAAACAAAAAAGCAACCAAATGTTGTAGCTAATATTAAAAATGAAATATCAAAAAATAAAAGTACAGGTAAAAAAGTGGTGGAAAAGCAACAAAATATTACCATAATTGACATTACTACAGACGAGCCAATAGTAAGACGAAAAAATGTGATAAAAAAGCTGCCAAATTTAACAGCAGTCAAACATAAAACAGAAATTAAACAGAATTTGGTAAAAACTAAAAGCAACGAAAAAATCATTGCCAAAAAACAGCTTAGCACATTAGATATGAATAAAATTATTAATTTTAAAACTGCAGAAGTGCAAAAAAGAAGCAAACCTAATGAAGATATTATCGTTTTTAAACATATTCCTATAATTGAAACTAAATTAATAAAACCCAATCCAATAAAAACTAGAAGCAATAAAGCACAGCAACATACTGTTGGTGATAATAATGGTTTTAAACAAATCACTGAAAAAGAAATAGTTTCCAAAAGTAAAGAACATAATGTAAAAAATACCAATACTAATTACCAAAATCAAGCATCAAAAGAAACTAATAATAGCAAATTGGAAACATTGGATAAAATTATTAAATATGATATTACGAACACTTTTAATCAAGAATTGCAGGACAATTTAATTGATCAATTCGATAAAAATAACGATAAAATAAAAAGAATGCCAATGAGGTCGAGTATTAGAATTGCGAAAAAGAAATCAATCGAGTCATTAAGTGATTCTTTTACGGATAAGGTCAACAATAAAAGAGACAATAATCGCGAACGATTTTCTGATAAACTCAAATTTATGGCCATGTTGCAGCTGAAATACGAAAAAAACAACCATGCTGTGGTCGATTTGGATCAATTTTTTGAATGTTTAGTCGACGAAGAGAATGTTGGGTAAGTTATTTGACAATAATTATTATTATTATTTTGTTTAATTATAGGTAATGTGCAATATATAAGCTTTACTATAATTTAAGAAAAATAAATGCATTAATTTAAATTTTATGTATTTTCCACTGTTAAATTTATAGTAAAATAATTTTAAAGGTTTTTCTACTGACTACTGTTTTCTAAATCTACCCTTACAAAATAAGACTACATATACTATTAAAATTGCATAAATAGGCAATGTTATTTTACCAAGACCGAAAGAATCTGTCCAAGAACACAAAAAGTCGTCTGTGCGTGCTTATGTATATATTGTAATGATTCTAATTTGTCGTTCATTACATTACAATTTACCAAACTCACTTTATTAAAACTTACCCCGACTAGCCTTTAATGTCCTTCTAAAAGTCGTATGTCAATAGAGCATATCGTCTTTATCCCAGGGGAGGTTCAAGTTGACAATCTTCACTGAAGAGATAATTATTTAATTTTATCAACTTTTAATTTAAATTTATTTAAATTTATTTAATTAATTTTAGTTTAATTTAGTTTAATTTAGTTTAATTTAGTTTAATTTAGTTTAATTTAGTTTAATTTAGTTTAATTTAGTTTAATTTAGTTTAATTTAGTTTAATTTAGTTTAATTTAGTTTTTTTAATTTAGTTTAATTTAGTTTAATTTAGTTTAATTTAGTTTAATTTAGTTTAATTTAGTTTAATTTAGTTTAATTTAGTTTAATTTAGTTTAATTTAGTTTAATTTAGTTTAATTTAGTTTAATTTAGTTTAATTTAGTTTAATTTAGTTTAATTTAGTTTAATTTAGTTTAATTTAGTTTAATTTAGTTTAATTTAGTTTAATTTAGTTTAATTTAGTTTAATGTAGTTTAATTTAGTTTAATTTAGTTTAATTTAGTTTAATTTAGTTTAATTTAGTTTAATTTAGTTTAATTTAGTTTAATTTAGTTTAATTTAGTTTAATTTAGTTTAATTTAGTTTAATTTAGTTTAATTTAGTTTAATTTAGTTTAATTTAGTTTAATTTAGTTTAATTTAGTTTAATTTAGTTTAATTTAGTTTAATTTAGTTTAATTTAGTTTAATTTAGTTTAATTTAGTTTAATTTAGTTTAATTTAGTTTAATTTAGTTTAATTTAGTTTAATTTAGTATAATTTAGTTTAATTTAGTTTAATTTAGTTTAATTTAGTTTAATTTAGTTTAATTTAGTTTAATTTAGTTTAATTTAGTTTAATTTAGTTTAATTTAGTTTAATTTAGTTTAATTTAGTTTAATTTAGTTTAATTTAGTTTAATTTAGTTTAATTTAGTTTAATTTAGTTTAATTTAGTTTAATTTAGTTTAATTTAGTTTAATTTAGTTTAATTTAGTTTAATTTAGTTTAATTTAGTTTAATTTAGTTTAATTTAGTTTAATTTAGTTTAATTTAATTTAGTTTAATTTAGTTTAATTTAGTTTAATTTAATTTAGTTTAATTTAGTTTAATTTAGTTTAATTTAGTTTAATTTAGTTTAATTTAGTTTAATTTAGTTTAATTTAGTTTAATTTAGTTTAATTTAGTTTAATTTAGTTTAATTTAGTTTAATTTAGTTTAATTTAGTTTAATTTAGTTTAATTTAGTTTAATTTAGTTTAATTTAGTTTAATTTAGTTTAATTTAGTTTAATTTAGTTTAATTTAGTTTAATTTAGTTTAATTTAGTTTAATTTAGTTTAATTTAGTTTAATTTAGTTTAATTTAGTTTAATTTAGTTTAATTTAGTTTAATTTAGTTTAATTTAGTTTAATTTAGTTTAATTTAGTTTAATTTAGTTTAATTTAGTTTAATTTAGTTTAATTTAGTTTAATTTAGTTTAATTTAGTTTAATTTAGTTTAATTTAGTTTAATTTAGTTTAATTTAGTTTAATTTAGTTTAATTTAGTTTAATTTAGTTTAATTTAGTTTAATTTAGTTTAATTTAGTTTAATTTAGTTTAATTTAGTTTAATTTAGTTTAATTTAGTTTAATTTAGTTTAATTTAGTTTAATTTAGTTTAATTTAGTTTAATTTAGTTTAATTTAGTTTAATTTAGTTTAATTTAGTTTAATTTAGTTTAATTTAGTTTAATTTAGTTTAATTTAGTTTAATTTAGTTTAATTTAGTTTAATTTAGTTTAATTTAGTTTAATTTAGTTTAATTTAGTTTAATTTAGTTTAATTTAGTTTAATTTAATTTAGTTTAATTTAGTTTAATTTAGTTTAATTTAGTTTAATTTAGTTTAATTTAGTTTAATTTAGTTTAATTTAGTTTAATTTAGTTTAATTTAGTTTAATTTAGTTTAATTTAGTTTAATTTAGTTTAATTTAGTTTAATTTAGTTTAATTTAGTTTAATTTAGTTTAATTTAGTTTAATTTAGTTTAATTTAGTTTAATTTAGTTTAATTTAGTTTAATTTAGTTTAATTTAGTTTAATTTAGTTTAATTTAGTTTAATTTAGTTTAATTTAGTTTAATTTAGTTTAATTTAGTTTAATTTAGTTTAATTTAGTTTAATTTAGTTTAATTTAGTTTAATTTAGTTTAATTTAGTTTAATTTAGTTTAATTTAGTTTAATTTAGTTTAATTTAGTTTAATTTAGTTTAATTTAGTTTAATTTAGTTTAATTTAGTTTAATTTAGTTTAATTTAGTTTAATTTAGTTTAATTTAGTTTAATTTAGTTTAATTTAGTTTAATTTAGTTTAATTTAGTTTAATTTAGTTTAATTTAGTTTAATTTAGTTTAATTTAGTTTAATTTAGTTTAATTTAGTTTAATTTAGTTTAATTTAGTTTAATTTAGTTTAATTTAGTTTAATTTAGTTTAATTTAGTTTAATTTAGTTTAATTTAGTTTAATTTAGTTTAATTTATTTTAATTTAGTTTAATTTAGTTTAATTTAGTTTAATTTAGTTTAATTTAGTTTAATTTAGTTTAATTTAGTTTAATTTAGTTTAATTTAGTTTAATTTAGTTTAATTTAGTTTAATTTAGTTTAATTTAGTTTAATTTAGTTTAATTTAGTTTAATTTAGTTTAATTTAGTTTAATTTAGTTTAATTTAGTTTAATTTAGTTTAATTTAGTTTAATTTAGTTTAATTTAATTTAGTTTAATTTAGATTAATTTAATTTTGTAAATTCTGCCAAAAATCCAATCTATTATTTCAAAATTTTATGATCACCCTGTATATTTAAGTAAACAAATGTAACAAAATATTTTAACAACAAACCTTACAAATTTATTTAATTCAAATTGTACCATGTTCAAAATGAAACCATAGTTCAAATAATTTTCTAACTTCGAATATATAACTATTATATCAATAAACATTCACTCCAAATTCACACTTTAGAAAAGAAAAACTAATTGTTGTAGCCTTCCTAGCTTGACGACTGTCACCAATGACAAATATGTTTTTAAAATTATGATTATGGCTGGTATTTATTTAAAAAAAAATTAAATAATAAACCTCTATGCTAATATTTACAATATTAAAGTGATTTTTTACTTCGTCCTGCACTTCTTTACAGTTTCTTTAACACAATTATTAAAATGTTTTAGTACTCACAGTTCTATCTTCAATTCAGATATTCTGCAATTGATTGCAGACTGGAGACTGGGGCTCTGCGAATGTTTTTATTGGATCCTGGTCCACGTTACAACACGATTTTGCCGCAAAACTTACACAAGGGTTCAATATACAATGGTTGTTACCTTCAATAAATTTGCTTACTTAACTCATCTTCTGTATCAAAATACTTTAAACTCTAACTGTATTTGTTGTATTTTTACTGAATCAATATTTTTTTTTCAAATTGAAAAATACCAAGACAAATTTTGCTGTCACCTTTTTTTTTTTTAACCGTCATTCCCTCTTTTCGCTGTTTATATTTCTTTTCTTAGTAACCACAACAAAAACCAATAAAAACTCCGAATGGTTTATAACATTAAAATTTTGTGCTTTAAGCTGGATATTTGGCTGAATTTAACTATTTTTGCTCCATATATAACAACATTATCAATTTTACAAATATTTTAAACCAAACATTGAGTTTACTTGTAATTATTTTCCTTTATATGACACCAATCAAAATAATATTCCCAATTTGTGACAACTTTGTCATTTGTATCGCTATCAAATGTGTGCTATATAGGGTGTTATTTTATTATATCTTATAACATTTTTTATATTATTATTTTTGTTATTATAATAGTTAAGTCATATATTCTTTCCATTGCAATATATATCGTAAGCGGATTGTAAAATCCGTCATATTATCATACGCCTAGGCGTATGATTATACCTCAGGCATATCATCAAACAGTCGAATTTATTCGAACGTCGAACAATACGCCTAGTCATAATATTTCGCCTAACAATTTTTTCGGCTTATCCTCAGACGGATGTAGGTATGCGTCCGTCACACAGTATGACGTAAAATTTATTTGCAAAAATATTAATTGTTTATAATACGAACACTTTATTAAGAATTCTTATAAAAACAATATACTATGGTAAAAACATTTTTTTAAAAACCATTAAACTAAATACAACAAATATACAGGGTATATAATGTTATTATTTATTTAAACATGGGCTGCTATTGTGACATCTGCTATTACATTTTAGCTGTACCTTGAAACAAAAGCAGCGTTTTGTGATGCACTGAGTGTTACTGCGTTTGCAGGAACACTTTTTAAATCCTTGGCCTTGAAAAAGAGATGATTGTCTAACAGCTTCTCTTAATGTAATGTCAACGTCTGGAACATTAATTAACTGAGTTGCTGAGGTCTGTGAAATTTCATTTCTTTGACACCATCTCTTAATTCTTCCATAGGAAGTCCCTATTTGGTAATTACAATCTTTAACCCTCAAAATGGTTCCTATTATGTTTTTTGTATCCAGTGGACCGTGATCCACTTTTGGAATGGCTATAGTGACCATATCTCCCACTTTCAGTTCAGTTAAAATATTCTTTGTGTCCGAAACCATTTTCTCAGCCGCTTTTCTTGGTCCTCTGATTCTTTTAAACCTTTCTTCGTCAATATGCTGCTCCCCTAAGCACAGATTATGTACTTCGTTGGGATCGTTATTTTTACAGATCAAGCAAGTATTCCTATTTTCCATATTCCCCTTGTTTTGTTCATTTTCTGCTATTATTACATAAAGGGTGAGTCTGAGATTTGTATTGGATTGATTTGTATTTGATTATAAGCTTCGTCATGACCAACGAAAGATACTTCTTCAATTACTACGTTTGAAATATCCTCATTTTTATTTTGATCTGCAACATCCGAAATTTCATTGTTATCTTCGATATCCATGCTCGAATTTTGATCAAAAACCACAATTTCATTGTTATCTTGGA
Organism: Psylliodes chrysocephalus; assembly: GCA_927349885.1. NCBI lineage: Eukaryota > Metazoa > Arthropoda > Insecta > Coleoptera > Chrysomelidae > Psylliodes > Psylliodes chrysocephalus. The sequence continues at coordinate 97,073,873 of OV651814.1, read as the reverse complement.
TATCCATATTTGTATTTTGGTCTTCAATATTCATATTGTTAGCTTCAATCCCATTTTCCAAATAACCATTTTCCTTCAAGACATTTTGTAATTGCTCTCATTTTCTATTTCGTTAATTACTTCAGTAGGTAAGCTTATGGAATTTAAACCAACTTGAAAATCAACCCCAAATAGCGCTTTATATGGAGAGCGTCCTATTATTCTATAAAAAGATGAGTTCTTATGCCATTGTACATAATTACTAGTATACTCTAGTCCAGCGGTCCTCAAAGTGTGCTCCGCGGAGCCCTAGGGCCCTGCAAAGCCTCTGCAAGGGTTCCGCGAAAATACTAGTCATAATAATTAAAAAAAAATACTAAACCAGTACTATAAGGTTACAGAGTAAAATAAAATCCTCCATCTAAATATTTCAACATAAAGTTTAAAACAACAGTGTTCGAGTTATTTGTGTTGGTGAGAGAGAAATAGGAAGCTTTTCATTGCTCAGTGAGTTTGTTAGCGACTCAGAAATATTTCAAAATGATGTTTGAAGAAGTGGTTCAATATCTCATGCTATGCTCATCTTTTGAGGTGTATTTTCTCGAAGAACAAAATACAAAAATTAAAATGAATTCATTGATTCAAAATTCGAAAGCATGTCAAACGAGATTTATGAATCATTTTTAGAAATGACATTAGATACAAGTATGAAATCACTGTTCAAAACAATTTCTTTGAATGATTTTTGGTGCAGGATTTATGATGAATATCCACAACGTGCCAGAAAAGTTCTGAATGTTCTTCCGTTCCCAACATGATTCTCAACATATGCAGCTACAAAAACAAAATACCGCAATAGACTTGATGCCGAACCTGAAATGCGACTTCAACTCTATTTTATCAAGCCTGACATTAAATAATTGATGAAAATTAAAAAAAAATTTCATGCCCCCTTCATTAAATGCAAATGATGTTAAGTAATATGAATATTGTTTATTATTTTATGGCTCCGTCAAATATTTCGCTTTCCAAAAGGGTTTATAGAGTTTTTAAAGATAATCCAAAACAGGTGCAAATTCGTGAAACAGGTTCTTTGTTAAAAAATCAAGTAACTTTTTGTTTCATCCATTTTACATCTAAACAACAGAGAAAACGAATGGGATATTTCCCAGACTTTACAATTTCATTGTGTGTATATTACTAAATTGTATAGAATTTCTGACTACAAAACCTAGGCACAATAATATGATCATAATACATTTCTTCAAATAAAGGAACCAATTTTTACTATATTAAATAATTTATTGATTTTTAAATAAAATAGTTTTTTTAACACACTTCTTACTCGATTTTCCTACAATAAAAATGTTTTATGGTGAATTCTTATTCCAAAATAACTTTTTTAAATTAATTTAATGAACTATAATGGATGTTCATTTAATGGATCGTTTTCACAGATAGTATTGTAATAATCAAATCCATTATTGAAAATACTTCTTATTATACAAATAGATTTTTTGTTGTTTAAAATATCTCAAATATCGTTCACCAGATTTGCAAATTTGGATTACAAATTTTAAAGCATTTATAATTTTTTCATAACATTTTCTTTTTTGGAGCTGTGAAAATATTTCTTTTCATTCAAGCAATTGCAAACAATTATTGCAAACAATACACTTTTTAATGCATTTTACAACGAAACCCGATACATAGGAAATTATGTCTTCCAAATATAAAGATAAATGCCATGAAGGCGCACTGGCATAATCATGATCTTGGCATAATTTGAACATTTCAATAAAGTCGTTTTCATTTTCTAGATCTTCTCTTAAAATAGTAGTACAGTCCGTAGCAATAGTATTTCCCATGTTATTCCCCTTAATTTCGGCATGAATTAATAATTTTTTATAAATATATTCGAATTGGCGGCGTGTGGGATTGTCATTAAAAACACCTTTGCTGCACTAAAAAATACTTCCAGATGGTCCTGAGATAAGTTAATATGTAATTTAGTAGTGGTGTTTTTTTATATAAGTTTCATACATTAATGTTAAACTTTCACTATTAACTAAATACCCTACAAACCCAGTTTTTCGCCTAGTGATTAAAATGGAATTGTCATTATGTTTTAAAGACAATATATATTGTATGCATTTTGGTAAATATTGAAATATTTTGGAAACTATATTTAAAAAATTTTGATCTGCTGTTAAAAATATCAAAAATATTATTGGCAATTTCACAGAATTAAGAGGTGGCGCCTGCTTCTTGAAATTCAGTTAAATTTAAATCGTTTTCTAAAAAAGAAAGCATCAGCCACACTTTTACTGAAGGTCTGAGCAGCTATTTTTACTTTTTGTTTTTCATTATTCCATTTTATGTGCCTTTTCATAATTTTCGTTGCAGGGTGCATGCGCTCTGTGTTTTGAAGATTTACTAAATTTTTAAAATACTCCCATCTAATATATTTCAAATTATTATTCTGCAAAACTTTATAAGAAGCCAAACAATTGCGCCAGAGTTTGATCATGTGGCTAGAATCCAAAAATATAAAAATTGGCTCTTTATTTATTGGGTGCTCAAAACTTGTTTTTAATTGAGTAAAATCTCCAAAATCTACCCCCAAATATTCACACATTGATATATTTGCTTTTAGGCCCCCAAAACGTTACTTTAAGTTCGGTTGTCCCTGATGTCAACCTTGTAGCTCCAGTTCACTCAAGTGCAGAAGGGAATTGGTGATTACTTCGTAATCAGGGAAAAATATATTATTTTAGCTGTTCTGTTGAATTGGACGCCAGGTAGATCTACTATACCAAGCCACTACAAATCAGGAGAGTCCTACTTTTAAACCTACCAAATAAATAGGAAAATAAAAGACAACCTTCACTCAAACCTTGTTTATTTCCTAATTGGAAGATAGTTTGTCTTCCCCCTTAGTTAATGACCCCCTTTACAATTAGAGCGCTATTAGCGACTTCAAACAATTCATATATTCATATATTCATGTATTCATTTATTTTATTTACATACCTAAGGGCTAATCGTAACCCCAAATTAATACCAGTATATAAAATATTTTAGCGCAGTGTACAGAAATTAGACAGGGTTAGTTCATTGAATCTCAATAAAATCAATAATATTACTTGTCAATACCCCACGGTCATTAGCGTTGGATCCAAGGCGAAAGACATATTAAGCGCAACTCATAGAAAAGGTTATCTTCATGTAATATTAAAAATCCTGTAATTTCTGTATATTACAGAAGTTCATATCCAATACACTTATAAACTAAAATAGTATTTGTCACTAAACAATGTGAAACATACTCTTATTATAAAACACTCTATGAAATATGATATATGAACTAACCATGAAAACATAGGCAATGAGGGCATTTAATAGCATATGAACACAACGTTATTTATTCAAATAAATTCATAAAGAAAACTGTATACATATACGTATCAGTAGTAGACTAAATAATAAACCCCAAATTATAACCGAAATGATAGAAAAATAAATACAGAATTTCCACTTATCTTCTGATCCGTCCTATTCAAGGCTAGCGTTGCCGCCTGTGGCATGTAGTCCTATGATGCCGAATCTCTGCTGTTCTAGTAAAGTAGATGAAGTGTTCGAACCCCAAAATGGCTGTTCTTCGTTAAAGAGGAAGTACATAATCTTCAACGTTACTAAGAAGTAGTATCATCAATACCAGTCAGGAAAACGCTAGTACTAGGCAGTATCTTCACTACCAAACAACTGCACCGTACCCAGCAACAGTAGCAAGCAACACCGGTACCAAACAACACCGGTACCAAGCACCCTAAAATGTACAAACCTAATTACAATCTGATAACCTAAATCGATCCCGCCCCTTTATCTCTTGAAAATTAATGTGAATTAATTGAACCTCCCAGAGGGTTGAAATTATTGCCTGTCTAAGTAAAGACTATTCAAGCAAAGCATCAAAAGTTCCCAATTAAAAATGTAAAACTATACAGTATAACCTGTTCCCCATATTCAACCCCCTTAAAATCTGATAGAATCTGTTATTAAAAATGAATGAATATTTACAATTTATCAAATAAAAAACAAAGAATAAAACCAACCTCTATTCCGGAGAGTGTAACTTCGAATCAAACAGGAAATGAAATCTGCTAGAACTTCTTAAAAACCAATTCTCCCTTCAATATATGACCCAATTACGGTCGGTCTCCAACCATCAAACTGCTCCAGGACGACGAATGGGTTGAACTTCAATATTCAATGCTCCTCAAAATGAGATGAGAAAGCCGGCACACAATCACATAAAAAAAATAACGGTCTAACTACGCGTTAACCAACTTCAAAACGTACCATCAATGCTTTCCATAAAATAGAGACACTTTTATTAGACTCCCCACGCGGGATGATATACAAAATCACATAAAAAAAGTAAAAAGTCTCTCAGCGAATTTTCAGTTCAACACCGCCATTAACATTCCCTGTTGGAGTGGAAGACGAATCTGCCACGTGTTACAAATTGCCCGTTCTTCGCCCCCTATCATGAGGCATCGACCGCGCAGAATCACTTCAAAGAAAACCCATTAAAACCAATCGCCGCTCTCCGATCTCTAGAAATTATTGTTGGTTACACTGTGCGACCAATGACCTCCTTCATCTGCTAGAATGCGACCATTCGCATTCAGGCTGAAAGCTCTGTTAGCCCTGCTCGACCAATAAGAAAACCCAAAAACATACCCATGAAATGCAAACATCGCTTAACGAGCATTCCTTGGTTCACGAATCGCTGGCGTATGAATCGTGGTCAAACATACGTCGTCCCTTGATCCTCCGTCAAGCAGAGAGAGAGAGGCATTTCCTAAGAAACACTTATCGAACAAAGATAGACATCTCGAAATGCGACAGGCATACTTCCCTTATTTTTTTAGTTTTAACCTACAAAATACCAAAAACATTGTAAACAATACCTCTAAGAGTGAAAACTACTATTGAAAATCATAGTGAAATTCAGTGTAACCTTGTAAAAATTATGTGAGCCCTAAGAAGGAACATTTACACCAGTTACGCTAAATCCCATTTGAATAAAAGCTGTGTTTTCTCGAAAATATAATAAAGTTTTACGACAGGAGCATATTAAAGGTAATTTCTAGATTATAAGTTAATTATCTGCTAGTTTTGAGACAGAATTAGGCGATAAGGCATAACGTTCGATTAAAATGAAGTGACAATTACCCCTGTCTCATGAATATATTTCAAAAGTTCTATAATTATTGTAATTTTTCAAAAGCATTTAAACTATCAATAAAAAAGTATCCAACTGGAATCTTCCAATGCCCATTTAAGCACACTAGCATGAACACAATAGCTTCTTTTGTTTCAACTGATTGATTTTGTTGAAACTTGGTGCCAACATCAACATATCCAGTATATTTTTGGCCAGTCCATTCCACTCTTTGCATAATTGCCATTTCATCAATCAAAAGATTACAAAAACCTTTTTTCCAACCTTTTGTCCAACCTTTTGACTTTCTCCGACTTTAAATTTCAATGCTTCAAAAACCTTTTCGGTAAATCCAGGCGAACCATCAACAGCCCTATACCATTTTAATAATGTACTGGGGTGTGGGAGACAATTGTTAAATTTTTTCCTTACATATGTATAAGCCTTCATACTGTAAAAGCTTAAAGTTAGTGCAAATGCTCTTAATTCAGGGGAGTATTTTGTTCTAGAAGGACCTTTAATTGCTTTCTTGACCAATTCCTTAGATTGAAAAATCGAAAAATCGTAAAATCGAAAAATCGAAAAATCGAAAAATCGAAAAATTGAAAAATCGAAAAATCGAAAAATCGAAAAATCTAAAAATCGAAAAATCGAAAAATCGAAAAATCGGAAAATCAAAAAATCGAAAAATTAAAAAATCGAAAAATCGAATAATGGAAAATACGAAAAATCGAAAAATCGAGAAACGAAAAAACTAAAAATCGAAATTTCGAAAAATCGAAAAAGAAATTACGTAACGAAAATAAACCTAACACCCCCCACTCCGACCGGCACAGCGGAGCGGCGTTGAAAGTTGTGCATCGTCTAAAGTCGTTTCAGTTCGGCAGACTTCGGCACGGTGTTTGTGTGCGTGCGACTAGACGTATGCGTGTAGACTAGCTGCTAACTGCTCATAACTGATTCTATCTCTTTTAGACACAATTTCGGAAAAATTGAATTTGAAAATGAATAATGATCCACAAGAATCCACAACAAAATATGGGACCACCATTGACGCGGTATTTTCCAGATATTTAGAGGATATCAAGTCTCAAACTTATGTTTCTTATTTCAGTTACCATAAACCTATAGTTTCAATGATAAAAATTCCTGAATAACCTGTATTGAGGGATAATAAAAATATTTTAAACAATATTAACTTCTCATTTATTCAATAAAAGAAAAAAATGTGTTTTCTTATCGGTCACCATGCTCAAAAAGTGTAACTTAAATTAATATCAAAGAAAAAAATACTGCATAAATAAAATAAATAAATAATTATAATTGCATAAGTTAATAAAAAATGCTATGCAAAGCTTTACCGCGGCAGTCCCCGAGAGCCACAGTATTTTTTTTTTTTTTTCATAAATCCAATCATGCTATTTAATGATTCCAATCTATTTTGTAAAATATATTTCTCCCTCCTAAGTTTTTTAATTATATTTTTTTTGTAAAGAATCTTCTTCTGGGCAAATGCTAATTTTTTATCAAAACATAACTTTGATTGAATATTTTTCTTGGTAATTGCTTTTCTGAAATCATAATAATGCTTGATTATATAAGAAAATAGTTTATTTGACTTTTAACAAACCTTTTTTTTTTCTTTTTTAAGTTCTCTTTCCCCTTCAGAAGCAGTTAGTGTGGACGAATGCGAGCTTACAAACATTGTGGTTTCAGGTGATGCGTTTATTAAATTTTGATAATTTTTTTTTCTTTTAAAGGGAGTTAAAGAATGAAGTTTCCTCTTGCCTATTTTCATCCCTACAAATGAAATGTTCATAAAATTTATTCCGCCGATTTATTATTGATACACATTATTTAAAGTTTATATGGAAAAACTGACTCATTTCTAAAGCAGGGTACTGGCACAGCTTTCGGTATAGCTCCTGTTACTAATCTATTGCTACCTTTATAATACTGATCCGTTGAAAATGGTCTGTACATAAATATGCGTTGTTACAAAAGCTATTAATGCTCAATCTGAGCACTTGACACAACGCCTGTTAGTTTATGAGATCAGTAGGAAATCTGAAATAAGGGAAAAAGATTTTAAAAAATAATTGCAAATAAAAATCAAAAACATTCTACAAACATGTTTTTTTATTTGTTTGTCCATTTCCCATTTTAAGTTACGTTTATGGAATATAGAATACTTACTTGTGAAACGTCAACCGGGATCCTTTTATGAATTTAATATTACAAATTATACAAGTTCTCGGCATGTTTAGCACTTATTTTATAATAAGTTTATAAACAAGACACCTCGTCCCAATTGTTTAAAAAAACGATCTCTTTAAAAAAGAAGACAAATAAAATGTTATTTGTAACAAATATACGCGTTATTAAACGATCAAAAGAACTTACCTGTGAAGTTCGATCGTAAATATATGAGAAGCGCCTCGTCTGAAGAATCACTTGATAACCGTACAGTACCCCAGTTCTGTGCAAGGTAGCCACAAATTTTTATAGTAAAAAAAATTCGGAACGCTCCATCTCGTTTTCCCGCTCGTGACAGGATTATCTGTCAAATGTCATAGTTTAAAGATGTGGAAGACGCTAAATTCAAAGGGATATGGGTGGGAGGGAAGTGATTCTTCAGACTAAGCGCTTCTCATATAATTACGATCGAACTCCACAGGTAAGTTTGTTTGATCGTTTAATTATATCTCGAAGCGCCTCGTCTTCGAATCATTTCATAACCGTAGATATTTAAAGTAATTTAGAGAATTTAGCGTTCCTCGCCTGATGTATTAAGTTGAATATTGCAATAAACTTAGAAGTTGTTTATTGAAGTGGTTTAATTAAACTGCAAAAAATAACTACATTTCAAACGGAGTTTCTTAACTAAATGAACAATTATTGTTGAGTTTCAGAAACAAAAAAAGTCTTCATGCCTTAACAAATTGTAATAATTATATTACAAAGATTCGTTATTAATGCAAATCTTTCTTTAGAATCGAGTTTGCCAACAGCAGTGAATCATACAATGGCCTATTATAAAATCTTGCAAAGGTATTTGAACCATCCGACCAACCTGCTGTCTTTCGGATAGTTTCTAATAAGACCCCGTTCTTATAAGCTGCCGACGTATAAGCGTGTCTAGTCGAGTAAGAGGTAAATAACTTAGTGTCAATACCTGCTTTCTTTAAGGTACTCCTTATCAATCTACTAACCGTCTCCGTGCTAGCTGTATTATGAGGTTTCTTTGTTGTCAAAAGTAAATAGTCTTGTGCGGTTCCTCTGATTGACGATGTCTTCTCAATGTACTCTAGAAGTACAGAGGCGGCGCATAGGTTAGGGTTTTCTCTATAAAATGGGATTTGGAGGCATGGTTGCCAATTACTCTTGTGACTTGTTTTAATATCATCTCTTATAAATACCTGAATTCTCTCTGAATCAATTAAGATAGAGTCTACTCTAATTAGGACTAAAGTCTGTATTCTATGGGCACATATTAGAGCTAATAAAGTTACCAGTTTCCTAGTTAGTTTTTCTAAAGTTAGATCTTCTATTGGAGACCAGGTTTCTAGTAGGTCTAAGACCTGTTGTGGGTTCCATACAAAATTAAATCTTTTAGAGGGAGGTTTCAAACGAGCTGTGCCCTTCATAAATCTCGATAGCCTGGCATCCTTTCCAATGTCTCCTAGAAGGATGAGGGCCAGATCAGAGCGATATGTATTGAAAGAGCTATAAGAAAGGTTCTTTCTTTCTATGAGATATTGAAGGAACATGATAACTTCTGGTACACCGACTTTTATGTAATTTAATTCCCTTTCTTGACAAAAACCTCACCATGCTTTGAATGCTGAATTGTACTGTTTCTGTGTTGCCTTTGAAATTGAATGTAGTAAGGTCTGGATCCCACACTCTGGTATGTTTTTGTTCAGGAATGCTTCCCTGATAATACTCCCGCAACCAGGGTAATCGGTAATGGGTGTGGTTGGCTGTAAAAAAAAGAAGTAAATCAGCATTATACGGTTTGAGGACCAGTGGTTCAGATATCAGCAGATTATGGAAAATTGGGAACCAACATTGAGTGTCCCAATATGGTACTACAACTATACCAGTTGCTTTGTCATTTGCAATTTTTCTTAAAATCATGTTAAAAGGTGGAAATGCATAGAAGAAACACATAGTCCAGGGTATACTAAAAGCGTAAATTGCTACAGATGCTGGGTCTGGTAGCCAAGACACGTAAATTTTACATTTTTTATTAACCTATGACGCAAACAGGTCAATCTCTGGGTTCCCAAATGAACGACAAATATTTATGAATGCCTTATTTAATTCCCACTCGGTCTCTGTAGGAAGACTACGAGATTCTCGATCAGCAATAGTGTTATCTTGGGATTTAATGCCTTAATTTCGCACCACTGCCAAATAGACTTGGCTAAATTACTCAGCTTAGGATATTTATACTACCCATTTTATTAACATACGTTAGGGCAGTGGTATTGTCAACTCTTAAAAGAATATTACATGAGTGGTAATCTCTAGCAAAACATTTCAATCCATAAAAGACACCTAATAGTTCCAGGTAATGAAATGAAATTAAAATATTAAAAATTTTTTATATCTAGGCTCGACACAGAATAATAGATCAATAACACACATATAAGAACCTGTAGAGAGCAATTTTGATGCTGTTCGAATGTCATCTAACTTAAAATGATTGACATTTACAAACTTGTTTTATTTTTTAAGGTTAAGAATGAACCTAGCTTTTCCATCTTTTTTGGGGACTAAAAAATAGGACGAAAAAAATTGCTTTTTTGAGCTTTTACAACGTCCCCATTTTGTAAAAGTTTATCAATTTCCTCTTGTATCTTCTTGATGTGTAAGTCTAATTGATTTGTAATTAACCTGAGATGGGGTTTTTATAAAAGGGATTCTGTAACCCTTTACCCACTGTAAAATTAGCCGATTATCTGATATCTTTTTCCAATTATGAAAGAAGAATTGAATATTGCCTGCTTTGGTATCATTCAAGAGATTGCTTACCTTTAATACCTGTAGCGACCCTTGTGACGATTCTGCTGAGGGTAGTAATGCCCCTGTTTGTTCCTCAACTCCCTCTGAGTGTGAGGTGGGGCCCTGCGGTTTAAAGAAATATTTTTTAAAGGGATTTGAGGTTTTTTAAAGGTAGTCTTTGATGAGCTATTATTAAATGTGGCTCTCAGTTCTTTGGACGATTTTTCCACTTCTTTTCCATCTTTACAATTCTCTCGGAATTTAGACCCAAATAAGAAATCATTTATCTTGCTCGATTCAGCCACATCCTTTGCGGATTTGCACAATAAAGACATTGTTTGCATACATCGTGAAATTGACATGGAGTGATGCAAATCTGTAAGCAGTTTTCCTGCCTCACACAGAGATAAGAGCTGTGGTTTTTGACTCTCATCATTTTTATAAAGATTTTACGATATCACCTGGCCAAGAGCAGTTAAGGCAGAACCAAGTTGATTTTGATGCTCATTAATAATCATGATTTTTTTTTGGCTGAAGAGTGATTAAGTAGTTGTTTTATCTCTGTGTTAAGTGGAGGGCTCCTTAATTGTATGCAATTGGATGGAAGAGCATACTTTCTTTGAATTGTTTCTCTATCAGTTGCCTTTATTCCCGTTACAAGCAAATTCGTCCAACGTAAGGCTAACTCAGGGTGTAACTCTTCCCCCTTATTCTCCAAGTCATTTGGGTTGGATCCAGTTTCGTCATCGAGACTAAGATCCAACACATCATAAGGATCTAGGCTCAGAGATTTCTGATCGTTATTTTCAGAATCACTAATATTGGATAAAGATGCCGAGCCTCTCGGACTTCGGTCATGTGTTGAGCCTCTGGAGCTTCGAATACGTGTCGAGCCTCTGAGGCTTCGAATACGTATCGAGTCTCTGGAGCTTCGAATACGTGTCGAGCCTCTCGGACTTCGTTCACGCGTGGAGCCACTCTGACTTCGTTCACCCGTGGAGCCACTCGGACTTCGATCATGTGTCGAGTCTCTCGGACTTCGATCATGTGTCGAGCCTCTAAGACTTCGATCACGATTAGAGTTGGACCTACGACTTCTAGTATTACTACGGAAACGTTTTCGAGAACTGCTACAACTTCTATGAGAGCTGGATCTACTATGGGCGACCCGGCGTCGTCTATGTATGGCATATTTCAATGACAAACAGCTCTCAGATCGTAGCTTTTCCAATCTCTCGATTCTGTCAACCAATTCCTTGATAACTATAGTCTTTTTTTATTACCCATATTTAATCTAAAAGGAAAAAATATTATTTTTTTTTACTATAAAAATTTGTGGCTATTTTGCACAGAAGTGGGGTACTGTACGGTTATCAAGTGATTCGAAGACGAGGCGCTTCGAGATATAATTTAAATTCTTCAATCATAAAGCGTTGTGTATTTAACTGGCCAATCATAAAGCGTCGTGTACCTAAGACCAAAGAAGTTACCCCCCTTAGTACTTAACAAACCCATTTGAGTAACACCTCTAGTCTTATATGATCTAAGGTTACGATACCACAGCTGTTGTGACATATTTTAACAATTTTCTTTACTCCAATAAATATGGATCCAGAAACTAGCGACAAGCTAATAATTGTTGTTTGCACAATATGTTACGAGATGCTTACTTGGAAAATCATGAAAGTCCCGATTATAATTTTAATCCAGATCAAGAAAAGTCATATTATATTACAGCTTTTGCAGGATGTGGAGGATTTGCACAGACAGAAGGCTTTGCAGTGAGGGATCAATATATGAATTATTTTAACAATGAGGGAGAAGTTAATTGTCAAAAATGTCGCTTCAGTAGAACAAGTAGTACAATTAACTAAATGTTTTTAACAGTGGCGTGCCATCAGGAGAGCTTCAGATAGTATTAGTCTCATTATTGTAAAATTCAGTAAATGAAAAAATAATGTTATTACTTTATTTATTTATTTTTAAAGTATTATCTAACAAAAATGTGGCTCTGCGGCCTACAAACGTTTTGCACCCCTGACTTAGGCCCGGCACGCCACTAGTTTTTAATACTAACTAAATTTTATATATAAATTATAAAACTACTTGCTGTTTTTTCTGCATGCAAAGCTATTTTATTTTAAATAGAATCAGAATGTTCAGCATCATAAATGGCGGCATACTTTATCTTCCTCAATTAACAAACGCGCAACCGACGATGGCTAGACTGCTTCTGAAGCAGTCAAGAAAGGAACGGCCGCCGCTGGATGTAGAACAGCGTCGGTGAGACGTTTAAACGAAAACAGCGCTATGTAAAGTGCATTAACGCAGAGCGTTGCCGACAGCGATTACCGAGGGAGGTTACCGCTGAACGCACAAGCGAAACCTTACCTCACCACGGCTGGTCGGTCGGTCCTGTAATAACCACTCCGACGAAATAAATCGCAACATGTTCTATATCGATCCAAACTAAACAATGCATATCCAAAAGATAGCTATCCGTATTCAGTAAGATCTACATCTATCAACACCGGTATCGGATACCTGTCCGAGGATCCGTATCCATCCGGACCTACCCATCTCTAGTTGGCAACTCTCTAGGTTCTTTCATTCGTCCCACTGGTGTAGGAATTAACTACACCAACTGCCACTAGACCTTTCGTTCGGCCCAGTGTAAAATCCACTTACTTTAGAATTACCTTTCGTTCGTTGGTGTGGTGTCCACTGGTGGACACTTTTTCCACCAGCTGTTTAGCAGGTATAAAGTACACCGGAAATGCGCGTAATAGTCCTTTTAGACGGTCATATCAGTTCTCGAATCAGTTTGTTATGTCAGTTCAGTTGTGACTTTATTTGTGGAAGCGCTGTCTTTTTAGACGATCAGTTTAAGTTTTCATTTCCGTGCACATCAGTGATGGATGAAGATTCCCTAATTGCTGTCGCTTTGTGCTTATCACTAAAGAAACCACGAAAGACAAGAACTAAATGGAGCAAAAACTGGCTCCTAAAAAGAAAATCATTGTCTCATGTAAAATTAATGAAGGAACTTCATTTTGAACCTTGCGATTGGTCAAACTACTTACGATTGAGCGAGGATGCATATTGAGAATTGCTGTACTTAGTGACACCAATTATAAAAAAGAGCGTCACCAACATGAGAGAAGCTATATCACCACACGAGAGGTTAAGTGCAACGCTTAGATTTTTGGCAACTGGGAGTACTTTTCAAAGTCTAAGATTTTCTACTGTAATATCAGCGCCCAGTTTAGGTGTCATAATACCTGAAACTTGTAAAGCCATAATAAAAGTACTAGGTGATTACATAAAGGTAAAAGTGCCATATCGAAAATAAAAAGAACGATTTAAACAAAACATTCTTTATTTGAGCCGTTCATTTTGAAAGTCATTTAAGTCCATTTATCTTTAATTTGAAATACTTAAGGTTTTGCGTCCCTAGTATAATGGGATTCAAATTTCGGGAAACTGTTAATATGGTTTTGAACAATCATATTTGCTTCATCACATATTTTTCTCGACGATCCAAGCAAACGCCCACGTAAATCGTTGCCAACGTTTTTAGATTTTAATACACGTTTCAATCGTCCTTCGCTTATTTGAAAAGTATCTAAAAGAATTTTTTACAAACAGCAACTTTGCCTGTTTTATAATTTAACCAATACGTAAAACTCTCATTTCTACATGAACCTTTTCCGTTTCTCTTACGTCTTCTTTTTACAACACTGCGTCCGGTCGCTTCATATTGCAATATATTTTGCTTATTAAAGTCTCCTAAGTTCCAAAACATTTCGAAAATACGTTTTCTTTCTGTTTCATTTAAATTTTTCAAGCAGTCTTTTCGGCATTGGCAATCTTCATTTTGAAAAACTTTGGCAGGAATAATTTTTTTCCGATTGTGTATCGTATCTTTTCCCTGAATTCCGTTTAATTTTACGAATTTTCTGAATATAAGTACCACTTCTGTGTTTTCTGAATCCTTCTTTGAAGGTGCTGTTTTGTAAATTCTCATTCTCAATTACTTCCTCTTCCTCTGTTAAAGAATGAACTTCTAAAATTCTCCTTCTTTTTTTAAATCTGTTGTATGAGTTTAATTCCTCTGTTACGCTCTGCCCTTACTTATGAAAGGGGCCAAGCGTAATTTGTGCTAGCTCGTTAATTTTTTTGATTTCCGGAGAGTAGGGTCGGGTCTTAGTCAGAACTTAATAAAACGCATTCTCGTCTGACAGCTATTTAATTTTTGAGGTTAGATGAAATAAAAAAAAATATGTCAATAAAAAAATATGGGGAAAAATATGAAATTATCACGCCGATATATCGGTAATTATATATATTATAATAGTGAGTATATGTAAAAAGAGGTCCCCGAATAGTACTATCCGTTACAAACCCGTACTTATACCACGTAAGTATTAATCTGACTCTAATAACAAAATATGTTTTCGTAACTATAAAAATCTACCGAAATATCTCAAGTCTATTCATTAGCTATTTTATACAGTAAGTATTAGCTTGTCCTACGGAATTAATATTAAAATATTTGTAGGTGGTTCCTAAAACGGTATGTGGCCGGTTTGAGGTTATGTCGGAACCTCGTGGCAGATGGGGGCCTTTAATGTAAAGGAATGGTCTTACTTGTGATATCGATGGTCAGTCGTCTGGTGCAGCTTGCTATACTTTCGGTCCCAAGCAAGGTTTCACAAGGGTAAGCGGCAAATAATCCTTAATTAGTAAGGGGGGTTGATCCTGGGGTAATCAGTCTTGAAAAAATCCTTCCGTCTTGCCTGTAGAATACGAACTGGTACTAGCAAGTTAAGCAGGAGGTGCGGTAGGTTAGCTATAAGCGATAGCGAAGATAGCTTGAAGGAGAAGGAAGAGCCGTAAAGTAGTAGAAGGTGACTCGGAAAGTTCCCAGATAATTAAAAGGAGGTCTGGAGCTGTTGGGCGACCTTTTTAGTTGTAAATTCAGTCAGTAAATATATTTAAATCCACCAAAAAGGTGATTCAAACCACAACGATTTATTTGGTATATTTTACTAACTAATTTAATCGTCTTTAGCTCAACGTTCAGATCCTACAAACATTAGAACATATGGCACATGTTACCACAAAGCTGAGCTTATAAAAACTGACTCCAGGAAGTTTCCCAAGATGGTAGAAAATCCATGTAAGTCAATAAAAGGTCTTTAATAGTCAAGGTTAACAGGACAAAGTCTGGTAAGTGTGTGGCCCTCATTGTTAAAAGAAGAATTTGACATGTGTGGATGTCATAAAATAAATGTAAACAAATAATAACATGTACTTAAATATCAGATATTTAAAAGAGTTATGTGTACTATTTTGTGTAGTAAAATACAGTTCTTTGGACTTTAAAGTATTCACTAGATGTAATCAGGCTGACAAATATAAGACAAAAGGTTAGAATGGGTTTTAATGTAAAATAAAATACTAAATTAGGATCCTTACGATTCAAGTTTAGAATTTAGTAAATCGATCGATTATATCCCCAGTAGGAGTAAATAAATAGGGAAAATGTAGGACACATTATATATAAAAAGAGAATAGAGCTAAAATAGAATAATGTAGAATAGATTAGGTATATAATAGGGTAGATTAGTAATTAGAGTAGCTTAGGGTAAGTTAGAATAGAGTATAAATAGAATAGTGTACATAGTTAAGCTTAGAATAATTTAGGATAGCGTAGAATAGGTTAGAAGTAGAGTAGCGTAAATAGTTAAGCGTAAAATAGTGATAGAATAGATTATGATAGAATAGTTTAGTTTAGGATATATTAAGATAGGATAGTTTAGGATAGAATAGTTTAGTTTAGGATAGAATAGTTTAGTTTAGGATAAAATAATATATATTAGGCTAGAATTAGATATAAATTTAGTAGAATCAACAACAAAAATAAAAAACTATTTATTGTTTACACACTTTGCTGTTTTGGCTAAAACTATTGTAGATAGAATTTTTGACCCGTAACACCTCTTCACTTTCAGAAGCAAGAAATCTTGTTATTTTATCCTTTCCCATGGGTTTAATAATTTCTTTAAATTAAATATTATTTTTTAAATTTCAATTTAATATCAAAACGTAATTTAAATTACCTTCATCACTGCTTTCAACATTTTGGGCCGCACTTTTTGACATCGTCAATAAAAAGTGGACTTAGGTCACTTTCAAAATTAGGATTTTCAGTATTTATATTATTTTGAAAATGTACGTGATATAAAATTTTCAAATGTACTAAGTATATTTCAATACTGATTTATTTTTTTGACAGTTCAGCATAAATTATAAATGTCACAAGTGCCAACTTGATAAAAGAGAAAATGGACTTAAACCACTTTCAAAATAAACGGCTCATTTATTGAAACTTAAAAATATAGTTGATGTATGCATAACATGTTTAAATGTCTGAATACTGTGAAAAATAACTAGCAGCTGAATTTGATGTTGGCTGGTGTGTAGTTGATTTCCGAAAAATGTCTCTGGGACTGCGTTCTCCCTGTTGCAAACAATTTTTCACTCCATAAATTAGTTGGAAATTGGCCTTGCTGCAGCTGTGCTGGCCAGAGTTGACTTTGTAGAATTGGATGAGTTATAATTGCGGAAGTTTTATTAAGGGTTTTCATTTGGCCTTCAAATATAGCATCATTTATGATTTTTTTTTACGAAAGGTATCATTTTGGGTGGCATATTAGTTAGTTCTGCCGCAACATGCTTTCTAAATGCAACGTACATCCCTTCTGTAGCAGAATCGTTGTTGGATAGTCTATCAGCCACCAATTGTAGAACTTTTTTATTTGTCACATTTTTAGAACTGCTTGATGGTCTTTTTAGTCTTGTAGTTTGAGGAGTTTCATTTGCTTTACTATCAGTAACAGGGGATGTAGTTTTTGGCTTACTCAATAAATTCGTTGAATCTTCATCATTGTCCTCTCTAAATACATCATGTGCACCAGCAGATTGTGAATCATCCTAAAAAAAATAAGAAAATTTAGAGTCGGCCAAATAAATCGTGTTATCATAGCAACATTTCAAATTATTTAGTTGCAAATTAATCTGAGGTAATTTCTTTATTTTTTTTCAGATTCCAGTAACTGAACACGAATGGAGAATGATTGCTAAAGGTTTTCAGACCAGATGGCAATTTCCAAATCTCGAAGCTGTAGATGGAAAGACGTAAGCATAATACCACCACCAGAAAGCGGGTCCGTATATTTCAATTATAAGAAATTTTATAGCATTGTACTAATGGCGGTTGTAAATTCGAATTATGAATTTATTATGTGTGACGTCGGTACCAATGGAAGCGTTTCAGATGGTGGCGTAATAAAGAATACTAACTTCTATAAAAAATTATGTAACGGTACTTTAAATTTACCTTCTCCTGAGATGCCATTTGCATTTATTGGAGATAAAGCATTTACATTAAGATCGGACTTCCTAAAACCATTCAATAAAAAACAGTTGCGGGCCAGACGTGATGTTGAAAACACGTTTGGGATATTGGCCAATAGATTTCAAATATTCCATACTGCTATACATTTGAGAAATATGGAAAATGTGAATATTGTTGCCTTAGAATGCTGTCATCATCATCATCATTCATTGTGTTATCATCCATAGTATTAATACCAGCACGAACATCTTGTTGATCATTAAGGAAAGCTGATAATTCATAGTACCATAACGATGGTTCGTATATGTCAGCCCTTCCGTCTCCACTTTTAGTGGAATCTTTAACTTTTTTTCACTTTTTTTTTATGAGCTGAACGTAAACTATTTATCTTCGCTTTAACTATTTTCACAGTCGCATTTTCATTAAGTTGTTGGTAGTGCAGCTTTTCTTTTATGAGTGTTATGATAATGATGATCATTTTTATTCCATAAGCATGGATTTTGTCAGTAAAGATCTATAAACTCTGTCAGAAAGTCGTGTTTATTAGACATATTTACTAGTTCTGTCGACAAATCTTCTATAAATCTCAAAATGAGACGTCAACAGATAAGTTTGTTTACACATAATTTTAACTGACAACTGAACGTAAAACTTTTGGCACAGAAGAAAGAACTATACAGAAAAGAAAGTAATGGTCGGAACTTTGAAGTTGAAGGGATAGAAATATTTGGCCTTGAGTTCCACCACAGAGATACTCTGAAGAAACATAACTATTCACAGTACACGCGAACGTAGCTATTCACTGAACCTACACTGCGAAAACTACATTTCTCTTTTACAGAATTATGTGTCATATTTTATGAAAATTTGCATGAATGAATTTTAAACTATTCTTGATTTAAGTAAAATATTTTTGAATTTGTAGCACTTCCGACAGAGGTTTCAAAAATGAAAATTATAAAGTTTTAAACAATAGTTTATTTTACCCTGTCATAATGAACTATTAATATTGTGCCACAAATCTCACTAGTCATTTATCCATAAGTATAAATCAATTGGGATAATTGTTAAAAAATCATTAGCTAAAGCGTATTTTAAGGATTTTATAAATAAAAAACGTGTATTTATGCAATTGATAAGTTTACAATCTATGCACGTATTTTATTAAAATAGAATTTTTAATTGGAATTATTTTAAGATTTTTTTTATTACATATGCAATAAGGATACTTATTATTATTAATAATTTATAATACCAATAAAACTAAAAATTAAATTAAAAACAATAGTGAAACAAATATATACCTGATAATAGTACATAAATATATTATAAAAAACGCTAAAGAAAAACAGTTGAGAAACTATGTACTCAAATTACGTACATGTTTAATTAGACTTATATTGTCTAAAAAAAAGGATCACACACCTATGACATATTTTGTTAAAGCTATTACATAGTATTTATAACATAACAAAATCGTTTTAAGTGTATAAAAATTAAAATAATTAAAATTGTTTACACACATTTATAGAGCAAGCCTAATTTATAATACATAGATAAGTAGCTTTATTAAAATAGCTACATCTTAATATACAACTATGTAATAAGCTCTGCGAAATAACAATATCTGCAAAGGATTTTTTTAAAAATTGCTTGCACATAGCATGAAAATCTTTCAATGTATATTCGGAGGCTGGATTTTTCTTCTTTTTTGTAACAAACAAACGTTTCCTGAACGTTGCTATCTTCAGTCGCAGTCTCTGCTTTCTTGGAGTGTTTGATGATAATACACTACTCGTTTGAATTTGTGCTGTTGGACAAGGTAGAGGAACAGATGGTTGACTATGAACTTATTCAATAGATTCTGCTGAAGTTGAGGGTAGGCACAAGTTGTCTTTGTATTTGTATTTATTTCTAAATAAGTCTTGCATGTTTTAATTGATAAATTATTTAATTTTATCTATATAAAATACAAATTAGGTACTTATGACCAAATTCGAAAAGGTTTCTTAAATGCTGAAATTTGAGGCAATTTTTTTTTGAATTGAACTAATATATAGTTTTAAGAGGAAAATAAAACACAGCGAACAGATTTTTTATTGTTGTAATACAAGTATAAAGGGAGATTTGGGAATGTACATGGTATTACCTCATTCTTTAATTTCAGCTTTCCCCTTTTTATTTTGTACTACCATCAGTAAAAATATTCTCATAATATTTGATAATATCTTCTATAAAGTATAGAACCATCATCTCTAGAAAGTACTTTGTCGGCAGGAGAAACGATATATATGCTGTCACTGTTCTAAACGTTTAGTATCCTATAAAAAACATTTACAATGACACAATTGGGGTAAAAAAAAATAACAGTAGCAACTCTTTATCTAACATTAAAACTCTATAAAAAATAAATTTTGTTTTCTAGTAAGTTAAAAATACATAATTATTGTTGTTTGTAAGTCAGCATCTATAACTGTAAAATTTTATATTATAGAAACTTGTAATAAAATAAACTACACTTCGTAAGATACATATTGTGACTAGTTTACATTAAATATTATATTTAGACATGAATGCATTATTTTACTTACATTAGAAGATTTAAAAGACATTGAATTGATTTCTTCTTGTGTTTTCTTTAGTTTTCCATTTGATTTTTATCCTGTTTTACAATCTGAAACGACGTAAATCTTGCTCTGATGTTTTTTGTCACTCATGTTACTTGTACTTGTACTTGTACAGATTATTTTGACTTTTTTCACCAATTTTTAAAAAAATCACTTCATTTTACATTGACATACATAGAAAATTGAGTACGCTGTCATCAGAAATGACAACTACAGTCAATTTCGCGAACTTTATAAAAAGAAGGACGGAAATTTAAAATTTGACCATTGCCGATTCGCTTCCTTCTCTCTAGTCTTCATAGTTTACACATACATTGTAATGAAAAACTGTGTTCATGTTTTATATTAGTTTTGTACATCCTGTATGGTTTATTTATTCGTTGTTATAGAGTTGTCATATTATTTACCGTCACTAAAATTCTGTTCAATAAAGCCTAATTTCAGAAGATATTTACATTACATACATATAACTGACAACTGAACTGAGAACTGATATGACTGTCTAAGGGCCGTATTCATAGTTCTTCCTTAAGTCGTCCTTAATCCTTAAGTTTACCTTATGTAAAGATTACAATTCATAGTCAACTAAGGACGACTTCAACAGTCCTTAAGTGTAAGGAACCCTTATTGGTGACTTGAGCATTCCTTACCATCATTATTAGGTTAGGTTATTGCAAATTGCATCGTTGACGTTGACGTATTTAAAAAAATAAAGTGTTGACATTATATTATTATGGATTATGATGATTTTATTGGATTTATTGAAGTCTTGGAGGATAATGTAGAGAGGATTCCAAAAAGGTATATCAGAGATGCGGAAAACCCATTTGATTTTTATGCCGAACATCATTTTAAAAGAAGGTACATATTTTCCAAGGAAACTGTGAGAGATGCCTTATTACCATTAATTTACCAACAATTAACAACTATCACTAACCGTGGTTTACCCCTTGCACCCATTGAACAATTATTTGTGGCTCTCAGGTTTTACGCAACAGGTGATTTCCAAGTAAGTAACAGATACTGTTAAAATATCATAGGTACACTATATTATATTATTATTTTTAGACTATTAATGGTGATCTTCGTTGGGTGTCACAGCCAAGTGTATCTAGAATAATTAGAAGAGTATCAGAATTATTTGCGAGACACCTTAGAAATTATGTCAAGTACCCCCTGAATCATCATGCAAACATCAGAAAATTTTTTGAAATCGCACAATTCCCTGGTGTTTCCGCATGTATAGACGGAACACATATTCCTGTTAAAAATCCTGGTAGAGATATAGGAGAAATTTTCCGTAATAGAAAGGGGATATTTTCTCTTAATGTTCAGGTTGTTAAAAAATGTTTTACTCTTTAGGTATTGTTTTGAAAACCTATTATTTCTAGGTGGCCTCTGGACCAGCTATGGAAATATTAGACATTGTGGTACGCTATCCAGGCTCAATGCATGATAATGTTATGTTTCAGAGAAGTTCATTAAGAATAAAATATGAAAATAATGAAATACCTGGTAAGCAAATAATCTTAAATTATTACTATTTGGTAATAGTAATTGCTATAATTATATTTTAGGAAAAATATTAGGAGATAATGGATACGCCTGCCGAACGTACTTATTAACTCCTGTAATTAATCCAACTAATAGGGCAGAAAGAAATTATAATCAAGCTCATAAAAGAACTAGAAATATCGTGGAACGTTTGTTTGGGATTTGGAAACGAAGATTTCCTTGCTTACGAAGAACTCTAGAAACGAAGTTGCAAACTTCAGTTGCTATCATTTGTGCACTAGCTGTTCTACATAATATAGCAAAAAATGGCCCAGATGATATGGAAGCTGATGATGATGAGGATGCCAATGAATATGAAAATGATTTTGTTATTGATGATCCCAATCTAATGGACTTCTCTACCGAAGGGATTTTATACAAACACATTTTGCGAACTAATTCATAAATCATTCTATATAATATTTTGTTTTAAAAATGCAATATAAACTTTGTTTTACGGATAAAACAGGCTTTTTTTTTATTTTCCACAAACTTTTTGGGTTACCAATGTGTCTTATTATGAACAATGAAACAAAATATTTTTCAAATATATGAACAAAGGTTTTAAATGAGTGTTACAACATTCAAAGATTGGGAACATATTAAAGTAAAAATAAAAGTTTTATCTGGTTTTGTGCACAGTTAAATAAAAAGATTTTGTTTTTTAAAATATTTATTAAAAAAATTTATATTAACATACTACACTAACATTTCAAAAAAAGAAAAATTAACTATAAGTAACTATAAGTAACATCCTAAAAAATATAAGAAACAAAGAAACAACCTATAAGAAGTAAAAAACAACCTATAAGAAACAAAAAAAAACCTATAAGAAACAAAAAACAACCAATAAGAAACAAAAAAAACTAAAAACCTAACCTCTTAACAAAAGAAAAATCTTTGAAAAACAACGTTAATAATTAAAAATTGCACTGACATTGTTTCTTCAATAATGATGTCTTAACGGACCAATATTTTTTTTCTTCTTCAGCAGCCTCCATTTTTACTTTATGTAATTCTTTCTGCTGGTGAATACTTTCTCTTAGTTTCTGCCTCCTTAGTTGTGCCTCGTCATCTATTAGCTGCCTTTTTGTGTTTTTTAATTTATTCACAAACTTCCTTTTTGCTCCTAATATTGGCCTGCAAGGAGTGTTATTTTCTTTGTGTTCCTCTTCAATTTCACTTACATCTAAAAATATATTATTTAAAAATAAATAATACATTCATAAAACAAATAAGTTTTTACATCAACGTTGATAACAATGATAATGTATATATTACCTTTTACATATTCTTTATTAACCTGCTCAGATTCAGGATCATTTTTACTGCAGCCACTTACAGATGGTAAATCTGGTGAATCTAAAAATCATTGATATATAGTTTTTTTAAATAATTAGGTAGTTATTTTTGCACTTACTCTTCTCATTTTGAAAGATATGAATGCTATCAAATTGATTATCAATCTCATAATTTATTGTTGGTACTATAGACCGCACTCTTTCTTCGATAGGATCTGCATCATCATCTAGTGGAGGCCCACCACCTGTAGCAAGCATGTGCCGTTTTTTTTCTGTATCTGACTTTCTAGTCCTACAAAACAATTTTTTAATATTCTACAAGAACAGTTTCTATAAAACTTACTTCTGCTTAATGTTGTCCCAAAGCTTTTTTAATTGCTTTGATTTCCTTTTTGTCACATCATTTGCATTAAACAATGATTCGATATTTTGCCATGCTTCTTGTTTTTTTCGAATATTGACACCATCAGTTTTCTTGGTTTCAATAATGTGCTTGTGGCTGTCCACTAAATGTATAAGTAAGTTTTTCTCCCTCTCTGAATAAAATTTACGTTCCGCCATGAAAACGATTCTACTTAAAGTACAAACTTCACCTATGACACACACACAATTAACAAAAAATGTAACAAAAATTCTTCTTTTCAGAATATTTATAAACTAATACCCAAATTTTCATACGGTAGTGGCAAAATATTAACAAAAAGAAGCAGAATAATGACAGTAGTAGATGTTGCCACTTATTCTACTTACTTAAGGTTTCCTTTGTCAAGGCAATACAGAATAAGGATTATGAATTGAAATGTTTAGGGAGACCTTAAGTTTTCCTTACATGAGGTATCCTTAAGTGTACCTTCAAGTACTAACTATGAATACGGCACTAAAGGACTTTAAGGCTGCGTTAAGTTAACGGTCAACTTGACTGGTATAGTCAGACCCTGTCAGACCGCTCGCTAGGCGATGTAGTCGAAACTGTCTAGTTCTATTTTGTAAAATTCATGATTAGCTAACCGAAAATTACAAGACCAGGCAGTCCCTTCTGTCTCCTGGGTTCTGTGAGTCCCTCGTCCCTCGACACATCGACAGTTCTAAAGAATGCGGTAAACTCAATAAGAAGGCATTTAAAAATAATATGAACAGCAGAAAGAGAAATAAACTTATTATGGCTATTTGTCAGTTGGCTTTTCAAACTAATGATGAAATTTCATTAATAAATAATTCTTTTGAAAGTGTAAGTTCAAGCATCAGCATCTTAAATAGGAAAGATTCTTGTAAGTATAGCTTTTCCGCCTATTTTAGAGTAACTGGTAACTAATCCCGTAATAATATTACATAATATTTGGTTTTCCGTATACAATAGAACATTTCAGAAGTCCAAACACTAAAGAAAAATTACATAAATATTACTGGAAACTATCCTGATAGTGCTTTTGGTGAACACTTCCGAATGAGTAGAGTAACATTTAAGGTAGGTATTTTAAATAATTTTATAATATTTCATTGTACCATGTTAAATGTGTTTCAGAAGCTATTAACGATTATCACTACAAATGAAAATACACTAAGAACATAATGGTCGATATGTACCTTGTCATGTAGAGCTTTAAATGACACTGGATTTTAGCTACTCCAGATAGTTTTAGAAGTGTTGGCAAGCGGTTTAATGTAAACCGAGGAACGGTTCACTTTTTATATGTAAACACATTAAAACGAATTTGCTTCCTAAAAATTAATTTTATTAAGTGGCCAAATCCACTTAAATTCAAAAAATTTAAAACTGAAATAAAAAAAATACTTTGTTGAATAAAAAATATTTAATAATTCTCAAAATAATTTATTCTAAAAATAAATACTAAACACTAAATATGCTTAGAGCCAACATTATAAAAGTATAACTACTAAATATGCTCAGAGCCAACAAAAAAATATACACAATGAAGTTTAATTTTTAATATTTACTGGCTGTCTCTTTCTAAAGCTACTACTTTCTTATAACTGTTTCTAGTTTCTTGAATTGTAATTAGCTTGTCAGTTGACTTTTGTGTATTTCTAATATTTGTGTTTATATTTGTTAATGTCTGATAGACCCATTCATCATTTATTTTTTATTTTTCCTTCTGAAATCTTCTAGAACCTCTGAAATTTCTGTATTTGTAGCTCCTACCAACACTCTCGTTGGAGGAGTATGTGATGGATCATTAGCCACTATCTCTTGTAGAGCATCATAAAACTTCTATGAAGTTGAACTTGCACCACTTTTATTTTCCTTATTAATAATATTTCTGTATGTGGCTTGGAGGCCACGCCATTTCCTTTCCACACTTTCCCACTATACCATGTACCCTTGTTCCTGCAAAGTGTTTGCAATCGTTTCAAATAAAACTTTTTTTATGAGGGTGCAGGAATTCATATTTTTTCAATTTTAACTCGAATAAAAGTGACAAAACAGCCTGTCGAGGCCATAAAAACCTATTTTGTACACTTGTATTGCTTGTTCCAACAATAAATAAATGCATTTCATTATATGCATGATGTATGCAATAATTTCACATGTATTTTTAAACCATAGGTAGAAATTTAAAAAAGTTTCTAACATTTATGGTGTTGTAAAAGTGTTATAGAGCCTGCAGAAAAATAAATAAAATTCCAAACCTGGAGCAATTTAATTGCTTTCACTTTGAGAATTTTGAAAGCTGCTGTAATATTGAGGATCCTTTGAATCAGAAGTAGAATGTTCCTGCTGATTTACGTTGTCAGGATCTTTCAGTTGATATATGTTATGAACTGCGGCTTCAGGGTTACAATTAGCATTGATGTGACCTTTCCGGTACATTTTGTAATATTTATCAACAAGTTTTCTCCGAAATACAGAGTCTAAAAACTAACTTTAATTAGTAATTGTTGAAAAAAAAAAACTGTTTTCCTACCTGTTTTTCCATATGGGATAATTGGTTAAGAAGACCGTAAAGCTTCTTCCCGTTTCATATATTAAATTGGTTTTTAACAACATTAGTTTATCCATAACTATTAATTTCTTGTTTGTTTAAATGAAATAAAAACATGAATTGACAATTGGCCATTCACTAGACAGTTTTGACTTACCTAGTCAAACTCATTTCTCGACCATTCTGACTGACTCTGACCGATCAGCTGATTAGTCATGACTAGTCATGTTGGTCGGTTTTCTCTTTCGCTAAACAGTTTCGACCGGTCCTACCGCTCACTTAACGCACCCTAAGGAATGGAATGAGGGAGAAAGTTGTTTTGTTGAAGGAAGAAAGATATATTATACTTTAAAAATGAAAAAAGTTAAGTTTATTATGGATGGATTCGAAATAATTTTAAGAGAAAATGATTTGGTTGCCGATGCTTTGGAGAACGGTTTGTTCTAATTTTCTTTTCAAATAACTTTTTATTTACTATTTTTATTCAATATAGATGATGATTTTACCATGCATTATTTTAAAAGGGCCGTTAAAGAAAGACGTTTAGAACATTTTGGGGTATTTTAAAAACCAAATGAAGAATTATCAATGGTAATATACTAAGACCTTGATTAGTCAGCTATTTTTGTTGAATCTAAATCTCGAGAATATTTTAATATCAATTTGATGAGACATCAAATTTGGCATTAATGAATTGATTATTAATGCCAAAATTATGTAGAATCAAATTGTAAAATGTCCGAGAAATTTAGTAACAACAAAAATAGCAAATTATTAATCAAGGTCGTATTATATTTGGGACGACTATTTTACTAGACCAAATATTGACTATTTCTCTAGAGAAATAGTCGCTGATATTTGGTCTAGGGAGATAGTCAATAATACGACATCACAGTGATGAAGATACTATTGAAGAAAATATTCTTGATGAAAATAATCCTGAACATTCTGAGACTCTTAAAACTCCAATAGCAACAGAGGAATTAAAATCAGACAAAACGTATTGGATGATGCCACAAAATTATTGTGGCAACTTTTCAAAGAATATAGTGGCAAAATAGGAAAGCCTTATAAAAAACTAATTTGCCCAGTATGGTTACAATTTTACTTTAATACAAATACAAAATCGCTTTAAAATTTTGGACAGAGGTTATAAAGAAATGACTATTAATAACAAAAAGACAGGGCGCAATAAAGCTAGCACTGCATTTTTAAATGAGCTTACTGATATTTATGCAAACAATAAGGCAGTATTTCCAGAATATTTATTGTCTTCTGATGGCACAAGTGAATCTAGGGCAATTAAATCAACATCTAAAGGAAAAGAAAATACTTATATTCTTCTTTTCCATCAAAGTAATGCCTCTACTTCATCTTATTCCGATCAACCTTGCGATGTAAATGATGATTCTACTTCCACCCAGAATGATAATGATTCAGCTTCATCTACCAATTTTAATCAACCACCACCAACAAAAAAAAATGTTGCAAGCGAACTGGAAAAATAAATATTCAGGAAAGGAATTTTCAATTAAAAAAAGGATAGAGAAGAAACAAACATTTTAATAAAAGAAAGACTGTTTAAATTCGAAAAAGAAAAACTAGAAGCACATAAACAACGAACTGAGGTTTTAAAAAATGCAAATATTAAATTATTCATGATTGGATAATTACTTTTTTAGATATTTATTCGAAAGTATTATTTTGTTAATATTGTTTTGTTTATTAGAATGTCTATATTATTTTGTTTATAAGAATATTGTTTTGTTTTTAAAGCTATTGTTCAGTATGTATATTTTGTATTCTTTAAAACTAGTGAGACTGAAAAGTGAGAATATTAAATTATGGTCATTAGAAAGTACCCCAGCTTGCACAAAAACATTTCATCTACGTTAATAAGCTGCAATTTTAGGCTCTTTAAGCTCGCATGCAATGTACTTTTAATGTTTCCCTAATATGCATGCAACCGCCGCAAGACTTTTATAGCACATCTCACAGAGGTTACAAAGTGAAGTTCGGAAAACATCACACTAGCACTTTTATGGTACTTTCCCCGAAAGTTGCTCTGAAACGTTTTATAGATGTTATAATGATATATATGAATTCATTATACAGTGTGTCCACGGATGGACTTAAAAATACTTATAAAAATATTTATTTTTAGTTTTAAAGAAAGTAATTTTCATAATTTCTTTTGCTTGTTAAACAAATACGATAAACGTTGAGAAATTATAAAAAAATTACTTTTTTGAAAAAATTTTTATTAGTATAGTTAAGTCCATTCTTGAACACACTATATGTAAAATAAGATAGTAAAATCTGAATAAAACAGAATAAAAAATTGCATAAATTTATTATTAGAAAGCTTTTGAAATCAAGTACCAATATCACACAAGTAGAATAATATAGGTCTATCACAAGGTGACACAATTACAAATATGTGATACCATGCTATGTCGATACTAAATTGTCCGCACCTTTACATTACACTTTTACGTCAATGTCAAACTAGAGATAGTGTAGCTAGTTAGTTTTTGTGAGAATATTGCCATTTTTATTTCAATAGCTTCATTTAAATGATATAAAATCATTTTCATTGCGTTAGTTTTCCGGCACTTCAAGTGCGTCCATCTGTCATATTACAAAATAGTGTTTATGTCGTTTCTACTTTATTCTATCTCGATGGGTAGCTATAAAACACTCAACAATTGGACAAAAGTAGGTATAAAGAGTATAAGGAATGTCTTAAAGGTTCACTAGAATATAAAACACTGAACGATTGCACGAAAGAGTATAATGAGGTATACCTATATTGTAAAGGTTTACTAGTAGTTAAAATGGTGAACGATTGTACAAAAGTAGTTAAAAAGTGTATTTTTATCAGGGCAATCTCACATGTACCTACGTAGAACACGTCGTGAAAAGTAGATCACTTTCAATTTTGTGCTATTTTGATTTATTTTAAAAAGTAATATGAAGAGATGAAGACAATTTTCTTATAGATGAGGATGCAGAACAAATTGTGGCTCAATTTTTTAGGGCTCCAGTCCCTTATGTCTATTTATTTTATAAATTGTTGATAGGTATTATTTACTTGATTTGTGTGTTTTTATTTAATTTGAACAATAATTTTGTGTAATATCTTGTGATTCGTTTTCTGTACATTTTGGCATGTATTTGTTCGCTACATATTACAAAGGATGGATTTGATACTTTCCTAAAGACTGGCCGAAATTGAAACCGATTGCAGTTCCTACAGAAAATCTTCAGTATAAAAAAGCATTTGTCTGCATGCAGAATAACAGTAGAATAGGTTAAAAAGGCTGCAAACCTTTGTCTAGCTTTTTTAATAGTTCAGGGAAATAGTTTTAACAGCAGACCACAACAAGAACAACCAAAGTTTAGTAATCAAGCAAAATATTTCAGTATCTCCAGAATTATAAACTTATGAAAACTATAATAGGAAATTTCTATGGCTTCGAATAGAAAATTACTCAAATTAGCATATCTAGTGAATATTAAATTTAAAAATATATTTTTTATCGAAATTTTTGGGCTTCTACTTCAATATTAACAATATAGAAATACATATGCATTTTATAGTATTAAGTTAGATTCAGATTAAATGTACCCTTAATTTATAAACATTATTAAACTAAAATAAACCAATTTCAAATAACTGTTTTTTATTTAAATAAAACATGATAAATACCTATATGTTCTTATTAAATACATAAATTAGTCTCAACCACACACATTTGTTTGTTTTTACTTCTAGTGGCGAAGTCTACATTTAAAATGTGACTACTAATTATTCAGTCTTTCAAGTTTATTATTTAAGGAAACCAGCTCTACAAAATATCCTATTGGCGATAAACTAATTTCTCTTTAATAATGGTTTTGCATATATCAACATTTTACAGCACTTTGTTTATATGAGACATCTACCTAGCTCTTTTAATTAAATCACACATATTTACAACAATTAAATCAAGTAATTACATTTTCATGTTCCACTTATGTATTCTTAATATTCTTATTGGTACTTAGTCATTTAAATGTTGAAAGAGAATGTCATAGAGGTAAAATTCCGTCTTCTATGATGTTGTCAATGCAATTTTAGGTTCTAAACATTTTGCCAAACATTTTTTTCACAATTTATCCTAAGCAACACTATGAAAGATTTAAATCCTGGATTTACAGCATCCAGTTTTGACTGTTTTGAGATAGATGAGAGGAGTGCAGTCAAATGCAGTTTCAGGAATAATTTTCACAGGAACACTTATTTACCTCAGCACAAACGCATGTATCTATTCGTGTGTGTAACATAAAAATAAAGTGAAGGTAAATTGCATAATTTGGTATATAAAAAAGCACAATATGTTTTTAGTTTTTATTCCACTACGAGGAAAACATCGGTTCATTCCACTTGTACCATTTTGAAATAGTGCACGTTAAAAGTAGATCTCTCTCTGTTTTTATAATACTATTACTGCAGGACAAACGATAACCGTGGATTACGCCAAACTAACATCAGAAAAGTGTTGCCAACTTAAGCTGACTACTATTTCCCCCCTAGCCTCAGTCACCCTCTCATCCATATACTGGGTCTATGTCGCGACCCCCTAAGATAAGGTGGTATATTTCGAAGGTCACCAGATTTTTATTAAGATGGCAGTTGTACGATGGTAAAACAAGATATTTACCTACAACTGGTACTAATCATAGTTTTAATATAAATGTGAACTTAACTATATAGTTTCTTTTGTGAAAAGTAACTTTGAAGGTAATAAATTTACTGGTATAACTATTATTACCGAAAATAATATGTATATAGAAATTGAAAAATATGCTCCACTTTGTTGCTTTTAATAAATAATGAAATTTATTTTTATTTTTACAAATTTGATGCTTAATAATGATTCTCCAAGTTATACAGAGCTTTTTATAAAAAAAAATGTTTTTAGCACTATATTCTGCTATGAAACAAAAATAAATAATTTCAGATGTTATATATTGTTCTTTAACCAATTCTGTATTTGTTAATAAATAATTGTGGATCATTTGTTTTATATTATTGTAATCTCATAAAGATACAGCAATGGAACAATATTACTAAACAATGTAACGAAAAAAACTTAAATTATAAGACCCGGACTAACGCCATTATTCGAGTACTCTTGTCTAACTACCACGTACTTGACGGTCTTGGCACCACAGAACAATTACTTTTAGAATGAAAACTGCAATGTTAAAATTTTAGACAGTTTTGTAACACCCGGTGAGCGTTCTTTGAACTATTTGGCGGAAGTGGCGCCATCTCTGGGTCACTTTAGTTAACACAAAACGCGGGAACATTCAAAATGGTCCTTCAATATTTAGTTTAAAAGTGGTAATCAAATTAAGATTTGTTCATACCAACTCCTTTTTTACGTTTATTGTAGCAATAAAATTATATTTGTTACAATAAAGCAAAAAATGAGTAGTATGAACCAATCCTAACTTGACTACAAGTTGAAATATTTTAACAAAAAATTAAAAAGCATGATCAACAAAATTAATTTATTAAAACAAAAAAAACATACAAAATAGAATAATTAAATGTAGCGTGTTAATTAGCTGGAAAGTTAAGTCATTGTCCACAGAGGTTGAAGAGTTTTATCTAAAACAAAAAATAAATATTAATCAACTTATAAATCAAGAAGGGTACAGGAAGAAAAAGCAGCTAAGCCACATTTTTATCAAAATTGAACTGGTCCGCCCTATTTTGTAAAATACCAGTATTAGCAAATGCAAAACAGTGCATTTAAAATTATGTCCAAGGACTTTCCTACTGTTTGTTTGTCAGTTTCAGTATTTAGAATAAAAAATTACAACTGTCTGGTAAATTAAGTGGTAAACTACAATATAATCAGGCAACATTTAAACAAAGTAACATCTTTTTGTAATCAATTACCTTAAAGTATCAAAAGTTTGTATTTAGTCAGTCTAAATTTAATTTGATTTTCTGAACATTTTGGTAATTGTGACTAGGCCCCTTTTTTTCCTGAACCCTTCAAATCTGTTGGGGAGCACAGAAAGTGAGGCATAAATAAAAAACGGTATACTGACCATTACTTCCCGGACTAGGCTATTTTGTCTTCCACAATCCAATATTGCCATTCCAAACGGCTTGAAGAAAGTTTGTACTAGAACAAATAAAAAACAGTAAAAGTAACAATCTGAACTAAATCAATATAAAAATCAAATGTGAGGCATGAATACAAAAAGTACAGTGACTATTACTTCCCTGACTAGGCTGTTTTTGTCTTCAACGATGCAATACTGCCACTCCAAACGGCTTGAAAAAGTTTGTACTAGAACAAATAAAAATACAGTTAGATCGCTGCGTGCACCAAGAACTTTAAACATATCTTTAAAATGTTTATCACATACTAAATAGTTTTTACAAATTTGTTGTTTTATTCTTGAAAAATGGACTGTGAACACCCAATACTCAAATTTGAAATAAATCGTTATTAGGATTTCAGAGTGTTTACAAAACAATTTGGCATACAACAATACGATATATTACAGCTTTTATAACTAAAAATGACCACAAAAATTTAAAATAAGCTCAATCGTCAGCTAGATCAAGTAAACAAATTGAACATTTAAAACACAATTGAACAAGACCAAGTTGACAATACAATAAACAATTATTTACAAAATACTTACTATTTATTCATCCAGGATCCAGAGCACACCCAAATACAAACAAATAATAATTATTGACAATATGATATTGATAATCACAAAAAATACAGGTAAAATGGCAAATGTCATTCACCGCGAGGTAATCGATAATGGATGCCTGACAATGACAAATGACACTCCCACTCTGTCTACCATCAATTGTAGATTTCTGTAAATTGTTGTGTACAGCGCCATCTAGAATCTGTTTTTTGAAACAAAAATATAGGCTCAGCTCGGGCTATACCAGTTACCGATACCTGCTTGGCACAAAGTCTCGCGCAGGGGCCACTAAACTAAGGAATACACTCAGACAGCGTTGTCCCGTTTTACTAAATAGGCAGCCGCTTCTAAAATAATGGTTATTAACACATCTCCTTACTTTTAGAAGCGAAATCTTTTAATACAAATACAATACTAATCTTAGTAACAAAATAATTAACATAAAATATCTAACAACTACTTTATAACTCTCTTAATTTTTCGAATCTAACAGAACTTAAACTTTTTGTTTAAAATATCTGCTATCTGGTCTTCAGATGAAATCTTTGATACCTTTATAATGCATTTTTTAAGAAAATCATATACATAATGATAACCAACGTCAATATGTTTACTATTTTCTGAAAAATTCCCGTTCATTGCTGTGTTTAGCTGATGAAATATCCTTAAATATTTCAATGGGTTCATTTATATTTAGTGACAAATCTCTTGCTATATCTATCAGAAAAATTACTTCGTCTGTTGTTTCTGCTAAAGCAATGTATTCTGCATGATATGATGATCTCGTAACTACTCTTTGTTTTCGTCATATCCATAAGACAGGATGACCCAAAATTCTAACTAAAATACCACTTCGAGATTTTCGGTCAACTATGTCACTTGCCCAATCGGTGTCAACATAACAATCAATAGGGATATTACATAAGGAATTAAAATTTAATTTCAAATTTTGAAATCCACTCAGGTAGTTGACAGTATAAGAAACATCTGGACGTGACCCTTGACTAATATATAACAAAGCACCTATTAAATTTCTGTACTGAATGTGTGTCACAAATTTCTGCGGGATTTAGTTTTAAATTAATTTCAATTGGAGTTCGATAATTTTTGCTTTCTACTATATTATATTTTTCTGCAATTAGCTCAATATATTTTGTTTGACTTAAACTCATAAGCTTGTTTTCTCTATTATATTCAATATCGATTCCTAAGTAATTTTTAATTTTTGCAAAGTCTTTCATCTCAAATTTTTTGTTTAAATTCTCCTTTATCTGTTGTAGTTTATTAAAATTAGAACTACACAAAACTAAGTCATCCACATACAAGATAAGATAATGTACACAGGTCTTTTTCATACTTTTTAGCATATAAACAACTATCATACTTTGAATTGACAAAATTTTGAGATATTCATGAAAACAATCATTGGACTTTCACGTAGTCCATACAATGCTTTAATTAAACGACATACTTTTGTTTCATCTACCGCAAAACCTTCAGGTTGATATACATAAATTTCAGAATTTATTTTACTATTCAAAAAAGCTGTTTGTACATCTATTTGATCTATATGCCATCCTTTACTGCAAGCCACTAATAACAAGGATTTAAGTGTGGGCATTTTAGCTACTGGTGAATAAATTGCTTCCTTTATACTTTTTGGCTGTTGATATCCAAGGGCAACTAATCTAGCTTTAAAATTATGATCCGCCTTGATTTTATACACCCATTTTACCTGAATTATTTTTTTTCCTTCGGGCACTGACTTTACATCTACTAACTCCCAAGTTTTATTTTTATTTATACTACTTATTTCATTTTCCATAGCCTTTTGCAAATAAACCTTTTCACCTGATTCGACAGCTTCATAATACGTATTAGGAACAACATTTAAAAAATTTCTCTATCTCTAGCAATTTTCGTTTGGCGATTAATTTCAAAGATGTTGAGGAGGATTCATAAATTGAATGTAACTTTTTAATCATGTTTGCCGCTGTAGTTTCGTTTATAATCACTTCTAATTGTGCATTTGAGACACCTTGTACTATTATAAAACGTGCCTTTATATCGCTTTTTTTCCAAATGTCTTGTAGTGCTGCTTCTGTCGGCATTGTCTCATCAATTACCCTTTTCACATTTTTACTTTCCAGTACCAATAATAATCTGAATTTCCATTTTGACCAGTCTTTTCCATCAAATATTGGTAACAAACAATCATCAAATATTGGTAACAAGCAATCATCCTTTTTATCGGCCATTTTCTTTTACTTCGTTTGATCTCTTTTACTTGTAGTTACCTTCTTTATGAAATACCTTTACTTCTTGCTTGTTAACAACCACGCTCTGATACCATGTTAATAAATAATTGTGGATCATTTGTTTTATATTATTTTAATCTCATAAAGATACAGCAATGGAACAATATTACTAAACAATGTAACGAAAAAAACTCAAATTATAAGACCCATACTAACGCTATTATTCGAGTTCTCTTGTCTAACTACCACGTACTTGACGGTCTTGACACAATGTCTCGCGCAGCCGCACTTATTGGAGCCACTAAACTAAGGTATACACTCAGACAGCTTTGTCACGTTTTACTAAAAAGGCAGTCGCTTCTAAAATAATGCTTTTTGACAGTATTATTTACTTTAGCTTCTAAAATTCCTGAGATTTTTACTAGAATTATAATCCAGCAGAAAGGAAACCTGCAACATAATATTTTTAAAATGTATTTTTAGTGAATAATAATATTATTACACTAGGGCGACCATATGTACAGCATTTTTAAAGTCTGTCCAGCATTTAATATATTGTGCAGCAAACGTACAGCAAAACGGCATAGGTATAAGTCCAGTGAAATGCTGTATTTATCCAGCAGAACGCCACTACTGTCCAGCAATGGTAATACTAAATTTACTTAAATGTAACAAATTAACATGTTATTGATCTTTAGTGAGCTACATGAGCACATCTATACTGCTGTCCTAGCAAGAAAGGTTCTATCTGTAAAATTAGCAGTTTTTTTTATATATGTGCATTTGTGTAGATTTTATCTTTCTTGGTACCGAAACGGAATGTCCTATTTGCATCTTAAAGGTACTAAAATGTTAAAAAGTTACACAAAAAAGGTTTAAAAGATAATAAATATGTCTACTAAAAATAGTTAAAAACTCGATTTTCGAAAAAACAAATTTTCAGATAGGGTCTTTCTTGCTAGGACGGAAGTACATGACTTTTCTGTTTCTGTATTTTTATAGTTGGGAGCTAAAAATATGTTCACCTGCGAAAATGTATCATCAATTGTTGTATTCGTGTTCAGCGTCAAGCATTGGATCAAAATAAATATGGTCACCTTATATTACCCAGAAGTTAGTTTTGTAAATATCTATTAAAAGTATTTCGTGTAAAATGTATGCAGTTATTTAATTGTATCTTCTCTTTTACAGTGATTTATATTTTATTGTAGTTGGAAACTGAAATTTTTCAATCTAAACCAACAGACAATAAATTAGAAAATATGTTTCTATTTTATTGAAAAGAACTTACCAAACTTATTTAAACGTATTAGTTTACAAATTCTTTAAAATCTCAAATATATACTACAAGAAAAAGTGACAAGACATTTTTTCTATGTTTTGTTGGTTTTGTGATGACTTGTGACAAACGAATGACTACGTTCGAAAACAATATGATGTTCACAGTACTTCTCGTAGACACTTTTTTAGCAAATTACTTTATTACGTTGTATTAACATAACAGGTAGGTTAAATAGGTAAGTAGCAAATATAAATTTTGCGAGGTTTTCATTTCCCTTAATAACTTTTCATGAACGTTGCATTTACGTACGTATTGTTATTACGTTCCCTTAAAACAACCGCCGAAAGGTTATGTGCTAACTAGGACCTAGTTGCCCAAGAGTACTTTTTTACTTTTAAATCATTTATTTAACTATATACATTTAGAAAACAGATTCAATATTAATGTATCAGTACTATAAAACTATATTTCTTCCACAATATTCCACTCTCCAGTAGATCAGGCATGGTATTCAGCCGTAATCGCAATCTGTTTTTATTTGGCTCCTGTAGGATAAATAAAGGTGCTCGCCCACTGAGGCGAAGCGTAGCGAAGCGAAGGGAACAGTTGAATTGGCTATGTCCGCACACTAGTGCGACCTCGATCGAAGCGCCGCGCGGCGCGCAAAAAGGTATTTTGTTTTTGATTATTATTTCAGTACTAACCTGTGAATAGACATGAGTAGTTCTTCGTCTGACGAGGATCTTTTTGTGATGAGTTTGATTGCCAGTATGGAGGAAGAAGAGCAACCAAAAAGAAGATTTTGTGTTCATGATATTAATAAAAAAAAGAGATGGTTTTGGCGAATTTCACCACCTGTTTTGACACTTAAGAAAGGATAAAAAGAAATTTTTTAAATATTTTCTTATGTCAGAAGAAAAGTTTTACGAACTTATTGGCTTAGTGAAGCATTTAATAGAACATCAAAATACTACTTTCCGACGAGCTGTGTCCATTGAAGAAAGACTTGCTATTTGCCTAAGGTAAGTTTTTAAGTTTTGCTAGAATAAAAATAAAACAGCACATTCAGTTATTATTATAAACAAGTAAATTAATAGTAAACTATTATATTAAACAAATTAAGTAAAGGTAAATAGCGTCTTGACTTCATGTCTTATTGGACTCATCTCCAGATAATATATCTTGATTATATTGAAACGGGATGCTCATTCCTTCATCGTTATCTCGTAAGTCATCTAGTTGTTGTGAGTTGCTGAACAAATCATCGGAATGTTGGAGAGCTGAGTGTTTCCACTTCCGCTGTCTGCAAAGATACCCGTTGTGAATGTATCTGCCTCTATGTTTCAGGTTCCAGCGAGTGCAATGAATATTGTGAACTTATCTGTTTACTTGGTTTCTGTGAAAGTGTAGATGTATGGGAATTAAATTTAAACTGCCAAAACATTAAAGTTAAAAAATTCCTTTTCACTTATTTTTACATAAAATTAAATTCTCTACAAAAAATTTCATGTTTTTCTTCGATTTTTATCGTGAATAACTTTTGAAGAATTAAATTAAGCAAAAATTTTAAAGAGACCTTTTTTGTAGAACATTAAATTTTCTTTAAGAATCCGACGTAAGCTTTTTTAAATATTAATTGATTCATTAGTTACAGTTAAAGTAAAAAGGACAAATCGAAAAAACACATCGATAGTTACGTGAGCGTATACAGCTGACATTCGGACTCCTTATCGTATCATATTATATTTCAGTGCTTAGCTTGTTATTTTAATCTTTTACATTAATTCTCTAGTTTATTAAATCAGATTTTGTCTAGCCCTTGTCAAGCAAAGACGTTTGTAATTTTAATCAATTAAATTGTTTTTAAAAAACCTGTATCAGTTTCAAAATATATATTTGGCACAGTCAGTAGGATTCGCGAGGTCGCAGAAAAATTGTGAAAAATTGATTCCTACGAAAAAACAGTTATTTTTGGGACTTTGCAACGTTTATTTAGAACAATATATTTCGCTAATTTAAATTTAAATAATATGTGTAATTATTTAAAGAACTAACCAGAAAAGATAGAATACAAGGCGATCTTAAGAGTGTGCATAAATAAAGCTTAATGCAATATAACAACCCGTCAGTCGGAGAGTTTGGTGTGGGTTAAACAAATGTCGAAAGATCTCAATAAAATATACCTATAGGCGCCACTGCCTTTGAGCGATAAGTCAGAAAACTTCCCTATGTTGTGGGAATCCCCTAGTATTTTAAAATTGTTCCTGATTATTAAAAAAAAAAAATAAGAATAAAAAAAATAAGAATATTTCAAATTAAATTTCGTTTAATTTTCCCTTTTTAAAAAGAGAGAAAAATATCACTGATCATCTACAATATCAATGGCGTATGTATGAAAATCAACAAATAATTATTATAATATAAAAGCCTTTTGGACTTATTAATTAATAATCCTTTATACAAAAAAAAAAAAAGGATCCTTTGAATTAAATAAAAATAAAACTCTTGTTCTATTAATTGGGGTTATACTCCTCGCATGCGGGGAGCTCACAGATTTTCCCTTAAATATTTCTTACACAAAATATTCTTTTATTTATTTAATCAATATTAATTATATTTTGCTTATATTTATATCGAGTAAGTAACGTAATAATTTGTATAAAAGAAAATAAGAATGTCGTTTAACACCTTTAACCCCAAGTTAATATATTATGCTCTATATTTTTTTTTTGAGAAAAATATTAATAGTAAAAAAAAAGAGAAACAAAATTAAACTTATGTATATTATAACGCAAATAGTTTTCCTTTTCCTGTAAAGGGAAAATGAACACGAACACAAACAACTGAGTAGTCCAAATTCTCTCGATGATATCCCCAATTGTGTCGAAGATGGGCGAAGAAAAAAATAAGTAGGTACTTACAGTTGGATTATATTGTTAATAATTTAAATACCCACTCCAAAGGATACCGTTGACAGACCATCCACGTTGTCCAGGACAAAAAAAATGTTTTACCAAAACTCAAAATCACCAATAGGTACTTCATAACCGAAAGTACAAAACGATAATCCAAACCAACAACCCTAAAAGTAATAATAATTTCTACAGCGACGCAAAACTAAATATTCTTAATTTATTAAAACTGAATTAATAAAATTTAATCGAAACCAAATTAAAAAATAAAAATTATATATACCTCAATTTGACTCTTGAGGGTTGTGCTATCCAATGTAGACCAAATAAATTATTGAATAGGTTTTCACTGTAACAAAACGACGAATTACTTATCGTATTTTAAATGATAACACGGAAAAAGCAAGTTGTCGATGCCGACAAAAAAAAGGATTAAAAAAAAGTTACTCACCAAAGAAACAATTAACAATTGTTATGGAGTGCCAGAAAATCCTCCCTTAGGAGCTACAGCGTCACCAAAACACCAAAGGGTGACTCCACTATAGATTAGTGATGAAACAGATTTAATCCCTAGCAATTTAGGCGGAATAATTTCCAATTTTCTGTTAAATCGAAGCACTCTGAAGACAATTGTATACTGATCACCGGTCAGTGTGAATGCCTCCGCGATATCCAAAATTTATCTTTGTGTATCAGGTGCGCGAGGCGGTCAATTATTTTTGATAGTACCCAAACCTTAGTATATACAACCCACGTTACAATAAATTGGAATTTAAAATAATATATTGAAGAACAAGAGGAATATTTTATATTTTTTTTTGTAATGATCAAACGGGTCGTTACAAATTCCACCTCAACCTCCAGAAAATTTCAAAGAAATTTTCAAAAAATTTTTTTTTTTTTTAAATATACGTAGTCGAGATCCAATTACAAACGCACACAAAACAATACAAATCTAGCCAGAAGTCTGATAAATTGAGGGCTAATCCGGTGCAGGTTTTAAATCTTTCGCATGTCGACCTCGGGAAGTGCGTTCTCAAGGAACTCTCTTCCAAAGACGATGAAATAAGGACTGCAACCAGTACTTTCATGTACCTGAGTTCTAATAGCACATGCAATTTTTGACAAATTTTTATCCCAAAGTTTATGATTATCAGAAGTATAACACCTAATCATTGTTTCTAGGGTTTTGTTAGCTCTTTCGGTGGGATTACTTTGAGGATGATAGTTAGCTGTATAAAAATGCCTAACACCATAAGAAGACAGAAGATTTTTAAATTCGTTACCAGTAAACTGAGTACCATTATCGGAGATTAGAAGTTTAGGATGACCGAATATCAAGAATAAGTGTTCTTCAACAGCAGTACATATTAACCTACCAGTCGCATTACGAAGTGGCATGACCAAAGTAAACTTACTAAAATTATCAATCAAAACTAAAATATATTTGAATCTTTTAGATGACCTCGGAAGAGGTCCAATCAAATCGCAGGCTACACATTCAAAAGGTTTATTAAAGACACGATGAGGTGTCATAAGACCAGCCGGTCTCTGTTGACTAGACTTATACTGCACACATACACTACATTTACTAACATACTTAGACACATCGGATTTGAGTTTAGGCCAAAAGAAATACTGAGAAATTCGTTTAAAAGTTCTAATCCTAATTTATTAAAAAAAATTACATATATGTAGTAAAAGATATGTCAAATTGAAACTTTCCCGTTTGTCGAACGTCGGTGTGGGTAGATGAAGGTGCACTTCATCTAAAGTAATAATGGACCTGTCTTCAACATCCGGCCAATGAAAATAATTTGTGGTTCCAACTTTTCTTGCAAATTTGACTTCGATACAAGGATTTGCTTCCTGTACTTGGGCTACATGAAATTTGGAGACTTTTCTTGGACAAAACTTCATTATTAGCTAATCCCCGATTTCAACTTGCTTCGTATCGCAGTCATAAAATCATTTTCTTCCTCAACTTCTCTTGCTTCGTCTTCTATATTGTAATCGATTAAACTATCGTCGCTTTAGTTCTTCTTCTGGTTCATCAATAGGTTGTGTATGTTCTCGTATCATCTCAACTTCTTTGCCCTTCGGTTTTTTAATTTTTAATTGTTTTGTCTGCTCTTTGTCATTCATTTCTTTTAATTTTGCAACTGCTTCTGAAGATTTTATAACCTCAGCCCCTAAACATATTTTTTCCTTCCTGTCTGACCTCTAGGAGCTTGCTTTAGCTGTTGTAAAAGTAATGACTCGAATGATATTTTTTCTTGATTTAAAATATTTTGCAGAGGTAGAACATCCAGAGCGGCTGATCCGGGTGCCACTGGGGCATCCACTGTGTCATCCTCTGCAATACCTGGAAGTGACAAGTTGTTTTGTTTGAAGAGAGACCATCTTCTAAAGGCATCTGGTTCAAATTTTTCTTTTCGGACGTCATTGTTAAAAGGGTAGATTCCCGCTTTTGCAAATCCATTTTGTATAATGGTTGAATCAAAATTGTTCCACACTTTTGATAAAATTGTGGAAAATGTACGCTTTGAGAGTTTAACACCGTAATTTTTTCTTTGCCACTTGATGAGCTCTTCGTCCCACATTAACTGCAGTGGTTTGAATACACTCAAGTCTATAGGCTGTAGAATGTGGCGGTAACTTTAATATGACCACACCGTTTGCTTTTGCTGCCTCTACAAGTGAAAGGCCAACATGGGAACTGTGGCCATCGTAAATAAGTAGTACAGGACGTTCTGAGCCAATATGTTTCAGAAAAATGTTGGTGAAATACTGCTGGAACGTGGCTGCCTCTATTCATCCATTCGCAGTTACTGCATAGGTCATTCCCGGAAATTCATCTTCTTGTGCAGGTATCCAAGAATCCCAGAGGTTTTTACCCTTAAAAACAATCTGTGGCGGTAATTTTTCTCCGGCAGGATTTGCACCCATCAGAACAGTTATATTTTCTCTTCCAGGGCCACTAGTTGCCCGATGTGCAGCTATGCCCTTTTTACCCACTACTTTCACCCTAGAAGGATCGATGCAGAAGCTAGTCTCATCAACATTATAAATTTGAGCGGGGGAAATTTAGAAGTTCAAAGTAATCTGATATAATATAGGGGTCCATGCT
This sequence comes from Psylliodes chrysocephalus, assembly GCA_927349885.1. Classification (NCBI taxonomy): domain Eukaryota; kingdom Metazoa; phylum Arthropoda; class Insecta; order Coleoptera; family Chrysomelidae; genus Psylliodes; species Psylliodes chrysocephalus. Next base: position 97,031,490 of record OV651814.1, on the reverse strand, counting down.
TCGCTTTCGTGCCACTTCAACACTTTGGGGCTTTTTTTGACTTAGATTAAATTCTTTTTTAAACCTTATAAAATAATCATTTCCAGGAATTCCATTTTAAATTGTTTTCTTTTACATAAGCTCCAATTATCTCAACGAATTCCTTTTTCGATAAACCAAAGCCCCATTTTTCTAAAGTTACTAAAGAGTTTGCAATGTTTTGCTCAATTTCATGGGGAAGGGCTGGTGATCTACCCAATGTACGACTTTTTAAACCTCTCTATCCCTTCACGCGTTTAAATAGAGTAGCTTTAGGAACTTTATAAACTTTTGCAGCCCTATACAATCCTAAACTTCCCGATCTTACGGAATCTATTGCATTTTTCAAATCTTCTTCTGTATAGGATGGTGGTAAGGTCTTGCGCTTGTAGTTTCGGACCATGATGGGTTAACATCTGCAAGTAAGAGTTGCATTTTTTATGGCCAAATAATGAAATAATAATGAATAGGGGTAAGTGGAACCCATGCTAGGTTCCACTTACCCCGAAGCGTATTTTTTGCGGGGCAAGTGTAACCCAAACGAACTTTTCCGGTTCTATTATTTATTTTGTAGCGATAGTAAACATTAGAAAACAGTGCAATAGGACATCACTTACCCAGATAAACTAACAGCACTTTTGAACAACTCAAAATATAAATAATATTGCACGGCGGGTATAAACTCGATGTAACAGATTAAAATTTCACGGGAACTTGTCGGCGGCCACTAATTAAAGTCGAGTGTCGAACTGTACTGCACTACATCGTGACGGTTGAAGAGGGTGGAGCCTGTCGATTCCAATAGGTGGCGCTCAAATAAATAGAGATTTTGTAGAGGTGGATTCCACTTGCCCCGGTGTACCTTACATGACCTAGCCGATAGTGCCATAAAAGACCTATATTTCCTTTCAGACTTTCAACTTTTCTTTTATTTATTTCCTCAAGATCAAATTTATTCATTTCACTCACACATTCAACATATTTCTCCAGCGTATTTTCATTATTTATGTCTTTATAACTAAAATCTTTGTCAGTACTATAATTGTGTTCATTCATTACTGTGTTACTTTGATCATTTGACTTACAATAATTGTGATCATCATTTATAGTGTTATTTTGATCATTTGACTTACAATAATTGTTCATCATTGATAATGTTATTTTGATCATTTAACATAAAATAATTGTGATCATTATCTACCTCAATATTTGATTCAGAATTTAACAAATATTTTGTTTTGCTCTCTGATGTATTATCACCAAGCTCAAAAATTTATCCACCAAACTCTTCCATCATATTTACCACTTTTAAGTACTTTATCAGATTTTTTATTAATAATATTTATTCCATGTTCAGTTAAATTTATTTTGGCACCTTTATTAACCAACTTCCTTAATGCAAATAAGTGTTTCGTTAAATTCTTAGAATACAAAACATTTTTTAATTTTCCTATTTTCCTACTTGAATGTTTAAAATTAATCACACCCCCATATTTTATTTTTAAATCAGCCTCTTTATTTGAATTTGCCCCTTTAATCTTAATTTATCTATCAACTTTCTCTATAACAGTTAGGTAATTTATATTATTTACCAAGTGTTCGTTAGCCCCTGAATCAGCTAGAAACGTAATGCTATTTAAAGAATTCAAAGTATTACCTTCTACTTCTACTGTATTTGCTTCACCGTCAATATTCTCAGTGCAAGATTCATCACCTTCGTTCATTGCAATATAAGCAAATTTTGGCTTTTCATTTTCTTTACCAGTAAGTTTCACCGTTTTGAAGAGAGTCTTTTTACAACTTCCTCTCGACTGTGAATCTCCACGTCCTCCTCTTGTTCCCATATTTTTATATAGCCTTCTTCCTTTCTGTGCCATCTTATAATCATATCCTACACGATTTTTGCCACTAATTTTTCGCTATTTACATGTTTTAGCATTGTGGTTAGTAGTGAGCTCCTTACAATTGTAGCAGATAATAGCTTGCTTTTACATTCAAAGCTCATATGGTTTGGTTTTCCACTTATATAACAAACCTTCTTAACTTGTTCTGTCCTTGTTTTTTCACTTCTCCTTGTGTTTGCATTTTCAGCAACAGCATTAAGAGTCATTTTAGACTCTGTCTCTGTACATCGTGCTTTTGCTTCTGTCTTATTTGCCTCTGTATTTAACATCATAGATTTTAATTCATTTAGTGAACTTTATCCTCCAGCTGCGCCATACCTTCTAATTACTTCAGGTATACTATTATAAATTGCCATAAGAAAATTCTCATTAATATGTTCTTTCAATTCATCTTCTATAACTCTCGCGCTTTAATTCTCGCCCATCCCTTAAAAGTTCTCTTAAATATTTGTCTCAAATTTTGGTTCGTTACCAAGTAAAAAAAATTGAGTGGACTGCTTTAATGTTAGGAGAAATTGATTCATGTGGCGTTTAATTAATTGTTTTTTGTTGTTATATGTAAATCGTATTATTAAAACTAATCTTTCTTTGACTTACCAATGTATAGTTCTGATTCTTGGGCAAATAGGAAATATTCGTACCACCGACACAATTGGTGATAATTTTGTATTCGATGTGGTACCGATTATCGCAAAACTCGTACTCGTACTGTCCTTCGGCTATGTCCATCAAAATATTTGAAGGCACGATTTGGATAAAAAAGATAAAAACGGAAAAAGCAAAACCAGAGGCGAGTCATTAGGTTTAGGAATAGGTTCATCAAATATATACTTATAAAGAGTAAAGTGAAAACAATTTTGACGCGAATAACCTATTTGGATACAATTAAAATAAATAATAAAAATCAGTAAATATTATATAGGATCGTAACGATCCACCATCTATCTGGAAATGCTCTAAGGTCTGCCCGGTATTTAAAAAGGGTGGTAAATCACATTACACAATATCGTCCAATTTCAATTATTAATAATTTCTGTAAAGTGTTTGAGATGTTACTTCAAAACAAGATTTATCATCATGTCAGTAATATGATATCAACAGAACAACATGGATTCATGAAAGGCCGTTCCACCGTTACCAATCTTATAGCTGTAACACAGTACATTGCAGAAAATATCGACAATAGAATCCAGACGGATGTAATATACACCGACTTTTCCAAAGCGTTCGATCGGCTTGATCATGGTATCATGTTAAATAAACTTTCATGCTGTGGTTTTTCCCAATCACTGTTAAATTTATTTAAGTCTTACTTTTCCGACAGAAAGCAATATGTTCAGATTAACGGTTTCAAGTCGACTCAATAAATATCTGGCAACCTCCGGTATTCCGCAAGGTTCTAATTTAGGTCCTTTGTTATTTAACATATTTATAAATGATATAAGCAATATTTTAGATACAGATATAAACTTTCTTCTATACGCCGATGATCTAAAGTTGTTCTGTCGTATCGAAACGGTTGAGAACTGTGAAAGGCTTTCAGATAATCTACGACGTGTTGAGGAGTACTTATACCTTGAATCAATTCCATTTAACTTTTAACTATAGTGTTAACAACACGATTCTTCAAAGACCGGTTACAATCACAGAAAAATCTTTTTTTTTAAAGAATTTGATTTGATTTGAAAATCAATTCAGGTGCTTGATTTGAAATCAAACTTTTTCAAACTGGTTGAAATAGTTTGAAATACGAAAAGTGTACGTACCGGCACCGGCCGTATTGCTCTTTAAATTTTTTAAGGTTATACAATAAGACATAGTAGGGATACAGTATCCCGGCTGACGATGCGTCGTCGTAAGATTATTTGTTTTAGATTTATATATTGCCAAGCGCCGGAGGCACAAAACACAGCTGAAAAAATACTAATGAGTGATTTGGAAACGTTCGAGCCTGGACCATTTCAATCCGGCGGTTCAGAATTTATCCCCGATGAAAATTAATATGATTCTGAAGCCGATGATGTGGCTATTCAAGAAAACGAATTATTAACAAAATCAGCCTTCCAAAGCCAATGTACCCAGACAGCACAAAAATATTGCATGAATATTCAATGCATATCTCAACTGCATACTCCTATATTCCATGGATATGCCATATCTGCCATGGCATATGACAGGAAGATTGCAGGATTATTCAAGGTCACCATGAAACATATGCCAACGATATGTTTTTATCTGCCAAAATGTATGTATGGCATATTCTCTGGATTTACTGAGGATATCTATGTATGCCTATATTCATCGAATTTTGAATATTCATGGCATATTTAATTTTTTTTTGTAATTTCGTACCATAGTTTAGAAAATAAAACCCATACTTAAATACAAAATAAATTTTATTTTAAAAATAAAGCAAATTTTAAAAAATAAAACAATACATACATACAAAAAACTAAAAATTTTAAATTATTTGCTGAGGTTCTTCACGTACTTTTCTTAAAAAAAAAAATGACAGAAGATATGTATATGTATTACGAGATATTTATAAATTATTTAGATTTTGATGCTTTTAATAATAAGTGATGAAAATATCAGTAAAATAGAAATCTTTGGGTCTCTTTATTTAAAGTAAAGGCCTCTACATTTTCCGTTGCCATTTGTGTACTGTGGATTTTCCTACACATCTCTAAAAAAACAAAAATAGGTTTACATAGTGCCTTGTCTGCAAATTTATTAGGAATTGCCCATATTTTGATTTACTCTTAACACTTTTATAATAATCAGTTACTTTATTACTAAGAATAGGTAATTTTAGATGTCTTTGAATTAATATTATCCTATACAAAGAGAGCTTTTGAAATAAACTCAAATTCTTGAATTTTACACGAATTTTTTTCTGGTAAAAAGAATAATGGTATTTCGTCGGAAAATTCAGTAAAAAGCTTACATTTTACATTCATCTGAAGCTAATGCTATCATTATTTGAGATCAAAAAGTCTCGTATACCAATTGATTTACACTTCTTATAAAATATTTATGATTTTAAGCACCACACTGATACTACAAAAGGACCATATATTATCATTAATCAGACTTACCACTTACGTGGGTATATCGTGAAAAAAAAACTAAAACTCCATATTAGGGGGTTTGATTTGAAAGTCGACCGAGCGAGCGTCGAGGAGACCGAGCAGTGATGACGTCACAATAAAATCAAATAAAACAGAGTAAGAAACATAACCTTGCTTTTTTGTAATTCTTATTTCTGGTTTGTGTGTCAAAATAGTGAGGAAAAAGTAAAGAAAATGGAAAAACTTTTAATATTAAGGGGTCATGGCCCTGAAATGCAGCATATACCACAAATACCCGCTTCGCTCTCATACTCCATGACTGTGATTACTGGTGATTAGATCTGAACAGAGAAAATGTATTTCCCAAACACATATTTTGTGTTTTTATGACGAATAATTTTAGCTATAAGACAGAAGCGACTAAGTAATTTGTTGACTTCTTGTCTGGTCTTTAATTTTGAGATTCAAATTTGTATGTAAGTTAATTAAAAAGAGATAGGTAGAGACAAAGACAAATTTCTCCCTCTTCTCGATCCTTCTGCTCTGAGAACATCGAGCTCGCTCTATGTTCTCGCTCCAAAGCAAAACAAACACTTTAGGGATTTCTCGGGGTGTCAATTCAAACCACATACTTTGATTACTATACGAGGCAAGAGAGAGGTCCGACACGCCCAACATAAGGCGCGGCCATTTTGAACTCTGTGACACAGTTTACAGCTAAAGAATCAGATCGCTCACTCTGCGTCGGCACTTTTGATCTCAATATTTCAGTTTATACACTGTGCAACTCGGATAATACAATATATGACAACCGCCTATAATAAAATAGCAGTCTTCTGCGTATCCTGAATTTGTATCCCTGGAGTGGATGTTATTTTGGAACTTTCAACTGGTCCGAGTGAGCTAACTGATTCTTTAGCAATAAACTGTGACTTCAAAAATATTATTTACTGACACTGACAGCAGCAAGCAAAATATCAGGTGCGTTTTAATTATCCGCTTCTGCTTCCGGAATTGTCGGTTTAGTCGTTTTAACCTGTCAGATTAAAACAAGAAAACCGACAATTCCGAAGCAGAAGCGGATGATTAAAACGCACCTATTAAAAATATTGCGCCAAGATGTAGGCAACACGTAATAAGGGTTCAAAATGGTGGAGTTTTCTATCTCCTTTTAAAATGCACTCAGAAAGCTGCGCAGTGCGACCATTCTCCGTATAGTAAAAGAAAATCAAAGTATGTGATTCAAACACGTTTGCAGGGCTCCGAGATCTCCGATGATCAAATCAAACGCACCACACGTGGCACGTCTCTAGCAAATTTGACAATGTTTGGTTATGTGTCATATTCTTTCTCTTTTTTTTTTCATTAGTGGCCTTCACCGTTTAGAGTATTTGACCAGGGTATTATGAATAAAAAATATTCCTCACAATCTAACTTCTTGTGTAACAAAGACTTACGTTCGACGATAGGCTAAATTATGAGTGGAGCCAATAAGACACTATTAGGTAATTTTTACTATCAACTACCAATACGTACTAGGCGCATACTTTTGACTGTTAGAATCATTATTTTGTCATTTTCTTGTCTACATTATAGGAAAACTATACATACTTATTTTATCTATGAAGAGAAAGATAATTTGATCTCGGAGGTTTGATTTTTTTTTTTTCATTGAAAATAAGTTTGCATGATTTAAAGTTACATTCGGGAGTTCTAAGTTCACGTTTTTGTTTAATTTAAGTCTTTATAAACTAAACAAGGATGATCCTGTTAACTATGTCTTCATTTGTACTTATAAATAATAAAACAAAATAGTTAAATATAATATAATATTCTACAGAGATATCTATACAATATGAAAAATTAATATGCAGAGCATATCAAAAATACATATGCCTGGGCGGCTATCCTCGACAATCGCTAAAAAAACGAACCGTTTTCGAATGTGAGTGGTTGAAAAGCGAGTAGTTTTTGAAATCTATATTCTTGACTGACGTTCGATGAGTATTCGTTTTCTAAGACGTGTACGTTTTTAACAAGCAAATTATATGTCTGGCATCACTGTAAACTGTCTATATCGTTGAATTCAAGTAATGTGCAGGCCATAAAAGAATAAGAATTATGTAATTTAATTACAACAAACCAATTGTAAATTTGTCGAACGATAATTTTTTCTAATCACATAATATATATCGATGTTCAAGATAATCTGAATCGTTAAATGTTGGCGTAAAAATAGCTATACGGGTGCAGTTAATGCAACCTATAATTCTAGGAAAATCGTACGTCATAAAAACCTAGTTTTTATAGTAAAAAATTCATTTAACTAATAACTTTGCTTATATTATTCAGTACTTTAATATTGTAAAATTGTAAAAATTTCTGGACACAACGAGTGTACAGAAGAGCTTTGAACCGCAAGCAAATTAACATTTGTAAATAAAACATACATGAATTAATAATTAAATTCTTACACGGTAAGATATAAAAAATATTCATTCAATATCAGTTAAAATCAAAAACTGGATTCTGCCTCTGCAAGTCTAAATCTTTAAGGATTCTTATCTTCTAAGTTTTCTAATTGTACAATTATTGATAATATAATTGAAAGAAATTCTCAACTAATGGACTTCTTTAGTACTGCAAACCAAATTTATAAGAAATTAGATACTTTTGTAGGTATTAATAAATAGTAGTTTACCTAGAATTTGTTAAAATCAATCAATAATATTAATCGTCTTAAAAGTGACATATAAGTGACATTGACTAAATCCTTGAAAACATGCACGTTTTTTCAAAAACGTGTGAAAAATTCCGCTCGCTGTAAAACACCCGTTTTAAAAGCGTACACGCTTTTAAAACGAATGTCGAGAATAGCGAATAGCTCGTATGTTGCTAAAGCGTATACGTTTTTTAGAAAACGATAGCCGAGGATAGGGCCGCAGGAATATCTTTCTAGAATGTAGAATATGAAATATATTCTGTGAATATTCCATAAATATTGCAATATATTTTGACATATGGGCAGATTGGTGGCATATGCCAGGGATATAGTGTGCTGTCTGGGTAGAGATTCCGAAAATTTTGATATAGATGTAATAGCTTTCTTTCAAACATCTTGTACTAAAATCCCAGACCTAGTCGATGAAAATTCCTGGAAATGTGAAATTACAAAATATTTATCTGAAGGCAGGGCTAATAGTTCAGAAAATGTAATGAGTTGGTGGAAGAGGCACGAGACTGTATTTCCAATATCTAAAATGGCTAGAAATTTCTTAGCCATATCTGCTACATCGGCATCAATAGAGGGATTGTGTCAAGGGCTTCTCTAACAATTACCAAACGAAGGAATATACTAAATAATGAATATGTTAGATGTTTAATGTCTTTAAATTCTTAGACGGCTAATAGAGCTTTAAAAGACTTTAATTCAACATTAAAATAAAGAAAAAATGAAAATGTAAATCAACATTTATAATTTGTGAATCAAGATTTCTGTTCTATTTTAATTTGCAACAAACGAAGTATAAATATTTTATTTTTGTTTCATGTATTAAGCAGCTTTTTTTATATTCGAACTAATAAAATACTTGCAAACCATAACGATTTAATTATGTAAACTTTCAAACTAGTTTGATCAAAAGGTTTTCAAACTTTAAAATTTTATAGTTTGATTTGATTTGATTTGATTCAAAGCACTGCTAGGTTTGATTTGAGTTTGATTTGAATTCAAGTCAAATCCAAGTCAAACTCTCAAAATAAAATCAAACTCGTGCATCTCTAATCACAGATCTTGGAATTACATTTGATCCCACTCTATCAATGAACAACCATATAGAATCAATAGTATTAGCATCGTACAAAATGTATGGATTTATCGTTCGTAACAGTCGTGATTTTAAGGAACCGAAAATACTAAAATTATTGTATTATTCATTTGTCAGATCTAAACTTGAATATGCCTCAGTTGTGTGGAGCCCATTCTATCAGTTACATATTGATAGAATTGAAGCAGTCCAACGGAGATTATTAAAACTTTTAAGTTTTAAACAAGAGGGAGTTTATCCCCCTATAGGTATACCTCATCATGATCTGCTACTTAGACATAAGTTTTGGAATCTTGATACAAGACGCAAATGTTATTCTGTGGTATTACTATTTAAGACAGTTTATTTTAAAGTTGATTTTTCATATTTGATTCATAGTCTTAATTTTGCAGTTCCTCGAATAACTTCCAGGAACACCCGTACATTTTACTTGAACACACTCGGAACACATGTTCTCTTAAAATCTCCTATATACACCATGTGTAATAATAATGAATCAGTAAGTTGCCAGCTTGATTTGTTTTATAGTTCAATTCATAATATTAGATGTTATTTCTATAATAATGTTGTCTGGAATCTTTAGTTTTGCATATATTCATGAAATGCTAAAAAAATAATTCTCTTAGCTTTTTTCTCACCTGCTGTTCATACAATTAGTATATTATTTCTAAATTAATTGTATTTATATATTCTTGTACTCTTACTCTGTAATTGGGTCTTGACCTGTTGAGTAATGTAATAATAAATAAATAAATAAATAAATAAATAAATAATATTACGAGTTGCTTCCTCAAACCGAGGCAGAATATTTACCTTTTAAATAGGTCAGATTCGACCATGACCTCTTAAATATAAACTTTGTAGATGGTATTTTTAGATGTCTCAAAGAATCTAGCTTTTCTAGCACTTGTACAGGTTCATCTACATCACAAACTAGTTTCTTTTATCTATTCTAATCTACTTATTAAATATTCCATAGCAAAGCCACATCTACTTTTTTTCTTTCTCTGCTGAAACAGGTGTCACGAAAAAAGGTCGCGAACATTTGGTTGCGCGAAAAAATGTCGAGCACAAATAGGCGCGTGTCAAAAGGTCGCCGGCGAAAAAAGAGCGCCGACGAAAAAAGGTCGCGAGCAATTGATCGCGCGAAAAAAAGGCGAGTAGGAAAATATCGCGTAACAATCACACTTTATCCAGGCTTAGGACTGGCAGGTAATATTACCTGGCGTGTTTAGAAGTTTTTTTAGTTTTTTTTTTAGTTTTTTAGTTTTTTTAGTTTTTTAGTTTTTTAGTTTTTTTACTTTTTTTTAGTTTTTTTACTTTTTTTAGTTTTTTTACTTTTTTCTAGTTTTTGTTGGTTTTTTTTTTTGTATTTTTTTGTTTTTTATTTTTTGGGGTTTCTATTTCTGAAGTTGAAAGTTATGAGCAATGCCCCTTAAATATTCCAAATTTGGACGATTGCCATATTGTTCACAAATGGATTTTATTCGTTTCGCCGTATCTTCATAAATTTTTTTTCGTTGCTGTTCGTTTCCAGCTATATACAGCTCAACTTTCAAACAATTTAAACTGTCCTCCTTTTTTAGCGTATTGATAAATTTCCATAAATTTGGATGTGCTGCATTTAATATAGAGGAGAAACTGTTGTGCCATCCCTCCACAGAATTATTTGTACGATGTATATCTTCGTCTATAAATTCAAAGCAATTCCACAGATTTCTTGAAAATTGCGGTTGTCTCCTCTGGTGTCGTCGATCTAAGCGGCCTATCCATACATCTTCAAAATAATTTATAAATGGCAATAGCGTATCTTCATTTTGCGTGTAAAATTCGCTGTCAAGTAACTCTTCAAACGTTACAACAACAGTAGGCTTCGTTTCATTTTTGTCTATTAGATATAGATACCCGAAGGTTCTAAAATCATTCTCAACTATCTTTCGCCAAACATCATATGATGTATCTTTCTGCAAGATACAAGCAGGCTTTTGTACTTTCGGTAATTGCTTTAGATTATTTTTTAATTCTTTCAACTGAGCTTTTAGTTCCTTAATTTCATCATCTACATTTGCGTTCACATTTGTATCCTCGCTTTCATCCATTTTGTTCTAAAAAGAAACTTCGTACAATTACTATTTGTATATTTAGGTATCTGATATCAAACTCAAACTAGTCTTACATATAACACCTTACCACACATAGTGGGTACCCATTTATACTTATTAATTAAAAATTATTTCTTCTGTAAAAGTGCAATAACCACCTTATCCTTCTAGTTTTATTATTACTATTTTTAAATGCTACAGAATTGCACTTTAATATCCACTTATTTCACAACATATAATTGCACCCCTTAGTATATTCTTCATGCAAGTTTGATATCAGTTATCTCCACTTAGCTAAACTTTTAGTAATTTTATTCTTAATTTACATTTAGTAAACTAACCCGTACTCTCCGTATTTGAAAATGATCAAAGATTTATTTTTTTACTTTATACTGACATTATTTCTTGTTATTCAGAATCCGACTTCACGTGCTTTTTCTATTCTACCACTACCGAAGTGTGCCCGGCGCCTCCACCACGTCGGAATATTGATAGATTGTTTTTTTTTACTTAACACCTTTTATATAATTTATTCAACTTATTAACAAATTGTGACACGCTTTCTTTCATCATATTTATTAAGTAATAATAGACTTGCGGGGGTGCGTGGCTCAGTGGTAGAGTCTCTGCCTGCGGATCCAAGGGTCCCAGGTTCGAATCCTATCGTTGGCCGGGATAATTTAATTTAATTATTTAAAATTAATTCTGATGCCTTGGTAGGATTCCCCACTCGACCATTCACTGCTGGGTACTAATTAACAGTGCTGTTCCTAAAGTGGCGCTGGGAAACAGTAACAAAGCCTACACAGAACACGAGGCTAATAACCGTAGCAGTTGATGCCGATGACACACAAAAAAAATAGACTTACGTTATGTTTCTTTATTCTGACCACATAACAATTCTAAGCATAGAGTGAAGTTGTCCTTTTACAAGACCGGCCATCAGTCAAAACTGTTACATGAAGTTGTATGTATTCCATCGATACCGAACACCATGTTGACATATAGTTAGGGTGCTTTTACATAACATTCAAACAACCTGAATAATGTTGCTTCTTCTACTGCACTGATGACACTCGTGTACCTTCCTAAGCAACAGTGTCCAGCAGATGTGTATTTCATTCTCCTCATCATTTGCTTATTGCAATGAGAAAACATAGAAAAAAACTCATAGCAGGTCAAGCGCCAGTGAGAATCGAGCCTACTACCTTCTGAATACGAAATAGCCACCTCTTTAGATGGTAACAGGTACTTTATGCAGGGAGTTACAAAATGTTGTGAAGAAAATTTAATGGCAGATTCTACATTTAAAAATATGAAAAAGTTCATAAGCATGGGTCCGGAAATGCTCAGTTTTCATGATACGTCTTTAATAGTTTATCTCACATTTATCGATAACCTGTTGAGATATTGAAATGAGTTTTGGTACACTTAAATGTATCATGAAAGGTCACATTTACATGTACAAAAATGTTTTCTAAAAATTTTACATCAGTGACGTTTGTACTGACAAGTCTTTATATTTAACCTTCGGACAGGCGCATGTATCCCTCAGATACATCGTAATTTTCTTCTTATTTTTACTACCGCGTTTAAAGAGCAATACCTTTTCACTCCTACCTACCCTCCTGGCTTCAGTGGTCCTATCTAACAGTAGGCCATGTGACTTACAAATGGTCAACCGTTTTGAGATATTGATATATTGTATTTCACAGTTACAAACGACAGTTTATATAAGTTTTATTTGAATTCATATTTTTTTAGTTCATTTACGGTTTTTGAATATTTGCTGCTATTGTATAAATATACTTATATTATATTTCTATTGTATCATTCTATATTATAAAATATAATGATAAGATTACTATATGTATCTGAGAGATACATGTGCCTATGTATGTTGTATTTATGTTTTAATTTTTGTGTAGGCATTAAAATGGCATCAGGAAAAAAGAGATACGATCTAAATAACGAAAATAATTGTGAACAGTTGAGAAATCTGGTACTGATGTTTAATTTATTTTATACCAAAATATGTTAATGTAACTATGAGATACATGCGCGCCTGTTCATGGAACTTTGTGAGCGCGCCTGCCGGAAGGTTAACGAAAAAAACGTACGTCACTGGTTTATTCAAAAATTAGTGTCGCTTTTTTAAAGCCAGATTAATTCTGTTTAAAAAGTCTTTAGGACTTTTTCGTTCTGACGCACTGATTTCGAAATAAAAATTACACCCCGTATCATGAAAGCAAAGCAATTCCGAATCCATGTTTATGTGCACTTTTTTTTCATATTTGTAGATGTAGAATAGTTTTGTCCTTATTAAGAATCATAAGTAGGAAATAAACATTTTCGCTTTTAATTTAAAAGAGTAAAATAAAAAAACAGTTATTGATTTTGAAAAATGATAGAATTAGTGAGTAGACTTCTGACTCTGGGATTACTAAATAATTCATGTTTTTTACGCAACTCATGATAAAGTCAATATATTAATTTAGTCACAGGTGTTGAATGATCTTAAAGAGGTTCAAAGACAAAATTGTGTTCATTAAAAACATCAAAAATATTATGAAGCAAATGTCTGATAGAAGCAACGACTAACTTTGTTTTAATAATTTTGCCTTTTAGTTAAATCTATTGTTTTTAAACAATTTTTCGCTTGTTTTCAAAGTCTTACTACAAATTTGGAAGCATTTCTAAGTTTCCCATATGTTTTGAGATTTTTCAAAAGTGATAAGGAGTCACTATCTTCCAAAATTGTAATACAACTAATTTTTTTTACTATAGATTTTACAACAAATCCAGATATATACGCTACCACATCTTGGACGTAGCCGTTTAAAAGGTATGCCATACCAGATAAATAGTTATGGTCCCGAAGCTCATTAGTAAATTCAAGATATTTTTTCGATTCCTCTAAATCATCTCCTTCAACACTTTTAGTGACACTACTACTACAATCTAAAATATTGGTACCATCTAAAGCAACAGCATTTGCAGTAATACTTGCTTTCATTTCAGTGTGAATTAAAAGTTTTTTGTTAGTTGCTTCAGTCTACAAGTTGGATTATTATTAGATCCACATCTGTTTCGAATGGCACTAAAGAAAATCTCTAAATGATCTTGCCAATATTTGTATGTGGGAATAAAAGATAAATAAGCATTAATAACAACTAAATTCCAAAATAAACATTTTAGGTTCTTAATACAAACAAGAAACCCCAAAAATCCTGTTTTACGGCCACTCATAACAACAGGCTCAGAATTTAATTTTAAACCTAATATATAGTTGACTGTATGATCTAAAAACATACATAAATTTTCAGTTATTTTCAGTTATTTTCAGTTACAGGTCGTTTAAAATTATATTTAGCGTAATAGTTTCTGGAATTGAAAACATCAAATATATCATTGAAAAGTAAAATAAATTGTGCAGTTTGACCAGATCCACTAAATTCATACATTTTTTGCAGCAATTTTGACTCTCATTTTTTCTCGAAACCATTGTAGATGTCAACGTCTTAATTTTGTTCCAGTTAAAAGTATTTAATTTTCTTGCAATGCTACCAATTTTTCTAAGTAGTGCCATTTTATATGGTTATTATTGGAATCCGTTAGAACAAGACTATACCAAATAAATTTCTTACCAACTTCATCGTGTATTATTTTGAACTTTTGAATAAAACAAGCGTATCTCGAAACACGAGTATTTATTATTTGGACGTTACTAAAGATCTTGCTACATGTTTTTTGACAATTTAGTGGCGGCTGTCATCCAAAGGCGATCAGTTGTGCCAACACTTACAAACGAATGACACGAACTATGTAGTGGTTAGTAAGCTAACAACGGGCCACTTAACCTAATATCGTACATCTCCCCTTTATAAGTCTTGCTTAAACGGTGTCTTACTAAGTCGGCCAGCCCTGGTTTTATACATTATCGGGTTAGCCTCGGGTACCTGAACAGTAGTAGATTGTGTAAGAGATCCAGTATGAGACAATAGGGGTCATTTAAGAAAGGGGACCTAAATGTTTTATTATCAGTTTGAGGCTGCATATTTTTACAATCATTATGTATAAGCTTTTCAGTAATATCAGAATCTAAACAAGAAGTGGGTACATAGTCATTTGAAGAATCTTTTAAGCCAATACCTTCATGATTTTGAACTAAGTATGACCGAGGGCTTGAATGTTTAGGTACTATTTTACCAGGTTCCCACTTTTGGGTAATATGATTAAAAATGGTTACAACTCTATTGGGACTTAAAGGTCTCAGTTCTTTAGAATTGTTATTATAATACACTTTATTGTAATTCCGTCTAAACTCTAATTTTTCATGTACGTTTTCACATAATTTCTGCTTTAGTAGATCACTTGCAATAGGAAGTTTAGTTTTACAAATTTACTGAATATCATGCTACATTGTCCCAAAGTTTGGGGCTGTAATGCAGCTCTTCTCACTAGAGATAAGGGTGGCTAGCTCTATTCATTTAATTTATAATAATCGGAGAGATAGGGTCGTGGAAAGATACACAAAAGTATGGTTTAACCTTTTAATACCTCAGCAACTAGTCTGCTCAATTATCTGTTTAATTATCAAAGTGGAACAAATCCAGCAAATGTATTTATTATAAACTTAAAATGACTTCGTTGCCCGGTTGGTACCAATCGTTCACAGTTAGGTAAGTACGAAGTGTAACTTTTAAAGTTAAACAATCTTGCATGAAGTGATAATACTAAAATCTATAATTTATTTACAGAATACTACTATGAGCGTGATATTAACTATATGTACCGAACGGTGAAGCCGGTTAATGTTATTAACAATCAATAATATATTATAATGATAATTTTTTTTTTATTTATTATTACTTTGATTACTTTGGAATTATACTTTTTGTTTATCATATAAATAAATATTTTTGCACGAATTTTTTTTCTTATATCATCATATTTACCTGTCATCTACTCTTATTTCAGGGTCAAAGGTGAGTTCCATTGGGTCCTACTTGTGAATACTTACTTGTTAATTTGTATAGAGTTTTTTTATGTGAGAAAAAATTTTTTTTTAAATCAATGAAAACAATTGTTTGAATAACGGTACCAAATTATTTTATATTTTATTCAATTCATGTAACTGTAAAATTCACGCATTTTAAACAACATAAATTACTTTATAATTATTATCGCAAGTGCGTCTCAAATTGCTGGATCCAGACCTGTAGTCTGCAAAGAACGCCAATTTATACCAATCCGTGAAAGTAGGATGAGTAGTACATAAAATAGAAGAGTTTTACTTGTCTTGGAGTGGCAATTGGCGCGCTAATTCGACCAAAAGAAATATCAAACTTAAGAATTAAAATTTTACAACAAAATGGCTGATGCACAACGTGTACATAAATATCCGGAGAGGAATTACTCAGTTTGTGTGTGTTATTTAGTTAGTTCACTTTTAAAAAGAGTTTTAAATTGTTTATGAATGTGAAATGGATTGTTTGTTGCTATTATCGCCGTGAAATACTAGAAAATTTCTTATTTCGTGACCGAATTATTCTGAAATCACTTATGACTTCGAAATGTCGTGGACTGGTAAGTTATAATTTGTTTATAAATCTTACTCAACTTGTAGTATTTTTCCTTTCAGACAGTAACCATATGTATCAGGAACAATTCTGTGTAGATTTTTGATGTCTTGCGTATTTATTTTTTATTATTAAACCTTTTTTTTTTTATCAAACAATTTTTTTTAATTTTTTCCCTCCTCGCATCGGGCTTATTGATTTCTCATCCTTCAGTTTTTTTCGTTGTCCTGGAGATTTTTTTTCTAGAATCTTTCCATAGGCATTCAGATATATATATATTTTTTTTTATTATTATTCTTTCATTATGACATTTCTGTCCTAAACACACTTTTTCTTGATTATATCACTGTCACTTTATTTTAATCTTAAAATTAATTTGTACAATTATTACTAACTACAATTCATATTTGTTTCAATAATTATAAAATAATTTTCTATTTTACATCTGAAATTAATACCAGGTGTGGAATTTGTTTATTTTTAATGACGAATGTTTGTTTTTCATTTTTATTTTTAGGTACCAAGAAATTTTATATTAATATGGAAATAATTACCTTAGAAGAAATACTTTTTGATATTATTGGACATTGATGTCTTATTAATGATGAATATTTCATAGGAAACAAGGACTTATTACAACTACAGTAACATCCAATGTGAACCAGTTCATTCCCTTTGCTTTGGGCTTAAATTAGATGCCTCTATATGGATTACTAGGTACGTTTCTCTTTAATAACTTATTTAATTCAAATATGATGATTTACAGATTAAAATTCATGCATATTTCTATACTTTAATTCCCAATTATTATCACTATTAAATTGTTCTGTGCACCGTTAATGGTTATTTGCTTATGCCACTTCTTGTGTTTGATACATAACACGATATACGCCCCCCATGTTATAAAGAAAATAATTTACACTATTTAAATTTATTTTTTTTACTAACATTAAACTATAAATCATTAAAATTTTTATCAGTACATTTTATTGCCATCATGGTATGGGTATATCATCTCTACATGGTATCGTCCTTTTATTATTTCACTCATTACATTCTTTAACTCATATGTATTGTTTCCTATTACTTTACTAATTCGGTAAGGTCCATCATAGGGATATACTAATTTCTTACAAATATTTTTCCTTAAATTCGTTACTCGATGTCGTCTTATGATTACTAGGTCTCCTTCCTTAAATTTTGTTTTTCGTTTGATCTTACTATTCATTTTCTTCTTATATTTTTCCGCTTTTTTCTGAACTCTTGTTCGTATTATCCTATGAATCTCTTGACTTGATTTCATTTCTCTTTGCCATGGACGATCAGGTAATTTATTTTTCATTACAATTATTGGTGGTATCTTCGTCACTGTATTTGGAGATTCATTAATATATTTTTCGATATCTATTAATTTAGTATCCCATTCTCGATGTTCTTCTTGAGCTTCTATTCTTAAATATTTTAAACATTCTTCGATTAAACGCTCACTTGGATTTGCGTTTGGTCGTCTAATTGTAGTGTGTATAATTTTTATGTTCTGTTTCTCCCAATACTCTTTGAATGTCTGATTTGTAAAATATGTTCCATTATCTGTAAGAATTTTCTGTGGATTTCCCATTTCTTGTATGTACTCATTTAAACATCTAATCGTTTCCCATTTGTTCGTCTTCTTTGTCGGATAGAATTTGACATATTTAGAAAACAAATCATATATAACTAAAATATGTTTGTATCCACTTCTTGTTTTAATTAAATTACTAAGATAATCAATTGCGATGATTTCTAGTGGTTCCTTTACGATTATACTTTCAACTGTGTTTTTATTATGAAAATTTTTGTTTTTGCCTAACATGCAAATTTTACATGTTTTGCACAGCCCTTTTATTATTGACAGATCATTTTTCGTGTAATAATTTTCTCGATATATTAGCCAAATTTTTTTAACTCCTATATGTCCATATTTGATGTGAATGTCTGAAATTATTTTTCTTGTTAGTTCCTCATCTATATAATATAATTCTTCTTCTCCGATTATCTTGATAATGATTCCGTCCCTCATGATGCATCCTCTATATTTTCCTGAATTTTGAATTTTGATTTTTAATTCTTGACAATTTTCTTGACTATTTTTTATTGCAAGTTCCGAATATATTCCATCAACTTGTTTCAAAATATTTGTTGTGACCAATACGGTTTGTAGTGACTTTCCTTTAATTTCATCTTTTCTACTCAAGTAATCTGCAGTAAAATTTCTTTTTCCTTCGCGGTGTCTAATTTCAAAAGTAAATTCTTGTAATAGTAATGACCATCGATATATTCTGTTATTAGCATATCTGTTTGTTTGCAAAAATGTTAATGCTTGGTGATCTGTTTCGATGATAAATTTGTTACCTCGTAGCCAATATGCTAATTTCTGTGTTGCATATACTATGGCTAGCATCTCTTTTTCTCCAACAGTGTATCGAGTCTCACTTCCTCTTAGAATTCTGGAAATGAAACACACAGGAATGTCCTTTCCATTGACATACTGTACTAGTTCAGCTGCAATAGCGAAATCAGATGCATCACACCGTATTATGAACTGTTGTGTAAAATCTGGAACATATATCGCCAAATTGTCGTGAAATTCTTTTTTGATATTTTCGAAAGCTGTATTTCTTCTCTCATCCCATCTCCATTTTGCTTCTTTCCTGAGTAACTCTATTAATGGTACCTCTTTTTCTGCTAGATTGGGTACAAATTTCTTATAATAGTTTAACATTCCCAAAAATCCCCGTAGCATTTTTAAAGTCTTTGGTCTTGGAAATTCTTTGATTTCTTTTAATCTGTCTTGATCGATTTTAATTCCTCTGTTTGTAATTTTATATCCTAAATATTGGACTTCCTGTTGGAAAAATCTACATTTGTCTATGTTCAATTTTAACCCATATTTATTTAAAGTTTGTACGATTTGATTAATGTGTTTTAAATGGCTTTCAGGTGAATCAGAAAAAATTAGGATGTCGTCAACATAATAGATACAAAAATGTTGGTATATGTCAAGAATTTCTCGTAATGCCCGAGTCAGTGCTGCACTGCTGGATTGTAGTCCAAATGGTACAGTCTTAAATTGGTATACCTGGCCGTTGACCGAAAAACCTGTTAATTTTCGTGACTCTGGATGAAGTGGAATCACCAAAACGAATTTTTTAAGTCTAATTTGGTAAATATGTGATTATTTTTTATTTTTGTAATTAATACGTCAATATTTTGAGGACAATCATACTGTTTTTTGGAAATTTCGTTGATCTTTCTTGCATCTAGGCACAATCTGAGATCTCCGCTTGCCTTCTTCACGATAACTAATGGACTTATGTATTCCGTATTTGCTTTTTCTATTATTCCATCCTTTTCCATTTTGATTAGTTCTTCTTCTACCTGTCCCTGATATTTATGTGGAATGGGATATCTCTTACACACAAATTTCTTGTCTATTTCTATTTCAATTTTGTGTTGATAGTGGTTAACAATTCTTGGAGTATTATCAATAACTTTTCCATATTGTTTCAAAGTTCTAATTACTTGTTCCTTATATTTTTCTGGACATGATATATTATCCATCAGTTTTTCAAGATTTTCCTTGGCGGTTTCATCTTCCTCTGAACATATTTTAACTTGACAATATCTACCATTATTTCGTTCATCCTTTCCTTCCGTTTGTAGAAACTTTATTGTCCTGTTATGGATTACTAGTATCCGATCCTTGAGATTTATTTTAGCCTCACTTTGAAATAATGTGTCAACTCCCATAATCATGTCCATTTCCAGATTTGGCATGATTAACAAATTGACATACATTTCTACTCCATTAATTTTAATAACTCCATTAAATAGTTTTCTAATTTCGGCAATTTTCTTGTTATTGGCTGTTAATACCTGAATTTTCTTGATATTCATAATGTACCTTGCTAATTCTTGATAATTTTCGTTAATTATGCTTTGATTGATCAATGAAACCTGTGACCTAGTGTCTACAAGTATCTTTATTTTTCTTTTATTAATCATACCCTCTATATATGGAAGGTGTCCCTGTCCAACCTGTCTTGTATTTGTTTGAACAGTACCCACACTACATCTACTAGCTTCTACACTATCTACACTATTTACATTATTGAACATATTTACACATTTTTTTCTAACCTTATTTTGAGATATAGACACTTTACTATATTTTCTTTTTATTTTAGTCTTCTTCCTAATTCTCCATTTTTCCTTATTTATTCTGTTTCTAACTTTCTTCTTTATACCTTTATTGCCTATTAATGTTTTAATTTTAATTATTTTTTTCTTTTTTATAGGTTCATGCGCCCCCCATCGACGATTACATGGATTATGCAGATCAATCCAATTATTATGTTTATAATTCCTGTTATCATGTTGTATTTTATTAGTTTTATTTTGAATATGATTATTAAAATATGTTTTTATATTATTTTGAAATGTAATTTTACTTCTATAGGTTTTATTTTTGTCAATTTTAGTAGTTATTGCATGTGCTTTTGCTTTATTATTTGCTTTTGTTTTTATTTTTGCAGGTGCTTGTCTTATCTTACTATTATTCTTATTATGTTCATTATTTTTTACTACTTTATCTTCTTCTGCTTCTTCATATATGGTAGGTAATTTCCTTTCTTTTATGACCATTCTCTTATTATGACCCAAATATTGATTTGTTTCTGGATTTCTAGCATTTACTCTCTCTGTTTTTCTTACTTTTTCCCTTCTACTTATTTTTAATTCATTGTTCATTATCACTATCTCTTCTATTTCCTTTTTATCCATACATTGAATCATCTTTATTATTCTTCCATTAATTTCTACGTTTCTTGTTCTTAGATTTAATTCCACTTTATTCCTTTCTAGAAAATCCATACCCAAAATCACATCCATTGTCATACCAGGAATAATAATAAAATTATTAATACCTTTGTCACCATTAACTTCTATTTCTGTATTTAGTATTTTATTTGCTTCTGCAATTTTTCCATTTTATGCAATAACTTCTATTTTGTTTATTCTATAAATATTTTCTTTCATGGATATTTTATTCTGCTTAATAACTGTTTCATTAATTAAAGAAATTTGGCAACCAGTATCAATTAATGCTGTCACTATTAAATTTTGAATTTTGATTTTTATAAATGGTAATAAATTATTAATATGTTCATCTTCTTGTTCATTTATTGTGATGAATTCCCTAGGGTGGGAGTAATTACTATGACATACACGGTACTGGTTTTTATTTGATCTGCTTTCTTCTAAAAATCCTGTCTGGTAGGCTCATGTTCTATATCTGCCATCACCGTTACTTCATTCCAATCTTCCTGTCCACAACTTCTATTTTTTTCTTCTCTTCTTGGATTTTGTGTTTCAAAATGATTATTTTCTACTCTTCTCTCTTCATATTCATTCTCCCTATATCTATTAATTCTGTATTCGTTCTGTTGTTTCATTGGTGTTCCATTTCTTTGTTGTTCTTGATTTCTATCATCCCTATATCTTTTATTGTATGGTCTATAATTGTAATTGATACTTGTTTTGTCCATAATAGTTTGTCCTTTGATATCCTCTATTTTGATTAAAATCCTGGTTTTCTCTTCCAAATCTTGAATTTTGGTTTCCTCTCCATTCATTTTTCTTGGATTCATCATTTTCATTTACACTGTTGTTTTTCTGATAAACCGTCTTTTTTGCTTTTACTTGATCCACCCGCTTTAAATATTCACAAAACTTCTTTTCAGTATTTATATCGTTAATTGCTATGAATTCTTTAATTTCTTCAGTGAAATGTCTAGATACATATCTAATTATGTCTGACATCTGCATCTGTGGTTGTAAATATTTAGCCATATCAATTTTTTTCATAGCATATAACTCCCTTGTGAAACCATATGTTTCATCATATGTTCCCAGATACAAATTCTCTCTTACTTTTGTCTGAGTCATTTCCCCCCAAAAATATTCCAAAAATGCATCCTTGAAACTTACAAATTCTATGTAGTTGTCTTCTACTACATTCCACCATATTGCAGCTCTTCCCTTCAATGTTCTACGTATTAATTTCTTCCAATTCTTGTCTCTACTCTCTGATAATTTTTCTTCGATGTTTTTTATATATCGGACAGGGTGTATCTTTAGATCTCCATAATATATGAGTTCGGGCTCAACTCCTTCTGTTCCATGTATTATGATTCTTTCTACTATCATGTTTTCTTGCACATTCTGTTTAATTCTTTCTTCTGCTTGTTTAATATTTTCTTCAACATGACTATCTAAATGGGTTATTGTTGTTGTCCATTTTTGTTCGATCCCTTGTATCCTATTAACATTATCTTCTATTTTTTCTTCTATGTTCAACAGTGTTGTGTTTACATTTTTCGTATAATTTTTAAGTTCTTGATTAATGGTTTCCAATTTTTCTTGATTGTATTCTATTCTGGTCATAATTTCTTTCTTATCCTTTTCAATTTTTTCATCCATTCTGCTTATCAATTTCATAATTTTGATCTCATTTCTATTAATATTTTGGTTTACTTGTAATATATTTCTTTCTATGTCTTGCTGAATATTTCCTATGTCTTCTTTTATATTTTGCTGCATGTTTCCCATATCTTGCTGTATATTTCCCATATCTTGCTGTATAACTCCCATATTTTTGTGTATTCCTTCTATTTTACTTCCGAAATCTTGCATCATATTCATTATTGCCTGCATCATTCCGCTTTGTGTCTCTTCGGTGTATGTTTGTGGTGGTATTATTGATTGTTCAATTATATTGACTCGTCCTCTCTCTCCGTCCCCTATTTCTTCTATTTGATGTGTTTCTTTTGTATCTTCTTCTATCGTACTCATTTGGATTCTGACTGTTTCAGGATCAAGTCCTTCCTCTTCAAAAGCTTTATAGAGTCTTTCCATTAGTTCTTTCTTGTTCCCTACTATACTCAGTCCTCTTCTGGTTAATATGACCTTTAATTCAGCTACCTTTAATTCCATTATTTTTTGTCCCATCTCTTCTGATGATGTAGTCTCCATTTTTTTTTTTTATATATATAGGCACTTATCACTGTATTTTTTTTTTTTAACAAACTTCCACTATACTTATAAAAGTTTACTTACGACTATTTATAAACACTGAGGATCAAACTATATACATTTTTTTTTTACTTTTTTTTTTATTTTAATATGCACGCCACTGCCTTATTATCGCCCCACGTTGGGCGCCAATTATTTATAATGATAATAATTTTTTTTTTATTTATTATTACTTTGATTACTTTGGAATTATACTTTTTTTTTTATCATATAAATAAATATTTTTGCACGAATTTTTTTTCTTATATCATCATATTTACCTGTCATCTACTCTTATTTCAGGGTCAAAGGTGAGTTCCATTGGGTCCTACTTGTGAATACTTACTTGTTAATTTGTAGAGTTTTTTTATGTGAGAAAAATTTTTTTTTTAAATCAATGAAAACAATTGTTTGAATAACGGTACCAAATTATTTTATATTTTATTCAATTCATGTAACTGTAAAATTCACGCATTTTAAACAACATAAATTACTTTATAATTATTATCGCAAGTGCGTCTCAAATTGCTGGATCCAGACCTGTAGTCTGCAAAGAACGCCAATTTATACCAATCCGTGAAAGTAGGATGAGTAGTACATAAAATAGAAGAGTTTTACTTGTCTTGGAGTGGCAATTGGCGCGCTAATTCGACCAAAAGAAATATCAAACTTAAGAATTAAAATTTTACAACAAAATGGCTGATGCACAACGTGTACATAAATATCCGGAGAGGAATTACTCAGTTTGTGTGTGTTATTTAGTTAGTTCACTTTTAAAAAGAGTTTTAAATTGTTTATGAATGTGAAATGGATTGTTTGTTGCTATTATCGCCGTGAAATACTAGAAAATTTCTTATTTCGTGACCGAATTATTCTGAAATCACTTATGACTTCGAAATGTCGTGGACTGGTAAGTTATAATTTGTTTATAAATCTTACTCAACTTGTAGTATTTTTCCTTTCAGACAGTAACCATATGTATCAGGAACAATTCTGTGTAGATTTTTGATGTCTTGCGTATTTATTTTTTTATTATTAAACCTTTTTTTTTATCAAACAATTTTTTTTACTTTTTTCCCTCCTCGCATCGGGCTTATTGATTTCTCATCCTTCAGTTTTTTTCGTTGTCCTGGAGATTTTTTTTCTAGAATCTTTCCATAGGCATTCAGATATATATATATTTTTTTATTATTATTCTTTCATTATGACATTTCTGTCCTAACCACACTTTTTCTTGATTATATCACTGTCACTTTATTTTAATCTTAAAATTAATTTGTACAATTATTACTAACTACAATTCATATTTGTTTCAATAATTATAAAATAATTTTCTATTTTACATCTGAAATTAATACCAGGTGTGGAATTTGTTTATTTTTAATGACGAATGTTTATTTTTCATTTTTATTTTTAGGTACCAAGAAATTTTATATTAATATGGAAATAATTACCTTAGAAGAAATACTTTTTGATATTATTGGACATTGATGTCTTATTAATGATGAATATTTCATAGGAAACAAGGACTTATTACAACTACAGTAACATCCAATGTGAACCAGTTCATTCCCTTTGCTTTGGGCTTAAATTAGATGCCTCTATATGGATTACTAGGTACGTTTCTCTTTAATAACTTATTTAATTCAAATATGATGATTTACAGATTAAAATTCATGCATATTTCTATACTTTAATTCCCAATTATTATCACTATTAAATTGTTCTGTGCACCGTTAATGGTTATTTGCTTATGCCACTTCTTGTGTTTGATACATAACACAATAATATATACAAGCAAGCTAAGCGTGGCAAAAATAGAACTCAAGCAATGCAGTAGGAAATGGAACGTGATATTAACTATATGTACAGAACGGTGAAGCCGGTTAATGTTATTAACAATCAATAATATATATATACAAGCAAGCTAAGCGTGGCAAAAATAGAGCTCAAGCAATGCAGTAGGAAATGGAACGTTCTTACTTGTTCGGTGGTTTCCTGATGATCTACCATCCAGGGGTTGTGCTTATCAGAGTTATCGATCGGTTGCTAAGGGCTGGACGAACAAGCTAAGCAGGAAGCAGTGATCTATAGTACGGGTTACTTCCTCTCTGGAACCACTAAGCCAAGCACTGACGATAGAGGGTCCAAATAAAATAATAGCTACTAAATACTACAGCTAAATATTACAGGAGCGGTACAAAAAGCTCTACAGAATGGATACAAACAACAACAACAACAACAACAACAACAACAAGAAGAAGAAGGCCGTAGATGTAAGGTGGCCTTTGGAAGAAAAGTATTAGTTCCACCACAAGGTGCTGCCAATAATGACAAATATACTTTTAAAGGTAACTTTCTCTTTAATATTAGCTAAATAATCCGAATAAAATTCGTTTAATTTCAGGTACCTCATGGACCAAAGAAAGCTAATTGAAAAAGGACAGAAGAGGAAGGAAGTTCTTCAGCCAGAATGACAATCTAGGGTTGCCAACAAATTACCATATTTTAGGACTAAATGACCTTGGCCTTGAACTAAAATTTGAATAAATGAAAGTGACTGTAGATTTTAGCAAAGAAGAAGTAATTTGGAATTTAAACAATTGCAATTAGATTCATAAAAGAGAAGAGGGAAGGTCAAGGTCGACAATATATGTCAAACTGTTTGTTTACATTCAGAGGCAGGTTATAGAAAATTAATATACATAATTTGAACAATCTTGTGTTTTCTTTTCTCGACAGGTAAGCTTATTATTAAATTATTTAACTTTTATATAAATATTGCAACGATAAAATGCGAACCGTAACAACTCCCCCCTTTCCTGAAAAAGTTTTTTTTTCAAGAAAAAAAAAACTGCTAAACTAGTGCTGAATACTAAAGTTAAACCTATTACTAAACTAATATAATCGTCTGAGTCTGAATCCTCAAGGATTTCCTCAGATGGGTGTGCCTTTATATCCTTTATATGCCAGACTCCTTTAGAGTTTCCATTCTGGTCAACTAATTCGTAGGACCACGGAGAAAGAATTTTGGAAATTGTGAAGGGGCCCTCAAATTTAGGGATTAATTTTGCTGTTATGCCTTTTGAAGCATCCGATAACGCATATTTTCGCTTCCAGACTTTCTGTTGAAGCATAAACTTGTCATGACGACGTCGTAAATTATAGCGTCGTTTCGAGTTTTCAAAAGCAATTTTTAATTGCCGTCGTGTATCTCGGAAAACTTCTAACAGTGCTTCCGAGCGAGTCAGAGGATCAACGTTTTCTTTGAAGGGAGTGGCTAAAGGGTGAATATCCTTGCCCGAGAGTTGAATCTCTCTACCGAATACTACAAAATTCGGAGTTAACTTCGTAGTCTCGTGACACGAAGACCGGATAGCACAAGCTATCTTGTGCAGAAATCTATCCCACAGTCTATGATTTTCGGCTACATATGCCGTTAAGGCTGTTTTTACAACGCGGTGTGCTCTCTCTACCGGGTTACTCTGTGGGTGGTAGTTAGCAATATGATAAGGAGTAATGTCATATTTTTCTAATAGGCTGTGCAGTACATTACCCGTAAACTGAACACCGTTATCCATTATAATCTTTTGAGGAGCACCATACAATAAGATGACTTGGTCCTCAAGGATTTCGGAAATCTTTTTACCTGTGGCATTTCTCAAAGGAAATAGTAACAAAAATTTACTGAAAATATCCTGTACGGACAAAATATACGAAAATCCTGACACTGACCGGGGCAAAGGACCAACTAAATCGATACTTAGTATCTCAAACGGTCGGGTTGCTGTTGGACCTTGACTAAGCATAAGTCCGGCCGGTGGACGTTGAAGGGGCTTAGTTTGCAAACAAGTAGGGCATCGGGAAATGTAACGTGCCACATCTTGCTTCATCTTTGGCCAGTAGTATTTCTGAGCGATTTTTGATCGAGTCTTAAATACTCCAAGATGGCTAGAGGTTGGAGGATCATGATTAGCTGAAATTATTTCGGTTCTCTTCTCTTTCGGAACGACTGAGAGCCATCCATCCGACTCAGGTATGAGTTCAGGATACAATATGACCACTTTCTTGTATAGCTGATCATTTTCCAAACGCCAAAGAGGATATTTGTTTGGAGAATCCTTAACATTCTGGACCATTCTCTTATACCATTTATCTTTAGGCTCAGTGGGTGCAACAATATCGATTTGAGGTACGGCTCGAGAAAGCGCGTCTGGAACTGCATGTTCATGACCCTTTCGATGAATCACCTCAAACTCATACTGCTGCAGCCTCACCGCCCATCTGGCTATTCGTCCAATAGGATCGCGGATGCTGTTAAGCCATTTGAGGCTAAAATGGTCAGTTATGACAGTAAATCTGACTCCTTCCAGGTAAGGTCTGAGACGCTCTACAGTGAAAAGCACTGCGAGACATTCTTTTTCGGTGGTGCTGTATTTTCTCTCTGCCTTAGAAAGGGATCGACTGAGGTAACAAATTACCCTCTCATTGTCATCTTCATCAGTTTGAGATAATACAGCCCCGAGGCCGAAATCTGAAGTGTCGGTTTGAACTATAAATGGTTTGTCGAAGTCTGGGCACGAGAGAAGTGGAGCAGACACCAGATACTCTTTTAGAGATTTGAATGAATCTTCACAATTTTGGTCCCAGATAAATGGTTGATTCTTTTTCAGGAGATTACATAAGGGTGCAGTTAACGAGGAGAAATTTGGGACAAATCGTCGATACCACGAGGCTACACCTATCAATCGTCGAACTTCTGATACGGATTTGGGTTGTGGGATTTGGACGATAGCTTCCACTTTAGTGGGATCAACCATAAGACCACCAGCTCCAATGACATAACCCAGGTACCTTAACTCGGATTTGCAGAAATGGCATTTCTCCCGATTTAAAGTGAGTCCTGCCTTAGTCAATCGAGATAATACTTCTTGGAGCTATGTGGAGAGATCCTAAACGCGAGAAAATTGATCCAGTGACTGGCAAGAACATTATCTTGCCCTTAGATATAGGAGCTAGGCGGAGAGAACTTGAACGCGAGAAAATTGATCCAGTGAATGACAAGAAGATTATCTTGCCCTTAGATATAGGAGCTATACGGAGAGAACTTGAACGCGAGAATAATCGTATACAACGAGAAAATGAAAAACTAATAAATAGTGAAAAAAGGAAGAGGTTCCTAACTAAAAAATCACAGGGTCCATCTAAACTGTCTGATAATCGTATACAACGAGAAAATGAAAAACTAATAAATAGTGAAAAAAGGAAGAGGTTCCTAACTAAAAAATCACAGGGTCCATCTAAACTGTCTGATACTGAAGAGAGACCTTCCAAATTAAGAAAAAAATTAGTTCCTACAGAGTCTAGTAGAAAAGGAGTGTTGTTATCAAGAGGGGACCAATCCCACGTTGGGCGCCATTTTTGCTACATTGTCCCAAAGTTTGGGGCTGTAATGTAGCTCTTCTCACTAGAGATAAGGGTGGCTAGCTCTATTCATTTAATTTATAATAATCGGAGAGATAGGGTCGTGGAAAGATACACAAAAGTATGGTTTAACCTTTTAATACCTCAGCAACTAGTCTGCTCAATTATCTGTTTAATTATCAAAGTGGAACAAATCCAGCAAATGTATTTATTATAAACTTAAAATGACTTCGTTGCCCGGTTGGTACCAATCGTTCACAGTTAGGTAAGTACGAAGTGTAACTTTTAAAGTTAAACAATCTTGCATGAAGTGATAATACTAAAATCTATAATTTATTTACAGAATACTACTATGAGCGTGATATTAACTATATGTACCGAACGGTGAAGCCGGTTAATGTTATTAACAATCAATAATATATATACAAGCAAGCTAAGCGTGGCAAAAATAGAACTCAAGCAATGCAGTAGGAAATGGAACGTGATATTAACTATATGTACAGAACGGTGAAGCCGGTTAATGTTATTAACAATCAATAATATATATACAAGCAAGCTAAGCGTGGCAAAAATAGAGCTCAAGCAATGCAGTAGGAAATGGAACGTTCTTACTTGTTCGGTGGTTTCCTGATGATCTACCATCCAGGGGTTGTGCTTATCAGAGTTATCGATCGGTTGCTAAGGGCTGGACGAACAAGCTAAGCAGGAAGCAGTGATCTATAGTACGGGTTACTTCCTCTCTGGAACCACTAAGCCAAGCACTGACGATAGAGGGTCCAAATAAAATAATAGCTACTAAATACTACAGCTAAATATTACAGGAGCGGTACAAAAAGCTCTACAGAATGGATACAAACAACAACAACAACAACAACAACAACAACAACAACAAGAAGAAGAAGGCCGTAGATGTAAGGTGGCCTTTGGAAGAAAAGTATTAGTTCTACCACAAGGTGCTGCCAATAATGACAAATATACTTTTAAAGGTAACTTTCTCTTTAATATTAGCTAAATAATCCGAATAAAATTCGTTTAATTTCAGGTACCTCATGGACCAAAGAAAGCTAATTGAAAAAGGACAGAAGAGGAAGGAAGTTCTTCAGCCAGAATGACAATCTAGGGTTGCCAACAAATTACCATATTTTAGGACTAAATGACCTTGGCCTTGAACTAAAATTTGAATAAATGAAAGTGACTGTAGATTTTAGCAAAGAAGAAGTAATTTGGAATTTAAACAATTGCAATTAGATGCATAAAAGAGAAGAGGGAGGTCAAGGTCGACAATATATGTCAAACTGTTTGTTTACATTCAGAGGCAGGTTATAGAAAATTAATATACATAATTTGAACAATCTTGTGTTTTCTTTTCTTGACAGGTAAGCTTATTATTAAATTATTTAACTTTTATATAAATATTGCAACGATAAAATGCGAACCGTAACAATCAGTTGTGAAAAAGTAAAACCCAAGTGCTTAAGAGGAGAGTTTCGATACTGTAACAGTGCAGACTCAATATCACTGTCTTCTTCTAAGCACTTTTTAACAATATTTTTCCCTATCCCTACACCATTCTCGGCGAGGCCAGTAGATCGGGGATAATTTGGATTTCTAAAAACTATTTTAAAATTCCATTCCTTCTGGAAATGCTTGACAACTAAAACTATTAAAAGGAATATTATAAACTGGGGACCCAAATCTGGAAAAAAAATATTTTACAAGCTTTTCTTACACTTTTTGCAGATTTATCATTAATATTAAGCAACTCTTACCAATTAGAATAAGAATCATACATAACCAAATAAGTGTTTGTAGCGTAAGAAAAAATATCTAAACCTATTCTCTCCCAAGGCAGTTCTGGAAGCAGATAAGACAGAAGTGGTTCTTTTTGTTGTTGGCAGGCATTTTTCTCACAAATTTTACATTTTTTTATTGTATGCTTCTATGTCTACACTGATTCCTGGTCAGTAAAAAATTTTTCTTGTACGAGCTCTTGACTTTTCAATGCCAATGTGGCCTTCATGAAGCAACTTTAGCATTTCTTCACGAAGTAGTTTAGAAACTATAACTTTATTCGAATATAAAAGCAGTTCATCTGATTGATATGAATATATCATCTTTGAGTTTATAATAGTGTCTTATACATTCAGGAATATGTTTCATCTGTTTTGGCCAACCTGTTTCACAAAATAAATTGGTTGTTATAGTTTTCTTCGTCGATATAGTGCAATGATTTTCAATGATTTTTAACAAACTTTAATACACAATTGAACATAAAATAGCCGAGAGGCCATTAGAAAATTTACATGTCATGTTACAACAATATGAAAAGTCAGTAAGTAAATTGAATGATCTTGCGCTCTTCTCTTATCGATCTGCATCGGCGGGTTTGCCAACTGTTAATACATGGCGCGTTCACATTGTCCGCGGTGCGTTCGTGTTTTGCGACATACGATAATCGCGACATACCGGCCACCTTGAAAGGACCGCCTTTCAAAAGCAAAAATGTTCTAATTGTCCAAAGGTAAAATACAAAGTCTATTGATAGCACGTTTGAAAGTTCCATATTTTGTTTTCACCGAAACTACTCTCACTACATTGTCCTTGTCGTTATAGAGCTCCGTTATTCTGCCCAGTCTCCATTGAAGTGGGGGTAAATTGTCATCTCTAAGTATAACTAGGGTGCCAATGTCGAATTTCGTATTATCGTTAAACTTCCATTTCGTGCGGGTGTGTAAATTATTCAAATATTCTGATGACCACCTCTTCCAGAAATGCTCAGCAAGTTGTTGGACACGTTGGTAGTGATCCAACCTTCCAAAATGAATTTCTAATGTACTTTCCTCTGGCATGGAATTTAGTGATTATCCAATTAGAAAGTGTCCCTTGTGAGTGCTTCAAGGTCAGAAAGATCGTTTAATATGGGACATATTGGACGGGAATTAAGGATTGACTCTATCTGAATAAGAATGGTCAAAAACTGTTCGTAAGTTAGGTGTGCTTCACCTATAACCCTTGTTAAATGATTTTTCATAAGCTTTACAGCCGATTCCCAAAGGCCACCAAAATGTGGACTTCTAGGAGGGTTTAGATGCCAAATTATCTGATTATCCAAAAAATAAAGTTTTACTGAATTGTCGTTAGTTAATTCTAAAATATTTTTTTGAAGTTCATATATACGGTTTCTCGCACCAACGAAATTGGTACCGTTGTCCGTGTAAACATTTTTACATAAACCTCTGCGTGATATAAAGCGCTTAAATGCATTTAAAAACATGTCTGATGATAGGCTGCTAGTTACCTCTAAATGGATTGCCTTAGTTGAAAAGCAGATAAATAAACATAATGCTTTACTAATTTTCTATTACGAAGGGTACCGTTCTTCAAGAAGAACGGACCTGCAAAATCAATTCCAACTGTTAAAAATGGTTTTGTAGGTTTCACGCGCGAAGCTGGTAGTTCCCATTAAGGGTGATGATACTTGAGTAGGTTTTGCCTTAAAACATTGAATGCATTTCCTTAAGACTGCCTTTACATTGTTTTTGCCATTCAAAGGCCAATATTTATTTCTCAAATAAGCTAAAACTAATTGAACACCTCCATGAAATGTTCGTTCGTGTTCGTTTTCTATAAGTAATGTTACGAGTCTACGATTGCCAGGTAAAATGATAGGCATTTTGCGGTAAATTGGCAAATTCGATTGTTTCAATCGACTGCCAACGCGTAAGATTTCATTATCGTCTATGAAAGGATTAAATGATACTAATTTACTCTTTTTTGAAATGTTCCTTTGTTTTTTAATATCATTAATTTTATGTAAAAACGTTTGATATTGAACAAATTTTATTAAAACTAATTCAGCGGCTTGTGTTTCGTTAGGTTTTAAATCACTCACAATTCTGTCATTTTTTTCAACTGACAATTTTTTATAAATCTAAGACAATAAGTGACTCTGAATAATTCATTAACGTTTAAAAATTTTTCAAAAATATTAAAGTCCTGAGTGACTACGTTTACCATTACAACTTTTGTTTTCGGGAATATTTGTGTAAGAAATAACACTTGATTCAGACCACGATTATATATCCGATTTTAACCAGACCGGACCTGTCCACCAAAGATTTGAATTCTTTAGAATTTTGACACTGCAGCCTCGCGAAACTATGTCGGCTGGGTTATCAGCTGATTTAACGTAATTCCACACATATCCCGATGTGAGTGTTTGAATTTCGGTTACTCTATTGGCGACAAACGTCTTCCAGCGCGAAGGTTCGCTAGATATCCAAGCTAAAACGATTTTAGAATCTGTCCACATAAAAATTTCATTAATATGTAGATTCAATAAATGTTCAACTTTATTTACTAAACGAGACATGACTAATGCACCCATGAGCTCTAGCCGAGGAAGAGAAATAGTTTTGAGAGGTGCTAGTCGTGATTTTCCACATGAAAGAGATATGTTTATATTTCCGAATTTGTCGGTACTGCGTAAATAAATTGCTGCTCCATAGGCGCGTTCAGAAGCGTCGCAAAAGGCATGAATTTCAATAATAACAGGATTTTCTAATAGGGAATGTCGTGGTATGTTGATGTTGTCAACACTTGATAAATCTTGTATATAATTTAAGAATTCGGTATGAAGTTCTTGGGGTACGGATTCGTCCCAATTTAATGCATTCTTCCATAACCTCTGTATGATCATTTTAGCAATTATAATAATTGGGGAAATTAGTCCTAGAGGATCGAATATTTTAGATATAGTTGTAATTTTGTGGTTAATTAAATTTGCGTTAGAGAAAAAATTAAAATATCAGATACAGGATTCCAAAGGACCCTAATGTTTTTACGGTGCTGTTATCAGATATATAAAAATTCTGTACTTCATTTCGTTCAGAACTATTGAGTATGTTGATGTCATTAGACATCCATTGTGTTAAATTGAAACATTCACTATGTAAAATATTCTGAATTTCTGCCTTTATTTTTTGAACGTTTTCCCTAGTATCGCTACCCGTTATAAGGTCGTCTACATAAAAATCTGTCATAATTACTTTGCTTGCTTCAGGATAATTCAGTTGGTCGTCGATTGCTGTTTGATGCAAACTTCTAATAGCTAGAAAAGAAGCCGGGGCGGTTCCGTAAGTCACGGTATTAAGAACATAATGATTTAAGGGTGCATTTGGATTTTCCCGCCACAGTATTCTTTGTAGATGTTTATGTTCATCTTTTACCTTGATTTGCCGATACATCTTAGTGATGTCTGCTATAATGACATAGTTGTGATTTTGAAAACGACATAAGATTTAAAATAAATCTTGTTGTATGGTAGGGCCGATAGCACAAACGTCATTTAAAGATACATTGTTATTGCCCTTTGAAGAGGCGTCGAACACTACCCTTAACTTAGTAGTAGCACTGGATGATTTAAAAACGCAATGATGCGGCATATAATATATTAAGTCATTGTTTATCTCATCATTTTTTATTTTGGTCATGTGTTTTAGATTCTCGTATTCCCGCATGAAATGAACATATTGTTTATACAGATTTTGATCAGAGTGAATTTTTTGTTCTAATTTAAAAAATCGTTTTTGGACATTTTTGTAGTTACTTTCTAAAACTGTGTGATTTTCTTTTAATGGTAATGATACTTCAAAACGGCCATCGATATCACGCGAATAATTGTTTAAAAAATGGTCTTCACAAAATTCTTCTTTTGTGAAGCCTTTATACTGATTTGTGACCTCCTCAACATGCCAAAATTTTTCTAATTGTAAATGTAATGGATCGTTATCATTATTTTGTGACAATAAACACATGCTTTTATTTTTGTTTTCATTAAAACCCAATGTACCAGAAATAAGCCAACCCAATTGTGATTTCTGCAAGGTGGGCATTTTTTCACCTAATTTTAGCTTACCCACACAAAATATTTCAAAGAATATGCAGTTTCCTATTAACATGTCAATAGCCTGTGATTTATTAAATGTTGGATCAGCTAAAGTTATATTAGCGGGTATATTTTATTGCATTTGAGGAAATGAAAAAGTTGGTATGTTACCCGTTATCCTTTCGAGCAGTAAAAATGTCAAATTTCTCAAAAAGTTGTTGTATGTTGACTTTATTTTTGCATTTATATAGGAGTTTACTTTAGATTTTGTTTGTCCTATATCAACTAGTGGCATATTAATTTTATTTTGTTTTAGGCCTAACTTTAGTGCAAAGTCCTTTGTTACGAAATTACTTTGGCTGCCTGAATCGAGTAAGCATCTACAGCTGATTAATTTATTGTTGACATCGTACACTTGTATGACTGCTGTGGACAACAGGACCACAGATTCGGTTTCAACCGCAACTAAGTTTTGAGTTGTTTCTGATGCACCATCAGTTTGTGAATCTTGATGTTCGTGATTATTAGAATGAATGTGTGTTGTGTTTTTTATTACATATCTTACAACCTTGGCTAATACAGTTATAAGAACAGTGATTTTTTTCTTAAGCAGTTTGTACATAATTTTAAATTTCTGATTTCATTAAAACGGTTTTCAGGTGATATTTGTAAAAATCTTGGACATGAAAATATAAAGTGTTTTTCATTGCAAAAAATGCATGTTTGAGTTGATGATTGTGTTGAGTGGGAAGGATGTGATGTAACGAGTGATTTTGTTGGTTGATTTAAATGATTTTGTTTTTTATATGTGTTTTTTCTTTTTGTGAATGAGTGAGAAGTGTTTTGTTTGTGTTGATAGTTTTGAACTGTATCATTGACCTTTTTTAATGTTTGACATCGTGACTGTAAAAATCTATGAAATTCTGATATTTTTGGAAGATATGTATGCTCCTTTCCCTCTACTATTGCTTCCCAAGACATTTTTGTTTGAAAATCTAATTTTTCAACTAGGATGTATAATAAAATAGGATCCCAATTATCTGTTTGTAAGCCCTGTGATTCTAGGCATGCGATTTAATTGTTAAATGCAAAACTGAACTGTCTTAATGAATCATAGGAACCTTTGTTAACAGGTGGAAGATTTATTATTGTTTTTATAGGTTGATTTATTATAGTTCTTTTATGTTCAAACGCGTTTTTAATGTTGTCCATGCAACTACATAGTTTTCATCAGTGATTTTTAAGCTTTGAATTGCCTTGGCGACTTCATTTTGCAGACATGATTTTAAATACTGTAGCTTTTGACTGTTAGACAAGTGTTTATTAGTGTCAATTAATGATGCAAAGGTGTCATGAAATTCTGAAAAATCTGTGTATTCGCCAGTAAACGTTGGCAAACCACAGTCAGGTAATTTGATTGATTGTGTTACAGTTATTTCGGCATCAGGATTCGGAACAACTGTATTGATTTTGTCCGAATTCTGATGTTTGTCTATTATTTCATCAGCTATTGATAATGCCGCATAATATAATTCTTCAAACTCTATTTTTACTAATTTAATGTTTCTTAAATTGTCGAGATTTTTCTCGGGCATTTATGATTTCTAGATGGCATTCATCAAATTCATCCCGTAATTTCTCAAATCTCGTGTGTCTATTTTTTAATTGTCTGATATTGATTTCATTTTCCGGTTTTTGAAAAAAATCATAAAATCGGTTAGCTTCTTCGAGTAAATCTTCCCTTTTTGAGAGAAGTTCTGATAATTTCATGTTTGATATTCGTGATTTTAATTAATTTTATTGATATTTTTGATATTTTGAGTATGTTATAAAATGAGAATAAAGGGAAAAAGGAACGAACTCACCGGGAATTGGCGGCAAAACTGGCTTCTTCTCCTGTTAATTCACCACTTGTTAATGATTTTGTTGCTTTCGCTGGTAATAATCCGCTTCCGAAGGACCAAATGGTTGTTATAGTTTTCTTCGTCGATATAGTGCAATGATTTTCAATGATTTTTAACAAACTTTATTACACAATTGAACATAAAATAGCCGAGAGGCCATTAGAAAATTTACATGTCATGTTACAACAATATGAAAAGTCAGTAAGTAAATTGAATGATCTTGCGCTCTTCTCTTCTCGATCTGCATCGGCAGGTTTGCCAACTGTTAATACATGGCGCGTTCACATTGTCCGCGGTGCGTTCGTGTTTTACGACATAGGATAATCGCGACAGAAATGAATTATTTTTAATTGACAATCATTATTAATTGCAGTTTTAAATTGTGACTTTAGTTCTTCTGACATTTGTACATAAGAACTTATACGATGAATAGCATATTCAAATTCATCACTGGATTTTAATCCCTTCTCAGACAAAAAGCCCAGGAAATTGTATCAGATATATAAAGGTACTTCCCAGGTTTATAAGATATTATTAGATTATAATTAAGAAGTCACAAACGCATTCTTTGTAAACGTGGTGAAATTTTAGCTAAATCATTTTTAAAAATAGCCTCATGAATCTCGTTCGGCCCCTTGGCAATGTAAATCAATGTAATTGCAAACTGTATTAAGCAAAGCGATAATTCTTTTATGAAATTCATGAGGAGATTCGTTATTTCTCTGCTTCATATTGACTAAATCTTGATTTAAACAATTTTCGTCTCTTTCATCACCAAAATTTTCGATTAATGCATTTTTTATATCAGGCCAAGTATCGGCACCGGTAATTGCTACTACTTCCTCAGCTCTATCTTCTAACTTATTTAAAATACCATTTAATAGTAAAACATTTTGAAAATTATTAGGATTTTCCCTATCATAATAATGATTTAAAATTGATTCCGTTATATTGATAAATCTATGTAATTTATTAACGTTTCCGTCAAAACTTGGAATAACAGTTAAACTTTTCATATCTAATGCCGGCACGACCATGTTTTCAACAATAGTTGAATCTAATATATTATTGATATAATCTAACTCTTCTATACTATCGATTTCGCTTAAGGATT
The DNA here is from genome assembly GCA_927349885.1 of Psylliodes chrysocephalus. NCBI lineage: Eukaryota > Metazoa > Arthropoda > Insecta > Coleoptera > Chrysomelidae > Psylliodes > Psylliodes chrysocephalus. The sequence continues at coordinate 96,993,547 of OV651814.1, read as the reverse complement.
CGCTAAGAGAAGAGGAGTCTGACATGAATTAAAACTTACCACATCGGTATATTGCTTCTGCGGCTGGTACCTTTTCTGTTGCCCACTGGTTTCCTCGATGGATCCCAAAGGAACTGGAATTTCTTGATTGGATTCGGTTTTTCGTTAAAGAGTTAAAACTCACGGATTTTCCACGATGGATTTTTCCGACGAAAATCCTACTGACTGCGCCACTTATAAGTCTCTCGTTGAGAGGAATGTTTTTAAAAAGAATTTTTATTACTATTGCTTGAATAAAAACCCAAAATAAATTATATTTAATATTTAATGGTAATGTTATCGTTACAAGCTATTATATCAGACTTTATTTTATTAAAATGTTACTATGAGAAAAATTTAGAGTCAGCAATTCACACACACTTTACATAGGTTCAGTAATACTGCCGGCAACCCGATACCGTTTTCCTGTAAAAGGTAGATGGGGTCATCGATCATAACTCCTGTAACTTGCCAACTATGCATTTCCTTACCACGGGATTTGGGTTTTTGTTTAGTCGTTACCATGACAAGTGTCTCTATGGCAATAGTTTCTCCGTAACTGATTACAGCTTAATTAAATAATTTTCTCACCACGGGATTTGGTTTTTTGTTTAGTCGTTACTATGTCAAGCGTTCCCATGGCAACAGTTTCACCATAACTGATTTTGTCTAAACTAAAGTGAACAATAAATGAACTATAACTTAGCAACTATGCATTTCCTCGATACGAGATTTGGGTTTTTGTTTACTGGTTACCATGGCAACGGTTGCCATAGCAACAATTTTTACGTAGCTGATTTCGGCTAAACGAAATTTGACCCATTTGCTGGCTTCTGTCGCTCTACAAAAATCTGTGGCTTTAGTTAATGTCAGATTGGACTCTCTCAACATTCGTTCAGAAGTTTTTCTGATATTTTTTTGGTTTAGAAACTTCAAACATTCTACAACTAAATTTTCCTTTTCACTACCTGACAAACTTTCAATAAAAAAATTAGGAATGTGTACGAGCTTGATCGAGCAGGCTCGGTTCTTGCTTGTATTGCTCGAACACACTCGAGCCGAGCTCCGAACAGTACGATCAGTCCGATACCCGAGCGGCTCCTGTATAATATTCGGCTCGAGCGCCTCGCGTATCGGGTCGAGTGCCTCGCGTATCGGCTCGAACGATCCGAGTGTTCCGTACTCCGAATCATTCGAACTCTCGGTAATGAACTATAATCGGCAATAAACGGCAATTAGTTTAGATTAGATTAGAGAAGTGCAATTAAATTGGTTCAGGAAGTTAAATAAAATATATAATGAAGACTTATTGCAATCTATGACCGGTTACTTATTCGAAATATCAAATAATTTTCATTTATTCGAATGAAAAAAATCAAAAACTTATTTTTATCGCACTTATATTACGGGGACCGAAACACATTAATCACTTTTCACCACTAAATTTAATGTTGAGATTCATTCATTCGCAGCTCCGCTGTAGCGTGCTCGAGCTGCAATTTTTCGAGTTTGATCGCGAGTGCTCGGACTTTACAAGCTCGTGCACATCCCTAAAAAAAATAACCAACTGGTATTTTCATGGCCACAACCATAACACTAAAGCTTGTGTTGTCTCTGGAATACAGTCAGAATCTATTTTTGTTCCTATGTTTATGTAGCCTACAACTTCCTTTCCATTCCATTCGGTCTTACGCGTAATGTGTATTTCATCAAGAACAAGATTTACATATATATTTTATTTAGCTACTTTTGCTTTAATGGTACGCACTGCTTCTTCAGTAAATCCTGGCGCGCCTCCAATTGTACTGTACCATTTTGATATTGCTCTTGGATGGGGCAATGACACATAAAAGGTTTTCCGAACAAAGTCATATGCTTTCGGGGAATTAAAATGTAAAGTTAATGCGAAAGTTCTCAGAAGAGGAGAATACTGTTCATGTGTTGGACCTTTCAAAATTCTCTTTATCACTTCAGCTGCAGTTAATTACTAAATAGACATATATGGTGGCTGTTAGAAACATAGGGGAAAGTGTTCCACAATCAAACAAAAAAAATATAATATGCTCCCATTTTTATATTTATTTATGAAACTATGAACTTAGTGTAGCATACAAACTTAGGAGTAAATACTATAATATTTTGAGTTTAAAAAAATATGTATGTATCAAAACAAAAAAGTAAGAATAGTTGATAGCATTCCTGGACAATAAAATCGGATGGCAATTCGTTTGTAGGTTCTATCGGCTCCATAGTGGCCGGCGAGATCTGAATCGTGATATTCTTTTAGGATGGATGGGATTTAGGGACTACTTATTGAACCTCTTCCTCATCGAATTCTGGTACGTATCGGTATATACTACTATTATTAATCACATATCCTCGTTCTAACCATCTCTTATGGTTTACATCATTTTTATCCGGACTTTCAAACGAATTAATAATTTTTGTAAATCTTCATCGTCTACTTAAAGTTGTCTTGTAAGCGGATTTGCGAGGCATGTCTACTGCTGAGACAAGGTTCAACTCAGCTTCTGAAAGAGATGGTCGAAAAAGCATGTCAGCAACCACATTAAGACGCCTTGGGATACATTCAATCTTTAGGTCGTATGATTGTAGTAAGAGGCTCCAACTTGCTTGTCGACCCGAAGGTGACCTTAAAGACATTAACCATTTAAGTGGTTGGTGGTCACTTTGGACTGTGACTGCACAATCTTCAATATAACCACGAAATTTGCTTACATCCCAGATGACAGCAAGTTCTTCGCGTTCGGTCATTGAATAGTTTCTTTCAGGTTGAGTTAACAGTCTACTTGCATAATCAATAAGACGTTCTTTATTTAATGTCTCCCCCTGGAGTAGACAAGCTCTCAATGCATAGGCACTCGCATCAGTACGGAGTATAAATGGTTTTGAAGGGTCCGCTTGTCGAAAATAGGACTAGTGATACGGAGTTTGTTAAAAGCTTCTCTTTGGAGAGCGCCCCAAGTCCAGAGAGCATTCTTTTTTGTGAGGGTAGTGAGAGGTTTGGCTATATCACCAAATCCAGAAATAAAACGTCTATACCATGAACAGGTCTGAAGGAAAGATAATAAACGCTGTACATTATAAGGTTCTGGCAACTTAGATATAGCAGTTACTTTTTCGGGGTTTGGTAGTATACCATAAGGAGAAATAATGTACCCCAAATAAACGACAGAATTGCAGGAAAAAGTGCATTTGGATCTATTTAAGTGGAGTTTAAAGAGACGAAGACGATGAAATACAAGTTTTATATCATTGAGATGGTCAAGAAAAGAAGCTGATAGAATGATTAGATCATCGAGATATGCTAAAATGTGGACATTTTGAAGTCCTGCTCGAAAACGGTCTATCAGGCGTTGGAAGGTTGCCGGCGCATTTCGTAATCCAAATGGCATCCTGGTAAAACGAAAGGTTTTATCCCTGACTGTCAGTTTGACAGGGACCTGGTAATATCCAGACCTTAGATCTAAAGTGTTTATATATTTTGGTTCTTTGGCTTTGTGAATGATGTCATCAATCCTATATAGCGGGTATCTATCTGCACAGGTGACTGAGTTTAACTTTCGGTAATCGACCGTTAATCTTTGGCCACCATCCTTTTTAGGGACAAGCACTACCGGGGCCGCATAGGGAGATTCGCACTCTTCAATAATGTTCATGAATAGTAACTTATCAATTTCCTTTTGCAGGAATTATTTTTTGTTTCTGACAGCCTATAGGGAGGTACAGCTATGGAAGAGTCATCAATAAGATTAATAGCGTGCTCTTAATATGGGGTTGGCTGAAAAATTTCCTGAAAAACATCTTTATTTTCATCAAGAATGTTATGTAGGTCTATTCTCTCTAATGGGGCCAGGTTTAGAGCTTCATTATCCCTTAGTTTTATATCTGAGATATTAATTGTATTCAAACTACAAGAAGTACTGTTGGGTTCCCCACAAAGGAATAACGAACATTAGGAATATCTCAATAAAACCACGAGTCACTTGGCATGTCTAATGACTATGTTGACCAATCTTAAAAAATCAGAACCTAAAAGAGTTCGGCTAGAAGTATGTTCTGGGACTGCAATAAGGTTCGCAATATACTGTCTACCTTCAAGGCTAATATTGACTTTGAAAACTAGAGCAGTTACTAAGGAAGTATTACCATCTGCTAGAGTCAGTTCCATGAGCTTCGAGGTATAAGGTACCTTGTCTTCCAATAAAATTTCTCTTAATTTTGCACCTGCTACACTAGATTGTGCACCAGAGTCAAGATATGTTAAACCCACGTGACTTTCAACATTTATATAAGCTAACGGCCGTGTATTAGCAGGTAAGCTATAAAAATAGTTACAAAAAAAATTTGCGGATAGTGTTGTGTTTGTAGTAGCTGGATTCGAACATTTGGGACAGTTACTTTCTTATATAACCAGGTGTTTTGCACCCATAACAAATTAAAGTTTTGCTATCAGAGTTAGAGCTAGAAGAAGGGGCGATGTTTGGTGCATTAGAAGAGTTACTAGTATTAGCAACAAAGTTCTTTTCAGAACTGCGAGAACTTAATTTTCTACATTTTTCTTTTGTATTTCGTTGGAATTTTGGCTTGGAGGGTTGCTTTTGAAAGTACAATTTTCCTGTAATGACATTTCGGCTTTTCTAGCGGCTTCAATGAGATCTTTGAAATTATTTATTTTATCACGAAAAAGTTTATCTCTGATCAGCGGATTCAACAACCCATACACCATGTCTATTTGACAATGTTTTGAGATACTTGAAGTCGAGAAAATAAGGCGCGTTTCGAATTTAGAAAAATATCAGTTTTTTCTGTGCCTTGTTCGCTGGTAAAAATATCTTTAAAAATTTGGTATGCTGGCTTTGCAAAACCATAAGCATATAAAAAAGCATCCGTTGCTTCTTGAAAAGTTGTGATTGAACTTTTAACGCCTTGCCACCAGGTGGCTGCAGCATCGCAAAGTAACATACTCAGACTTTTTACTGCATTTTCATCACTAATATTAAGGCAGTCTTTATAAGTAGTGATAGCATCAATAAAGGCGTCAACGTCTATAGTGCCATCAAATCGGGATTTGCATGCAGAACAATTAGATGTACTTACATTTTGTGGATCTTTATTTTGTGTTCTCAGTCCAACAATAAGGTTTTGTAATAATTCAGGGATCAGTACTACCTGCTGAATGTTTTGCATTTCTGCAACTTCACAATCACTTCGTTTGGTCACTATGTGCCCTGATCTTAGGAGTATAAAATTCACTCGAAAATCCGAATAGAACTGTAGTTTCAGTGTCCAATCGCGAAATAGTTTTACCGAAAACCGAGTAATAGAACTGATAAAGACAGTGTCTATGACCGAGGAACAGAACTGTGCGAAAGTCAGTGTCTACTAACCGAATGATAGAACTTCACGAAAGTCAGTGTCTATTTACCGAAACGAATATCACTTTGGTCGGTACAAGGTACACAATAAACTTCAAAAAAATGTTCTAGGCTCCGCGTTGGGGCCAGTTGAGGGAAACAGATTTTGTTCCCTTGAGGGTTCTTTAAAAGGATATGCAGTTTAAGCTTCTAGAACATTTATTTTGAAAACAAACAGAATTTTAGTACCGAACGAACAAAACAAAAATGATTTATATTTAACGAATAAATTCAAAAGATAATGACATGCAAGAAAAGTCAAAGTCAAAAGTAATAATTGACATCTTCTTCTTTTTTTATTTTAACCAACCACGCCGTCGCCACTTCCTTGTGGGCCGCTCAGTCCACAGTTGCGAGCGCAGGGAATGTAGACGCTGGACAACACAACACGTTTGTGTTACAAGTGATCAAACCAAATTTCTAAAAGAGGCCATGGAAAAATGTTAATATTTTTTAAATGACAGTTTGGATTTCATCCATAGCAGGTGTGTATATACCAGTCATAGGCATTACTCGTGTTTCTATTTTGGTTGTAATTGGCCTAAATATTTGGGAATTTTTGTTTGATCACTTGTTTATATGTACAGAATATTTTATTAAAAAATAAACAATAAAATACCAAAAAGTAAATAAGTACTAAAAAAAAAAACACTAAAATACTGAATAACAAACTAAACGGAACTTTTCTTTAACTAACAAAAAATATATATATGAAAATTAAAATCTTAGTTTAACACTTTGGATGTGTTCTGTCCTAGACAGCCTTAGCTAGTTAAGTCGCTTGATTCACCCACATTCTTATAACCATGCCTTATGGCTTCTACAATAGTACAATTTTGATATAAATGTAATCGTATTCTTAAAAGAAACTTCGTAAGATAACCTTCGCAATGTTGGTATTTTTAATTGGTCGTTTATTTAATTCAATTTGATAGCAACTTGGTTGCTGAGCAGGTATTTCATCATATTCATTGTGCAATTTCTGACATTCATTCCACCAATACAAGCCAGGCGTGTTTTCTGCAAAAATACTACTACTACTACTGGTGTCTGTGCATCGTTTTTTAATAAAGAAAAACCCGATTTAATTATTGGAATTAATTCGTTAATACATTTGTGGTCACGTTACTAGTTAAAGCCCATTTTTTAGATTTATTTAAAAAAATTATTTCATTAAAATCGGATTTGAGATTTTCTGATTTTTCCACATTTTCCTTTTTACACAGAAAGCAACATAAAAATAAAGCAAAATAAAAAATATATGTTTAAGGAAAGTTTGAGGTAAGAATTAGGTAACTCTTAATTATTAAGTATTACAGTCTTTTACATAAATCACACTTGTATTCCTTCGAAGAAACCTCTTCATATATATTATCGCTAAATTCGGTACACCTTAATTGGAAACAATTTGGGCAATAATCACAACCAATGTTTTTCTCTAAATCCTCCTTCGTTTCGCTAAATAAATCATCTTCGCGCAGAGAAATTTTATTCTTTCTTTATTTGTATCATAGTTTTTTGTCCCTAATGCTTTTTTCCTTTATTAGTAATAACTTTTTTATTTTTCTCTTTTTCGTAAAACTTTGTTTCATTGCACTAGGCAACTTTTCCCTTTTTCCTGAACTCTCTGCTTGACTCACTGGCATGAGATACACCAAAAGTTTGCTAAAAGGAGTAATTGGAGACGCGCCATCAGAAATGTCCTTTACTTTTTCAGGTGATTCGTATTCAGGAATATTCTTTTCAGGCGTTTGGTGATCAACCTCAAATGTTTCTGGATGATCACTTTCACAGATTTCCGTTACTATTTCTAACGATTTATATTATGACAATTTATTATCAGATGTTTTCTCTTTCGATATTTGAACAAATTTATTTGGCGTTTTTAAGACATCTTCTTCAATAGTGTTGTTTTTCGTATCATTAACTAATGCAGGAGATGTTTTCAAAAATTTACTTGGCGTTTTTAAGGCATGTTCTTTAGTAGTGTTATTCTTTATATCATTATTTACTGCCGCAAGAGTTTCTGTAATTTTATTTGGCGTATTTAAGATATGCTCTTCGGTACTGTTTTTTGTGTATCATTAACTGTTGCAGCAGGAGTTTCTGGAATTTTAATAACCATTTTTAAGACATGTTCTTCAATAGCGGAATTTTCAAGACATCTTCTTTAGTATTGTTATTTGGTATATTAGAGGAATTTTATTTGGTGTTTTTAAGACAAGTTCTTCAGTAGAACTATTTTGTGTAGCATTATCTCTTGCAACAGGAGTTTCCAGAGTTTTATTTAGTATTTTTAAGACATGTTTCTCAGTAGTGCTAATTCCTGCTTCAGCAGTAGTTATATCTAATTAATGTTTCACCCGTTGTTACCGAAAACGGAAGGGAAATAATTCAAGAAAACAACATTTTACTTCAAAATAGTGGAAGTACGTTTTATTCTACCAAACATTTTGTAATATACCACCCATTCCATTAGAAATTTATATTATGTAGGCATAAATGTTTCTATTTTGAACATAAATAGATTATTACAAAATTATTGTTTGTTTTCTTTAACTAGATTTGTTCTTTCAGCACAAGAATTAGTACATGTTCCACTTACAAAAGAAATTCAAGAACAGTTTATATTGGTATCTCCAACTACAAGCCTTGAAACAGCCGACGAAGAACTTAAAGAAGAAATAGAAGGTGACAATCTTGATGAAAATCAACCAAATCCTACTACAGCTGCCCCAGGGACGACATCAAAATTTGGACCAGAGAAGCCACTCTTCTTCTCATTAGTGAAATTAAAAAAGAGTTCAAAAATTTTAACATCGAAATTAAAAATGTATCGAAGAGAATTGCAAGTTCCTGTAATAAGGAATTAAAAAAGAATATTGGATCAAAAACAATGTGACACCAAATGGAAAAGTTTAAAGCGAACTTACAAGTCTATAGTACTACATAACCAAACATCTGGAAACAGAAAAAGGCACTGGGAGTACTATAATGTTATTAATGACTTCATCAAATGTAGACTTGCCTGAAAGAGAACAGCTTGCTGACAGTTCTTTTTCCAAAAAAAGAAGAGACAACTTCTAAAGCTGAAATTGGACATAAAGAAAAATGGCTCGCCAAGATCGTTTTAATGACCTCGAACAATTAATTTAAAAAATCTAGGTATTTGCCATTTGTTATAAAAAATTCTTATTTGGATAATTTTTTCGTTAGGTACTAGAAGTATTATTTTTGTTTTAGTTTAACATACACTGCCTTGCTAAGAATGTTATTTGTTATAAAACATTCTTAGATTATTTTTTGTCAGGTATTGAAGAGAATTATTTTTGTTTTAGTGTTTAAGGTTTTAACTTTTGGCTGTTGGATATTTCTTTTGTCTGCTATTCTTCTTATATTAATTAAAACACAATCATATTCCTGTGATTAATATTTATTGAACCAGATTCACTTTTAACATAACAATCTACGACACAAAAAAAAAGACACATGACAATCGACAAGACAGTCAACAACCGTCATTATTTAAGGGGTTTTTTTAGCGTTACAACATAAGGTACACTGCCTTGCTAAGAATGAATGTTGTTTGTTACAAAACATTCTTACTTAGATAAATTTTTTTAGGTACTAAAGAGTATTATTTTTGTTTTATAGTGTTTAAGGTATAGATTTTCTAAATAAAAACAATTATTTATTATAAAACGTTTCTAATTAGGTAATTTGTGTAATATGTCCCTTCAGAACAGCTATTCTTGAAAGCTGGACAATGATTTCAGAGAGAAGTTGAGAAAGGTAACTATATTTTTATCAGACTTCAAAAAAGGAGATTATCTTTTTCAACCTCTAGTTTTTGACAAATTTATACGTTTTGGGGTCCCCTGAATCCGTTTTGACTAAGTTCGCGAAAGTCTGTCTGTGTCTGTATAACTCATGAACCGATACATAGAAAAACACAAAATTTTAAACTTAAGCTTTAATCTATCCTGCGGTGATATACGATATACAGTATGAGGTCAAAACATATGAAGACTTGATGAAAATATAAAACACGATTTCATTAATTTTAACTAAAGATCAATTAACAAAGATAGAACTAAAGACTAGAAGTCAACATACGAACGAAAATTGGTATAAACAGAGAGCAGGTAGAATAACTGCGTCTAAATGTAAAGCCGTATGTAGGACAAATAAACAAACCCCATCTCTATTTCTTATAAAAGGTATTTGTTATCCAACAAAAGTATTGTTTAGTACTAAAGCCACAAATTGGGTATTAGAACATGAACATGTAGCTGCTAAAAAATATAAGGATTTTATGAGAGAAAATCATGAATCTTTTACAATGAATGAAGTGGACCTACTAGTGAATGAATAATGGCCACAACTAGGGGCATCTTCAGACAGAATGGTATATTGTGAATGTTGCAAAAAATAATTTCAACAAACTTAAACTGAAAATCTGTATATTTCCATTTGCGAATATTATTAGTATTATCCACAAGTCCCAAGGCGGTATTTTCTATTTTTTTCTCTAAAACTGAAATTTTTTTGCTGGCAAAACTCAACTGTTCAAACTGTATAGCCAACGTTTCCATTGTTAAATCAGTCTGTGAAGCAATTCCATCACCTAAAGCTACGGTCTGTTAGGATGGTGCGCGTCGCACGACGTACGCATACAGCAGAATCTGTCGCGTTCGACTCACGTCAGTTTAAGTGGAAGTGGTTTGTTAAGAATTATATATCAGTTCAATTTGTTCTGCTGATGTATGCAGGTGAAAATGAGTTTACATGAATTAAACAATTCGTTAGTAACGATTATTATAATGGAAGAAGAAGATGAAGAAGAATTGTTAATGTTTTTAAATAGTACTCAGCGAAATAAAGCCGTGGATGATATGTTTTCTCGCCGAGCTACGGAGGGAGCATATAATGTTACTGTAGAGAGAAGGTTGTTTGGAAATGAACAACATTTTCGGGCATATTTCCGACTTTCTACTGAATTATTTCAAACAGTTTTATCATATGTGAGGGAAGATATCACAAAGAAACCCTACAATAGACGGCAACATCCAATTTCTCCTGAAGAAAAACTGTGCATTACTTTGAGGTAAGTGTCGTATTTATACGAAATACAAAAAAAAATTGTATTTTACAGGATGTTTCATTGTGAAAGTATTATACCTTATATATGGAGGCTGAGGTGCTTCCAAATGTAATATTTTGCTATGAAAAATTAATTGATAATAAAAAAATACTAATCAAATAACTCGTACTCGCTAAATTGATGAAATCCATTAATTTCATCAATTTAGCTTATTTATTTCTTTACTAATAACTTACCAACCACCCAGTGTATATTTTTGACATTTAGAACACGTATCTTTAAATCTACCAACTGCTCTTCTACTAAGGTATTAACTGAAAGCGAAAACCAGGCCCGTTTCTACAAAAAATATTTCACCCATGCATCTGAATTTCTAATAAGTGTTTTCATATTTGTAAAGAACACAAAAATTACTTTAATGATGTATTTTATTTTCCGTCGTCGGTTAGATTACTAAAATTCTAAGACCAAATTTTTATTTTTTGGGCTTTTTAGTGAAACAAAATGGAACCAGACTAGAAATCTACTAAGTAGTGATTTAAAAATTATTATAGGTACTGTGTGTTCGAAAGATAATATTTGATTCTAAATACAGGCATGAAATATTATCTAGTGGTACAAGTACCAACATAATATGTAACTGTTAAATAAGATCAATGTAAAAAATTAATAAGAGCCCGTCCGTTTCCGTTTTGTATCCCCAAAATGCTCAAAAATAACAATGAGGCCATAAAATTATAATAGTTAAATCGTCTGTGAAAAAAATTCTCGAAAAAATCACATCATTAGATTTACTTTATTGGTCTCTTTTAAAGTATGGAAACAACTTACAAATTCATACAAATCATGTGTTATTTTAAGGATGGACTAATTTATAAATCACAGACCCGGATTTCTTTTTTGTTAATACTTCAGTAGATCATTTTTTAAATATTATTAAATTAAATCAGATAAACACATACAAATTTAGAAAAAAATATTTATTCGAAAAAATTATTTAAAAATGTTAGTTGCTGTCATATGAATCTGGCGAATGAATGTAGGAATTTGCACTTTGAGAGCGCACACTTGTTTCTTCAGAACTAATATATATATTGTCCACTAAAGAACGGTCACATCTAGACGATGTAGTTGGTGGAAATCTGGTATAATTTGAAGCTTCTACCCATTCACTGTGCACTTGTCCCGTAGATGTACTTGCCTGTAGTTCAGATTCTTTTATTTCATAGTCTGAAACTATTTTCATAATTTCGGCTTTGATTTTAGCCTTGTGAATGGCAATAAATCCAGAAACTGTGGCAGCTATACTTTTAAAAAACATACTTATTGCAGGATCTCCCAATTCCAGTTCTGACTGCTGCTTTTGTGGTTGTGTGTTATTCACAAGCTCTCGAAGAATATTTGTTCGTTCTGCTCGACCTTTTTTTATTTCGTCTAGTAGTAATGTATTTTTTTCTTTGGAAACAACCCTTTTTTTCTTAATAGGATTCTCGGATTGTGGGGGTTCCTTGTTGGGAATTTTGCGACTTATGGCCGGAACTTCAAACTCATTTATATTTGAGCGTTCGACATCCTCATTTTCTCTAATTTCGTTATCATCAAGAAAATATACATTTTCATCGATTTCTATCTCCTCGTCAGGTATTTGTGTTTTTTGTTGAGTGTCCTGACTGTCGTCACTACAAATTTGGATGTTACTGATGGTTCTGAAACAGTAATGAAATTTATAGAAAATATTGAATAATTACACAGATATTATGTATCAAAAAAAAAAAAAAAATATTACATACTTTCTTTCCACAATTGAGGTACCATCCAAAAATCGGAGATTCTCAAATTTCTTAAAAAAATTATTTGCACAATCCCCTTTTGCCGAACCAGTCGTTGTCCCTTTCAAATATTCTTTTCTTCTACGCTGATAATAATCTCTTATGCTTTTCCACCTGCTTTTACAATCTTCATCTAAAATTCAAATATCTACTATAAAACATAATACATATATGTACAAAGTTCGATTTCATCATTAAGATTTTCTAATACAATAATTATTTTTGTAACTAACATTTACGAGACACCAGACATTAGAAAGTCTTGTCTCACAGTAATTGTAGGAGCACCAGAAACCATTTTTAAAATATTTGAAATTTCCATATGTATTCTTGAGATTTTCACCAAATGATAGATACATATATCCGTGATCCACAAAAAAGTAGGGCCCACTTTTCCTTAAGAATTTTTTAAATTTTTAGATGTGAAATTTGATAAATTAGTTGGGGCCTATAGGCTAGTTTCATAACAGTCAAACACATATGCAGATTTTTAATACATTGTTTGGATTTATTTGATATTTTTTATTTTATTTTTGCAGATACATGGCCACTGGTGAGTCATTTAGATCTTTGGCATTCCAGTACCGAATTCACCATAGCTGGATTAGCGTTTTTTTAAGGGAAGTGCTTAAAAGTATTAAGAAACGTATGCTTCATGTATACATTTGCAAACCAAGCGAACAACAGATGAAAAGAAATGTGCAAGATTATTTTTATCTGTGGAATTACCCAAATTGCTGTGCGTCAATAGATGGGAAGCATATAAGAATCCGGTGTCCTGATAATGCAGGATCACTTTTTTTCAATTACAAAAATTTTCATTCTGTAGTTCTTTTAGCAGTTGTTGATGCTAGATACAGATTTGTAGCCATTGATGTAGGATCTTATGGTCGAGAGGGAGATGCAGGTATATTTTTGAAATCAGCTATAAGACAGCAGATGATTGATGGCAGTTTTAATATTCCTCCTTCAAGTGCTATACCTGATACAAATATAGTGCTTCCGAATGTAGTATTAGGAGATGAGGCATTTAGTCTAACTACAAATATGATGAAACCATATCCTCAAAAACAAACAATACATGATCAGACAAAAGCCATTTACAATTACAGACACTGCAGAGCACGTAGAACTTCAGAAAATGCATTTGGCATATTGTGCCAATATTTTAGAGTATTTTATACTCCCATAGCAGTTTCGCCAGAAGTTGCTGATAATTTAATTGTTTCAGCATGCATATTCCATAATATGCTTCGGAATTCAAAAATTTTATATCCAAATGAGAATCCAAACAGCTCGCCTGATACCGCTAAAACCTACAATTGATAGAAGATCTTCGTTTGAAGCTTGTACGGTCAGGGATAATTTTAAAACATACTTTAACAGTATTGAGGGATCTGTGCAATGGCAAGACAAACATGTTTCACGTATTGAATAATGTTATAATAAAATTTTTGTTCCAAACACATTACTTATGTGATAATTATTTTTTTAATAATAATATATGACTTTCGTCAATTTGTTTTTTATTGATTTGAAGACGCAAGTGGATGAATGCGTCATGTTACATTTTTAAAAAAAAATGATTTTATCACCTGATATACTTAAAATATCCCATGCAGGGTATTTCACTGGGAAAGGGACTTACAGTAACTGCAGATTTAGGTGCTTCCAAAAAACCTATACCTACTTAATAATACTTTTACTATTTATAACCAATTTTACCTATTTCCTCTTAATTCATATGTTTTTGACATTCGGCACACATGGAACCAAATTTAATACAGTGTTGTTTTAAGGATGAATAAATTTTTTTATTATTTTTGTAAAGACGAACCTGGATTTCGTTTCTTGTTGATAACTTGTTGATTTGGTCAAGTTATGGATAATACCTGTGCCAAGTATAAAAAACACATAGAAGGTGGTTAGCAAGTTAGGAGTCAAAAAAGAAATAGACAAATTTTGGTAATAAACGGTGAAATTAAGTAAGGGTTATTTGGAAGCACATTGGTGGCCTCCATCCACCGTTAACGTATATTCCTTTCCCAATGAAATACCCTGCTGTACTTTTCTTTTGTGATAGTTTTAATTTCCAATTTTAATATGACTGAGATTCCTAGAAGCAGGTGTCATGAGCCATCTATCGTAAATATTCCATTTGAAGAACTTTAAATCCTTTTTGTACATGACACATTTATCCTTTTCATCTTTAAAATTATGTATAGATAGGTACTTACCATTTTTTCCCAGTGTTTCCGATATTTTTTTCCAAATATTATTTTTAACCACATTGTCTTTAATACTTCTACTTTTTACTTGATAAAGTGCAGGATGTTCTCGCACTATATCAATCAATATTTCATCCTCTTCTGAAGAAAACTTTGACGACATATTTATTATTTTTATTGACACAAATTATTCTAACCTCATTTCATTTGACAGTCTACTGTATGCTCTGCTCAACGAGTGCGTCCAAATCAAACTCAAATTGATTTCGACGTAAACAGTCGACGTACACTGATGTCTGTCCACTGTCTGCTTAACTGCGCTGACTCTAACAAACCATTCCCATAGAATTAACATTGTTAGATTTCAACGGACGTGCGCGGCGCTCAGCAGACTGTGAGTTTTGCGACGCGTACTGTTCTAACAAACCGTAGCTTAACTCTTCCATACAATCAACTTCAGTTTCAAGTGGATCCTGTAACAAATACAAATATTATTTCTCCTCATTACAGTCATTACTATTGTGTAAATTTCTATTATTTTTAGAAAGTTAAATAAGTAAATCTATCAATTACAACATTAAATTGTATGATTTTTAATTTATGTTTCTTATTTTCTAATACAAAATTAATAATTTATATATATGCATATCGTAATAATAAATACAATTCTCATATGAATCCAACTTTATTGCATACGCTGTATAAAGCCAGGTCCACATTAATACATTTTTTCGTTGCGTATTGTATTTCACACAAATTTATTCATGTGTGTTAAAATTTACGTAAATATGTACTAGGCACCACATAAAGATGGACACAAATATTTTCGGTAGATACAACGCATACTATTCAATACCCTGAGGGTTTTTTTTGTGTGAATGTGGACTTATCTTTGAATTTTTAAATAATATAATCTGAAGCATAAATATGAATATTATCTATATTGAGGTCACTCCATAATAATAAGAAAGAAAATATTAAAAGACGACGTTTATTGTACAACAATAAAGAAAATAGTGTCGAACATTTACTAAAAATTTAATAATTATGGAGACAAAATGTCCTTTGGATGTCGTAAGTTGATTGTTAAAAACTCAATAATTTGCCCGCAATTAAAATGGATTCACAAGATACAAAACACAACTCAAAATTTTTCGTCGAAAAGCTTGTTAATCAAAACAAAATTTTCGCCATAAAAATATGGTTGTTGAATTCAAAATAAAATGCACAAAGCACAAGTATATTGATATGTCTTTAAACATTTGTAATACAAAAGTAAAAGTTTACCTCAGGTTCATTTTCAATTTAGTTATTTCTTTTCCTTCTTTTATCAAATCTGAGTTTTCTCTCAACATCAGATTTCGTTTTTGAAATGGGCTGAGACACATGACCCATCTTCTGGGAAGAAGACCAGTCTGGATGATTACTCTCTTCCATAGAGCTCGGTTTTCCTAGAAATAATGTTATGGTTCATGGTGCATCTATTATTACACTTATATTTCTCCTTTTACATGTATACAGATATTTTTTGTTTTTTTAACTCAATATTTACGCTATCAACCAGATGAAACAAACATCTAGTTACAGTCCCAGTAAGTACTTATGTAAAAAAATATTTTACCTGTAATAAAATGCTTGCTGCAAACTCTCTGATTCCCTAGAATAGCTTCAGTTAAACCGTCTCTTTTTATAGCAGCTATCCACGTTTTACGTCGCTTAATTGATAAGTCATTTAAATGTGGGTAGTGTTTGGAATTCAAGACCCTTGGGACACGATAAAAACTTTAAGGATCTCGATCGCCACGACTTCCACAGCCCACAACTAGGCACGTTGTAGGCATTTTCTCACCGGTAAATTGTCAAAAGCACTTGCAATGGGTACAGTATAAATTATAATTCACTATTCAAATAAGTTTAAGTCAAATACACTCAGAATTTATTAAAACAATCCAACACAAACAATGCACACAACCTTGTCTGCCTTCCAAGCGCCATATTGGATTTTTTTGACAGGTCGTGGATTGCCTAATATTGGTCTGCAGTGGGATTCTCATGTTTCGTACTCGGCACGTGTTGTAACGAGAAAGATTTTACTATTCCTATCTCGGATATCGAGAAGGGATATATATCGATCTTAAATGTCATCTTTAGATGTCGAGAATCGATTTTTAACTTAAAATCTTGCAATTTTGTGTAAGTGATATGTGGTGTTTTGTGTGGTATATGTCCTGCATCAAGTTTTCGTGAATTTTTGGCAGATTTTAAATTAATTTTTTAATTATATCGGTGCTGTTAGTGAATTTTTGGCATATTTTAAATTAATTTTTTAATTATATCGGTGCTGTTAGTGAATATCGACATAATGTCGTTTAGATTGAGAGAGGAACATCTTAATTTATTATTCGAATTTATGGAAATGCATCCTGATTTTGCAACGGGTCATTTGTCTGTTTTAAATGGAAAGGAGAAATTTCGAGAATTATGGGAAGACTTAGCAAACAGCTAACTTGTATTCCAAGTAGTATACATGGTGAAACATGTCACCTAATATTTTTAATATTGTATTTTTTTATATATTTTTTAATACTATTACCAACCATGATTTTTTAAAATCCTATTTTATTTTAAATTTTATACGGGTATGCTGTATGTTAATGTATGTAAAATGTGATGTATTTTATCATTTATGTGTACCGACGACTATGTAAACATGTTTCTATATGTATTACTGAGAATAAAATATTTCTTTTTCTAATATAAATATTTCTATGATACAGAATAGACCAGATTTAGAAATTATTAAGCAACTTAAACCTAAACTTTCATTATTAACTAAATATTTTTTCTGAAACTTATGCTACTGTAATCTATCAAAAAAACTCTTTAATGTTTCATTTATATTGGCAAATCCTTCATGAACTGTTTTTGTTAGGGCTTCAAGCCTCCTATCAACTGTGTTTTCAAGACCTTGTATACTAGTGGTAACAGTATTTTCAATACTTTTTAATGACTTTATAGTATCTTGATAAACAAAATTCATGTTATCTGCTCTATTACTAAGTTTTCTCTTTTTAGCTGGCGTTGCAGAAGCCAAATAATCATGATCGTTATAATGAATGTTTGTCACGCATTCCTTCTTTACTTGTGATGTTGATGGGAATTATTTGTATTTGATACAATATTGCTCGTATTAGCAATCTGTAAAAAAGTAATTTTATTAACACTTAAACACATTTTAGTATAATTAAAATAAGCAATCTAACTGTCGTAATAATCAGTGAATGTACTTACACACTTAGTGAGTTAGTTACTTAGTTATTATTTGTCAATCTGTTATATTTATTTTATTGTCAATGTCGCTTTCTGTTTATTAAAACCTTAAGCAAGGTTTCGTATTTCATTACAATTTAATAAACAGTTAGTAATTAAATGGATCGTCTCTTGCGTCCCGATCGATTTAGTACCAACCCCAATGGGCCTACTGCATCGCAAGAATGGAAACATTGGTTTCAGACCTTTAAAAATTTCCTAGACTCCACCACGCTTCCAGAAGACAAAAAACAAGATAGCATGTTAAATCTACTCATTAACCATATATCTCCTGCTATCTATGAATTAATATCAGAGTGCCTAACATATGACTCCGCAATCAGTACCTTGATGGGCTTGTACGTTAAGAAAATCAATGAAGTATATGCTAGACATATTCTTGCGATACGTAAACAGCGTCCCGGAGAAAACATAACTCAGTATCTACAGGAATTGAACTCTCTGAGTAAGAATTGTGCCTTTAAAAGCGTAACCGCTGATGTATACCGAGATGAATTCATTAGAGACTCATTGATAAGAGGCGTAGGAGTAATTCGACAACGGCTATTAGAAAACCACACCTTGACACTTCAAGGAGCCATTGATCAAGCAAAATCTATGGAAGCTGCTCACTTGCATGCATCTTCTTATGAAATAAATTCTGTACCAATTTTAAATAATTCCTCTTCTTCATTAGACACTAGGAATACATGTACTGAAAATGAAAATCCCCAACTTGTATCCGCGGTACACCGTCGTGTTACTGGTAAATGCTTTTATTGTGGCAGAGATGCTCATCAAAGAGACAAATGTCCTGCTAAGAATTCAACCTGTTCCTTATGCTCAAAAGCTGGACACTGGGCTTCAGTCTGTAGATCTTCTAATAGAAAATGGAATCAAAAACAATCTGCTTCAACAGTAACTGAAAATTCCCTTGTCCTAGCCGCTTTTCATCCTAGCTTAACTAAATCTACAATACAAATAATGGTGAACAACGTACCTACTGACCCACTAGTAGACACCGGTAGCTCTGAAAGTTTTATTAGTTTAATGGTTGTCCAATCTAGACATATCCCTATTTTTTATTCTGAAGGGAGTGTAACAATGGCATCCACATCATTATCAACAAGAATTCTAGGATACTGTTTGGTGAACATAAAAATATTTGAGCATTCCTATAAAAATATAAAAATGTCTATCTTAGAGCAATTATGCTCTGATGTGATTCTAGGTCATGATATTCTTAAACAACACTCCATACTGGAACTGCAATTTGGCGGTAATAAATCTCCTCTTCGTATTTGTAGCCTGACAGCCGCCAAAGTTTCTGAGGCACGCCTTTTTGAAAACTTATCACCTAATTGTTATCCTATTGCAATAAAATCTCGAAAGCATTCTCAGGAAGATTTGGAATTCATTCAGAAAGAAATCGGAAAACTACTTCGTGATGGTATCATCGAAGAAAGTAATTCACCGTGGAGAGCCCAAGTCTTAGTAACATGTGAAAATCATAAAAAGAGAATGGTTGTTGATTATTCTCGAACTATTAATAAATTCACTTTCCTAGATGCTTTCCCACTCCCTCGAGTCGAAGATGTTATCCAGCATGTCTCTCAGTATAGAATTTTTAGTACAATCGATCTCCGTAGTGCATATCATCAAATTCCTATAAAACAATCAGACAAACCCTATACTGCTTTCGAGGCATGTGGCAGGCTATACCAGTTCCGTAGAATTCCGTTTGGGGTGACCAATGGCGTAGCAAGTTTTCAGAGAGTCATTGACTCCATTATTTCCAACGAAAATCTTAGTGATACTTTTGCATATCTTGATGATATTACCATATGTGGTAGAACACAGAAGGAACACGATGATAATTTATGGAAATTTCTTAGTATCGCCAAAAAGTACAATCTTACCATTAATGAAAACAAATCTAAGTTCTCAAGTGACGAAATAAGTCTACTAGGCCATAATATTAAAAATGGAACAATTAGACCTGATCCTGATCGAATTAAACCGCTTCTAGACTTACCAGAACCTCATAACATCCACTCATTACGCAGGGCTATGGGTTTATTCGCCCATTATTCTCAATGGATTTCACGATTTTCAGAAAAGATTCGACCTATAGCACACTGTACTAATTTTCCTTTGACAAATGAAGCCTCCCAAACTTTCAAACTTCTTAAACAAGATGTAGCTGACGCAATTTTAACGACCATTAATAATGACGATATGCTTGTAGTAGAAACAGACGCGTCTGAGTATGCCATAGCTGCAACTTTGACGCAAAACGGAAGACCTGTTGCCTTCTACTCAAGAACACTTTCTGGTAGTGAGAAGGGACATTCGGCGATTGAAAAAGAAGCCTACGCCATAGTAGAAGCTCTAAGAAAGTGGAGGCATTTTCTTTTAGGTAGACAGTTTCAACTAATTACAGATCAGAGGTCTGTGTCATTTATGTTCGACAACAAAAGTCATGGAAAAGTTAAAAATGACAAAATATTAAGATGGCGCCTTGAACTCTCACCCTTCAAGTACGAAATTATTTACCGTCCGGGATCATTAAACCGGGCTGCAGATGCGATGTCTCGAGTTTCCTCTTCTATTAACAACAAAATTGATTTATTTAAACTTCACACTTCATTGTGCCATCCTGGAATTACGAGGATGCACCATTGGGTGAGATCTAAAAACATTCCGGTGAGCTTAAATGAAATTCGAGATATGACAGGATCCTGTCAGATTTGTCTAGAACTAAAACCTCGCTTTTTAAGATCTCGAGGAACCTTAATAAAATCAACCGCTGCATTTGAAAGGCTAAATATCGACTTCAAGGGCCCGCTTCCGACTTGTACTGGTAAACCGTACATGCTGACTGTAGTGGATGAATTCTCTAGGTTTCCCTTTGTTTTTCCATGTATCAGCACAGCTTCATCTGAAGTAATCAAGCATTTGAGAGAATTATTCTTCATCTTCGGTACTCCCTCTTATATACATTCTGACAACGGTACATCTTTCATTTCTCATGAACTCAAATCATACTTAGATGCTCAAGGTATTGCCACTAGTAGATCTACTCCTTACAATCCTCAAGGCAATGGACAAGTAGAACGGTATAACGGCATCATCTGGAAAACAATTAATCTTGCACTCCGGTCAAATGGACTGAAATTGAGCCAATGGGAGAGAGTACTACCAGAAGCGCTTCATTCGATTCGCTCATTACTATGCACGGCCACCAATGCAACTCCTCATGAAAGAATGTTCAACCACCCCCGACGTTCTAACAGTGGAGTATCTCTCCCTACGTGGTTAACATCACCTGGACCTGTTCTACTTCGTAAATTTAATAGGACCAATAAATATGAGCCCTTAGTCGAAGAGGTAGATCTCATTGAAGCAAACCCTCACTATGCTCGAGTTCAACTCCCTGACGGTAGAGAAACTACCATATCGCTAAGACATCTGGCCCCTTCATCTAGCCAACCTATTCACAATTCTGAGGATCCTAGTTCTTCTCAATTACATGAAGATATGTGTTCCCCTTCCAGTCCTGAACATTCTTGCCAGTTGCGAAATAATAATATAGATCAAGAGAATGAAGAAAAAATGAGGAACATATTGTTGAAACTCAACAGAATTGTGAGCCTCATCAGATAAATCCTGAGTCAAGAAGATCAACGCGATTAAGAAAAGCCCCAACCTTTCTAAATGATTATGTAAGATTTTAAAGGTGGGAAGAATGTCGTAATAATCAGTGAATGTACTTACACACTTAGTGAGTTAGTTACTTAGTTATTATTTGTCAATCTGTTATATTTATTTTATTGTCAATGTCGCTTTCTGTTTATTAAAACCTTAAGCAAGGTTTCGTATTTCATTACACTAACTATGACTTACTCCCTGCTCTTTTACCCCACAACCAGCATAAAATGTTTTTCCCAAAAGGGACAGAGCTCTTAATTCTAATTTAGACAGCTTCTTCTTAATTTCTGGACCTCCTCCTGTACCCTCTTGGTGCCTTTTAATTTCAGATGCCTTTTTCTTTAAGTTTAATTTGTAATCTGACCATGTCTATTTTAGTCGAAAAGAGGATATGTACGATTCTATAACCTTCAAGGTAAAATCTTTATTGTTTCCAAATATTGTCCATCCACTTGAAACGGTTTACCATTTAATAAGGTATTACTAATATAAAATATGGAGCTCATCATGTTACCTCCAACTTTTAAATCGAATTTACATAAAATGACATTTTCGGACTTCCAACATTTGTCCTCTCAGCCATAGATATTTATATACAGATAAATAAAAGAATCTACTTTAATACTTTGCAGCTTTCTGGGCATATTTTTAAAGAATACTTTTTTATTAGTGAATGGTATCTATATAATAAATACTATTATGTTATGAAAACACCCTATATATTAAAAATAATGATAACACTAATAATAATAATAATAATCGTACTAATAATAATATTAATAGTAATAAATAAAAATAAAGTAGCAAAATTATTATAACCCTGTATAATTAAAGTACATAGAAAGTCTTAAGGAAAGCAGACTATGAGAAGTGGAGAGAAAAGATTGGTTTCTTGATAAAAAAGGTGGTGATAAAAAGTCAAGTTTGAAAGATTTGGGAATTTGGGAAAAAGGTTGTCAATTTTGGAAAATTTTAGAAAAATGTCAGAGGTTTGGAGTAAAATTGTAATTGAAATGTACATATATGTTACATTTAAATAAGCAAACTATAAAGATACGGTGTAAAGGTTGACAAAGATCATAAGATTAAGGAGAGGAGGAAGAAGACGAAAGACGAGATTGACCAGAGAGTGACCTGTACAGAGGTGAAACCCCTAAAACTGTGAGAACGGTATTTATAAAACTTTTAATAGTGTCGTACAATAATTTCGACTATTTATGAATAGAGATTCATAACAAGTTTATATTGAAATAATAGTTGTTATTTCTTTTGTGATTTGTTTTTGAGAAGAGTTGTATTTTTTTTATTAAGTTAAGTTTAGTAGGGACAGTAGGGTAGTTATTAATAATTTTTCATTTAGTACAGGTAATTAAATACCTGACATATTTGTTTCAATTTGCCCATAGTGGTTTTGTTAGAATTAAACAATTCAATTTTGGAAAAGTTTGTTTATTTAAATTTTTAATTGTTCAGTATACAGATATCAAGTTTATTAGGATCATCTTGAATAATCCTAAATAAACTAAATAAACTTAACAAACTAAATAAACTAAATTAATTAAACTAAATTTAATTGAATAAAATAAAAAAATAAATAATAATTGGATGAAATAAAGTTTATAAAGTATTGTCATTTATGAACCGACACCAGTGAGAGAAAGAATCTGCTCTAAATAAAATAAAAATAAAAAAAAAAATAAAATATTAAAAGGTTAGCCGAGGTAAGTTAAGTTTAGTGTGTATTTTAAAATTGTGAGGTTAATAGAGAACATAACAATACATTGATATCCTACCTAAGAATTACTTGTAATATTCAGTCCTATGAAATACAATTTTTGCTTACCCTTTGCCACTTATGTAGTGTTCGATTTCCAAAACCAAGTGAATTTAAGCTGTTTGCTAACTCTTCCCATAATTCTCGAAATTTCTCCTTTCCATTTAAAACAGACAAATGACCCGTTGCAAAGTCAGGATGCCTTTCCATAAATTCGATTAATAAATTAAGATGTTTAATTGTTTAAATGATCAATTACAACCTACATATAAGCCTATCTTTTCCAGATTAACCTTCTAGTATTTTCAATTCAACAAGTACAATGAATCCCATCATCCTCACTAGTTTCCTAAATCCTTTGTAAATCCTTCAACTTTTTACTTGTAATAATATATATAATAGCCCCCTTTTTTCAAAAAATACATATTTATTATAAATTTCCTTAACCTCAATCTAATGTCTAATGTCAAATTCTTCTTTTTTAAAATATCAAATGTCACTCTAACTTCATAACACCAGCAGAACTTATTTGTGGCCTCTCCAAAATCTTGGACATCCTGTCAAATTGTTTAAATTTATACTATAAAATTTGTCACAAAACTAATTTAACATATTCAATTTAACTAATGTCAAATTTAATTATTATTAGCTCAACCATAATTGTAAGTACGTGTCTTCCATCATATGTCAGTTGTCAAATGTCGTAAATTCTCCACCATTTTCTCATTTAACTTCACCGCTGGATGACGAAAGTGTCAAGTGAATTTTTCTAAAAAAAGTCAAGTTAATAATTAATGATACCCCTTAAACTTAGGCTTAAGGGTGTACACGAACGGGACTCCGTCTACCCCATTTGCACTGGGGATAGGGGGAGTAGCGGTATTTCCCCAAAAGTAACACTTTCCACATGGTGCCTTAAGCACACATGTGGAACTTTAAAATTGATCTCTTTCGAAACCACCTTCATTAGATGGAGGCAGGCGAGGTTCAAGATTGAACAGTATCCAACCTCGAATGAGGGAGGCAGTATGTGCCAATATTTATAATTTTTTACAATTTTTACAATTTAAATTTTTAATTCAACATACTTAATTTTTTCTGTGGACACATAGTGGTAAGACACCTAGCATTTCTATAAAAACGTTTTGTTATCCTAAATTATTATTGCAGATTCTACCAACCTACAAAAATTTTTTTGCCTGATGATGACCTTTTAGGTCGAAAGCGCTTGCAACCCAACCTAATAAATTGATGTGGTCGACAGACTTTGAGCCTTTTACTTCCCTTTACTTCATTATTTATTTATGATGAGAACCTACAATTTCAATTTTCAAGTTCCTACCTTTAAAAAAATCGATATTTCCAAATAAACTTTCACCCCCTGTTCCCCCCCCCCCCCTAAAATGTGATAATCCAAACCCCAAAAACATGTTATTATTAATTTGTCCTCATTAGCTCTTTTCATGTTTCTAACTTCAAAGAGAACAAAAAAGTTATACTCTTATACAATTTTTTACCCCCGTTTGTCCCTCCTCAAGATGTAGAAATATAAAAACCCTAAAATACATTATTATTAATTCGTACTTAGTAGCTGCAATTCCAATTTTCATGTTTTTAACTTTAAAGAGAACCAAAAACATGGATACTTCCAAATAAATTTTCACCCCCATTTCCCCCCCTAAAATGTGAAAATTCAAAACCCTGCAACACGTCATTAAAAATTTGTAGTCAGTAGCTGCAATTCCAATTTTCATGTTTCTAACTTCACAGAGAACAAAAAAAATCGATAGTCCCTTATAAACTTTCACCCCCCGTTTTCTCCACTTAAAATGTAAAAAATCGAAAAACCCTGAAACACGTCATTTATTTTTGCTCAGCAGCTGTAATTTAAATTTTCATGTTTCTAACTTTAAAGAACAAAGAGTTTCATTAAAAGCTCCCTCCCCCTATTTCCTCCCATTTCCCCCCTTTAAAGTTAAAATTTCCAAAAATCCTTTCTTAGCGGATGCTTATGTTATAAAATAAACCTATGTTCCAAATTTCAGCTTTCTAGGCCTTGTAGTTTTGGCTGTACGCTGATAGGTCAGTCAGTCAGTCAGGACAAACAATTTTATATATATATAGATTACGATATGCATATATAGAAATTATTAATTTTGTATTAGAAAATAAGAAACATAAATTAAAAATCATACAATTTAATGTTGTAATTGATAGATTTACCTATTTAACTTTCTAAAAATAATAGAAATTTACATAATAGTAATGATTGTAGTGAGGAGAAATAATATTTGTATTTGTTACAGGATCCACTTGAAACTGAAGTTGATTGTATGGAAGAGTAAGGTGATGGAATTGCTTCACATACTGATTTAACAATGGAAACGTTGGCTATACAGTTTGAACAGTTGAGTTTTGCCAGCAAATAAATTTCAGATTTAGAGAAAAAAATAGAAAATACCCCCTTTGGACTTGTGGATAATACTAATAATATTCGCAAATGGAAATATTATACAGGTTTTCAGTTCAAGTTTGTTGAAATTATTTTTTGCAACATTCACGATATACCATTCTGTCTGAAGATGCCCCTAGTTGTGGCCATCTTTCATTCACTAATAGGCCCACTTCATTCATTGTAAAATATTCATGATTTTCTCTCATAAAATCCTTATATTTTTAAGCAGCTACATGTTCATGTTCTAATCCCCAATTTGTGGCTTTAGTACTAAACAATACCTTTGTTGGATAACAAATACCTTTTATAAGAGATACAGATGGGGTTTGTTTATTTGTCCTACATACGGCTTTACATTTAGACGCAGTTATTCTATCTGCTCTCTGTTTATACCAATTTTCGTTCGTATGTTGACGTCTAGTCTTTAGTTCTTTATTAGTTGATCTTTAGTTAAAATTAATGAAATCGTCTTTGATATTTTCATCAAGTCTTCATATGTTTTGACCTCATACTGTATATCGTATACTTGAAAAATGCTTGGGAGTATTTCGTTTGCAGCAGATTCTATTTTACTGGCAAAAGGTTCAACAAATCTCATCAGAACACTTCCTCCAATGGTTTCTAATTTAGAAAGAAAATCAACAACTTCTGTCTGCGTCATTGCTTTAATTTCTGTTGTTTTATGTGCCCCGAAGTAGATGTTGTACCAAAATCCATTTCAGTTGTAGGTCCAATGGGTACCGTTGTAGATAATGATGGCATAGGCCACAACGCACCTACATCAGTACATGAAAAATCATCTTTTTGAGATTGGCATACTCAGCTGCAAATAAAACAGCAGCAATATAACTACAAACTTCACTATTGCCAGCCATGCACATACAGTGAGCAGTAGTCACTGCCCCATCCATGGTTAAAATGCATCACACATCAAGAGGTTTCACATTTGCCCTCTGGGAATGTTTTCCCTGAAAACAAAATTTATTACAGAATATAATTAAACTATCCTATATATTTTTCTCCTTCAACTAATTACTAATAAAAGTTTCCAAATTGTATTTTCAGAGCAACTTGATTTCTGAAATTTACATAAAATGTAAAATAAATGTGTAGTACCTACTAAATGTATCTCTAAGGTGGCTTTTGTAACCAAGACAATAAACATCTCTCAACTTAAGTAAATAGAATAAACTTACCTTTCCAACCAGCACGTAAAAGTTATTTATAAGTGTCGTTCCAGCTTTAAGGACAAAACCAGATGAACAATATTTGTAGGCTTGAAGGCTTTTGAAGGCTCTCATCTGCTCATTGGAATAATAACTATGTGTTAATAATAAATATGTTATAATGTACATATTTGTAACTGGTGGAATCCCATTAACTGTGTAATCTAAATCAAGGGATTGAAGCGTAAATGGATCTATGCCTTGAATAGATTGAACTTTCATCAAATACCTGCAAAAATATTACGTTTTTAAACCTTAATCAACTAATTTATCTTCCAGAAGTACAAAATAAAAACAATGAGTTATAACCTACCTTTCACCAACATCTCGGTTTTCCAACCTCCTTAAATAGTCACTCTGCATAGTATCGAAATTAAAAAGTCTTAATAAATTAACTAAAAAACACAAAAAAGTTAAAATACTTTTAAAAACCACTAAAAAACAACGCCCAATGTAAATATCCAACAACAGCAAACAAACGCACAAATTGATTGTCTGCCTGTCAGACGCCATATTGGGTCACATGGTTTGGATTGCCTAACTAGAGAGCTTTCGCATGTTCTGATACCGTAAGGCGCTAGTACCGTCAACGGTAACTTGACATGCGCAATAGGTATTTCAAAATACGGGGACGATGGTTGCGTTAGTGCCCAACGCAGGTAAGGGACTTTTACCGATACACTTATTTGACCTTAACGTCAGATTTAGTAACTTTTTATCCCATTTAGTAATTTTTCATGTCCTTCATCTGTACTGTTGCTGCATCTGTACGCTTCATTTTTCTGTCAAAAGTCCTTTTGCTAGTAGTTAGTTTTTATATTTCTTGGTTTTAGTTAAAATATTTTTATTAAATAAGTACTTTTTTAAGTTTTGTTTCTAGTTTTTTGTGGCTAGATAAACGCATTTAGACAAAGAAAAATTTACTGCAAGTATTCTTCTAATGCTGGTGGATCTACATTAAAATAAGTGGAAGTCTGGCCCCTATACAAAGTTGTGTGACAGTTTATCAAAATTGTGGCACTTGAATACATTGCACCAATGTCCTGTAAGAGTAACTTTTGCTTTTTTTTAAGTCTAAAAATGCAAGTAAATGTGTTAAAAACAGTAAACTTATTTTATTAGACAAATAAGAAACCTGGGCATATCTCTCCAGTCTTTGAAAATTCAACCATCTTAAATTATTGAAGTTGGTTAATAGATGGCCCCAATTATTAAAAATAAGGGTTACCATGTTTTAAGTAAATAAGTAAACTTATCGCTCACTTCATGCCTATTTTCAGTTCTTATTTCATTGGGAATTCTTAATGCTCTGACTAGGCGATGTAAATCTTGTCTTTCAAATCTAAAATTTAATTTCACCTCTTCCTCACTTAATAATTCTAAATGAAATAAACCATACTGTATTTGCCGTAGTCGAGGAGGACTTTGTTCCATAAGCAGATCACAAAGAATTGCATCTTCTAATTCATCATTATTTAAGCCACCTAAAGCCGCTATTTCGAATAGATTTTCTATCTTTTTTAGAAAACTTACTAAACCAAAATACGTGTCGGACAGGGTTGGCAGATCTTTGTAATAAAAAAGCGGGACACTGTCGTTTCAGTAAAAGGGCCACAAATTTTTTAGAGCCACGCTAAGTATTTTTAGGCATTTACAATAAAACAACAGATGACATCATTATTTATACCCTATATATACAGGGTGTTACTTAATGATAGGCCGTAATTCCAAGGGCGCATGCTTGAACCAAGTAGAAAAGTTTAACGATCGAAGTTAACTTGATCTTATTGTTAATTTTAATAAAAGTGGTTTTTCAAACGAAGTAAGATAAAAAAAGTTGTATTTTTAGCTGATTAATAGAAAAAGAAATATATAAGTTGAAAAGTCAGTGGCGTATATTTTTTTGTAAATATTATTCATAAGACTGCTCCTCATCGCGACGCCACTGAAACTCATAATTATCTTCTAGTCAGTATAAACTTAGCGTCGTATCACAATGAAGAACACTGCCAAATTTCAACAAAGTAGAAAAATGGATCTTTGAGATATTAATAAAAAACCTATTTCTTTTAAACTTTGACATCTGTATCTTGAAATCCAGACTTTTAAGAAACATTTGTATATAAACGTTTATACTTGAAATTGGTTCAGCAATGCGCCCTTGGAATCACAACCTATCATTAAGTAACACCCTGAATAAATAAACGTTTCAGAACAACACATCAGAAAACATAATTATATATAGCCTATGCGGTAGTGGCCATAGAACATCTTCCAATACCCCTTGACACAAGTGTGTGTGAAAACTACAGAGAGCCAGCACTAACTAGGGCAAGTAGGAAAGAAACTTACAGTGATGCCAGCCTATACGGCCTGGGCAAGGTTTCAACGCGGTCACTTCGTATAAATGGCAACGTTGACATCATTCCTTCTCCCGCTCGCTCCAATGCCTACTCTATGTAGCATTCATACGCAATTGTGGATCGCGTATTGGAAGTTCAGTGGCCGACTTCGTGTATAAATAAACACTTCAGAACAACACACCAGGAAACATCAATTTTTAAGCGCTATACATGTTATGTTGAGAAAATATATCAATAGGTAAATAATTCATATTTCAGCACCAGAAATGTAACTGTTAGTTACCATTTTTCCAAATAAGATATGGTTATTTATAAGAAAGCATTTGCTTGTCTCTTAAACTGTATAATTTTATAACTATCATCAGAACTTAGTATTATATTCCTTGCTATGGCTCCATAAAATTCTTGATCGAATTTAGTTTGTAGACTTCTTTTTAATAATATCACTGTCTTATGAAGTTTTAGTATTTAGTAATTTTTGAATGGTGGTTTTCATAGTGGACCCTACATTTACTAAGAATCCTAGAAGAAAATGAATTTATAAATTTATTTAGCCAATATAATGTGTTAGAAGAATTCTTTACCTAGATACGCCTCAGCAAATTCATCCTCAGAGAAATTTTGTAAAATGGCTGGTGGAGACGCCATGGATAGAAAAAGACTAAGCCACCTGGTTGCTACAGATTTTAATAGTTCACTCCACTCAGAATCGTAAAATTTAAAAAATTCTTTGAGTTCCTTGGTTTTTTTCGTTCTGCTTGAAAACTCATTATAACATTTAATGATAATCAGTTCGACATCGTACCTAAAAAGTTTTTTAGTTCGATTCTTATTGGATTTGTTTTAAAACTTAAAAAATGCCAAATTTAAAATTAATTTACTTGACAAAATAACACATCTTGCCTTAACCCTCGGTCACCCGCGTTTAATTTCGAAACAATAGTACCCGCGTGGAGTCTGTGAGACGCCATTCAATTAAATCATAAGAATGAAATGAACATATGTGCTATAGGTTTTATTTAAATAATTTACATTTCTCATATATATTTTATTGTTTTACTTCAAATTCTCAAACAAAAATTATTTCTTACCAACAGTAAAATAAAATATGTAATAAATATAACATCATTTAGATTTTTAAACTTATGAACAAAATAAATACATAAAATACACAGATAACTTCTTAGTATAAATAGAATAATACAACAAAATTAAAAAAATATCAAATATCTAAATACAATAATAACTATTTCATTTGAAATACATGACTGGCATATTATGTTCTGCATGCTCGAAGCATATAGAATTATGGCATTGCTTGAACTTGTATTTGTTCTTTTTTTTTTTTCTACTACACATATCTAGTACACGTATTAGGAAGTTACATGAAAGCAGAAGTTTGCATCTGACTATTTTAAGAAGTTGGGTGTATTGTTAATGAGAGTGGCGTCTGTCAGACGCCACTCTCATTATGGATTATTTGACATACACAACCAATTGGTATTATGCTGTCGTTTAACTTTTCAATTTCCGTAAAAACACTTTGGTTTTTGTCAAAATTCACTGATGCATTATCGGCACAATAGGCCGTAACCTCTGCAATTGATAGCTCAGATTTCTTTAAATTTGTATTTATGCTAGATGAAATATCCTTAGATTTTTCTGACGGGGACGAGTAGAAATTTGAAAGCATTATCTTAGTTCCATTCTGTTTTTTAAAGTACCTTAGTATCAATGGAAATGTTTTAATATTTCCTATATTGGATGAATCACTTGATACCGAGAATGGGTGATGATCTTGCAAGTCTTCTATTATTTTTCTATGGGTATAGGGAGCTAACACATTGGTGACAATTTTTGTTCCTTTTGTTCTACCCTTGTGCCATCTGCGAATCAAGGAAAAGTTTTGAGAGTATTTTTACCAAGTCTACTGATAAGTAGCTGTGCGAATGTTGCACTGAATGGTAAATCAATCCGCATTCAGCAATTTGTAATTTATTTTTGCTGCTGGCTGGAAAAAATTGTTTTCAATGTTTGTGTGTTTGCGGCTTTTTGAATATTTTTAAGATGTTTGGTGGTTTTATTATGCCTCAAAATGTCACCTTCGCCGCTATGGCCAATTGAAAACAGGGAATCACACAATGTGCATTTAGCCATATGTTGCAAATTACCTTTTATAACAGAGTATTTTGATAAAGGTAGGTAGGTACCCGCTTAAAAAATATTTGAACGACTAAGTTGTTTTATGCAGTTTAGGTAAATATACAGGGTGGCGCTCGAAAACGAAACAGATACATTTACTGGCAGCTCAGTTCTTTATTGGAAAAATGTTCATCTTCTCATCTTTCGATGCATTTTTATACGACACACAAAGATCGCACTGATCTTTTTTAGGTACGAAAACTCTAATATTAAATTTTGTATTAAATATTCTTGAGTAATAATCGTATGTGACCGATGGTTGGAAATAATCTCTATGCATTCCCGCAATTGTAAGCCCACCATCTAAGAACTCACGATTTGTCTCTTTACGATCATAATGGCTCTCAATTCGCGGAATTGAATTAATATGGTCAAATACAGAATTCGTTAGCTCTTCATCTATTTTTCTGTGGTTGTCGTGTTTCCCTCTGCGATCTTCTGCAATATTGCCTTGTTCAGATACTCTTAAATAAATTACAGTTTTCATCATTTTTTTCTGATATCCCAAGTGTGTTGATCAAGAAGGTCTTATATACTCTGATTTTTTTCCCATTGTCACGAAGATAAAATGCACAATTTGGTTTCCTTGGATATGCTGAAGATACTCGTCTATATTTAAGAAATAATTATTCCACACATGACCCGAGGAAATCCCGCTCGCGTAGCGAGATTCCTAAGTTCCAGAATTCTTTAAATAAAAGTTTGCGACATTCTTCGGAATTTTTTTTAGAACAAGACAATACATTTTCCGGTGCAAGCAGACTTTATTTTTCTAGGTTTTATAATCTTTCCTGTTCTTGAGGTATACTCTTTCATTATCATCCGGTTGGTACTTGTCACTCGATCTCGCCGAAAAAGGTTCTTCGCCTGAATCACGGTAATGTGGGTAACTCTGCTTTGCTTTCCTAAGTCTTATTTTTGTGCTACTTGTATTTTCGATCAGATAATTGGATTTCTTTAGGGTACGGCTTCAACATCTAAGGTCATTAGCCTAATGTTCTATGTAGGTTATGGATTGTACTAGTAGTCCTAATACTCCATAGTGCAGAAGTATTAGTACTCTAATACTCCTACACCTCTACAGACAGGCCTTGTTACTGTTTCCTTGCGCCACTTTAGGAACAGCACTGTTAATTAGAACCCAACGTGAATGGTCCGAGTGGGGAATGATAATTGGATTTATTTGAAGCTTTGCTGGTAGAAGGAAAAATTAGAAATAATGTTATCAAAAGTGGCTATAGGGGTATTTAGCAGTTGTTTCTTGGATGATGTTTTACTACAAATCCTTCGGATTATTGGGTTTGTGCAGTTTGAATGTTCATGATCATAGTTAGGGTCTAGCACGAATATATTTTTAGATATATCTAGCAGAGAAAATTGCAAGTTCAGGGTGAGTTGATGCATCAGTTGCAATTTCTCGTAAAAACTGTATTAAATGCTTTATTTGTTTCTTCTGATAATAAATTAAAAGGTACATAATTATCGATATTATCAAAATTTGCTGCAGTTGTTGCTTATTATTACTAATTATTTCTAAATAGTGCTTTGAAATATTTGGTCTACGCAGTTAGAATATCCATTGATCATCATTTGGATCTCTGCACATTTTTAGGTGTACATAGTAGAGCATTGGAAAGTTTCCTGTATGATGTATCAGTTGCAATTTCTCGTGAACATGCATTAGATGGTGTATCAGTTACTTCTGATGATGCAGGAAAATGTACACTATTGTTGATATTATTCACTGATTCAGTCTTTAATAGATTTAATATTTTGAAAGTTCTAGAACTCATTTCAACGCAATAAAAAAGGGAACTTAAAAAGAAATAAAATTGCATGTGAAAAATACAGGTTTTTCTCGCAGGCATGGATATTGTATGTTTTTATACAAATAACTACTATACAGTATTTATAACGTGCTCTCCATCTGTATGACTAGAATATTTATTATAATTTGTAGTAGTATAATTTTAAAGCTGCGAGTACAGCCATGCTACGATGCGCGATACAAACAAATTGCGGTTTATCGAAAGGCGGTCAAACGCATGCACTAAATATCCCTGCACCGTAAAAACTGAGCGACGCTGTAGGAAAAGCTACACATACCGGGAAATAGTTGGTAGTTAATTATGACTTTGTTGTGTTCTGCAGTCAATACTATTTGGAACTGAAGAGATAAACACAGATTTTGGTAGTAAAAGGTCGCAAAAAATATTTATGCCATTAAAAAGCACAAGCGTTTGGCTATACAGACCCAAAATACGATTATGTCCTCGCAAAAATGACAATTTTTAAAAAAATACAGACGTAAAGTGCAATTAAGTCTGTGTTATTACCGAATCACGTAATGGTTTTTTACAATAATGGCTTTTAAATTTCCAATGTCTAATAAAACATAGGCGTAAAGTAAACTTACGTCTTTGTCCTTCCAAAAAATAGGGACACAAAAAACAGTATATATACATACAAAATAAGTTTTATCGAGTTGTAAAAGAAAGAAAGAAAGAAAGAAAGAAAGAAAGAAAGAAAGAAAGAAAGAAAGAAAGGAAAGAAAGAAAGAAAGAAAGAAAGAAAGAAAGAAAGAAAGAAGAAAGAAAGAAAGAAAGAAAGAAAGAAAGAAAGGAAAGAAAGAAAGAAGAAAGAAGAAAGAAGAAGAGAAGAAAGAAAGAAAGAAAGAAAGAAAGAATGAAAGAAAGAATGAAGGATTAGAAAGAAAGAAGAGAAAGAAAAGAATTGAAAGTGATTTGTATGGTAGTACACATGCGCATGCGCAGTATCCGTTGTGAATTTACATAGTTAATTGCAAACTGGTCTTCTCCATTGTTTACATTCTGCATACTGTACACAGTACAGTCAATGAGTCAATGATTATAGGATGTTTCCTATTGTATTCTAGAGGTGACTTTTTAAGCCTACCCCCGACTCTGAGCAAACCTTTAGAATCCAAAAACGGAGATAAAGTTATTATTTTACTATGACAAGGCAAGTTTTTTGATTTTTTTTAAATTCTCAATTTCAGTCTTAAAGGCGCGATATTGAGCTAGTTTAATAAGTTCTACCTTACTATTGTTAATTTCGTCTAAGGTAAGAGCTCCATATTTTCTTAAAATACTGGTATTTTTACAATTATATACAAATCTGAAAAGATTCGCTACTACACGTAATAATTTAGGATAATTAGAATATCTCTCCAAAATACTAAAATCATTATATTTGCTTAGAACAGAACATGAAACTATATTTTTTGTTTCAGGTACACAAACATTTTCCGATGGAGACAACGGCCATTTTTCTTTATCCAACAAAAAGGTTGGACCGTTCCACCACATTGAAGAATTAATTAAATTGAGAGAATCTACCCCGCGCGAAACCAAATCCGCTGGATTTTCTTTTGTAGGTACGTATTTCCACGGACATTTTTTTGTTACATCTTTTATCTGAGTAACTCTATTTGCTACAAAAGTTTTAAGTTTGCTAGGGTCATGCTTGATCCAAGCTAACACAATAGTGAAATCGCACCAAAATATTGTTTTACTTACAGAAATATAAAGCGATTCAATAACTTTAGAATACAAATTGGCTGCTAATAAAGCTGCACTTAATTCTAGTCTAGGTAATGTCATATGTTTCAAGGGCGCAACTCTAGATTTTGAGCAAATTAAACGACTTAAGATGTTTTCATTATTTTTAGAAAGCAAATAAATACATGCCCCATACGCAGAAATGGAAGCGTCACTGAAACAATGCAATTCGATTTCTTCATATTCATTTACTAAGAAAAATCTAGGAATTTTAAGTTTATTAATTTGCTATATATTTTCATAAAAAATAAAAAATAAATTGAATAATTTTTAGGCAAAATATCATCCCAATCTACTTTTAATGACCATAATTTTTGCAATAATGAATCAGTTTTTAATACGCAATGATGGGGTAAGTAGTAATTTTTAGTTTCCTGATTTACTTCATTTATCAATACCATATGACCTAATTTTAAATATTCATTTATGAATTTTAGATTTAAATTCAAATTTAATCTTTTTTCTAAGTTCAAAAATCTTCTTACTGCTATTTCTTTACTACTGCCTAAAAGATTAATATTTTCCCTAAAAGGTAACCTTACACCGAATCGACCATTTGGTTCTCTATAATAATTTTCAACAAAATGATTTTCACAATCCATCTCTTCTGCTGAATATTTTATATTATCTTTAGACGGAACCTCTTCAATAACCCAGAATTTTTCCAATTGGTCTTGAATGTCTGTCTTTAAAATAGAAGCAAAACACAAAGAGGAATTACTTGTAATATTACAAGAACCTGCAACTAACCATCCTAAATAGGATTCTTGGAGAGTAGGCATACCTTCTCCTAATTTAATTTTATTCGTTAATAAAAGGTCATAAAAAATGTTACACCCTAAGAGAATGTCAACCCTTGAAGACTTATTAAAGTCAGAATCAGCCAAAGTAATCTTATTAGGTATATTTATTTGAGTATTAGCAAAAGTATACTGTGGAACATTGTCAGTTATATTTTTTATTATTAAAAATGGCAAATCTGCCGTAAAAGAAGAATTTGTACTTTTTATGGTAGCGTTTATAGATTTATTTATTTTAGCAACATCTATAGCATTTGTTGCGACTATAGATATATCCACCTTTTGGAGGGGTAATTTTAAACGATTAGCCAATTCGGAAGTTATAAAACAAGATTGGCTGCCACTATCTAAAAGACAACGACAACGTATTGGATTATTTTTATTGTCTGTCGGGGGGCGAAGATCTGCCTCAGCTTTCTGCTCGTAGACCTCTCACCTCCGTCGTGTATTTACCCAAAGCAGTGGACTTGCTTGAAGTAGTCGTGGAAATTACACTCAAATTTTCTTATGTTTGGTTTTATTCACAGCTTTATTTACATGTATTTAACTTATAGTATATGTAGTTACAATGATGATGATAATGATATTAAGGCATTAGCAAGTTCAAGTTTCTTTTTATGTAGTATTTAGTAAATTAGTAAATTAATGTAAATTATTTTTGCCCCAGCTCGTAGCATGGTAGCAGTGTTGAGTGAACGGATGAAAGCAACGCGATATAATGCACTGGTGCAAGGTGCGAATGCAATGGCTTATTTTCTGACATATGCCGGTTATATAGTCGACTGTTGCTAAGCGTCTCTTGCACTTATGGAGGGGTTGAACTGACCGTGTCTCACATCGATATCGGTTTTACCAATGAGTGCAAGAGAGCTATTTAACGTTTTCTAGTTTTGTCTTTCTCTATGAACAGAAGAATAATGTTTTTCGTCGTAAGACTGTTTAGTAATTTCTAAAAATAGATTGTGAGCTTTGGTTTTGTTGAAGACTGCTTTGTAATTTCTAAAAATAGATTGTTAGCTTTGTGCACAGGGGCGGCTTTCAGATAAGTTGATTATTATAAAATGTTTTAAATAAATTGGACAATATTGATTTTTATTATAGGGTGATGCTTTAACTTGTTCGAACACCTTTGATTGGTTTTCGAACATTGTCCATTATGTATATTATTGCAGTAGACAAAAATACAAATGAATTTGGAAAAGTCATTACCGAACTCAGATATTGAATTAGAAGGAGCAGCGTTAGCGCCTGTAGAATTTATACTTGTTTCATTACTATTTTCTAACTCTAACAACTCATTATTATTTCTTAATTTATCTGACTCTTTCAGATGTAATAAAACGTTATGTTTTTTGTTACAGATCTTACAAGAGAAGGTTCTACAAACTGGAGACATGTGTCCTTTTCTAAGACAATTTGTACAAGCTTTAAGTTTTTTAACATGATCTATCCTTGCTTGGATTCCCAGTTGCAAGAATTTCGAGCAATAATAAATAAGATGATCAGTGGAATTACAAAAAATGCACAACTTTAAAGATTTCTCCGTAGTAGAATGACTTACAATTTTATTTATTTTATTATATTTTTTATTTTGATTAATAGGTGATCTGTTATCATCAATTCCTTTTAAAATACTACAACGTACTTTTAAAAATTCAATAAATGAGTCAATTGTAGGTGATTTTATTTTATTTGTAGTTGTTTCCCACTCCCTCTTAGAAGTTTTATCTAATTTATCCGATAGTAGATATAATAATAAGGTATCCCACTTACCCACTGGTTCACCTAGATTTGTTAAAGCCCTTTTGTTTTTTTGTAGTGTATCTAAAAAGTGGCGTAAACCAGTAAAATTTTCTTTATTTAAAACAGGGATATCTAAAATATATTGAATATAATTTTTAACCAAATTTTTTGTATCTTCAAATCTTTCTTTTAAAATACCCCAAGCAATTTCATAATTCACATCTGTACTTTCTAAATCTTCAATCAGCTTTGCAGCTTCCCCTGATAACGCTGACTGCAGATAAAAGTATTTTTCTGAAGTTGATAACATGGGATCATCATGAATTAATGATTTGAATCTGTCATAAAAAGATGCCCAACAGTTTGAATCACTAGAAAATTGAGGTAGTGATATTTTAGGTAACCTAACATTTTTTGAGGGATTGTTGGGGAATTCAGCACTTCCGATAGACCTATTTTCATCATTATGAATTTCACGCTCATAAACTATACCTGGTACCTTGCTTTTGGCGCTTGCCAATAAATTAAAGTATTTATCTTCAAATTCTTTTCGATCCAAGTAATTTTCGGTTACTGTTTCGGGATCGTCTTCTATTAAATCATCAATTTCGGATTGAACTTTCTCATAATCATCCAAAACAGTTTCGAACCTACCTAAACGGTCTGACAAGGTGATACATTTCGATGGATCTGAGTCCACCTCATCTAGGAACTCCTCAAAACGAAAGAGATATTCTTTAACAAGACTTCTCTTTTTTAACAATTTTTTTAATTTATTTGGTGCCATAATAACTATTATTAAATTTTAATAATTTTTCAAAAATAAAAATGTTACTTACGCCTATGGTATAGCGGAACGCTTGAGAAACACTGATCGCTAAATACCTAACCACCGAACGCTCGTCGACGCAAATCAACTAAAGTGAGATGGAGAATCAAAAGAAAATGACAGAGAACACACGTGTATTTCTGAATTTGAACCGTTTGGCCGGCCGGCAGATAAATCTCAAACAAGTTAGGTTCTAATATTATGCAACTATTAATGGCACTAGAAAAAACAAAAAAGAATCGAACAAATAGTGTTAAAACTCGATTTATCGTATTTAATTGCAAAAATCAATTATTAAAACCTGTAATTCAAAGAAACAGATAATGTTTTGTTCATAAAAAGCCGATATATTTATTTAGAATAGTGAACAGTGTAATTTTAAAATGGAGAAAGAACTGTTACGCTATTAAAATCGGCAAAGCAAATAAGTATTTGCAAAATTATTAATACCTACTCTCTATCGCAAATAAAATGCTTAGGGAGAAGGTTAAAAGTAATTATAAAAAATGGAAACGACTCACAGTTTGTAAATCTTCTAATCCTTCCATCATGGCCGGTTGAATTTCACTGGTAAAACCTCAGGTACAACGTACACTAAAGCACATCCATTTAACTTAATCCGGCTCGAAGGACCAAAATGTTTATTAATAAAACGGCCTTTATATATTTGAGCGGACTGTATTGATTTATTTTAAAAAACAACTTTTATTATAAAAATGAACATGAGAAACTTTGTTAAGACGAGCTTCTTTCTTCATGTCTCGAGTAGGATCGGAATGATATGTTCTTGTTCGCGCACATGACGCTTGTCTCTCTCTTCAGGTCGCCAGTGGCGTGCTAGATTAGAATATTCAACAATATCAAAAATAGCTACACCCTCCAAAAAGATGTTTGAAATAAGATGATCTGATCAAAAACTTTTAAGGACATTTTTGGCAAACATATTTAATAATATTAAATAACTATCATGAAATCAGATGTTTTGCATTTATTTAGCTGTACTCCCAAAATAAACAACGTTTTTCCCCCGAAGGTTAAAAAATGATATATTTCAGGTCTTACCTAGGCTTGACCCTTATGATATTACGTCTCTATTTTACCTCGCTATAAACGCTCACCTTCTTCTTTCTTCCCTGCGTGCGTCCTTGCCCGAACGTTCCTCCCACCTCCGATCTTCGACCGGAAACCGACCCACTAGAGTCCAGTGAGGGTATTCATCAGTACTTTTAAGTCGTCAAGGACTTAATGGAGGGTCAAGCCTAGGCAAGACCTGAAATATATCGTTTTTTACCCTTCGGGGGAAAAACGTTGTTTTTTTCAGGGTGCCGTCGGCTTGACCCTTATGAGAGCTTGACCCTTATGAGAAGTGTTTGGTTTTGGACGACGCAGGATAGCGTACTGTGATAATTTATTTATACCATTAAATGTTTAAAACTTAATAATTTTATTAAAATTTTTAATAATCAATAAACACTAACCTAATAAACATTGAAAAACAGAACTACTTATTTGACTAAGGTAACGTATTTACTAATAGGATCAAAC
Organism: Psylliodes chrysocephalus; assembly: GCA_927349885.1. Lineage (NCBI taxonomy): Eukaryota > Metazoa > Arthropoda > Insecta > Coleoptera > Chrysomelidae > Psylliodes > Psylliodes chrysocephalus. Next base: position 96,953,392 of record OV651814.1, on the reverse strand, counting down.
ATGTTTTCAGTCAAAATTTCTCTGCTGCCTCTATTCGAGGATGATTTGATATCTTTATAATAAAACTTAAAGAAGTTATCTTTTCGTCTCCAGTTTCCACCTTGCAAAGCAAAATCTAGTGGTAAACCGTTTTTGAATTTGGAGGATGCGACTGATAATCTTATGCGTCCTGGGGATGAACCAATATCGGCCGCAATAAAGGCTGTCTTTATTCAACCAGAAATAACTGATCTGGAAGCTGGACTCACCTGACCTCTCGTAGTTATGAACAAATGATTGAGTTGAGATCTAGCTTTTCTTCGACATTCGGAAACGTTAATTAATTTCTTAATCCAAAATAATGGATCACAAAACCTCTCTGGACATTTGAGTAATTTCCACCCAGATTGCCTATAGGAGCCATTGTCGGTTTTAGATCCAAAAACAGGCCATAGTAAAACAGAAGTATCATCTAGTTCTAAGTGATCCTTATCCATTCTTAATAATGTTAGATCATGAACCCTACGACCTGAAACTAATAGTGGAATCAAAACCAAGCGTCGAGAAACTTGAAAAATATTGGTTTCGCCCACTGGATCATTCTTCATCCATTCTATGGCTTTCAGAATTCGTTTCACAATGGTGTTGTTAGAAATAGCTTCCCCTAATAATGGATCTGCTAATATTGCAATTACAGTTCCCATTACTCCTTAACCCGGCAACGGTCAGGTAACCAAAAGTTTCAAGATCGGTCAGGTGGGGTCCAATATACCCCATTTTTTCTAAATGATTTTGGGGCCAAATTTAATTTTTAGATACGTTTTGATAAAGTAGCTTAATTTTTAAATCGTGTCAATAAAAACTATATCAATCATAGCTTAAATGTTGTTTATTAAAAAAAATATAATAATTTTACAGTAAGACCTGCTTTTTTAAGCTTTTTTGAAGTGGATTTCCTTTTTTATTAAGAATTTGTAAAATGAATGCTAAAAACTATTTTAGTTATTTTTTAGCTTAATAAAACCCTGAATAATCCAGAAAAAAATATCACAAATAACTATGTTAATAATAAATACAAAATTTTATTAACTGATTTTTAGGAAAATATGTTATTTTTTTTATAAAAACTAAAATAAATCCAATGCATTATATATACAATAAATGTGCTGAAACAAACACTTAAGAAAAAATAAATTATGAAAAAACTAAATTGCAACTTAAACATTATACAGCAAAAAATAATTGATTTATTCGGAAACAGACGGTGGATTGGCACAAGCTTCGCACTGCATAAAAACATGTTCTAAACAAATTGGAACCTCGCATGAACGGCACGAATATTTTGTTTTTCTGTCTATCTTTCGAGGACAAAAACTGCAACGACCACGAGCTATAACTTTTTCTTAGGTGGTTCTTCCAATTTTTCGCCAAAAAAGGTATTGATTTTTTCGCGTAAAATACGTGGGATTCAGGGATTGTCTTTTCGAACTTGTGCTTGCTCGCGTACTAATGCTAGTCCCAAATTTTTCAAATAATCTCGTCTTTTCAATTTATAGTCACCAGTATTGAACTTATAAACAACTTGCGAGTTAATACCTGCGGTATTCAGTAGACAAAACATAATTGTAAGAGGCCATCTTCTACTGTTGCGAGCTACGCTGTAGGATGCTGATAATTCATTTGTTACATCGACACCTGTCTTGGTTGAATTGTAAAAGGTTATAGTTTCTGGAAGTTTCTTGTCGCCGGAATCTCTATCGATTGAGTTATCATGATGGAGCGATGAAAGAAGTAAGATGTTTTTGCCCTTCTTAGGAATATATAACACGATCGATATGTTTTTTTGAAAACCAAATAGGCTTGATTGTTCAGATTTGTTACGAGTTAAAAGTACCGACTGAAGTAAGTTTGTGTCTTTCGAAGAGTTCCTGTACGAGTTCACAACTAGTATACCAATTATCAAAGGTGACATTTCGATTAGTGCCTGAAATTGGTGCAATCATTCGAAGAGCTATTGGTAAATTACTCAACTGGTATGGGCCATCGGGCTGTTTTCCTGTGTATACTTCCATGTTTAACGTATAGAAAGTTTTACAGTCAACCAAATTTTGTATCTTGATGCCGTACTTTGCGGGCTTGTTTGGGATGCATTGACGGAATGAGCATCTGCCTCTAAACGACTCCAGCTTTTCATCTAGGGTTACATACTCACTGGGGGTATAAGCAGACTGACAATTATTAACAAACTTGTCGAATACTGCTCTTATAGGGGCAAGCTTGTCTACTGATCGTCTAATTGGCCTATTTTCAATATTATCAAACCTCAGACAGGTCAGCAAAAACATGAATCTTTTGGAAGACATGGTTGCTGAAAATATATCCATGCCTGTGCCATCAGTTTTCCAAAAGTCTTCCAGATTTCTGTGATTAGCATGTGATTAGCATGTGATATTAGCATGTGTTGTTCTAGTGAGTAGACGTGTATTCGAGTTCCAGCTGTACTTACAATTTTAAGTGGCAAATCTATAAGTAAAATTAGTATCTTTATTGTGATAACCTGTGGAAAGCATACTTTCACATGTGAGTAAGACATCTAGTATATCAATTGTTATATAAATAGAGTAAATTTGATTTGAACATTACCGGCAAATCCAAGCAATGCCGCCAAAACAGTCTCGGTCCTCCGATAAAAGTTCACGGGCCAATTCTGTCTCCGAATCTAACGAAACAAAAATGGAAAACGATTACGGTCTCACCTCAGACGAACGAATTGAACAGTTAATGGAGAAGGTATGTGAAAAATTTGCGTGCAAACTAGAAAAAAAGATTGATAAAAAATTAGAAGATATAACACGAAATGTATCCAAGCTAATAGTTGATGTTAGTAACATTGAAAAGAAAGTACAGCAGAATGAAAAGGAAATCTGTAATATTAACGGATTTATGGATCACCTAAAAAGAAAGAACACAATAAGAATTAATGGGCTCAAAGAAAGTGAAAATGAGAGTGTTCATGATATCACTTTAGAATTTATTAACACCGCACTGAAAGTTGTTTGTACCTCCAATGACATTGATGATATATTCAGAATTGGTATTGCAAATAAAAAGTCGGGAACTAGAACTATTTTGGTTAAATTCCTATCAACAAAGAAGAAAAATGAGTGTTTTCAAGCTAAAAAGGCACTCAAGCAGACTGGTATTAGTATTTATGAGGACCTTTCTCAACGAACGTATGAACTTTTGCAACTGGCGCAGAAAAAATACGGAAGAACATTAAGTTGGACTATGGGAGGTAAGGTGTTCATACAACATAATAATATGAAGAAAGAAATTAAATGTTTTGACGACCTCATTAATGTCCCGTAATCTTTCTTCGGAGGTTCATAATTATTTCGTTTCTAACGACCTTTCCTCGCGAATATTATTTGCTAAACTTTTTTCTCAATTATTGTGGAATACATCTTTATTTTAATACCTATTTCTAAATTATTGTTTTTAAGTTTTTATAAACTCTAGATATTTTTGAATACAAAGTAGATATATATCTACTCGTAAACATTTATTTTTATTTCTTGTTTTCATTAATATGTAGTAAAGTAGCAGGATCCATTATAATCAATAATTGAAGGATAAAAATATTTATTTAATTATTGTTCTTTTGTATTTACTTTAGAATAAAATTATTTATTGTTATTCTTTTCTCTCAGCAACTTAAGTATCTACTTGCGCTCTATTTGTTACTAAATTTATTTACTTAACTAATTTGCCACATATTTTACAGATTTTTTTATATATTTAAATTGCTGGGGCCGAGAAAACGTTCTTAGAATAACACATTTATATGCGCTAGCTCAATATCAACATATACATATTGTTTTTGTACTTAATTTTCATCTTCTACATATTTTTTACGTTTCTCGCAACGCTATATGTTTTTAAATATTTATTATCAGAACGTCAGGGGACTCCGCACCAAGGTCTCGGAGTTTAGCAAAAACTTGTCTGCAGAAGAGTATGATGTTGTTATCTTGACGGAAACTTGGCTATCAGAAGACATTAAAAATGGAGAACTATTTAGTTGCAATTACATAGTATATAGAAAGGATAGGGATTAAATTTTAACAGGAAAACAACGCGGAGGAGGTGTCCTCATTGCTGTAAATAAAAATATCATATCTTCACTTATATCAATTAACTCACCTTTGGAAACAATTTTTGTAAAACTTAAACTACACGGAACCAGTCATTATTAATTCAACTTATATTCCACCGGGCGCAAATGCTAAGGTCTACAGGCAATATCTAGATTTATTTGACAATTTAGATCCCTTAATCACTCAAACCACACACATGGTACTTATTGGTGATTACAATATACCATGTATAAATGGCACATCTTTTCAATTTTCTAATAAAAATGATATAATAGTAACAATGTCTCTATTAATGGCCACTTACAGTCTACAGTCTTTCAACAATTGTCTCAATGAGGATCAAAAAACTCTAGATCTGGTGCTTGGTAATTTGAATTTGAATATAAAGGAGAATAAAGAAGAACCTTTAGTTCCCATAGATAATAAACATCCCTCTCTGATAATTAAGACGGAAGTAAAAAAAGTAATCAACTCACATACACAAGTAATAATCTTCAAAGCAGATATAATTTTACAAAAGCTGATTTTAGATTACTATGCGAACTACTAAGGGATTTTAATTGGTCCAAAATTGGACACATTGAAAAGGTTGATGATTCTGTCAAATATTTTTACCAGTTTTTTTATGAAATGCTTGACATATGTGTACCAAAGTTTACTAATAGGCCACATGCATATTGCAAACAGTTTCCGCCATGGTTCACGGATGAAATAAAAATCGACATAAAGTACAAAGAATTTTTCAGAAAAAGAAAACATCTATCGGAATATTATTTTAGTAGATATAAAAAAATTAGGGCGGACCTAAAATTGAAAATAAGGACGGCGCACAATAATTATATCCAAAATATGCAGAACTGTGTTAACCAGGACCCCATGCTTTTTTGGAAGTTCATTAAAGATAAGAGGTCTAATAATATATCTGAATCAAATTTTATTATAAATAATAGGGAAATATCTGACAAAAAAATTATAGCAGGGGAGTTCGCTGATTATTTCAGTTCAGTGTATGACAACGATTCAAACTATAACCTTATAGATATTAATGGTTCGACTAACAATTGGAACGTAAATTTTTATCAGAATATTGACTTCGATCTAATATCCGTCAAAGACTTAGAAGCGGCATTTCGAAAGTTAAAACCGAAAAAGACAGCGGGTCCTGATAATATTCCTTGTTATATCCTGAAAGCTTGTAAAGATTATTTAATATACCCTTTGCTGGTAATTTTTAATAAGTCGCTTAAAACATCCATATTTCCTAGTGAATTTAAAAGAACGAGATTAACATCAATTTTTAAAAAAGGGGATAAAAATAAAATAGATAATTATCGTCCCATAGCCATATTAAATTGTACGGCGAAACTGTTTAAATTTGTAATATATGTTAGGTTTTTAATAATACTCGTATACTTTAACAAATTTTATATTTTTATCTTTCTACCAATTAACTCTGACAAATCAATGTTTTAAATTCCTGCCTATGATTTATTTTATAGCTAAATATATTTACGTAATCGTGACTAACACTTTTCGGTAATTCTGAATAATTGTAACTAATATAGGATGTCCCAATTATAAACCATAGATATAGTATGTTCTAGAATATTTGTTAATACTTATCAATAATTTTTATTTAGTAAAGCAAATACTATAATAATAATTATAACAATAATTAATAATGATACCTACTACCCATAACAATAATAACTTACAATATGTTTTTAATAAAAATAAAATCCAACTCATAAACTCTAACAATCGGCCATTCTGACTTCTGAAACGTCCTCGCTTTCTTCTTCTCTCATCCTCTTATGGCGGGTGTTGGAACTTTTGCTAAAACAAAATATTGTGTTTTACTATGTACATTTTTTTTTTTTTTTTTCATTGAATCTATGCCTGCCACAGGCGACTTAATTTTATTATCAAGTTTACCATACACCTACTACAGGCCCTTTTAATGTCTGCTGCAGACCTATGATGCTTGCTACAAGCCCTTATTTTATATACGTAACATATATTTTTTATGTTTCTAAAAAAATTTTTTTTATATGTAATTTTTTTTTTTTTTTAATAAATATTAACCCTCTAAAAGATCTAATAACTCGTCCGTACTACTAATTTCATCATCCGAATTAGAATCGCTAATTACCCCTCCAGTGAACGGACGTAATTGATCTGCTGCAACTGTTGGCCTATACTTTTTGTAACCTCTCATCCCTTGCAGGGCTATTATTTCGTATCTGTCATTTCCTAATATTTTTGCTATTTTATAAGGACCATCATATTTGATGCCTGTTTTTCTAGTCACTTCTTTACTATCTTTGTTTCCCTCTGACCACAATACAAGATCATCAACTTTATATTTTCTACTTACTTTTCGTTTCGAATCGAATGATTTTTTCATTTGCTCGCCCTGTTTATTCATTGACCGTTTTGCTGCCTCTTGATCTTTTTCTCTATCTATGGTGCCGATATCGTCTTCGCCTAAATCGCCTAATATATTTTTTTCATATCCGAACATAAGTCGGTGTGGTGTAAAACCAGTACTACTATTTACTGAATTGTTAATACCTTGTATTACTTGCGGTAGTCTTTCATACCAGTCATTTTCATAATTAATTGAGGTGTTGAGTGCGTCCAACAAGGTCCTGTTGTAACGTTCAACTTGTCCATTAGACCGAGGGGATGAAACTGTATTTAGTATGTGCTTAACTTTATACTTTAAGCAGAATTCTTTAAAATCTTCAGATTTGAAAGGCTTGCCCCAATCTGATATAATTCTTTTAGGCACACCAAACAAAGAAAATACATCTTTCAAATGGTAGATTACTTCGCGGGCCTTTGTACTTTTTGTTGGTCGAGCGAATAAAAATTTAGAAAAAGAATCAACAATCATAAAAATATATGAGTATCCCGAGCTTTGACAAAAGGGGCCCAAGTGGTCAATATGCCAAGTATTTAGAGGTTCAGAGGGTTTATTTATAGGAAAGAGAAACCCTTCCTTCCTTCCATAGTGTGAATGTTTGTATGCGCAATCTAAACACGATTTTACGTACTTTTTAATGAATCTCGTCATACCCTTAAACCAGAATTTGCTTTTAATTAATTGTTCGCACTTTTTTAGGCCAATGTGACCAATATCATCATGAAATTTTTTTAAAATGTTAAATTTCGCATATTTAGGTATTACAAGTTTGTTTTCTCCGTCGGCAGTTTTACGGTAAAGTCTATCATTTTTTATACAATAAGTATTCATTAAATTTCGATCTTCATGCGTTTGAAGACGTTTTCTTATTAATGATATGCACTCGTCTTGCGACTGGACACAATATATCCAATCGTCCAAGTTTATATTTAATATTGAAATATTGTCTACGTTTCTGCTCAAAGCATCTACATGCGACATTTTGTTTCCGGGTCTATGCTCGATTTGAAAATCAAATTCTTGGATTGAGAGCCACCAGCGTGCAATTCTTGGTAGTAGGTCTTTCTTACTAAAAGTTGAGCGCACAGCACTACAGTCAGTTACGATTTGAAAATGTATTCCAGTTAGATAAATTTTAAACCGCTTAATAGATTCAATTACTGCGAGTGTTTCCAATTCATAGGAATGGTAAAATTTCTCTACACTAGTTGTGGCACGGCTGTAGTACATCACAGGCTTAAGCCCGCTGTCGTATTTCTGCAATAAGATACCAGCGACTCCTTTGCTACTGGCATAAGTATGCAATTCTGTAGGTAGTTTTACATCAAAAATAGCCAGAAGAGGACGAGTTGTTAATATATTTTTAATCTCCTCGAAAGCCCTGTTTTGAGATTCACCCCACTCCCAAGTTACTCCCTTTCTGATAAGCTTTTGGATTGGATCTACAATGGTCGCATGGTCTTTGATAAATTTTCGGAAATATGAACATAGACCCAAAAACTGTCGTACTTCGTGTACATTTTTAGGTACACGAAAGTCTATTACTGCTTGAATTTTTCTATGTCCCGGTTTTATACCACACTCTGACACTTCGTACCCTAAATATTCAATATTTGTTTGAAAAAACTGACATTTATCTAAGTTAAATTTTAAATTAGCTTTTCGAAAAATTGTAAACACTGATTCTAATATCTCTAGGCCATCTTCAACAGATTTTGATGGAATCAAAATATCATCTAGATAAACAAGAAGTTTATCATGGCGTAATTTAGAAAGAACCTTATTAATTAAACGCTGAAAAGTCGCAGGGGCATTACAAAGTCCAAAAGGCATTCTCAAAAATTCATATTGCCCGTCAGGCGTTACGAAAGCTGTTTTATCTACACATTTTTTTGAAACTGGTACTTGGTAATATCCCTGCGTCATGTCAAGCACGCAAAAATATTTAAAACCCTTTAGTCTAGATATATGGTCTTCAATATTGGGAAGAGGATATCGGTCTTTCACAGTTATTTTGTTTAATTTTCTATAGTCTATTGCTACTCTGTAATCTCCATTTTTCTTTTTAATGAGAAGTGCTGGACTCGAATAACTAGAGCTTGATTCTCTAATAATGTCATTGTTCAAAAGATCGTTGATTTTGTCACGTAAAATAGATTTTTCTTTCTCTGATATTCTATACGGTTTGTAAAAAATAGGTTCACGAGATTGCAAATTAATTTCAAACTCTAAAACATCAGTTTTCCCTAGCTCACATGTTCTTGTAGCAAAACAATTACTATATTTTAGTAATAGCTCACGGAGTTTATGAGTATGATACTCATTTATATTTTTGATTTTTACATTATTTATTTCAATTTTTCCTACAATATAATGATTTTTAACCGATCTACAGAAACAATTATCCAACAAATTATAAGCTTTTGTTAATATTTTATCTTTTTGCAATTTTATTATTTGCGATCCCATATTTGTAACTTTTATACTAAACACATTATTATTAGATATCACGGTTGGAAATAAAATTGTATTTTGTATTGTAGCCGGAACTATCTGGTGACCAGAATAATTGGTTTCTACGACAACATCTGAGGTACTTTTAGGGTAAATAAGTGTGTCATCTACAACAACGACGTTAATTTTTTTAAGAATATTTCCTGCAATACCCTTATCACATTCTTGGTATTTAAGATTTTTTAACTCTAATGTATCACCTGTTATTCTTAATTCGGTGTTATTATTATTTATTACTGGTTGACCAATTATAATATCGATGTCACCTAAATTTACTTCAACAAAATAAACGTCAGTATTAATGTTAAAATCATTCAAAGCTAGTGTTACCTTACATTTGCCTATTGGGTATACAATATTATTTCCAAACCCGGTTATATAAGAATCTGGTTTATCTAATTTCAAATTCAATTTATCCGATAATACCTTTTGGGATACATTTATTTGACTGCCTGTATCTAAATAACCCTTACATGCAATATTGTTTACTAAAACATTTATATAATAACAATTATTTAAAACTTGCCTTTTTATGGCCTGAACTGTGGCTGCCTTCAAGTAGAAACATTCTTCACGGATGTGGCCCATCTTTCCGCACTTTGTGCATTTTTTGGTAGATCGTTGGTGACCTGATGTACTAGGTTTTAGGAACCGGCAATCTTCTCTCACGTGACCCTCCTTGGAACAAAAAGTACACTTCTTTGGAACGTAGGTATTCACTTTTGGTCTTCGATGTTCGTAGTTTTGTCTATCATTCTTGATATTGTCCCTATGCGACATCTTCTCGCAATGTGACCTGGCATGTGGCATAAATAACATTTTGAATTTTCTTTAGGTGTATTTTCATTTTCTATTTTACTAAGAAATCCTTGAAATAATTCTTCGGGTGTTCGATAATTCCCAGCTTTTGCGGCACCCTGTACTATAGGTGGTAAACCGTCTATTATACACGAAACGGCATTACCATCGATGATTTCACATTTTCTGATTAGAATACATTTGTTATAATAATAATGCATTATTGTTTCATCATTTTGTTTTTTTCTGTTCATCATTTTCTTCAGATTTTCGATAAAATGCTCATGCACAGGAAACGCTTCTAACACGGCTGCTTTCCATTCTTCCCAGGTTTTGTCGTAATTACGTAAGGAGTTGAACCAAATTTTTGCAACCCCATTTAATCTAGACTGCATGCAATATGTTTTTGTTATATCATTCCATCCATGAATAATTGATAACTGTTCGATTTTATGTAACCAATTAACACTTGTTAAATCATAATTTTCTGGATCAAAAAGTGGAACTATATCGGCTTTCCCAATATTTGTGGAGTTGCTGTTAATCGGAGTTCGAATTAAGGAAGAAAATTCCTGTCGAGACAAAATTTCACTCACTTTTCGTGCCACCAACTTTTCTATTTCATCCGATTTGTCATTTTTGCTTGTAGAATCACTTTCATTTACATTTTCTTCTAGTTCACTTGCGTTTTCAGGATATAAATTTTCTCCGAGTTTTCTTTTTTTATTATCTAACGGTAGTTTACCCCTAGACGCGCGACGCCTTCTTTTAAAATTTTCAGCATCCATTTCACTGACCGAACTATTTTCACTATCACTCATTTTTTTGTTATTTTTCACGCGAATTTATCCCTACTTCTGAATTGTTAGGTTTTTAATAATACTCGTATACTTTAACAAATTTTATATTTTTATCTTTCTACCAATTAACTCTGACAAATCAATGTTTTAAATTCCTGCCTATGATTTATTTTATAGCTAAATATATTTACGTAATCGTGACTAACACTTTTCGGTAATTCTGAATAATTGTAACTAATATAGGATGTCCCAATTATAAACCATAGATATAGTATGTTCTAGAATATTTGTTAATACTTATCAATAATTTTTATTTAGTAAAGCAAATACTATAATAATAATTATAACAATAATTAATAATGATACCTACTACCCATAACAATAATAACTTACAATATGTTTTTAATAAAAATAATATCCAACTCATAAACTCTAACATATATGATAAACTGTATGCTTACTTTCAAAAATACATATCAACCGAACAACACGGATTTTGTCGTAAAAAATCTGTAGATACAAATTTATTAACTTTCAGTGATAAAATATCAAAATGTGTCAATTCTCGTGAGCAAGTAGATTGTATTTATACTGATTTTAAGAAAGCCTTCGATAAGGTAAATCACAATATTCTTCTAGCTAAACTGAAATATTATGGTCTTAGCGATCATCTAATAAATTTCTTTATGTCTTATCTAAAACTAAGGTATCAATACGTAATGTTTGGTGGTGAAGTATCTCATACAATCCTCGCAGGCTTTGGGGTCCCTCAGGGCTCCAATTTGGGCCCTCTACTTTTCTTAATATTTGTTAATGACCTTCCTCTACGTATTACATCAGACTGCCTAATGTATGCAGATGATCTGAAAGTTTTTAAGAAAATATCCACCCTAGATGACTATCTAGACCTTCAAAATGACTTAGACTCAATTTCGGATTGGTCATTTGAAAATAAATTACATTTTAATCTTTCCAAATGCAAGGTTATTACATTCAGTAACATTCGTAATCCTCAAAATTTTATCTACACAATGCAAGGATCAACACTAGAAAGAGTGTCAAAAATGACCGACTTGGGAATAGTTTTTCAAAATAATTTCAAATTTGACGAGCATATCCATAACATTACCAAAGAAGCTAACAAATTGTTAGGTTTTTTGAAACGCACGACTAGGGACTTTACAGACACACACTCGATTAAAAATGTATTTTTTGCTCTCGTTCGTAGTAAATTAGAATATGCATCCACTGTATGGGACCCTACACAACAAAATTTAAAACACATTTTGGAAACTATTCAAAATAAATTTGTCAAATATTTATACTTTAAAAAGTATCATACAAGTCCAGGATTTGTTTCATTTGGACCTATTAGAAAAGAGTTTGAAATTGAAAAATTGGAACATAGACGCTCTATAATCAATCTTGTCTTTTTACATAAATTATTAAATTGATATTTGGACAGTCAATATTTATTGAGTCAAATAAAAATTAATGTTCCAATAGCAGGTATTCGTCCACGTCAATTAACTTTTCGTGCGGATAATCATGGTCCAGTAGAAAAAATTTGTCTTTTGTTTAATGTACACTCCGAAGGCATTTCTTGCGGTATTTTTGATGTAGCTATAAGCACATATAGAAAGGAACTTAACAAAATTGTTGGGCTCGATTAAAGAGACATAACCTTGTAGGATTTCCGTGGCCTTGGTGTGGGGTTTTGCAGACGCTCTGATTATTCCTGAATATTTCAGTAGTTTTGTTCTTTAATTAACTTTGTTAAAATTTTGTAGTAGCGAGGTTTGTTTATTATAATTTCACTTATATATTTAATTAGATATTATGTATTTTTGTTGATTTCTATTTTCGCTGTATTTATAGGAACATGTAATTAGGCTCATGCCTGTTTGTTTCTGGAATAAATAAATAAATAAATAAATTAGCTATAAACACACCCGCAAGATAAAGCAAACCGAAAACAGCTTTAATTTCCACTTCATTTGTATCATTACAAAAAAATTTGTCTTTGTAATTTGTAGCTTTTTCTCTGATTTTGATTGTAGTATATTTTGCAATATCTGAGTTTGCAATATTTGGTTATCAATAAATAACGACCAACAATCAAGCGGGTTTTTTATAGTATTGTGCATTTCGCTTGACACCCGGTAAATGGCTTATAATATTTTCAGCTCTGGTTCGAACCCTACTATTAGTACAATCTTTTAACCATTTAGTGCCATCCTTTTCTTTGAAATATTTACCTCTCTGCGCTTCATTATTACCTTGTTCTGTTTCAGTTTCCCTACCATTTTCTTCCGGTTCCACTTCCTTTTTATTTATCTGTTCTCCCTCCTCAGTTTCTAAGTCTCCACTACTTTCTCGATCTTGAACTCGTTCATTCTCATGATCAGTTGCGTAGTCACTTCCATTTTCTAAATCAATAAAATCTTCTTGTTCTTCATCTTTATCTAGCTCTGTCCAAAGTTGTAAGAGACGTTCTTGTTCACTTTCGTAGGTGCTACGAGCCATAATTCTAAAAAAATGTCAATATTATATCACAAATATTATTGAAATTCACGAAAATTACTTACTAGAAAATTGCTATAGAATTGTCACGTAAGCGGTCAGGTGGGGTTTATTAGACCCCAGACCAGTTCATAACGATGTTAACTCTCCGGATGCACAATAACAACTGAAATACGTTTCGAATTAGGTAGAGGGATATGTGGGCGGAGGCTACTGAGAGGCGTGACCGTGCAAACATTATAATATGAAAGTAAAGGCGCCTATTATCTACATTGGGTCTACAGGACCCCACCTGACCGTTGCCGGGTTAAAAGGGCCAAATACTTGGCCCGCTCTAAAACCTTTGTGTAAAGCCATCTATACTTGACAGCAGGACAAGCAGAGATTAATAAACCTATAATCTGAGACAATGAATAAATTGTGACATTGTGTGAATTTAGTATTTTTAATAATAATCCTGCAATTTTCTTACGTTTAGATAAAGGTAGTTCAATAGTGAGGTTGCTACTGTTTAAAGTGCTTTACTTCACACAATGGTAAAAGTCAACTTTTGTCATAATTTATTGTAAATCCTAGAGATTCAAAAAGGTGCAAAGCCAATTTTGTGTTTCTTTCACATTCAGATTTAGATTTTGATAATATAAGACAATCGTCAAGGTACATAACACATATCACCTGCTTATCCCTAAAAAAAGCTAGTGCTGGTTTCATGATTTTTGTGAAAACCCAAGGAGCAGTAGATAAGCCAAAAGATAAAACTGTAAATTCATACAAATTGTTTTTAAATTCGACTCTTAAATATTTTATATAATTTACGAGTAATAAGTATCTCTAAGGTCAATAACCGTCATGTAAAAATCTTTGCTTACTAGTTTTAGGGCCATTCTAATATCTTAAATCTTAAAATGAGAGGGATTTAAATATTTGTTTAACCCTTTAAGATTTAAAATAAATCTCTTATTGATACCATCATTTTTCGTGGCCAGAAAATATGGGGATAAAAACTGATGTTGCTCCTGTTTACACTTTTTTACAGCCCCCTTTTGGAGGAGTTCAGGAGTAAGATTTTTAACTATGGTAGTTTCCGATCCATTGTTGACCGTTTTAAAAAAGAGTTGAGAGGGCTTTTTAGTAAAAGGTAATTTGTATCCCCTGATCCATCCCAGTAGGGTTTTGTTACATGTCAATCTTTTCCAATTAGGAATGAAGTGTTTCAAACGACCAGAGCATAGACTCACGTTTAATATTGTTGTTTTTCCCTTGGTTTTTGAGGAAATGGCCTGCTTTGCCAAGACTTCCTCTGATATTTCAGCGGCCTCCTGTAGTTTAAATTCTCAGAGATTTCCTAAAGAGAGTAGGCTTGGTAGGTTTGGAAAACTGCTGCAATTCTTTGGCCGTTCTTGTGAGTGCCTTTGAAGCCCTAATCTTCTCCCCTAAATCATTACCAAAAAGGAATTGTGACACTGATGCCTTAAAGGTTATATCTTTGATAGATTTGTCCAAGTTTGGTATCATAATTGCCCTCCGAGAAAGAAAGAGGCGGTAATGTAGGTCACACAGAATCTTACCAGAATCACTGAGGGAAGATACAAGTTTCTTTCTTTGATTATCATCAACGTTATTCTTCAGCAGCAAATCCAATGTCTGGCAAGTAGCCGTTAGGCCTCTGCCCAACTGGTCCTGTCGATTTATTAAGAATTTATCTTTATTTATTATCGATGGGGAGAGCTGCTGATTCCTCTAAGTTTACTTTTAGGGGGTTTAAACCCTCTATGTTAGTTGAAATATTATATTTACCAACTATTTTTGCTCTTTCTTCTTTGTTCAGTCCGCTTGAAAGAATCGTGCGCCAGCGTGTTTGAATTATCGGATGAATTTTTATTTCATTCGTTTGCTTTGCCAGTTTGCCTAACCATTCCAAGGTGGTTTCGTCTAGGATATCGGTGGGGTCTGAGTTTTGTGCTGTAAATACCTCAGTATTTTCATTTGGCGAGTTTTCGGATTCTATTTCATCAATAGAGCTGTAGCTGCCCTCTGCACTTAGCAGTATTGACTCGGACATGGGGTCTGCCGTACCCAGCGAGGGGCTACGGGCTTTTGTCAGTGACCTATATGACCCATGTGGACTGCGTGATTTCGATCTTGTAGAAGTACTACAAGAAGGTTTAGATGGACTGCATGATCTCGTTCTTGTAGAAGTACTACAAGAAAGTTTAGATGGACTGCGTGATTTCGATCTTTTAGAAGTACTAGGGGAGAGGGGGGCAGCTTTCAACATGTTTGTGGTTGGAGTAGCGTTTTTTTTAAATATAAAGCAATAATTCAATTAAATGTAGACAAAAGCATAGTTTGAAGTCTTAACCATCGTTTGGCACCGTTAATTATAGTTCAATGTAGTATGATTTGATTTGATAAAAATTTCAAAATTCTTGGTACAATTTGAACGTAGGTGGGGGCACATTTGAACAATACTAAAAGTACACAGTTTTTAATAAATCTGTACTATATTTCAAAGTAAAAGTTTAATATCAAGTAAATATTATCAAATACATACAATAAAAAATAGAATAAAACAAGTGTTTGATAATGTATAACGTACTACCTATCGAAAATTGTACATAGATTGATTGAAGTAAAAGGAAATGAGAGACTGTGTTCTATCAGTCCCTTTATTATTTAAAGGAGCTGACAATTTTCGAAGCACATCTTCGATTTCAACAGTTGAAATATCGTCAATGAGGGGAAAATAAAATTTAAATCCCTTTCGTCTTAAAAATTTAACTTGTAATTCATCACCATTTTTTCCATAATCTGTCCAACGAAGTGCACGACTGTTTTTTTTTTTGTAGAAAACTTTACAACAATAAAGTCTTCAACAGACAAATATTCA
The DNA here is from genome assembly GCA_927349885.1 of Psylliodes chrysocephalus. Classification (NCBI taxonomy): domain Eukaryota; kingdom Metazoa; phylum Arthropoda; class Insecta; order Coleoptera; family Chrysomelidae; genus Psylliodes; species Psylliodes chrysocephalus. The sequence continues at coordinate 96,937,303 of OV651814.1, read as the reverse complement.
TTTTTCACTTCACAATCTTCATCCAAAGAACCTTCGGATAATGGTCCATCCGAATCATTATGGACAGAGAATGAATCGTTAGAGCTAGATATTTGATCGGGAATAAAAACTTTCTTTGTTACCTTAACTTTTTTATTTTTGTCAATCCTTTGTTGCTCTAATGCATTTTTTTCAGGTGTTTCCGTGAGAATCTTTGATTTTCCCCTTTTACGGCCACTGGAGTTTTCTGCTCTTGGTGGTGCTTTAGGAAACGGGCGTATAGATTCGACAGATACATTTAACGAGTTGTCAGATGGTAGTAATAAGTTGAGTGGAGCTTCAGGAAAGGAGCTGCATGTTGGAATTTCTTGGAGTGGCAGACTTATGGGAACTGACTCTTGGTGCGGTGGAGATAATACATTGGGCCTGTCAGTAACATATGCAGCATCAAAATCTTCATCGCTAAAGGCATTTCGATCAAAAGGATATATTCCTGGTTTACGAAATCCAGCAATTATGTTTTTTAAAGTAAACGAGTTTTAAATGATTTGCCAGCCAGATAAGCAACATTATGGATTGTTATCGTTTTGCCTGGATTTGAAAGCATCCAGTCATTTTGAGCCACTTTATACTTAGCCTTAAATGGGCCCATGACCGATACATCTAATAGTTGCATCCGGTGAGTGCAATGAGGTGGGAAGGTTACCATCACGATTCCATTTTCCTTTGCATAAATTACAGCTTCCAATGAACAGTGGCTCTCATGGTTATCCATAAGAAGTAAGATGGGGTCTTGTACGGAACATCTCGTATAGCTCACTAGGTGCTCAAGAGTTTTCAAAAAAAGTGCTGCGTTCATCCACCCACTGCTTGGACTGTTCACTAGACCTAAGCTGCCTGGTGGAGCACCTATCATGAAGGTTTCATGAAATCTGGTCCGCGGGAAAATAAAAACTGGCGGTATAGTATTTCCAGATGCACTCACTATTCCCACCATAGTGACAAGAGTTCCCCGTTCACCTGAAACAGCCTGCCCCACCTGCTTCACCCCTTTTGCTGCAATAACATTTGGTGCTTGCACCACTGTCATCACACCTGTTTCGTCAAGGTTAAATATTCTTTCGGGTTTGTAAGGATATTTTCCAAGAGCGCGGGAAAGGTTTTCGTAAAAGGCCATCACATTTGTCTGATTGAAACTAGTGCCTCTTGAAAGACTAGTATTTTCTGGTTTTCGTAGAGAAAGGTTTTGATGCCTTTTCATAAAACCTTTTACCCAATCTATACCGGCTATTTTGTTCAAGTTTCACGGCATATTGGTAAGCTAGACTTTGCAGGATTTTATAGGTTAGTCCGTAGTTCATACGAGAACATTTCAAAATATAAACAACCAAAAGTTCTTCTTGTTCCTTTGTAAAAACCTGTCTGAAGCTATGTTTAGATGAGAAATGTTCGCGACTTTCTGGTGGAGCATCACAGTCCCCTACTTTTTTTAGACGGTAAAAAAGTGAAGTGTGGGCAACACCATAAATTTCAGCAGCCTTTCTTAGTGTTAGCTCTTTTTTCTTAACAGCTTCCATAGCTCCTTGCATATCATCTTCTTTGAATTCTGGCTTAGATCTTTTCTTTATATAAGTCCTTACCATTGTATAAATCTGAAAAAAAGTAATACCTATTTAGATATATACATACTATTTAGCTTTTATGCTCTATACAACACGTAATGCATATTATCATGCAACAACACTTGTTCAATTGTGCCCCTGCTTACTTGTTCAATTGTGCCCCAGGTAGCAACAAAATAAATAACATAAAATAAAAAAAAATTAAGTGGACCTACCTGTATATTACTAACAACGTAATAATTCTTAACAGTTGGATTTGCCGTGAAAATTAAATAATAAAAGAAACACACAATCTGTAGATTGAAATAACAAAAACTGTCCACTCGATATATTACAAATTAGCGGCGTTAAAAAACAACTGTACGTTGTACCGGCTCAAATTACTAACTGATCATAGTATTTGTTTCTAGATGTCTTTAAGAATATGGACATTGTTGCCAAACCGTTTAAACGAAAATCTCCAACTGGCTTAAAAGTTACAGTTAATGTTCAAAAGTTCCCCCGTTCAAAGGTGTCCCCCTCTCCCCTACGCCGATATTCTAGTGTCATGGCGTCCTCGTTGAACGAGTTTGCTTCTTAAGGCTTCAATTTCCCTTTCCATTACTTTCCGGGGTCTCTTATGACAGTCGTGAGACCTATCCTGAGTATTCTTCCACTTTTCCGACTTTCCCATCGCTGAAAAAACGCCAAAAATTTTCTCGGAAAGTAAAATGTGTTGGCTTCGTCACACAGAAAAACGTAATGACGTACAGAGGGCGACACACGGGTGACACAATTATAAGCAGTGATACCAATAGAGGGAAAAATAAATTCTTCTTTTTATCTATTTTTCTTTAAAATCGTGGGCTAAGTCACACCGGAAGAGGTACTACTCTGTTAACATATCTAGTGATTTCGAGAACGAGGCGCCGAAATATAATGGAGTACCTACCCCTCTCTCCTCGCGTCTAAAGTGATGACTCCGCTTATACATAACAAAATACATTGAATGATATCTCTAGTCTTATATACTCTAAGGACTAAATTTATCAGAATTTTTGGCAAAACAATTTCTAGCAAGTAACTAACGAGTAACTGTCAATTAATTATCAACTTACAAAGTAATGTATTTTATACACGGTAACTAGATAAATCCGAACATTTAGTTGTCACGATATTGTGCAATATTTTTGTTTATTTATTCACACACAGTGAATTTCAATGTATTTAGAAACCAAACCTTTTAAATGTTTATTATAAGTGATAGATTTTAATATATTGTTAATTTAGTTCTTCAATTTAATAATTTAGTCTGTGTAATTTAACGTTTTCAATAAATTATTGTGTGTCCGAACATTTAGATGTTAGGGCTCGTATATATGGGAATAGCATTTTCTTTCAGCCTGATGTATGACTCATATTTTTTCTCCACATAAATTATAAATGTTTCATGTTAAATAAAATTTAAATAGTATATCCCAGTAAACACAGTTATGTAACATTTACATAATAGTTACGTATTTTTGAGAGTGTTACATAACAATGTTATGTAAATGATTAGTTCTATGTTCTGTCAAAATGTCAGCCTCAGACTGACTATAAATTTACGTAACTTTGACTATCACTAGTTATGTAATATTTACGTTATCTGTCTTACATAAATGTTATATAACACAGTGACGTAGTATTAATGTATCACGCTTTATATAATATTTATGTTATCTGCTTTAGGCTCCTTTTATGCACATGTCGTTGTGTGGTTTACCGTTGGACGGCACAACGATCGACGTTTCCTTGTGGTGCCGCTGTACCTTTTTATGCAAGTACAACATCTCAAGCGGCTAGTAGATGTATTAAGTGCATTGTTGTCAGAGCAGTAAAAAAAGATGGATCCATGTATATTATATTATTTATTAATGAACTCCTGGACAAAATTAATGTACCACTTTAATTAATCCAAATATTTACAATATAAACTCAACATAAAACTAAGTTACATTGAAATAATGATGAACACCTAAAAATTAGTCGAATATGACCTTTACATGACCTTAATTTGCCTTTTTTCCACAAAAATTTGTTTTTGCTGGAAATTCATAAATAAGCTAGCATAACTCCAAATTGAAAAAAGAAAAAAATCAGTAAAAGAGATTAAATGCATCTGGGTCAACCCTAATACCGCGTAGGCCCTCCTTTACTTCTTATCACTGCATTCATGCGTCGCGGCATGCTTGATATCAAATGTTCAACAACAGCTTGTATATTTTCCCATTCTTCAATAGCGACCTCTATGAGTTGGTTGTGATTAGAAACAGGTGGTCTATGACTTCGAATCCCCTTTTTGAGATAATTCCATAGATATTTTATAGGATTCATATCCGGACTGTTAGGTGGCCACTCTAATAAAGGAATATTAACATCATGTAAGTAACCAATAACCAGTCTAGCCACGTAGGGACGAGCGTTGTCCTGCATGAATAAAAAATTGGGCCCAACAAACGGAACAAAAGGAATTACATGTTCGACAATAATGTTGTCTAAGTAATATTGGGCATTCATAGACATCGTACGTATAGGGACCAACTCCGTACGAGCATCGAAGCAAATTCCTCTCCAAATCATTTTAGAACCACCACCAAAAGGAACTTTAGGAGAGATATTACAGCTGGCAAACTATTCTCCTTGTCTTCGCCAGACACGCTCACGTCCATCTGGAGCTTTAAGGCTAACTCTAGTTTCTTCGTAGAACAGAACCCGTTTCTAATCATTGATGGTTCAATTCTGATGTAGTCTTGCAAAATTTAATCTCTGAACTTTGTGTTCTCTGGTAAGCAAGGGTTTTTTGGATGGTCTTCTGTTGCTTAATCCTGCTTCATGTAAATGTCTTCTAACCGTTCGAGACGATATAGCGATATTTCAAACATCTGTTAATTAGTTTTTAAGCAGATTGCTGGTTACTCTCCTGTCTCTAAGAGCACGTTGTCTCAAAAAACGATCATCAATTTGATTAGTGCAACGTTTTCGCCCTTGTCCTGGTCTTCGATGGTACGAACCCGTTTCATTATGTCGCCTCACTATGCGACTGATGCTGAAATGATGTCTTCCTAACAAACCAGCAACATATCGCATTAAATATCCTTCATTCGAGTCGATTCTCGCATTGCCTCCTCCAGTGATAGATTTCTTTGACGGTTCATTTTTTTTACTTGATATTCTTCCAAATGAACTTCCAAACATGCATGTAATAAAAATAATTACAACCAACAGCTTGCTTCTAACATAAACTTTGCTTTAATCAGCACTTTTTAAGAAAATGTTAACACCGTTTTATTCTAAAACGAGGATTAATATGAATTACTGTCAAGACAAGGTATTACGTGATAACAACTGTAATAACAACTGTCACTGTCAAACAAGGTCCATGGCCTACTGGTCGTACAGTAAGTTATCAATAAATAAATATTATTGATCAAAATAGTGAGTTAAGTGGTGCGTTAATTTTGTCCATTTATATCGTAAGAAACAAAGAAGGCAAAGACGGTGGGCTGACCATCCTATTAATAGAACACGATATATCGATGGCGCATTCCAAAACTTGTTCATAAAATTAAGAGAGGACCCGCAGAAATTCTTTAATTATGTTAGAATATCTACGATATCTTTCGACGAGCTCGCTGCAAAAGTCCTGGATAAAATGCAAGACATATTTCAATCCACAGATTATTTTTTATATTTCTGTCTTTATACTCATGTGACGATACATCCCAAATAGCTTTTCGTTGTCTTATTTCATCAATAAACTTTTCCGTATTTACATTGAACTCATTGTGAAAACTACGAAGAGTGGCAACAGGCCTTCACTACGAGAACAAAACGCTGAACATCTGCATAAAAATCCCCATATGTGTACGTGTATTTAAAATATTGTAACCGCAATTGTCGTCGAGCGTTTGCTGTCCAAATCTATTTTCTCGACGGCATGATTAGACACACAACGACATGTTCGCAAAATGCGACGGCAAATTTCTTGACGACAACTGCATAAAAGGAACCATTGCTCCGTATGTAAATAGTTTTCGAGCGTTTTGTGCCGTCCGACATCAAACCACACAACGACATGTGCATAAAAGAAGCCTTATGTAACTGTTGTTACATAGTTATGTAGTATTGATGTATCATTTATTATCTAATATTTACATTATCTGTTTTATATAACTGTTATGTTATAACGCGTTTTGCTTATATAAGGTTTATAGGTTGTCCCAGATGTCAACCATGTGGCTCCGGTTCACTCAAGTGGAGACGGGAGTGGGTAATTTAAATGTAATCTGGGATTACTGATGTTATTCTGAGTCTGGGCGCCAATTAGATTAAGCCGAGCCCCAAGTATATACTGAAACAAACTTATCTGAAATCTAATAAAAGATAAGGAAATAAAAGACAACCTTAACTTACACCTTCTTTATTACGGTTTAAAATAATTCTAGACCAAATGATTAAGTACCAAAATTAAGTAGCTAGACAAATTCAAAAAAAAAAAATTAATCAACAAAGGTTTGACCTGTTAATTGATTAAGTGATTTTCTTATTCAATTACAAAATAAATTCACTAAACTAATAAAACAAAAGAGACCCTAGGCTCATACATAGGCGTTTCCTTGTAACTTTTCAGTAACCTAAGTACTGTATTATAATCATGTAATCATCTACCAAAATTTTACAATTATGCAACCCTGTATACACTTTTAGGTTGTGATATAGCGTTATAGCCTTTTATCACAGAAACTAAACATAAAAAAAGTAATAAAAGTTAAATAATGTTAAATAGTGTGATATCAATTTCAAAACATGTGTCGTTAGCGATGGATCCAAGGCGAAGGACTAATATGCGCATTAAGGTAAAATTTTGAAGGTTTACAGCAAATAGGATGTTAGTTTCTGTTGCACATTGTTAAAACCACCAAAAGACATAATATTATAAAATAAAAATATACAGCTAATCGAAATGCAAGTTAAATCCCCCCAACTAAGTTTTAAATAAAAAAAAGAAATAAACTAAAGAACTTAGCTGTTCACTCTGAGGCTGTCAGAATGACTGCCTAATTAATCCTGAAGAAAATCATCGCTCCTCTCTTCAATTCCATGCTCCATACTCCACAACCTATAGCAGATCCACCAGGCGCATTTTCGCCCCCTTCTACAACAGCTGCGGCACCCTGTACATGTAGACTCGACAAAGTACACTCGTCATCAGCACACCAGATGGATTTCAAAAGTAAATAAGTACCCAAAATAGGCAATTGGTACCTCGACTCCCCAATTATTCTTTGGAAGCAAGACTCAAACCCATAACGTGAACCCTAAAAGAAGGTACAAAACCCAAATCAATTAAAAATAACACAAATGTGCATTCCCCCCAACCGATCACATAAAATAGAAGTTACTACATCCCATGATAGTAAAGAGTAAAAATTATATAAACAAAAACCCCTGAATAAAAATGTATAATTTACAGAGCCCCAAAATAAAATAAAAGAAATATGGTTTTCCCTGTTTTAAATCCAACTTAGCTGGATTAAAGCGTTAAAAGGGTGGCACGAACAAATATATACTAAATTAATGACAAAATAAAATATTTTAGTTACCTCTTTCGCGAGGGCTTTAGGCACCCAAATGCCGGCCACGTTCCCAAAATCAGGCCTCCAAAGGTTAACGTTAGTCGTCCAACCAACCCAGAGCACCTTCCATAACAGGAAAAGATAATAATACATAAACAAAGCTGGATATCCAATAGCCAACCAAGGCGAGCGTCGAACTTGAAAAATTTCTCCTCGATAACGAGCTAGGCGTTGAACAAAATTCTTCAAATAGTACTCAACGATAAAACAACTTCCGAACAAGAATATCGTTTTCGCAACCACCCTAGATTATAAGCCACGTCTAATTTAAATCCCCCAACTTGGGATGGCACAAAATTGCCACAAAATTAATAGATTAAACGTCTCACAAATTTACAAGTTCTGCTGTCTTCGGCTACCACACATTAAAAAAAAAAGCTTCCTTTCCAAAAGACCGGTCGGTTTGCGCAAGTCAAACGCAGAGCAAAATTTCTTAATGGCCAATCAAAAATGTAAAACAATACCAGTATTACAAACTAACATACCCTCATTAACCAATTAAAACTATGTATGGCAAAAATCAATAATTACAGTACCAATGAACAAACCTATATCGACCAATGACGATCAATAACCCACAATACATACTAACACAGCTAGGTCTCAAATGTACTAAAACGTACTAGACTTCTATTACACGTAGAACATTTTTATAATAACCCGAACCAAAAATAAGTATTAACTCTAATACTGTAATCCTAATGTTACAAAATTTACAAAGCCATATAAATCCCCCCATAAAACATTATAATTAAACTCACATTTTAATATTCTGCACGGAATTATATCTCAGAGCAGTTCCGAGTGCAGAAGTGACGCGAACAAAGCGTTCCGTGTCAACAAAGTCACAATCTAGAAATATTAGGCATTTACGGAAACAATAAACTCAGGTTATATTGATAACTGTCAGTTGATATCAGATTAACTCAAAAAACGGGTAGATATTTAAATGTTTCCGAACGCATAGATTACAAGGTGCGCGCCAAAGTCATGAATTTGAATTTTAAACCGTGGTATGTAATTTCTTGGCGTTAGCGTGTTATTATTTTTGGTGGTTCCCGTACTGTCATTGTATGTTTCAGTTTCATTTTATAATAAATAATTATTATTATTGTTGTCTGTTCTTCATTTTTTAAGTATTTTGTGTTGTTTTCGTTTTTGAAGTTTATATATTATGTATTTGTTTATTTTCTTTATTTAACTATAGTTGTGTGTTGTAAACTACATACCAGAGATTAGGTACCATATACAATATTTTTTAATGTTGCAGGTAAGTATATACCCATTTTCTGATAATTTTTAATAAAAATGTTTACTTTAATATTTTTAGTTTAGAATGGACAAACAAATAATTACATTTATGCAGAATGTCTTTTTTTGTGAAAAGGAAGATGATGATGAAGAGGTCATATTGTTGTTATTGGAGAATGAAATAAAATCTAAAAGAAAAAGGCAATGTATACAAAATTATTTTGAAGAAGCTGTTCCTAAATATTTAGATTATGGTAAGAATAGAGTCTATGAAAAAAAATTACCTTTGTAATATAATTACTTAGCTACCTACTTTAAAAATATGTTAAGACCTGCCTCCTTTATACCTATAGCCAGATTATTTTTGTTCCAGATTTCAAATCTCATTTTAGAATAAGCAGATCAACTGCAGATTTTATACTAATAGAATTGGGACCTCAAACTTTGAAGGAAACAGGAAGACCCTCATACCCTTTAAAAAAACAACTTTTGATTACAATGTGGTACCTAGGAAATCAAGAAGTGTTTAGGTAAATAGGTATGAATAAAATAGATGTAATCATATATATCTTATTAAATTTTGTAGAAGTATAGCTGACCGTTTTAACGTGGCTCTTATTATCATAAGAAAAAAATTTATCAAGTGGCCAAATTTAGAGAAAGCAAGAAAAACTAGTAATCATTTTAGAGAAAATAATGGTTTTCCAAATATCATTGGAATAATTGATGGAAGTCACATACCCATTGCCAAACCTACAATAAATCAAGAATCCTATATCAATCGCAAAGGTTACCATTCGTTAATATTGCAAGGTGTGTGTGATGAAAAAAAAAGATTTATTGATGTCTCATGTGGTATGTATCTTTCAACAAAATCATTATTAATAGGCTGTGATTAGAGGTGCACACCTCGGGTTACTCTATCTTTTTATTTAAGCATGGATCATTAAAAAAATAAGTTCCACAAGGTATAGAACTTTAAAAATTTCAGAGTTCTACCCACTTCCATATTAAAAATAGCAACATATTAATATATTAAGTAACCTATATTTCAGGTTGGCCTGGAAGTATGCATGATGCTCGTGTTTTAAGGCGGACTGATTTTGGTAGAAAGTTACAAGAAAATCCAGATGAATTATTCTACAATAATATGCATCTACTAGGTGATTCTGCATACCCTTTATCAAATAATCTAATGACCCCATTTAGAGATAATGGCCAGCTTACAGTAAGGCAAAAAAGAATGAATAGAAAATTATCTTCAAATAGAATATGTATAGAACATACTTTTGGACTGTTAAAAACTAGGTTCAGGATTTTAAAGTTTGTTAATGTATATAACACAATTGACATTCCAAAAATTATACTAGGTTGCTGCATTTTACATAATCTATGCATTGTAGTAAATGATTCATTGGAAGAGCATGATATACCAGAATTAGAAGGTGAAGTAGATATTATGGATTTCTGTCATGAACAGGACGAGAGAGGAGTATTAAAACGAAACTATTTATGCTCAGTACTATAAGGTTCAATTTCAAGTAAAATTTAGTCAGTTCTATGGTAGTTTTAAATTTTATAAATGCAGGTCTTTATATTTTTGTGCAGTTATTATTAGGTACCTCATTACACCATTTATTATTATGTATAGTTTTATCAGAAAACGTTTTATTAGATTTTTCTTCTACCTTATAATTTGTTTCTGTTTAATGCCTATGTCTACATTAATACTGTCATAATCCAATTTTTTTCTGTAAGATCTAATTTGATTTATTTCAGTTTGTATAATCTCTATATTCATAATACTGTTTTTGTTCAATACAGGTATTAATGTGTGTATTGTTTTCCAAAAGTTGAAAATAAAATTCTTAAAAATTTTTACAATTTTATTTTTTGAACCTAAATTAACATTTCATGAAATACAAACAAAAAAAAAATTACTTGGGCAGAAATATATACGGTTTTTTATAAACACTAATTAGATTTTTTAACCCATTCTTTAAACGTAGATAAAAATTCTCTTTGTAAATCCATCTTTTCATTATGACGGTCAGCTATATCTTTTCTGTGCTGTCTAAACCATTCTGGTTCTGAAGACTTAGGAGAACATTTTCTCTTCCTAGCAGAAGTGACAGTCTCAGAACTCTGAACATCATCACTTCCACTTGTACTTTGTTCAATTGCTAAACTTTTTTTAAATCCAAGTGAGCTGGAAGCTATACTAAGTGGTTCATTTTCTGGTTTTTGCCCAAATATTTCATTCATACTGTTATAATATGGCCATTTAATTGTGCCTCGGCCAGTAGCTTTATTATTATCATAGATTGATTTATACGTTTTCTTCAAATTTTTCATTTTTGTTTCAACTTGATCACAATTGAAACGTGGAAATGTTTTAGCGATCTCTGCAAATATAGCTTTTGGTTTGAATTTTTTTTCTTGAAATTTTTTAATATTTTTATGATATAGTTCGATGAGTTGTTTTGTTTCATTGTCTGTCCATCGATTTGTTAAAGCTAAAAACAATGTAACAAGTAGTTATTGAAACAATTATAATTACAAATACTTACATATTTCATCAGAGAGTGAAGAACTGTTGTCAGTTCCAAGTTCAACTAAATCTTCAAAATTATTTGATTCATAAGATTGTGTCATCATACATTCAGGCTCTTCCTCAATTTCAATATCATTGGTAGCCTGCTCCTGACTGGTCGTAAATGACCATTCATTTTTACGTTCTTTGTGTAAAAGTTTAAAGGCCAGCAGTCGATTTTTTCTTTCAACTTCCCTTTTTAAATATTCATTTGCAAGATCATTATCTAAAAAATATATTATATGAATGTAACAAACACACCAAAATCTAAAACTGAATTATTTTTTACCTACTCCCAAAAACAAATATAATTTTATGTAACCTACCTCCATGTATTATTTTGTCATATTCCTCTGCTGTTACCAGACACTGATACTGTTCACCTGTTTCATCTTCAAGTGTGATCGTTTCCATTTTAAAAAAAATTATTACCAACGAAAGTTGTGTTTAATTTTATATTATAAATTTTATAACCGGCTAAGCTACTAATCATTCCCGACATAACCGGACATAACATAACCTCATTATCTGATTGAAACTTGACCTTGACACGACAATGGTCACAAAACACTCACTCCGTTGTCTTCGTCTTGACAGATATATTAGTAATCCAATTTACCCTGCTAGCGAGGAGGGTAAGTAAGATCAGACCATATGGTAAAAACCGAGTTAATCGGTTTACTTTACGAACACAACTAACCCAATAAGAATTGAGTTTTCGAACGAGAAGATTACTAATCCAAGTGATCGAGTTAATCGGATCACACTTTCCGTAAATCCCTATTAAATTCAAATGTCAAATATTCACAAAGTAAACATTGAATTTTGTAAACAACATTTAGAAATATTAATTTAAACACAAATCGTGATGTTATTTATTACTTTTACTAATATATAAACTAAATTGAATTATCAGGAAGCCCTACAGTAAAGGTGGTATTAAACAAAGAATTATGAGTCAGAAAATAAGCAAGAGTGTTGTTGAAGTTTAACACCGGTTGCATGGAAATAAAACTACCAAAACAAACTATTTATTGAATGAATCGTTCTCAGAAGTGAAATGGTAGTTTGACAATATTTTAAGAAGTGGTTATATAAGCAAATCTGATGTCTAGTTATCAAGAAACAGATTAAGCATAAATATAAGGTATTTGGTTTCAAACATTATTTAGATAGTAATGCAAAGGGTTTATATATATCAGAGGGTATCATTTAAAGTATTCGCATTTAAATTAGTAGTCATATAACCCCCAGGTTTATTGGTTTAAATAAAACTGTTACAATGTAACGCAGTGACGTAATACTGATGTATCACTTATTACATAATATTAACGTTGTTGTATGTAACATAGTTATGTAGTATTGAGGTATCACTTGTTATGTAATTTTTACAGTGTCTTATACATTATATCTCAAAAACTTAATACAAGTGGGGAAAACGGGTATTTTACATTACACAAAAAATTATTCATGATTAAAAATATGCATCTCTTAGTTTCCAATCATCAAATTCAACATCACTAAAAAAAGTGTAATTATTTAAACTGGATCATATTTTTCAAGTTCTATCATCATTTTCAATTAACGTTTTGCTCTAAATAAAAATATAAAAATACTTTACCCTTCAAATAAATCATTATTTTCTATTTTACCTCTATATGATCTAATATATTACAAATTTGATGCACGATTACAGAATTTCAAAACATGCAGAACTTTTTATCAATAGTTTTTTTTGTGAAAAGTAAAACAAACTTTTTATTTTGGGGAAACCCTGTATAACTATTTTTTACATGGCGATGAAACAGTTTCATTGTAAGATGAACCACAATTTGGCCCAAATTCAAATGTTACTGAAATACTGTACATTTCTAGAGGCATTAAAAATGAAACATTTAAACATTTTATTTAATTTTTTTATTGATAACACTACACTCCCAAATTTATTTTTTTTCCCTGGTTAGCCTCTGTCTGGACAATCGGAACCACTCTGTAATGACTGCCTGACATTCACACAAGGTTATCCTATATTTGGTTAATAACACATCTAAAAATTAAAAAGGAAATACATTAATTGTAATATTTTAGCAATATTTTAGCAATTTTTCTAAACTCACCAGTTAAAACCTTCATAATAAATGAATCCTTTAGTTTATAGTTCCCTTTTCGGCCCTCATAGGAACAAAGTGTGCCAACTTGATTGGTGAATATACCACTGAGGCACCGATTCATGTGGTCCTTGTGATCTCTTCCACCAATGGACTGCACATAAGATATCTGAAATAATTAAAATTACATTACAAAAACTAATTAAAATTTTCCTATATATATAAAAAGATTTAAAAATATATATATAGATACTTACCAAACAAGTTTTGGTCTTTTCATCTCTGCCAAGCTCTTCACTAAAATATTCTATTTCCTCAGTAGTCTTTAGAGGCAGAATTTTAAGTTTAGACATAATTTTATCGCTTTGAAGTTCTCCATCAGTGATTCTTAATCTTTTTATTTCTATAGTGAATTCTTTGATATACTTCAATGTCTCTTGAGAAACACAAAGGATTTCTAAAATTTTAGTAGTTACAATAAATTTATTCATTTTAAAAAAGTTAAAGTTAAACTAAATAAACATGTCCATAATTACCATTTAGAGTACTATCTTCAAATTCTCTATTTTTCGTTTCTAGATTTTTTAAAGTTCCATCCAGCTGAACTGTGTAATGCTGAAATGTAATATAACTTAAGATTTTTTTTATAAATCATGTAGGACATGTGTACCTCTATCGTTGTGGATTCCTTACTTCCGGATTCTTTACTTCCCAATTCCTTATTTCCCGATTCCTTACTTCCAGATCCTTTACTTCCATGACCATTAAATTGTTTCTGTGTCTTGGGTACTGGAGGAGGGGTTAAATCAAGTTCGTCCTCAGAAGAACTTGAATTTATGTGAACTGGTATTTTCTTTCTTTTACCTTTACCTTTGTCTTCTGTAGAGGAACTGTATTCGGGATCTTGCGCTTTAATTCTGGCACTTTCCAATGTTGCTGCAAAATATGTTTTAAAAATATATTCCACTGTTTAATGTTTTTAGAATATACTCACAACAATAACATTCCACCCTCACATCATATGCTGTCCAGTTAAGTTTGTCTGGTAGTAACCCTTTTGCCATATGCGAATTTACATTCATGCAATTTGGCCACCAACACTGTTCTCTGTTATCAGATAACCAGGCTGTTGGCACTTCTGAATACGTATCCTCTTTAAGAAAACAGACTACAGCATACTCCATTTTACCCAACAAAAATACTACAAAAAAGTAGGGTAACATGGTCAACAGTGAATCAGTATTTTTTAACTTGCTCTTATCTTCAAAGTTAAACGCCTGAACTGTCGCAAATTCGAGCACAGGTTGCCTTAAGTGTCTAGTGTCCAATTTATATTAGATTGAACACCGTAGAAATTTTTTTGAAATGTCTGTCTTAGTTTTTTTAAAAAAATGAAAATGATCCACTGTGTATTCTAGTTAGTACACACTGAATCGGCCATTGGTTAACAGTGAATAAGCAACAAAAAATAAACACCAAAGTAAAATTTATTCATAGGTAAATATAACGTAAAACTTAAATTCTCATTTACAAGAATAAATATACCTAAAATAATCTAACGCAGATTTAAATTTGACATATTAATGGATAATTTATAACAAGATTGTTGCCTTGCAGTACTTCCAGTAACTGTAGGTTTCGGTAAAATAAATTTTATGCCATGGTCATTAACACATGCTAAATCCGGGACGTTGGGGATATGAAATAGTTGGTCAGTTTTTTGCCTTAAAAAACTAACGTACACTTCCATAGAAGTATTTCTACTTTCTAATACCTTAGCTACGTAGTAAATTTTTTGTTTTTTTTGTGCTAAATTCCACAATAATATAATCCCCCACAGTTGGTGATCGACAAAGTGGATTTTGCAAGCAGTTTTCAGTTAAAGTCATTTGATCATTTTCTTTTTCCTCTTCAAAACAATCAATGTCATCATCGACAGATTCATCATGCAGCACAACTTCTTCCTCGTCTTCTGAATCGCTTTGCAATACCTTACGAACACTACCTTTTTTACCTTTCATTTCTTTTCTTCTTTTAGCAGCCTCCCTTTCGACTGCAATTGCTGCTTTTTCCGGTGTATCAGTAGCTATTAAACTTCGTCCTAACTTTCTTGGTTTTCTTTTCCCAGTTCTTGGCTTTGCTTTTAGTGGCTGTCTAAATTGATCAGGAGTTAATATTTGATAATCTTTTGATGGGCCTGCTGATGTCGAAGGAGCTAAATTAATTTTTTTCTCCAGTAGTACTTCAGCAGTTTGATGTTGTAGCATTAAAACTACATATGCCGGAGCTGTTCGTCGGAGAGCGTCGCAGGTTCGAAATTAGATAATTAAATGAGTTAAAAACTTAAGCTTGAATGAATAAAAATAGTTAGGATTAAATTTAGAAAAATGGGTTATAGGGCGCCACTGGATTCTATAGTATATGAAGTTCCAGGCCTAGAATCCAGAGAAGCCTAGGAGTTCTATGAACTAGGTATCCTCTGTACAAATATATATTATTTGGATAGGTCTTTACATAAAAAGTCTAAATAAAAACTCAATGATTTAACATTTATTAAACAACAGTTTAAAAAAATTAAAATAAGAACAGGAAAATGAAAGTCTTGACTGTATCGCTACCTACTTAATACAAGAGAATTTGTCTCGATTGGCCAATTGATACTTACAACTAAAATTTATTTTACGTATGTAGACGCATTTACTTTAAATGTCTATTTAAAAACGTTGTCTGAATTGACTGACTAAAAAAAATAACTAAACAAATAAAGAAGTATTAGGGGCTTATCTGTAAAAGTCCACAAATGGACGCAGACACGTAGATCGCCTTAGCTGTCGGCTTGACTCGCTTCTTGAGATTCAAGTTGGCCGATGACTATCGCGCCAAGGACAGGGACGAGGGACGAATCTCAATTTGTAGCAACTTAAGTTTCTTCAGCTTTTCGGGGTTGACTATAGCACCAAGGACATGGATGAGGGACAAATCAGAACTGATAGCACGGCTATCCAAGTCTCCTCAGCTTCCAAGTTGAATTTGGTTTACAGCTAATCCTCGAAGATGTTTAACCAAAAATGGAAACCCCAAGTTGGTAACTTACGCTAACCAACGTTAATCTCCAAAACCCAAAAAAAAGGTCTTGACTTCTACCTGACTTGTCAGATATTGACGTTCCTCGATCAACGATGATTCGATTTTTATTAAAATTTATCTTAGTAATGAATGTTGCATAAGCAGTAGGGCTAACTTATATTAAAATTACTTTAAAAGTATGAATAAAAGAAGTTTAATGTAAAGTAATTATTTTAAAACGCTACAATACCCCCCTTCTTAGTAAGATTTAATATTTCTATTAAATCGTAAAGGAAACTAGACTGTAATTTCAAAAAAATCATATACGTGAAATTTTAAGTGAAAGGTTAAACTTTAATTAATCAGTCAGTGGACTCTTATCAATTTTCCAAATATTAAGCACTCTATAAGTATAAAAAAAAACATCTTAAACCTAGTAATTAAAAAAAACTAAACACCTCAATTTCTATAAAGACAATATTGATAAATTCAATAATGGACTTAGTCCAACAATAAGCGTATTGTATTTACAACAGAAAAACGGTAACACACTATACCAGTCTTCAGCATTAGGAAACACCAATCTTGGTTTAAAACAAAACTAGAGGTTTGGGTTGGTAACTGATGCGTACCACACATCCACGAGGGAGGCAAAATCGGTAAGTGACTTAATCAGTAGGGGGTCATAATCAGTAGGGGGTCTTCCAAACTTGTTGAGCTAAACCAAGGTTGCCTTTAATTTGCAAACCAAATAATAAGCTGTACTTGCAGCTTATATTTAACCTATTAATACAAAAACTATAAACAAAATGAAACTATAACAATAAGTATTATTATGAACAATATAATACTATCAAAACCTAGAATGGTCTGTACAAGAAGGGAAAAATTAGTTAAAGGAGATGTCTGAATTAGATCCGAAATAAGGCTTCAAATCTTTAACATGCCAACGGCCTGCAGATGACCCATCCATAAAGATTAAGTCATAGGCCACTTTTGAAATCTTCTTCGCCACTTTACACAAAACAAATTTTGGTATCAGTTTAGCAGTAAAGTCAATAGTTGCATCTGAGAGAGCTTTATTACGTTTCCAAACACGATCTCCTTCAGCAAACGAAATGTCTTGCCTTCTTAAATTATATGAACGAGCATTACGTTGATAAGCTTTGTGTAACTTTTCTTGTACGTCCTTATATATTTCAGTGAGTCTTGAAATTTTGTCTGCATAATCCTTTCGGTTTACAGCCGAAAGTTCTAAACCTGAAGTAGAATTTACTTCACCATAATATTTTCCAGAACTAGGAATATATCTACCAAAATTAATAAAAGCAGGAGTGAAGTTATGAACTTCATGAACTGCTGTATTTATTGCAAATTGAATTTTAAATAACTCGCTGTCCCATTTCTTATGTTCAATGACATAGCTACAGATTGACTGTCCAATAGTCTTATTAACCCGTTCGACAAAATTACAAATAGGTGCGTAATGAGGGGTAAACCAAATTTTCTGGACTTGATAGGTGTCCATCAACCTCTTAAATTCTTTTCCCGCAAAAACAGTAGCATTATCACAAATAACAAATTGTGGTGGTCCAAACTGCAAAAATACTTGGTTTTCCATAAACTTCACGATCGGCTGAGCCTTAGCATTCCTCATGGCATGCAACAAAGTATATTTAGAGAACCAATCAACGACCACTAACAAATAGGTATACCCATTGGGAGATCTGGGAAAAGGACCCATAACATCTACTGCTACAATCTGAAACGGAAAGTTCGCTAGTCGCTCCTCACCTCTCAAACCTAAGGGAGCTGTATTTGACATTTTCTTCAGTATCTTGTAGTATATCTGGATTTTGCCTATCTGTTACCGTACTAGGCAAAAAGTCGTCGTCCTTAAATTTGTGTCTGTCGAATGGTACTAATCCTGTCTTGTTAAATCCTTGACGTATATTGGATGGTGTCATGGATTTTTCAAATGCGATTCCAATTAGTTGTCCAACATCATAAATAGTAATCGGTTGTCCTGGATTACGCATCATCCAAGAATCCATGGCAGAATGATAATAATTCTTAAATGGTGCAAAAATTGACACATCTAGAGGCTGCATTTTCGCTGAAGTATGAGGATGTAATGTGAGTACAATCACACCGGATGCCTTTGCCAAATCTAACGATTCAATGGATAGATGCGATTCATGATTGTCCATTATTAAAATACTGGGATTTTCCAATGAACTACCACTGTGCTTGATATAATGTTTCATAACATCTACAAATAAATCGCTGTTCATCCAACCCGACTGTGCCGCTAAAATCAAAGTTCCCGGTGGAGTACCAATACCCATTCTAGGGTTTACCTTCTTTCGTGGGAAAATTATTACTGGAGGAAGTGCCTGCCCTCCAGCGCTTATGATGCAGCATGTTGTGCATAAAACTCCTTTTTCGCCACTGGTAACTTTGCAAAGGTTTCTATGGCCCTTCAGGGCTATTACTTTATGAGGTTTCTGCACGGTGGTTGTGCCTGTCTCATCGAGGTTAAATATTCTGCATCCATCGGAAAATGCTGGATTTCTTTTAATTGCGTTTTTGAGATTATCATAAAATTTTGTCACTGTCTCTTTATTAAATGATGTAGCTCTCGCAAGGCTACATGCTTCTGGTTTTCTAAGTGAGAGTTCAGGATGACGTTTCCGAAAACCCCTAAGCCAGTCAATACCTGCTATTTGATTCGTTTCCCACGAGGAAGGCATTTTTATATTATTATATAATATCTTTATAATAGTCTCTAAGAATATTTTCTTGTACTTCCGAGAAAACTCGGTTGACTTCATAGTTGGGTGTTAATTTTACGTCACCTACTAGGTCAGTTTCTTTGGTCTTTGCATAATACCTTCGTAGGGTAGTAAAAGGTATATTTGATTCTGAAGAAACGTGTCGTATACTGTTTCCTTCCTTAATAGCATTAAGTGCTGCTAGCATTGCTTCTTTGGTGTGATCACCTATTTTTCTTTTTCTTTCTTATTTCGTGGCATTCTGAAATAAAAACAAGATTGAATTTGTAAATAATATTAGCACAACCTTGTTATAAATCACATGGTACACAGTGGATCATGATCAACTGTGTACCACAAGCTTCTGATCCACTGAGTACCACCTGATCTATTTACTTTTGAAATTCAATAACTGTTTACAAGATATCACTATGTAATCATTTTAATCGTTATTGTATAAACTAATGACCACTTTATATATCTGAATTGAAAGTAATAGTTAAAAATCAATAATAAGAACATGCTTGACAAAATATTACTTACCTAGTTTTTTTCCACGTATAGCCAAAACAAAACTTAACCTTAAAACACGTCTAATCGTCGCCGATACAAGTCGCTCACTAAATAGACAGAGAGACAGTGTGGTTAGCTACAAATAGATGAAATGCAATAAAAGTTTAACCCATAAATGACATTGTGGTAGGGATGGTTCACTGTGTACCACTGATTCACTGTTGACCATGTTACCCTACACAAAAATTTAATACAAAAAGCATGTGCAAATGCCATTTTTTAGACTACCTAAAAAATATGGGTAGCAAATTAAAATCACATTAAAAAATTTTACAGTGAAGTTAGAGGACTGAAATAGTAAAATAAAAAACATCTGCCTATCACCTTAATATAAGTAGAAATAAAATTTTACAAACAAAAACATTTTATATAGAACTATTGATTGAAATAACAAAAATATTTGTTCTATGATTTTCACAATGTTTGTATATTTACAAATAACTAAGAAAACATCCAGTTAAATAAAGCTAATGTGGAGCAAAGTGTTTTTGCTATTTATTAGCGGATGTTTAAAACTATTAAGTCATATACTAGTTATATGCAAATCGATGTTTTAAAATAATATTTACAAATGCTAATTAATAAACAAAACTAACTGAAGAATTGGCATAATAATAATATTTTTTGTCAAATGGTACCTTAAACAGTTTCTTTTCAATTAAATCTACATTAAATGTAACATTGGATAAAATATTTTCCAGGTGTACAAGATAAATATTAAAATACTGGGAGTTGCAAGGACGTTCAAAAAAGGAAATACTATTTGTAAATTCTTTTCCACGACAGTTCAAATTATTATTAACCCAAAAATAGTTTTCAATTTTAATAATTCTTTTGTCTTTGAGAAGTACTAAATTATCATTACATTTAAGTGAAAAAACATATTCACAAAAAAATATCTTTATAATTTTATTATTTTTCATTTCAACCAATGGATATTGTTTTGGAATATATTTATCTAATAAAGCCTCCTTTTCAACAATTCTGTTATGAATTTGCTGCAATGGGTACCTCGAGTTCTTTAATAACTAACAAAATATAAATAATTTTCATATTTAAATGCACCAAATAAGTCGAGTGGTCCATGGTTCCTAACATCGTCAACTAAATGTATTAAATTATGTACATTGTATGTTACATTTTCCTGACCATAAAAATCAGAATTTTTTTTTACAAAATAGAGTAATAGCTCCCCAGCATAAGTAATTTGATCAGGTTGTGAATTTTTGTCCCATAATATTCTTATTGCCATGGATAAGGACATAAAATGATGATAAAACTGTTTTGTTAAAACTTGTTTTAATATAACTGGCCCCACATATAACAAAAATAAACGAAATTCTGTAGCTTTCCATCGTTCTACTTCATTTACCGTTCGTGGCTTCCGGGCAAACTCTGAAGGAATACATAATTTAGTGCTAAGGTATAGCCTATTTAGTTCATCTATCTGATTCCGATTTAATCTAATTTCTCTATTTCCCCGTAAAAGTAACAATAGCATCTTTTTTGTAACACCTAGTAACACCAGATGCATATAGTCTAGAGGAATTTGCTTGATCATATCAATATTTAATGTTTCTAATATACTTGGCCCTTTATGATGTTCTGGATTTAACCGTTGTCTATAATTTTCATCAGTTCTACAAGTTGATTTTGTTGACAAAAACACTACTTTATTATATTTAAAGTCCCCCTCACACATACATTTAGAACAACCAAAATATCCCGTGTGACCCTTAGTATTAGTAACAAAGGATTTGGCAGGTGCATCACATATAATATTACTAATTTTAATGTTATACAAGAACCCGTTAACATACATTCCATCATTTTCTAAAGTTTTGTACTCGTCAACAAAATACCGCAAAAAGTCATTACAGTCGTGTGGTTTTGAATTTCCTTCATATAGACCAATAATGAAAGGTTCCATTGAATGTCCTACTACACTACATAAAATTGGCCAAAACTGCCTATTTGAAGATTTTGAAATTGGTAGCCCATCAATATTTATGTTTATTTTAATTTTTTTTGGGAGCTCAAATTTTATAATCAATGGTTTTAGATTTTTAATTAATCTAAAATGAATGTATTGACCAGAACCCATCGTTATCAATTGGCTACTTGATATGTTTCTGGGAGTATGTCTGAATGTTCGTGCATCTCGGAGCAAATCATTATGTCCATGTTTATGAAGTACAACTAGAATATCGGTTATTAAACTTTGGGACACACTATGTTTGTCAAAAATAAATAGTAAATCTTTTGTTAATAATGATGCTGTTGGTCGCAGAGTATTCACATATAATATATCTTTTTCATGATTAATAAAATTACTAAGGTTATTAATAGTAGGGAATTCAATAGGCTGCTGGTGCTCTGGTGATAGAGATATATTTTGTGAATATGTTATAGAACTTTCCTCTTGAAAAATAGGTTTTTCTGGTATTACGGGCGTTTGTTCTTTTAATATAATTCGACGCTTTTGTCTTTTAGACAAATTGATAAATGCTCGATGTCGACGTCCTGACATGTTAATTGAAAAAAAAATAAAAAAAAAAACGTAAAAATATAAAATAAAAAAATCATTTACCTGACTTTTCTAACGAAAAACGAGGGGAAAAACCACGAAAAAATGAATACAAACACAACAAACCCATTAAAAACTCTAACTCAAATAAAAACTCAAACTCAAATACAGCAAAAATAAAAATCAAAATAAAACGTGTTCTGGTGAAACATGAACCAAAGTAAAAGCTGAAAGCCGAAAGCGGGAAAACGAAAGCGGGATAGCGGGAAGTGAAAGTGGCGGGTGACAATTTCAAGTCATCTGTCATCAGTCTTCTTTCTACTTCTTCTCTCCAGCAGTAGATCCAAACCGAACAACCTAAATAGAAAAATATTAACTATTAATTACATTAATTACTATTTATTTACTAGAGCATTTGTCATCTCATCAGTGAGGCTGGGCTTAACTGTTCCTGCTGTCTATTGGAAAGAAAAGTGTATTTATAAAGTATTGACAAAAAAACTTACCTCAATAGTTATTTATAATTAGGTTACTTTATATTGATTTAAAGTGTAGATAAATTTAAAGTTAGAAACGTACCTCAATAGTTATTTAAATGTAACCACAATGTGAGCAATAAATCTTGTCATATAAATATTTACATTAATATGACGTAAACTTAACGTAAAATGTTAACATAATTTGGTTACCTTATTTTTATGAAAAGTGTACGTAAATTTAAAGTTAAGAACTTACCTCATTAAGTTATTTAAAAGTGACCACAATGTGAGCATTTTACATATCTTATGCCATGCAAATATTTACATTAATATTATGTAAACCTGACGTAAAATGTTTACATAATTTGGTTACTTTAAATTTATGTAAAGTATACGTAAATTTAACGTTAAGAACTTACATCAATAAGTTATTTAAAAGTGACCACAATGTGAGCAATACATTTTATGCCATGCAAATATTTACATTAAAATGACGTAACGTTGACGTAAAATGTTTATATAATTTGGTTACTTTAAATTTATGTAGAGTATACGTAAATTTAATGTTAAGTAACAGCGTTGTTTACTGGGATTATTGTATTATTTAAAATAGTTACCTATTTATATGAAATGTAGGGGAAAGGGAGGTAAGTTGACGAACCTTATGATTTTTTTTGGCCCCTAAAGTTGTTATTTATAAAAAATATGGTATGCATTATAGTGAAGATTTGATTTAAACTATGTCTAAAACGACTGGCGATGAAATATTTAATAAAAAAAATATTTTATCACAAAAAATAGTGAAATAAAAAAATAAGAACCAGTTACGTGAGCGTATACAGCTGACATTCGGACTCCTTATCGTATCATATTATATTTCAGTGCTTAGCTTGTTATTTTAATCTTTTACATTAATTCTCTAGTTTATTAAATCAGATTTTGTCTAGCCTTTGCCAAGCAAAGACGTTTGTAATTTTAATCAATAAAATTGTTTTTAAAAAACCTATATCAGTTTCAAAATATATATTTAGCCGATTCGTCATCTAACCCCTCACTGCTGATAAGTTGACGAATTGCTGTGGGTAAGTTGACTAATATTTTAAATTAAAAATAAAGCCTAAAACCAAAGTTGAAAAATATATTTATTAGTTATAAACTCAAAGAAACAAAGAAGGAACGTGGGTAATTCACTAATTAGCTTAGCTTTACAAGAGAAACTCAAAAATAAACAAAACAAAAAAACATAGTTTTTTAAATAATTAAATAATCAGGAACAAAAGTCACAAATCGATATTCTGAAGTAGATGTAAAGAGTTCTGTTTTCGTAGGCTTGGATACGTCTGCTGCATATTGGTCTCGACGTTGTTCTTGAGTTTCCGTTTCTACGTTTAGAACTGCTTCTAAATTTTGATCATTTGTTTTTTATTCTATTTCAGTTGTTTTTGCTGCCTCAAAATCTAAGTCTGTAAATATATCAGGATCGAATGGTTTTATGCCAGTTGCACGAAATCCGCTCTTTGCATTGGCCACCGATGCAACTTTTAGATAAGCGGAACTAAACATAGACGCAATATCATGCAGGGTTATAACCTTTTCAGGGTTATTCATCAGAAAATTTTCACATGATCTACTGTAAGCGGTCTTCAGTGGCCCGTACGCGAAAACATCCAGGGGCTGTAGGCGGTGGCTAGTGTGTGGTGGAAATCCAACTAACGTTATAAAATTTTCTCTACCTAAATTAACTGCTTCCAAAGTAAGATGACTGGCATGATTGTCCATAAGTAACATAATCTTATTGTCCTCACTAGGTCTTGTGTGGCGAATGAAATGTTCTAAATATTTAATGAAGTTATCACCAGTCATCCAGCCGGATTCATGGGCCACACCGACAAAATCACTGGGAACATTCTTCATCTAAGTTGGTTGCATCCTGACCCGGGGAAAAATTAAAAAGGAAGATACGAGGTTTCCGCTTGCACTCATACTGCAGACAGCTGTCACGTTAGTCCCTCATTCAGCAGATGAAATTTTTATGACCCTACGCTTTCCTTTCGGAGTTTCGTCCACATTATATATTTGGTTAGACTGAAACGAATATTTTTGTCTTGTTTCGCGAAGTATGTTAAAAAACTGGGAAATGCTCTCTTTATTAAAAGCCATAAGTCTAGCGATTGAGGTCGACTCAGGAGTCCTAAGGGATACGTTAAATTTCTGCATAAACCATTCTATAAAATGTCGCCTAGCTAGTTTCTTTTTTGGCTAAATCTGTTTTATTTTGCGGTTTTCGGCAAAATCATATAGAATCTTACCAAATTGCTCTTTAGTTAAACCAAAAGCCCGCTGATCAATCTTTTTCACATAGTTATATAAATCTTGCAACTGTTTAGCAGAGAAAGTGTTCTTATATCGGCCGGCATTCGAAGGAAAACCTAAAAGTCATAAATTTTCATAAAATATAGGTTGCAAAAGTCAAACAATTTAACCAACCTTATTAGGATATTTTTTTAAATATTTGCGAAGCGTTGGCTCTGGAAGTTTATATTTTTTAGCAGTAGAATTAACAGAAGTACCATTGATTTGTACTTCGTTCATAGCATTCTTCATACTTTCTTTGCTCCATGTTTGCCTTCTTGTTTTTCGAACATAAACACGGCCCATTTTGCAACCTAGACCACCAAATAATATTTTATTAATTAAAATTTTAGGTTAACATGTTGGAGGTAAGATGACCAAGATCGTCATCTTAGCTACTTTGTTGTTCGTCAACTTACCAAACGATTTTCATACTTTTTTAATAAATTTTTTCAAAATCTCATGCGATCAGTAATATGTAACCACCACTTCACATTGTAGAAGACCCTTTTTTCAAAACACAGGATATTCAGTCAACCATCTAGTACTCACCAGTCAAATTTTATTCCTTATTTCAGTTACTTTGTTAATTATAACACTCTGCACCAATATCACTCATCGGCGTTCAACCTCATACTGCCTCGCTTCACCGAATCTATCATTCTGCGCAAGTCAGTAGGCATGTAGTGTAGCTATAGCGCAAGTAGAAGTTGGAAAGGCTTTTGGTAGGTAGAGAGGGGGTAAACGTCAAACCACGTCGGACGGCTTCGAGAATTTTGCAGTAATGTTTATCTGACAGTGTAGTTTCATAGAATAAGTAATTTTAAATTGTTACCGGCGAAACCGGGCAATCGCATGTATTTATGGACTATAAATAATTATTAAAAATGTATTATATATAATATTCAAATCATAATTTTACAAAATTTCAACAGCTATTCACAATTTATTAAAACGCCGAAAACCTGTCAATTTATGTGTATAAAGTAAGAGAACTGGCAAAAGCCATTCCAACTTCTACTTGTGCTCTATTTCTCGTACTTAATACGCTTAGTTTAATAGAAATGTGCAATTCGTCATCTTAGGACCCTTTCCCCTACTTACTCTTAAAATAACCTTTCCAGAAGAATCCGTAATTACTTTTTCGCGAATAACATCATTTTTATTGAAATGTTTTTCACAGATAAAACTTTTAGGATTAATTTTTGTGTTTTATTAAAAATTTTGTCCCATATTAAAAAACTGTTTTTTGGTACTTTAAATAAAGAAATATTTTGCAATCGTTTATAGTTACACTTAAAAACAATTTTTCCACGTGGTTCTTTTCCACAATTCATAAGAATACTTCTTGTACTTAAAACAAATATTAGTTTTATATTTTTAAATATACTACCATTTTCAATTAGGTACTCTTCGACCTTTAATCATATAGATAGACCATATATTTAACCTGTCAAATGATTCACCAATCATTAAATAGGCAGATCTTGAAGTTGGACACATTGATGTTAAAACATATTTTATCTAGCTCTTGTAAGGGTCAAACGGGTAGGGGAAAGGGGGGAATGGCGGCCGCCTAAGCATTTTTGTTTATTTATACTATTACATGTCTTTAGATTTTTATTTATTTTATTTAGATTTTTTATTTAATATTAAGGTAAATAAAACTTTAAACCTAAATACTTCAAACTGTACTTACAAAATATTTTATAACAAAATAAATAAAAAATTAAAAGATTTTTTCCGACTACTGCAGGTGGCCATATTTACCCGCGGTCGAGGGGTAAAAGTATTACCCCCATTTAAAAATAATTAATTACAAAAATCACAAATGTACATTTTGCCTTCGAAACTGGTGCAGTCTTTGTGTGCCCATAGGCGAAAAATGCTACATTGGATCCACAGTTCTCTATTTTTACCAAATTCACCACAAATTGCGCATATATCTTCATTAACATCACTATCACCATCATCCTCATCTTCAGTTGATGTATTTTCGGTGATATTCTGTGTTCTTAAGCAATTTCCTTTTGGTACTATTCGAGGCGGACTGAATTTTACAGGGATCGACTCAATGTCAATTTTTCATTTTATTCTTTTGACTTTATTTCTTATTTGTTCTTCCTTCTTCCGCTGTTTTTCTTTTAGAAGTAACTTCATTGGTGTTGATGTCATTATTTCTGAATGTTGCTTTCTGCTGTTATGGTGGATGGATCTTTTATTTCCAACTGAGTCATCTTTTGAGCATCCTTGTAGTGGAATTATATCAACAAACGATAATTCAAGCTTTTTATCAGGTATCAAATTTTCTTTATTTCTCTTATCTTCCATATTATTGTTCTCCCTATCTAATTCAAATACAAATATTGTATTCTAGATTCAAATTTCAATATATCTTCCACAGTCACCCTCTAATTGTAAATTTCTTTAAATTTTAACTAATTTGTTAACCTTTTTTCAATTTTGTGAATAGTGAGGGTGGCATGATTCCTTAATTCCACACAAGCTAACTTGCTTCTGGAGATCAGATTTGATTTGTAAGGGCTTATCCCACACTTACTATTCCCAATACCAGTTTTTTGTCACTTTGTTTGTTTCTTGTAATTTTTAATTTGTTCAAACAATTGTATATATACTATTTTAACTTTTGACTTAAAAGTCTAATTCAGATTTTATAATATATTTTTTAAAATCTTTTTAAATTGTAAGTTTACATCCACAATTTTTGTAGATGAGCACTGATGGCAAATAAGCCGAAAGCCTTTGCATTGATTAATAAAAAAGTTTTGCACTAAATACAAGTTTTTCCTTTTGAAAATTGATAATATCCAAAATTATATCATCGCTGCTAAATGGACCAGAGCTATAAGTTTCACTTTCGCAGGAACTTACTTCCTGCAACAGTCGTTGAAGCCTTGCTTCTTCTTTCGGATCCATATTCTATAAAGACAAAGTTGACCTTGCACACAACAAATAAAAATTAGCCCAACATTTTGACCCCTCTGTACAATACATTTGTTATTTTACGCTGTATGTTATACTGACTGATTTCAAAATATTTCAACACCATAAAACCCCATTTAGCGTAGGTAGAGAGATAAGCCAAAATAATATATTTTCGAACACCCACTATATAATGCAGTAGCCAGTTGGTTCTGCATATCAGAAAAAATATTTAGGACCAAAAAGATTCTTGAAATTATTATTGCCAGAATTTTGTTACAAAATCCCCTCCCTACAAAATATTTATTCTATTGGGGCATTACTAATAAATAATGAATTATTTTATAGGACGCCCAGTATATAAAAACTAATTATTCTTAATTCTAATGCTAAAGAGATTTTTTAGTTATTATAGTCAGTTTTCAATAATTTTATACCTCAAAGTAAATTGCCTACATAACCTCAAAATAAACATTTAGGGTGAGATTACAGAACGTGTGCAACTTTGCAGATCTGCATCTTTGCAGATCTGCAAATATGGCGGACTTATAAATGCAAGTATTCCAAAAAATATCTGCAAATTCGCAATATTTATTGTGGTTTATTACCCCCAACAACCCTAAACCCAAATTTGGAATACGAAAAATTGATACTTGCATGTGTAAGTTAGTTATATTTGCAGATTTTCAAAGTTGCCGCCATATTTGGAGATCTGCAAAGTTGCAGACGTTCTGTAATCTCACCCTTGGAATCGTTTTTATTTAAAACTGAAAGTGTATCCGAAAATAAACCAAAAACTCACTTACCCCACAAAAGAACAACAAAACACCACTTAAAACAACGAAAAAGATCAGTTTTTAGGCTCAAACGAACACCCAACACCTGTGCTTACAACTAGAATATTCGATGTAGTAAAATTTTATGAGAGGACATTTCACGATATATTTTGATTTTTGCTGGAACAGCACTCCTTGTTTCCCATAACTTACTATGTACTAAGGCGCGGCAATTCACGCTTTGGCTTCTGTGGCGTCTCAAGGTTGGACGGCATATCGCGCTTTGACCCTGCACATAGCGCGGCATATGCCGCTTTGTCCGCGAACGTGTTAAACTGTAATAAAAATGTAACATATGGGTAACAATTTTGTAGATAAATAAACTTAATTACATGCTTCTACATACCTTTAAAAATCTGACCAACACCAACAAAATCTGACATTGTTAAAAATTCCTACTTTACCGGCACTACATAAATATAAATAAATATAGATAGCGTAATAGGTAATAAACACGAAATAATATTAGGCCGTAACTGTAAATATTTGATGGTTATCATTACCCCAGCGGCCATTATTCCCCCTCTTTCCCCTACCTCACCTTCTAACGACGTCTGGTGGATTTTTTGGAACTACGTTGTGTTTGGTGCCATATCGTCTTTGTTTTTATATGGGATTTTAGGGAAGTTGAAACCTGTAATAATTGTTTTCCATCGTGAACTTGGCCTTATGTATTAGTTGTAATATGATCTTGTTATTTTATCTATTTTTATAGTGTTTTAAGCTCTATGATTTTGGGGAGTGGGTCAGGTTATTAAACAACTCGTATTACTTTGAAAAAGAATGTTAAGCACCACTATATTTAAAACTTTCTAAACTTGACAATCGATTAGTGATGAAAATATAGAAAATAACTAACCATTAAGATATTATAATTAATTATAAATAAGGTAGCGACAAATTCTAATTCACAGAGACTTACTTATTCAAATTTAAATGATTTATTAAAACTAATCTGCGGTATAACAGGTAGCAGGTACAGGGGATTCGTATGATAGGCTTGGATATCACCAACTGTTAAATCTTCATAGGTAAAGTTAAATCTCGTAAACTTCTTTGGATGGCTCGAACTAAACCTCTTGATATACTTGGAACAACTTCTGTAGCTGGAACTAAACTTCTAAGTTTCAATACTTCTACACATGCAGTTTGAACGCTCTTCCAAACAATCTTTTTCGATAAAACTTCTACAAAACTTCTACAGAACCATAGATATAACTTCTATAGAACCATCTATATACAGCCAGGCTACAAGGAAAAAGGTAAAAATATCAAGAAGGGAACCAGAAAGTGTATATAGGAGACAGATAACATGCTTTTTACTATTAAATGCACAATTTAATACTATTAGTGAATAGCTTCACAGAGACCAAAATTAATATGAAAAGGAAAAATCTTATTTAACATATTTAAATATAGTAAAGCATATTATCTCTTTCCTAACAAAATAATAGATAAAATTATATTAAACACGTGAATCTTGTGTTTTCATGTTGAGGTTATGTTTCAAATTTTACGTTTTAATTAGACATTCTTGTACTATATATATATATATATATATATATA
Source organism: Psylliodes chrysocephalus (assembly GCA_927349885.1). Taxonomy (NCBI): domain Eukaryota; kingdom Metazoa; phylum Arthropoda; class Insecta; order Coleoptera; family Chrysomelidae; genus Psylliodes; species Psylliodes chrysocephalus. Next base: position 96,906,977 of record OV651814.1, on the reverse strand, counting down.
TATATATATATATATATATATATATTTAGTACAAGAATGTCTAATTAAAATGTAAAATTTGAAACATAACCTCAACATGAAAACACAAGATTCACGTGTTTAATATAATTTTATCTATTATTTTGTTAGGAAAGAGATAATATGCTTTACTATATTTAAATATGTTAAATAAGATTTTTCCTTTTCATATTAATTTTGGTCTCTGTGAAGCTATTCACTAATAGTATTAAATTGTGCATTTAATAGTAAAAAGCATGTTATCTGTCTCCTATATACACTTTCTGGTTCCCTTCTTGATATTTTTACCTTTTTCCTTGTAGCCTGGCTGTATATAGATGGTTCTATAGAAGTTATATCTATGGTTCTGTAGAAGTTTTGTAGAAGTTTTATCGAAAAAGATTGTTTGGAAGAGCGTTCAAACTGCATGTGTAGAAGTATTGAAACTTAGAAGTTTAGTTCCAGCTACAGAAGTTGTTCCAAGTATATCAAGAGGTTTAGTTCGAGCCATCCAAAGAAGTTTACGAGATTTAACTTTACCTATGAAGATTTAACAGTTGGTGATATCCAAGCCTATCATACGAATCCCCTGTACCTGCTACCTGTTATACCGCAGATTAGTTTTAATAAATCATTTAAATTTGAATAAGTAAGTCTCTGTGAATTAGAATTTGTCGCTACCTTATTTATAATTAATTATAATATCTTAATGGTTAGTTATTTTCTATATTTTCATCACTAATCGATTGTCAAGTTTAGAAAGTTTTAAATATAGTGGTGCTTAACATTCTTTTTCAAAGTAATACGAGTTGTTTAATAACCTGACCCACTCCCCAAAATCATAGAGCTTAAAACACTATAAAAATAGATAAAATAACAAGATCATATTACAACTAATACATAAGGCCAAGTTCACGATGGAAAACAATTATTACAGGTTTCAACTTCCCTAAAATCCCATATAAAAACAAAGACGATATGGCACCAAACACAACGTAGTTCCAAAAAATCCACCAGACGTCGTTAGAAGGTGAGGTAGGGGAAAGAGGGGGAATAATGGCCGCTGGGGTAATGATAACCATCAAATATTTACAGTTACGGCCTAATATTATTTCGTGTTTATTACCTATTACGCTATCTATATTTATTTATATTTATGTAGTGCCGGTAAAGTAGGAATTTTTAACAATGTCAGATTTTGTTGGTGTTGGTCAGATTTTTAAAGGTATGTAGAAGCATGTAATTAAGTTTATTTATCTACAAAATTGTTACCCATATGTTACATTTTTATTACAGTTTAACACGTTCGCGGACAAAGCGGCATATGCCGCGCTATGTGCAGGGTCAAAGCGCGATATGCCGTCCAACCTTGAGACGACACAGAAGCCAAAGCGTGAATTGCCGCGCCTTAGTACATAGTAAGTTATGGGAAACAAGGAGTGCTGTTCCAGCAAAAATCAAAATATATCGTGAAATGTCCTCTCATAAAATTTTACTACATCGAATATTCTAGTTGTAAGCACAGGTGTTGGGTGTTCGTTTGAGCCTAAAAACTGATCTTTTTCGTTGTTTTAAGTGGTGTTTTGTTGTTCTTTTGTGGGGTAAGTGAGTTTTTGGTTTATTTTCGGATACACTTTCAGTTTTAAATAAAAACGATTCCAAGGGTGAGATTACAGAACGTCTGCAACTTTGCAGATCTCCAAATATGGGGGCAACTTTGAAAATCTGCAAATATAACTAACTTACACATGCAAGTATCAATTTTTCGTATTCCAAATTTGGGTTTAGGGTTGTTGGGGGTAATAAACCACAATAAATATTGCGAATTTGCAGATATTTTTTGGAATACTTGCATTTATAAGTCCGCCATATTTGCAGATCTGCAAAGATGCAGATCTGCAAAGTTGCACACGTTCTGTAATCTCACCCTAAATGTTTATTTTGAGGTTATGTAGGCAATTTACTTTGAGGTATAAAATTATTGAAAACTGACTATAATAACTGAAAAATCTCTTTAGCATTAAGAAGGTGCCCTAATTAGTTTTATATACTGGGCGTCCTATAAAATAATTCATTATTTATTAGTAATGCCCCAATAGAATAAATATTTTGTAGGGAGGGGATTTTGTAACAAAATTCTGGCAATAATAATTTCAAGAATCTGTTTGGTCCTAAATATTTTTTCTGATATGCAGAACCAACTGGCTACTGCATTATATAGTGGGTGTTCGAAAATATATTATTTTGGCTTATCTTTCTACCTACGCTAAATGGGGTTTTATGGTGTTGAAATATTTTGAAATCAGTCAGTATAACATACAGCGTAAAATAACAAATGTATTGTACAGAGGGGTCAAAATGTTGGGCTAATTTTTATTTGTTGTGTGCAAGGTCAACTTTGTCTTTATAGAATATGGATCCGAAAGAAGAAGCAAGGCTTCAACGTCTGTTGCAGGAAGTAAGTTCCTGCGAAAGTGAAACTTATAGCTCTGGTCCATTTAGCAGCGATGATATAATTTTGGATATTATCAATTTTGACTTTGACGAATCGGGCTCTGGTATCCGTATAAACTTTGTCGATAATCCACCAACGGTGCTGGACTGTTTTGAGAAGTTTTGGGATAACGAAATCATGGAAATGGTGCTTCTTTCAATGAAAACTTACGCTCGTATTTTACAGAATACCAATCGTCCCCAAAGAAAGTACTGCAGATATTCCAATATAAAGCCGATTACAATGAATGAGTTGAAGCAATTTATTGGAATATGTGTTCTTCAAGGTCAGATAAAATATCCTTCTATAAGGAAAGTGTTCTTCATGAATCCTTTATACTACTCTCTAGTTTTTAACTATACGCTCTCAGGCAGGAGATTTGAAGAGATTTTGAGGTGTTTTTCGTACTCATATGCCCAGGAAGTTGAACCCACCGACAGATTGAATAAAGTGTCACCCTTACTAAACAAACTACTGCATAATTTTCAAAATGTCTACTCTCCATCAGAGAAGCTATCACTAGATGAATCGCTTTTACTTCTTCGTGGTCGCCTTATTTTTGGGCAGTACATCAAAGGCAAACGAGCTAGATACGGTATAAAGTTTTACGAGCTCTGCACAACAGATGGTTACGTGTTGAACATGAAAATTTATAAGGGCCATTCTGAAGATGTCGCAAGATTAACAAAAATAGAAGCATTAGTATTTTCTCTAATGGAGCCGTACTTAGACCGTAGTCACCATTTAGTGATGGACAACTTTTACAACAGCGTCAGTCTTTCCAAGAAACTTCTAAGCAGAAAAACGCACACTACTGGCACTCTACGGTCAAATAGGCGCGGTAATCCGCAAGCTGTTATAAAGAAGCAACTTAAAAGAGGAATATGTATGGCAACGAAAAGGTAGCATTTATGTTACAAAGTGGCGTAATAAGCGAGACATTCATTGCATAACAACAAAATATCAACCAAAGCTGATAAATGTTAGTAATAGATTTGAAAAAATTAAAGAAAAGCCGGAGGAGATTGCGAGATACAACGATTTTATGTCTGGAGTTGATCGTTGTGATCAGATGACTAGTTATTATTCATCTCCCCGTAAATCTATTAGATGGTACAAAAAGGTGATATTTCATCTACTAGATATTGCAATATGGAATGCTTATTACGTGTTGAAGAAGTATGATAACAAACTAACACTTCTTGAATACAGGGAAAAGCTTGTCCAAGAACTGCTTGGTATACCTTCTGACTTGCATGATGGGATGAAACTGATAAATGATGGACCTTTGCGCGGTGGGAAGCGTAAACGAACAGATAATGCAGTACCAGATTTACCAAATATGCATTTTCCAGGTAATATTCCCAATCAAAAAGTTCCTTAGAAATCATTCCACAGAAGATGCAGGAAATGCTTGAAAAATAACAAACGGAAGGAAACGAAATATGTGCAAAACATGTCCCGACCAACCACCGCTCTGTATTGTGCCGTGTTTTGAATTACACCATACAGATAGGCAGTGATAAGCAATTAATCACATTGTTATACCAATTTTCAACAAAATATCGGTAGAAAACTTACCTTTTTAAAATCAGACGGTCATTAAAAATATTAAGTACATCGGATGTCCAAGATAAAAGATAATTAAAAATTTAATAATTCAACTTGCTTGATGACAGATATAGATCGAAATGAATTACCCTTTTGACATAAGACATAAACGACAAATGACATTTGTGTAGAGATGTTGGTGTCAAAATAACGAAAACGGTTACAACCGTTACATAGTATGTCACATTGACAACTGACATTGAACTGTAAGAGTAAAAAGGAGTAAAACCATCAGGGGTTGGTAACTCAAATGAAAAAACATGAGGAAGGTAATTTAGTACCACTCCAATTAACGGGATGGCGCTCGTATCGAAATGTCATGTCAGTTGCCAGCTCACGAGATGCTAAATAGCCACCGCTAGTTTTTGAACCAACGTTGCCAAATGGTGCGTAAACAGTGACTGTTGTTTCGTTCAATTATTTTTAGCGGGAATTTTGAAAATATGAATATTTGTCGTTGACCGCCAAGCAAGGTTAAGAATGTAAGAATATAAAAAAACGAGTTTTATGTAATCAAAGATTATGTAATTGGAGTTAACTATATCTACACTAAAAGTGATTGGCTATGGCAGTTAATGTGTAATAATTATTGTTACATTAACTACGTTCCCAAATTTGCAGCCAAGCTAAACACATGCTAAACCTTTTTGTTACACTTTAGGTATTGTTTTTAAGATAGAAAAATTAAACGTTTAATACTTTGTGTTAAATTTGGGAATATTTAAATACCAGTTTATTTTTTCAAACTAATCCGATAAATTGCCAATAAATTATTAAATTAAAATAAATCCCTTTATTTAAAATTAAATGAATTAAATATTTTTTAGGTTATTTTACAGTTTGAGATTTTGGAAACAGCATGTGGAAATCTTTAGGAAAATATAAGAAATAAGTACAATAAAAAGTTCTTTATTTACAATATAAAGTTCTTTATTTAAAATACAAAGTTTTTTATTTACAATATAAGTTTTTTTATTTACAATACAAAATTATTTATTTACAAAAGAAGTTACACAAATTATACAGTGTTTAGGTAAGTACTACTTACAAAAAACACCACAATAAAAGAAAGAGCCAGACAGGAACTTTATAGTCAATGAATATATACTAATAATGTGCATGATTAAAACTTTAGCAGTATGTGTGATCATACGTGGGTGATACAGATATAAAAAGATTTAAATTTTCTGCTATGCCCAGGGCTTCTTAACTAGTAGGTTTAGCCAGACTGCTAGTAGCCTTAACTTTCTTCTTTTTTGTAGAAGTAAACCTTAGTTGTGGCTGTATAGTCCTTTTTGATGGTACATTGTTTGTTGGGCAATAGTCGATTACTTTAACTATATTTTGACATTCTACTATACCGTTCGCAATAAGTAAATAATGGTGAACTTGATTTAATATAGAATCATCAAGGATTTCATAATTAGAATGGTTTAATAGGGCCAATAAATTCTTTATTTTATCTAACCACTTACTTTTAGTGTTCAAAGGTTCAGTGGAATTTTCAGAAAAAGCATTTATATGTTTTAAAATTAACTGAGTTTTATTATTGTTGTCTACACTAGGTAATTTTGAAGCTGTACTACAATCTGCTGAAGACTCTTGGGAACTATTCGGCTCAGTGTTGCCAACTGAATTCGTCGAAAATTCCCAATTTTTATGTGGAAAAATCCCTAGAATTCCCTAGATCAAAATCACATTGAATATTTAAACTTAGATGTACCCACATACGTTAAAATCAAAATACAGTATTTTAGGAATTATGTTTATTATATGAAAAAGTTACGAAAAAACGTTTTAGCAACTATATCTATCATAAATACTTATATAAAATAAATAACTAATCTAATTGTAAGAGTATATAACAAAATGTATTTAACAAAAATAAGTTTCTGAACCCAAAAAGTATTGAATTTGAAAATTAATCATTTTTTTTGTAAAGGTTTTCCTTTTTCATTAGATTAAAATGATTTTCATTTACTGAAAAATGTGTGCAGCAACTTTCATTAGAAAGACGTATTGAACACACAGCATTTAATGCCTCACTGGATATTTTATTTCGCTTTTTATTTTTAACGTCGGTAACGACTGAAAATATCCTTTCAGTCTCAGCATTACTGTGGGGCAACGTCATGCAAAGAGATGCTAAATAGCAGAGATTTTTAAATTCAAATTTATCTTCAAAATTTCGTACTTGCCTCAACGACCACCAAAAGTCTTCAATTGTTTTTTCCATGAAACGCTTTTTTTCTAATTTATTATCAAAATAATGTAAAAGGCTATTCCATTCTATATCCACCTCCATTTTGTCGAAATCTTCAATTTCATTGAAATTATCATAGACATGTTTGAGTGTTTTTAAATGTTCAGGTCTATCTAAGAGTGCAACATCTGGCTTCAAAAAACGTAAACTATCAAAAAATGTATTGTCAAGCGGAAAACGGTTTTGTAACTCAACAGACGCTGCTATTAAAAATTGTAAACATGACTTCCAAATGTGGTTCTTTATGTCTGGAGGTAAACCTGACACAAACTCATTACATTCTGTTCCTAAATTGATTGACTCTAAATGTAAAAAATTACCAGGATGTTGTAAGTTTATTTTAAAATCAGTTACTAGGTGAGGTTGAATGAAGTGAGACAAAATATCTTTATATAATTTGCGACATTCAAAAGATAAGTCATGCACTAAAAGTTTTTTGCTTTGAAAAAGCGCATTAAAAGTGTTAAAATATCGTAAAATGTACTTTAAAAATAATAAAATAGCTTTTGTGCAGGTATTATTTAATTCATCAAAAATAAAGTCTACTGTTTTAGAGTTTTCTTCAGTTTTTAAGAGTCTAAAATAATTTAAAAGCACCTGCCAATTTTCTACTACTCTTTGCACAGCATGCTGCATGCTCAACCATCTTGTACCAGAAAGTTTTAGCATTTTAAGCTGTGACATTTTGAAATATTCTTGCATTTCTCTCAGTTCTGCAGTTCTTTTGGCCGACATTGAAAAAAAACTAGCTACACTTTTAATGAACTCTTCTGGAGTTCTTGGCAATTTTAGGCATGCCTTATTTGCCACTAACGCTGCAGAATGACAAATGCAAGGAATAACAATTAATGCGCGAGTTTCATCTTTTAATCGGGTCATGAAGCTATTATTTTTGCCTAACATAACATTTGCGTTATCCGAGGCTAAGCCTATGATATTATTGACAGGAATATTTTTTTTATTTAAACATATTTTAAAAGCATTGTATAAATGATCAGCGTCGCAATTTTTACCATCAACTGTAATTAGTTCTAATAATCTGGTTACACATTTTCCAGTATGTTTATCTACATATTTAGCTAGAACACATAACAATTTATTGACAGAAATATCCGTACTCTCATCTATAAGTATGCTAAAGTATTGATTCCTGAGTATTTCGATTAAACCTTGAGATTGTTCTTCAGCTATTACATTTTTAATTACATTTGTCGTTTTTGTGCGGCCCAAATTACAATCCCTTAAAATATCTGAGTCAGGAAAGCATTCTTTTAAAACTGGAACCAAATGATCAATGATTTGAAAACTAACGTTATGGTGTGCTAAAAAATTGGCCATTTTTACTTCTGCTGTAGCAACCTTTTTACAATGAACTGTGTTTTTTGAAAAAAAAGTTGCCACTGATGGGATATTTTGTTTCATGTTCACCCTTTCCACGTGTTTTTTTGTTGCCCTATGTTTTTCCAAATCGGATTTTCCACATTTTAATATTACATTGCAGGCCATACAACGACACTTAAATTTATCTGTTGGATGTTCTGCTAGCCATCCTGCAAAATGAGGCAATCCTAACCATTCGGATTTAAATTTTTGTTCATATATTTTTTGTTTTGATGCTTCATGCCTCGTTTTGAGTTTTTTTATAGGAGTACTTGGACCCGCCCTTTAATAAAAAATATTACTTAATAAAACAAATCAATGAAAATAATATTCTCACTTTGATAAGAGCATACCTATATAATAAAATAATTAAATATTGTAACTTACTCATTATCAGAATCTGGATTCATGTTTTTTAATGTCTTTTCCCACCAAATTATAATTTCACCACAAAGTGTCTTTTAAAATATAAATTCAAATGAACTTTCTATAGTAACCTTTCTATAGTAACTAACTAACAAACGCATACATACACAAGTATCGTAAACGAAATCTAACTAACGACTAAAGTCTAAAGTTACAAAATCCCACGCACTGCGTCGAGCCCGCTGTTCGGTAATTCCCTGAACGAGAATTATATTAGGCCTGGACTACACTTGTAGATACCAATATTAAATCTTAACCCAGGGTGCAAGGTTAATAGGTTTTCTCATCAAGGCGTTATAATATTAAAATTTGGTAAAATTATATTAATTAAACTAAAAAAAGTGCCATTAGTTCGAAGAATTTGAAAATTCCCTAGATATTAGGTAAAATTCCCTTTTTCCCTATTGCACAAAAAAATCCCTAGAACTAGGGAAAAATTCCCTAGGTTGGCATCACTGATTCGGCTTAGAAAGGATAATATGAATGTGTTTACATATTGTCTCTGTCTTTTTATAAAATTCACAGCTACATGTAAACATGTGAATGCATATTTGGCAAATGGTACATATTTGCTTACAACAAATTGTGTTAAGTCTTTTATTAACTTCATAATATGTTTCGCTTTTATCTTTTATTATTTTTCAATAATTATCACAGTTAACAACAACATATCCTATACTTTGTCTGACTGCTTCTCTATGATAATGTGATAACATTGTTGTTTGTCTTGTATATTCTCCTTTAGTTAATCTTATTATCCGTTCAATGCTTTTGTCCCTCACATACTGCAGCACTCATTCAGTCCTTTATCTAAGCGCTTAACAGTTTTTCTTTCAAGGTAGAAATATTTAATTACTTTATGCATCGATTCAAGGTGCATGTTAGTATTTATTACAGATTTATCTCTATAACAGTATGCCCATTTCAAAAAATTGTGAGTGTATATGTTTTTAAAATATTCTCCAAATGTTTTAGTATCTCTATCAACACACATATGGTGCACAGCATTCTGCAAAGAGGAATTAAAATCCTCCAGAAATATACTTTGTTGTAAAGTTTTTAAACTTTTATATGTGGATTCACGCTTTTCTTTTACAGTTATTTTAGCTAGGTTACTCTGCCAGGCCCTATCTACGTGCCAGGAGCAGAATAAATGATTAGCCTCAAGACCCATAACCATACACCAAGCACTAAAAACTAAAAAAGGTTTCATCCATATTCGACATAAACGTCTTACACGGAACAACACCTGAAATCAAATCCAAAATTGATAAAAATTCTTTGGACTACAGAAGACAGTACCCAGTGCTTCTTAATTATAAGCATAAACTCTTGAGCGAACCCACATGTTAAAGTAAATTTGCTGCATATCAAAACTAAATTCGCTAGACCCATATCCCTATTGTTTTTTTAGAATCATCTAATGTGTGTCCTATGTATAATATATTGATGGGTTTTTGATAAAACATTATAAGCGACTTATATCAAATTTTACAGCATTTAAATACTGATTTTACTCTTCTATATTGAATACAGGCTAGCATCATAAGTGCCAATAAGCAACATTTTTGTATAAAAACGTAATTTTTGAGAAATATGTCATACCTATAAGTTATTTTGTCAAAAAACCAATAAATGTGTAAAAGTTTTAGTTTTTGAGATATTTGAATAACACTTACCAACAATATCTTTTATTACAGAAAAAAAAATTTTCTTTTCAATCGTGACTTTTCTCTTTGTGAACATTTCAGCGGCCGGAAAACCATGGCCAAACTCATCGATTACCATTAAGGTGGTTAACTGGAAATCATACGAGTTGAGGCCATGTGTGCTGTCAATAGTTACTATAGCTGGAAAATGTTTGAGCATCTGTTGCTGAAATCGATTCATTATAATTAGGCAAAAATCCTGAGTTCCCAAAATGTCATGACTTTCTCCTTGTGGTTTGTAGAGCAGTACTGGGTTTGTCTCCTGATTCTTAACTTCTCTTACCCACAATTCAATAGAAAATGCATCATTTGGATTCCTTTTACCATCCTTAACTTCAACACCATAAGCAGTTTTATTCTTTTGAATATCTTTTGATGTTACAAGGTCAATTCTTTTGATATCTGAAGTAATATTATCCCTGTATGTTTCCAATATTCTACAAACAAAAACAAACTTATAATATGTATAAATAATAAATCTTAATTTAACACCATTGATAAGTTTTGAGGCAATACCAAATTTATCAGTTTCGGGAATTCTAATATGTTGCAAATCATTTGTGTGTCCGTAATGCATTTGTTGCCATTTAATAAAGATATTTTGGTTTTCTTTCTTCACTATTATATTACTTGTACTACTTTTTAGAGTGAGAAGTAACAGGTATCGATATATCTCCCACCTTTCGTATGCTCTCAGAGCAAGCCGAGCACTGGAATCGAAAACGCTATAAAATAATAGTTACATAGTAAGCCGAGTATTCTATAGCTATAAAATAAGTTCTCAAATACATGAGAAAGTCTGATAAAACGACAATAAGTTTCATCTGAATACACTTACCTGTTCTACTCCTATTGCAGCGATAATAAAATGTTTCAAAGGTCCTATTTGTTCTCTTATTGTGTAACACATAACAACATTTATTTGTTCTCTCAATTTGTGCTTTCCATTGGACAAATTCTAAAACAATATGATTAAATAGGAAGTATAATAAGATCAAGGGCATTATTACTCATTAGGCTTACAGTATTTAAATATTGTTATTTATATTAAATAGTTTAGTGAGTTACACAGATTTGAGAACAGCATACATACCTTGCCAATGTTGTAGGAATATTATTTCGGTATTAAAATGGTCTATATCATGATCTGTAGTTAAATGTTTAATTAACAAATTATTTGATTTAAAATCCCTATTACAAGCTATTCCATTATTTTGCTCCAGACAACGATGATGAAACTGTAGAACATCACTATTATTATGTCTTCTCTTTTCCTTTCCCTTTGTCTTTCCTTTGCTGGAATCATCTTCAATCAAATAATGAACTTCTTTGATATGTCTTTTGCAAGACGACTTATTAGCGAGAGTTTTTACACAAATCACATAACGGTGTCCCAGATATTTTAGCTGATTTTTTAGCAAAAAGCAAAAGAAATAGTCAAATACCAGATGTTCTTTCTTCTGCATAGAAAAATTATAAAATCAATAGCACAAATGTTATGATGTCCAAAAATGTCGTCACAAACACAGAACACTTACTCTGTAACAAAGTCGCTTGAGTAAAATCGATTTGAAAAATAAAATGACAATTGATTGACATATAGGATTGCAACTTTGGCAACGTTGGTTCAAAATCACGATGGCTATTTAGCATATCGTTGCCAACTCGTCAAAACTTCACCCGCGTCTTCAGACAAAAATGCTCTGGCTCCTTCGATTTCGCGCGTTAATTTAAACGTATATTTTTAAAATTCATACAATCACGCCTTGAATTTGAAGTTCAGGATTTACCAATAATATGAAAACTTATATAATATCTTATATAATAACAATAATAATAATCTTATATAATAATAATCATGATATATTTTCAAAATCAAAATAAACCAAGCAAAATATGAAATATATAGTGTTAATCTAAGCTATTTAAAAAGTAAAACTTTTTGCTGCAGATAGAATGAGAATATAAAGTTTAAAAAAATCTAACAATCTGCCTTAAATTAGTACCGATATTGTGCATTACCAATAACAGTAAACTAGAAAAAAAAAACAGACTGGGAAACAAAATTAATCACGCAGGCAGACGCAATAATATATTATTTATTCAAATAATGGCCTACAGTATGGCAAAAGCAAAACAAAAAAACTAAAAAGCAACTGTAAAATAAAAATAACTGGGTTTTATGTAGTTAGCTACTAATATTTTTAGGTTAAAAAAAAACATTGCCTCTTTTGGCTTAGGTTTTGTTAGCAATTTTTTGTTTTGTTTTTTAGGTTTATTTTTAGTGGAAAATAAACGTCATGGATGAATTATATTTTTATTGTGTGGAATATTTTTGATAGGTCCATATCATGTTGGTCTGTATCGACACTCTGTACCGCCATTGCCCTTAATGTGGGATAAGTAGGTGTTCATTTTTTCAATAGCTTCAAGTTGTTCAAAAGATTCTATACTTTGTATTTGTTGAATTATTGATGCTATCAATTTTTGTTTTCGAATTTCCAAGCCTTGGGTCGTTCTGTTTGGATTGGGGTTAGATTTATTCACAACATTTACTAATTTATCTTTTTCTATAGCTCGGTTAATACTTGCCTCGTCTATAATTAATGCATGTTCTTCATCTGGAAAAAATACCAAATATTTAATAAATATATATTTAAAAAATTCTTAATATTCAGAAATATTGAAAGCCATTACCCATATACCATAAAATACTAGGTACAGGTACTAACATCTTTATGGCACATTCAAAATGATATTGTTACTTTGAACACACCCTGCTAATAAGATTATTACAAACATCCACCACCTTTTAATAATTAATGGTCAAAATAAAAGAAATATAAACTAAGCATAATTGACCAACAAAAAATGCTACGACCACAACAGGACATATATAATATTTTAAATATATTAAATTATGGAAACAAACTGACCTCTCTTCTTTTAAGTTGATAAAAGTTTGAAATGCTTCTTTGTCTGCTGAGCTGTGGTCAAAAAGAAATGCATGGATAATAAATAGAAACAAACTGAAAACCTAATTATTTATATAATATGTATACTATAGCTCGTAATATTACAAAATGTTAAATTATTTTGCAAATAAGAAATAAAACAATAAAAAAAACTGCAAAACATACCTTTAGAGTTGTGTTCAGTATCAAGGATTTTATTTCCTTTTAGGAACTGACAAACCAGATGTATGTGCTTACACATGTTCATCCTTATGCTGTTATCCAAACAAGAGCAAGAATAAGAGTGCAGACAAGCTTCACATGAGAAACAAACTAGTTTGCAGTCACAATTTGCCTTAAGGTTTTTAACCAGATAGACTCAATTTTGTGAACTCGAAGGTACCTCCCAACCCATTTCACACGAGACAACAGTTCTCATATCCAAATCGTGACTGGTTTTGTGTCTTCTTCGCAATTCTCTTATTTTGCTAGAAAGTTTTTCCTTTTCTAAAGTAATAAGTCGGTCGAAAATCTTATCTCAAATTAGTTTTATTAAGGTATTAATTGTTTTATTAAGACGTTTCACTTGCTTCCCATTTAATTATAAATATTTTATTAATTGGTGCATTCGTTCTATACTCATATTGGTGTTAATTCCTGCATGTAACCGATGATAATAAGCCCATGATTTAATATTGATAAGATAATATTTTTCAAAATAAATTCCAAATTCATGTGTTTCGGGTGAGCTTAATAAATTGATACGAAAATTTTCTAACATTTCGCTAAATGCAGCAGCATCAGTCTCCTGTAATAACGTACGCAATTGTTTGTACACAATAACCTAAAAAAGAAGATATAATTTATTAAATATGCCCTACCTATCATAAAAAGACTAAAAATTCAATTTTTAAATTTACCTTTTTCTCTTTACCATCTATCTTGTCCAAATTAGTTCTCCACGCTCTGTCGACAGAGCAAAAAAGTCTAAAATTTAAATAAATAGTTAATATAAAAATAGGTAGATGTTTTATATTTTATATAGGTATTTCCAGTAGGATTTACCTCAATGTTGCTGGACACATAATTTGGACCCATGCATTGTAATAACAAGGTGCCATATCCGGCATGAACACATAGGGTTTGATGGCTCTTCCCAACTTTTCTTTAATCTTCATGAAAAATATAGTCATTGTCTCTTCATCAGAGCGGTTTCCAATCCCTCACGCATATCATCTAATATTAATAATGTTGTCAGTTCAAAATCATGAGCATTGAGCCCATGTGTACCGTCGATACAAATCACTTCTTCAGCAAATTTTTCCAAAATTTCTAGTTGGCCGGCAAAAAAAATCTTCACTTAAAATGCCTTATGCTTTGTCAAACAAAACAATTCCACTATCTCGATATTCCTCAACCCAAGATTCAATATTGACAACTTCATTTTTATGCCGAATTCCTTCTAAATTTAAATTAAAACATTGCGATATATTGTTAAGGTCTTTTCTGGTTAAGATATGTATCCTTTCTAATTCATTATTTGTGAGCGAATCTCGTACGTCATCTAATATGGAAGTCAGAGGTATTTTGGATGCAATTTTGTTGGCTATTTCTATTTTCTCATTTTTAGAAATGTTTACATGACGCAAGACATTGTCATGACCAATATGAGTTTCAATAAAATTTACATTAACCCTGCCACTTTCTAATATTGTAACATTAATTTGAAAAGGACATAAGCCATTTATTTTCCTACTTACCTGGGTTTTTAGGTGCCTCATAACACAACCCTTTTTTATATAAAATCCTGACTCATGGCAAATATAAGTAGTTTTCACATTGGCTTACTATAGTTGTGTATGGTGTCCCATATATCGAGGGCTTAGTGTCAAACAACACTAACTACAAAATTGTAATATTTTACAAATAGCGAAAAACTGTATCAGCTGATGTTCCACTTGCTTTAGAAAATAAATTACTAGGAATATGTTAACAAAAAAAAATCTAATTAAACTTTAACACTTTTAGAAGGTATAGATAGATTTTGGTAAGCTTTTTGTAATAAATACTCCCAATTAAAAAATAATGATTAATAAATGTGAAGATAACGTTGTTTGACATTTATCAATTTAGGTGCGAAAACGTTAATGTCCAAGATGATATTTAGTAATTTATTTGATATAACGTTTATTTTCAGTGTTTTTAAGAAAATTATTGTTTAAAATTATATTTGAGAAGAATTTTTATTAATTTAATATTGCATTACAAAATATTGAAACTTACAAAAAATGGTGCGTTAAGACATATAATATTTTTATCTACAAATCTTCGTTGTCATCTTCATTCTGATGTCTTTCTTGAAGACTGTAGTAAAAAAACGGTAAGGTTCTTTTATGATACCTTTTCGACACAGCTCGTGTAAGCCTGCCAACTTGTTCTTGTCAATAGGAATGGGACCATTATTACTTTCCTATCTGTATACAGATATAAGGAAAGTATAGGAATCATGATTTTTTTCGACCTCGAGTTTTCGACGGATTTTTACGTTTTGAGGATTCCCTGAATCCGTTTGACTATTTTTCCGATGATGTCTGTCTGTCTGTGCGTGTGTGTGTGTGTGTGTGTGTGTGTGTGTGCGCGCGTGCGCGTGCGTGTGCGTGTGCGTGTGCGTGTGTGCGCGCGTGTGCGTGCGTGTGCGTGCGTGTGCGTGCGTGTGCGTGCGTGTGCGTGCGTGTGCGTGCGTGTGCGTGCGTGTGCGTGCGTGCGTGTGCGTGCGTGTGCGTGCGTGTGCGTGCGTGTGCGTGCGTGTGCGTGCATGCGTGTGCGCCTGCGCGCGTGCGTGCGTGCGTGCGTGTGCGTGTGCGTGTGCGTGTGCGTGCGTGCGTGCGTGCGTGCGTGCGTGCGTGCGTGCGTGCGTGCGTGCGTGCGTGCGTGCGTGCGTGCGTGCGTGCGTGCGTGCGTGCGTGCGTGCGTGTGTGTGTGTGTGTTTGTGTGTCGCATAACTCATGAAATGATACACAGAAAAACACCAAATTTTAAAACTTAAGCTTTGTTCCAACGTTCAATGAACTAATTAGTTTTTGGGCAGAGTGGGAACATCTGGGAGGTACTTTATAGGTGGTCATTTTTATATTTTATGGAATATATCTGTTATTTACGTTTAAAGAAGAAATTTCTTCAAATAAAAGTTACTTCTAATATTATTGTCTATAATTTTTGTTCTATACAAAATTTTCCTAAAATGGACGGTATTCTAGAAATTTTACAAAATAAAAAAAAATATTTTTTTATAAAAATTGTTCAAATAAAAGTTTTTTGTAATATAATTCTCTATAATTTTTATTGTATACATAATTTCTCTAAAATGGACCGTATTCGAAATATTTAAGAAAATGTGTAAATATCGAATTTTGAAGAAAACTCAAAAACGGATAAAGAAAAAAACATTTAATTTTAAACTTAAGTTTTATTTCGGCTTGACGTGAAATGATTAGATTTTGGACAAAGTCGGAACATCTGGGGGGGTACTTTATGGGAGGCCGTTTTTATATTTTTGGAATATGTCTGTTATTTATGTTTGGAGAAGAAAATTGTTCAAATAAAAGTTACTTCTAATATTATTATCTATAATTTTTGTTTTATGTCAAAATTTCCTGAAATCGTCCATATTCGAGAAATTTGACAAAATGTGCAAAATTCTGATTTTTATGAAAATTGTTTAACTAAAAGTTGTTTGCGATATCGATCTCTATAATTTTTGTTTATATATGATTTTTCTAAAATGGACCGTAATGGAAAAATTGGAGGAAGAGTGCTAAATTTAAATTTTTTAGTATTTTCGTTTTCAATGAATATCTATAGAAAAATGTTTCGAGGTAGATGTATGTGGACAATGTATATATTTAGTTTATCCTCTGAACATTTATAGAGATGCTGCAATAGGCTGTACAAAATAACCGGAAAAAGCCTATAATAACTAGATAGGAAAGTCATGTGTTGGAAACATCAGATTTTAGTTTTGTTTAAGTTCCGCATTTTTAAGATCAAATAACCTACTTGGTCGTCTTTGTATTTTAAACTTGTGAAAATCTCTAGTATTAAAATCATACTTAAAATAAATATGAATAGTGTCATCTTTTCTGTACTGAAACCATAAAATATTTAACCATCTTACTTACGTTGTTTCCGTCGCAATCAACCTTTCGATTTTTAACTATTTTGGCAGCAAATTCTTTGAAATTCAGAATGTTAATTTGACTGATTTCTGTTACATCGTACTTCTTTTGCTTGGAAGCCATTCTTATGGCAGTATACCAGCCCGATGGATCATATATTTCCAAGTCCCTGCTTGACTTTTTGATATGAGCGTGAACCGAATCGCATTCCATTTGCGAATGGCCTGGTTCAAAGAATATATGATCAATTGTTGGAATTTTGAGAACCTCGACCGCGTATATAAACATTGCACAAACAATGACGTTCCTATTTTGTCCTCCACACGTATCAGATATAAAGCTAAAAGGTTTTCCATCATGGTGAAGCTGCATGTACTTAAACAGGCAAGATGCCACCTCTGACGCCTCGCGTCCACATAATGCTTCATGCCATACATAATTTTCGAGATGAAACGTTATATACAGTTACAGCAAACAGTTACAGCAAACCGACTTTTGTAAAAAATTACCTTTGTTTTTATTTGAGGGCAGTATAGTACAGCTTCAAAATCAAATTCACAGAAATGAAGTTAATTTTTAATTGCTTTTTCTTTAAAAATATTCTTATATTCTAGTGCATTTTCTTTTCTTTGCAAGTGTTTTTCGTACTCTTCAGATCTCGTAATATTTTCTTTAAATTCTTGTAGATAAAACAGGTATCACATAAATCTTTTCTAGGAATATGGAACGCAATATTAAATTTAGTATTAAAAATTTGACGATAAAACCAAAGTTTTTCCGGTTTTAATTTTTCTTCACCGCATTTCTCTACATATATGTCGTACATTTTTGTAAGGTTTAGATCTCCTGGTAAGTATTATTTTGAGCTGTCTTTTCTGGTATAATGTGAGGGAACTCTTTTAAAGGAATTAATATGGTCGCAAATAACTTTTTTTGAGTCTTCTGGTAACTTTATACCTGGAGTGTGTTTTCCTCTTTTATCTTTTTCTACAATATTTTGGTCATTTCTTTTTCTAATGATATTTTGGACAACGGTATTAGAAATATTGTAGGTGGCTAAAAAAAATCCTTGAAAAACTTGTATCTTCTCGTTATTTTTAATCAAATAAAAAAACTCTTGTTTTTTGCCTCCTCGAGCATGTACTTGCAGTTCGTGTAGAAGATTTTTCTTTTTCATCGATTAGGCTACTAAGATATTGTATTTGTAGATCAATGTTACCCAATTTCCAGTACTCTTTATTTAGCACATTTTGTTCTTCTTCATCAAAGTTTGTGTTACATTTTCTTGGGCATTTTGAACAATCTTTTAAGAGGGGTCTTTTGCGAGTATGACCTTGTTGCTGCTCATAGATTTGTGTTCTTTTCCACATCGTATATTTAGCTTTAATTTATTTCGAGACCATTCTTCTGGTACAGCTATTTTTTTCGTTTTACCTTTATCTTCTCTTCAGTGTCATTACTGGCGTTAGTTGTTTCCATATTAATATTTTCTGGTAGGTACTTGTTCTACTTCGTCTGGCTCATAATTTGTAGTGACTGGAGTTAACACATGAATCGTTTATTTACGTTTCCTTTTATTAGTGTTTAGCTAAAATAGCAATATATTTTTATTGTTAGGACAGGTAATCAATTACCAAAAGCAAACTTACTCTTGGAATTAGTTCATCGCTAGAATTTTGTTTATCAGACGAAGAAGGTTTATAATAATTTGGATCAGCTACTGAGTCTCCTGAGGAATAATCTATGTTCTCGTCGATCTAAAAGTAAATCGTTTAGTATTACCTTAATAATAAAAAAAACTTTAATAGAAGTCTTAACAAGTAATTAAAATTATTATTAACTGTACCTGAGGTCTCCCAGTTGTCTGTAAAATATCATGATTGGGGGTGAAATTAATATTTGCAGATTTGCAGGATGTGTGTTCCACCATATCGTTAAAGTTTGAAACTGTATCGCAGTTCTACAAGGAAAAGGTACCTAATTTATATTTTAAATCATTACTTATAAACGACAAACTTCTATAATAATAAAAATATATGTAAGCTATTTATCTGAATAAGGCTTGCCTGCTGATTACTGTCGTGAAATTCATTGATAATATCAGAACTCTAGTCTACACTGCCTTTTAAGCCCAAGGTGCTTTTACCAGGAAAAATTTGAATACCACTACAGTTGTTTAAAGTGACACATGCCTCATCTGTAGTATAATATGTGAAGCAATCTGGTATTTCTGTTTCCTGTAAATAAATTTTATATAATATGTTATTACTGTCGGCCACAAAGAAGTGGCCACAAAGAAGCGGCCGACCACAGTGTAATAATTAAATTGGGTAGTCCAACGAACTTGAAACTTCTAGGGAAAAAACCTCTCATTTTAAAAATAAGAAACCCGAAACTTGTTAAAGGATATTGATAAGTTTCTCTAGTGACGTACTACAAACAATTGCTGTATGTTTGCTCCACAAATTTCAAACAATGCTTCAACAGTTTTTATTTTTAAAATTACATGCTTTTCCTTCTAAGGCTTCAAGTGACAATCCGTTGGAGTATATAATGAACTTAAAAAAATTAAGAAAATATAAAAATTAAATAAATAAAAAAAGAGGGACCATCCAGTAATATATGTTACATAAATTAATCCATAATATCGCTACACTAATTAGCAAACCTCGTAACTCCAAAATGTCAAACTTTTCAGGAACGTAAAAAAACATTGTTATATAATGGTTATCAATGAAAAAATGATAACATGAAACTAAATAATTTTTAAAATGTTCTTTTAACATTATAAAATGCTAAAATTACCTTTCTCTTATATCTTACTTTTCCTGCAGGAGTTAAGAGTTTTTCTCATAATTTATCTTGGAGATACGAGTTTTTCTTAATAGTAGAGGTATAGCTGGTGTGAATAATAAACCAAAATTAATAATTTAATTATCCAAATAAACGGCCTTTTATTATAAAAGTATAAAATATATTGTTCCAATCAAAGGCATGTTACAAAATATTGATTTATGAAAACTTAATTCTAAACAAAACTAATGATCCAAAGATTTATTTAAAGGGAATATTGTCGTAAAAATTGTGGTAGTCTTTTTCTAAAATAGACTTGAGTTCTTGCAGATCATCAAACTTCCTTCGTTTGATTGCCAACCTTTCATCGTACAGATGCGGAAAATTTTCAAGAGCCATTGTTTCAACTTTCTGATTTTTTCGCTGAGGTAAAGGCTGCCATTGGTCCGAAAAGTGTAACTTAAAGTTGATTGTTCCACCAGGAAGGTATTGGAGAGCACGGATGTCTGTCATACGTGGATCCCCGATTCCTCTGCCTGGCCTAATACTATTGAAGAATAGATAATTCTGAAAGTTCTTAAAATATGTGTGTTCTAAATACTCGACATTGTATTTAGCTGGTGTTTTCCTGGCTTTTCTGCAAACATTTGTGTAATCTGCTGGGACATTGATTTTTACATTTTTTAGCTTTCTCCCAATCATGGATTGCATTGTGTCTGCCTCCATTTGGGTATGACCCACTTCTAGATATTTTTGTTCCACTACGATGTTATTTGTGCAGGAAAAATGCAACAAAACATTAGCCACAGTTGAACTCCTGTTCTCGTATGAACATCCATCACTGTATAGTACCAGTGTAGTCTTTCCTTCAGGCAAAGGGAGTTGTGAGTGCAAAAACTTAGAAATTATTGTGGCAAACTCATTTGAAGATAGACCACCCTCAGTTTCGTTCCAAAGAAAACAAAAACCATCATGTGTTGTTAAATTGAAGATTGTGAAATTGTGGATTGAAAGCTTCATTTTATAATACAGTGCAGACACAGTAGACTTAGGAGACTGCAACAAGGATTGTAAGTCCATTGTGAAAGTCACATAATTTGGGTTAAATTTGTCTGTCTCTTTTTCCATCCTAGCTTCGTCTTTTCTAAGCACATGAGTTGCTTAAGTTTCCAGTTTTGTAGGATTCACACTTATCGCAAGAATCTTTTTTTAACTGAAACAAGGCCAGTTCATGTCTTCGAACTTTTGGGCAAATTTACATTCAGAGAGAGATTCTACATTTTTCTGAGAACACCAGCTGCTCTTATAGAACAAGTAAAGCTCCCTTTTGGATTTCCAGCAAGGATCCAAGTACAATTTACTTGTTCTTTTTCTGCAATAATGAGATTCTACTTTAGGTATAGTTTGCAGAAAATTCTCCAATGCTTTAACTGCAGCTGATTTTCTTAGTTTCTTAATCTCGTTTCGATCGTCATCCGGTAATGCATCTCCATTCTCCCCAGTTTCTTCTTGAACATCATTTTGTTTATTTTGCCAGTGGTGAGCCATCCACTCTGTAATAGACAGCGAGTTTTGAAACATAGTTTTACATACTCTAATAATACCCCCGTCTTTTTTTAAGTAATATTGACATGAGTATTTCCTTATACTTTAGGTATCTTCTTTCCTTCCTCTGGCTCTTGCAGTTTCAGTTTTTTTGGTTAAAAAATTTACAAATAATCTTTTACCCTCCCAATCTAGTTGCCAAAATTCATTAAAGTTCTCTTGTCTTTCAATTTCAGTTAATAACGCACACTGTAACAAACTGTTTTCCTTTCTTTTACATTTACAACGGACTTTCATTTTCCTGGCATTTCTCTTAATGTTGTACTCATACTGCATTATTAACTTGATGGCGTTTCTTTCGTTTTCGACTAGGTGTTACATTATTAGTAATATCAGTAATCTGAACATCAAAGTCTACAGGCCCATTTTCACTAACTTCGGTAAGGACGGGGTTTTCTTGCTCGAGAGCAGTAACATCAGCACTTTCTACTATGTCTAAGTCAGTTTTCGGTACCTCTTCTTGTTCAGAAACAGCAACATCAGGATTCACAACTAAGAATAGGCCTAAACCTAATTGCTCGGTACTAGCAATATCAGTTTCTACTATGTCTAAGTTAGTTTTCAGTACCTCTTCTTGTTCAGAAACAGCAACATCAGAACTCACAACTAAGCCTAAGTCAACTTCAAGTAGGCCCAATTGTAATTTCTCGGTACTAGCAAAATTAGCACTTTCTACTATGCTCAAGTCAGTTTCACGCAAATCTTTTTGCTCAGGAAAAGTATTGTCAAGGTTTTTAACTAGGGTTAAATCGCTCTCAAATAATTGTTCTCTCTCAATATTAACAATCTGAGAATTGCTTACTGTTTCGATGTGAACTTCAGGTAAGTCCAGGTAAAGGTTATCTGCAGGGAAATTTGTATCATTAGGGATTTCAGACACTACTTCAGATAAAAAACCATCAGTGTTAACAGAAAAAAAAGATGAATTGGTTTTAGCCAAGGCTAACTTCACTATTTAGTCAGACCTTCTTGACATTCTGAAAAAAAAAATGAATCTGTTTTGATATTGTTTTCTTATAAATCGGTAATTTAGAGACTGTTCGATTTAAATTGATTAACGATAAAATGCATTTTATATTGTCAAAACTCTTAACTCCAATATTGAAGTAGCATAACCTCAAAAAATTTAAGAATGCAAATCTCTTAACTCCATATTAATTAGAATAAATCAGAGTTTTAACCTTTCAAACAGTAAAAAAATAGAGTAATGTACTTACTTGTTAAAGAATAAAAAACAACCTGTAGGTCACAGTGATGAAAATAAGCATTAAACTTGAAAGAATATGGTGTCACAAACGTTGTGTAGCAATACAATAAGTTATTTTTCGCGACATAAACGGATTATGTTGTTCGATCATGTTCGTCTATCCCCCCACCACATATAGTTTATGTTGGCGCGAAAATGGAAAATCCATGCTGTTTTGAAAGTGGGCAGTGAGTTGGAGTAACAATTTTTTATTACTTCAATTACTTGTGTGTGTAAACCACGCGATTTTTCCTAAGAGTTTAATTATTTTATATTAATTATTAATGTACTTATTGTCTAAAAATTACAACAAATTCTACTTGTGCTATTTATATTTACTATCTTTAATTGTTGAATAATTTCGTATCTTTCCTCTACTTCAATTTCAATCTTATATTTAATTCAAATTTTAAAATTAAAGCCATCTTTTAGCTTTGTATACCGTTTCTAGTCATTTGTCAAACACATGAATTAACATAACCGCCTGT
The DNA here is from genome assembly GCA_927349885.1 of Psylliodes chrysocephalus. Taxonomy (NCBI): domain Eukaryota; kingdom Metazoa; phylum Arthropoda; class Insecta; order Coleoptera; family Chrysomelidae; genus Psylliodes; species Psylliodes chrysocephalus. Next base: position 96,883,836 of record OV651814.1, on the reverse strand, counting down.
GGATGAGATCATGTTCGAGTATGCTAAACAGTGACGTCATTACAACCTCCCCTCCGGTCCTTGATGTCGGCCAAAACGGAAGATCATGCCTAAATAAGATAATCTACCATAAACGTTTATGTTGGTTTATGCCGCGAAAAATACCTTAATGTTACTACTGGGATTTAGCAGGTTTGCAAACTTAAGAAATGAACCGCTGGAGTTAAGGGGTTTGCTTTATATTGAATAATTATTTAACAAAATTTTTTGAAGTTATGAGATTTTCAGCGCTATACCTTTTACTAAAGGTTGGCATTAAAATGTCATTTTGACCAAAAAGTGGAGTTAAGAGGTTTGCTAATTAGGGTAGCGATATGTAAATCAGACAACAAAACCTGGTTTCACTGGGTAAAATTTTTTCTTTATCTAATACATGCAATGTTTATGTTTTTTTTTCTTAATTGTACGTACTTAGTGTAAATAAATCATTATTAAAACCGGTTTAGAAATTAGAATCCCAATTTATATTTATTTGAAAATATGACTTTGCAACAAAAAAAAATATTTTTAAAAACACAAACATGCCTTGAAGTTAAATTTCAGATAATTATTTTTTAATTGTATTCAAAGGCTGCGAAATTTGATTTTAAAACACATTTGGGCCGGACCGATTCTGATCAGTGAGCACTTAACGAGGCAATATTGGCGCGCAAAGTGTAATCCATGTGTGACAATGATGAATGGCATTTTTAATGATGAATACACGATGTAGGGGAGGTTGGGGCAAAGAGGTCACCTTAATAAAAAAGTTGTGGAAAAATAGGATAATTATGATTCTTTAAAGTTTATATAATACAAATACATTTTTATATCTCTTATCTCTCATATTATATCATGCTGTTTAAACTTAAAGGAATCATAAAAAATGTAGAAGCGTTTTTATAGTAAAATGTAAAAAAAAACCTTTGCCCCATATGTGGGGTAAAGTGATTCCATTTGTGGGGCAAAGTGGAAATATTTTAAACATATTAAAATCGTGGATTTAAAACACGTATTATGCTAAAGTCAACCTTTATTATTACACAGAATTAAATATGAAGTTATTCTTAAACTTAAAAACTAAAAAACGAACAAATTTTAAATAAGGAAAAATAATCCATTTTTTTAAGAGGCAAATTAAAAAACTTGAATTTTCCCATGCCTCAAAATCTTAACCGTAAGTCTTCCTAAAATTTCAGAGTCTAGAACTTTACTAAGATCTTCTATATCAGGAAAAACATAGATGTCCATTGTTTGTCTATATTGCCTCAGAAAGGATACAAAAATGGTATATTGTGCAGTATCAACATTTTTATCTATAGCAGTTATTTTAGCTACAAATTTTTTTTCGTTTGTTTTTCTGATGTTAGCTCTACAAATATGAAATCACCTGCATTGAGTTGTTTACAATCAATTTTGTCAATCGAATATCCCGATGGTTCTGGATAAAATTGAAATTCACTTCCTGAGTCATCCGTGTCATTTAGCTCAACTGTGGTCGAACTATCTGATGAAGATTCGTCCAATTTTCTTTTTTCAGTTTTTGCCATCAGATTCTTTTTAACTGCTTTCTTTTTCGTTTTCGGAGTTTTTTGTTTTTCTGAAATTGCAATTTAAAGCTCTTCATAGTTTAGAGTTGACGTTAAGACCATTGTTTTGCCCTTCTTAACTTTCCTCTTCACTTGTTTTTTCTCCTTCGAAATAGGTAGAGGAAATATATCACTTGGCGAATAATAGAGCTTCTCAAAATTTTCTTTTTCGATTATTTCTCGCGATTTTTTAAAAGCTTTTGGGGGTGGTGTCCTGGCGTTGGATGGTCCTGGTTGTGGGGATTTACTATTTTCAACTGTTCGCGCATTATCAACTACTTCATGTAGGGGAGTGGTTAGCCGTTCTTAATCAATAGGTTTATCTGTTGCTTCTGCTGGTTTAAACAAATCTTCCGGAAATATATCTGGATTGTACGGAACAATTCCAGTTGCTTTAAACCCATTGACAGCAATTTGAGTAGTTGCCGCTCGTTGAAATGCGGTTCCAAAAAGTTCTCCAACTTGATAGATAGTAACAACCTTTCCGGGGTTATTAAGCAACCATTTTCTAGTTTCTTGTTCATAATATGAGTTTAGAGGGTACATAAAAGAAACATTAAGTGGTTGTAACCAGTGTGAAGTATGCGGTGGTATTACAATTATATGCACATGGTTAGCTCTAGCACTCTCAACTAGTTGCAAGTTTTTCGTATGTGTAGAGTGCCCGTCTAATATTAACAACATTGGATCATCCTCTGATGGTTTAGTGTATTTTAAAAAGTGCCGGAACCAAATATCTGAAAATATCCCACTCTGCATCCACCCAGATTGATGATATGCCACTACAGACTCTGGAGGTAACCCCTGCTCCAGTGGAGGACATTTTCGTACTCTAGGAAATATAACTAAAAGAGGAATGTAAAATCCAACAGCATTATAGCAAATCTCCGCTGTAGTTAAGGTTCCACGTTCAGCTGACGAAAGACTGCCAACTTGCTTTTTTCCTTTTAAAGACAATATTTTTGAGGGTTTGTTTGACACCGTAGAAATACCCGTTTCGTCACAATTGAAGATTCTACTAGGAGAAAATTCATATTTTTCGAGCATTTGTTTCAATAAATTATAAAATGAAGACACATTATGTTTATTAAACGCGGACGCTCTTGCTTGTGATGTGTATTCTGGAAGCCTCAATGAAATATTTGTTTGTCTTTTTAAAAATCCGTAGACCCAATCACGTCCAGCTAAACCCTTGTTGGTATTAAAATTATGTGGAATACGATTTTTATCGGCATATTCAAAAGCAAGTCGCCGTAATTCCGTAATAGTTAGGCCAAAAAGTCTACTTTCCATATCAATTATAAAATTGGCCAATTCTTGTTCTTGTTGGCTAGAAAAAGTAGTTACAAACCTTCCTAACTTCTTTTTAGAAGCATTTTGAGGATCTTTTTCGGACTTAACACGTCTTCTTAAAGTCGTGAGAGGAAGTTGATACTTTTTTTCGTCAATTTTGGTTTGATACTGTTTTATGTCAATACAATTTTTTACAGCCCTTTCTTTCTTTTTGTGCATTAAACTATTTTCATGCCTTGATAAATGTGAATAACCACCAACTACTACTTTCTGACAATATTTACAAAAACTACACCCATCTTTATCAATTATCCATTTAAATTTTTCAATATATGCCAGACGACACTTTTGGACATATTGTACTTTCAATTTTCTCTTTTTCTAAAAAAAAAGTATAGGTATTTAAAAATATATGTATTTAAACATGTACCTATTACTACAAACCTTGCAATTAGTAGGTTCCTTATTTTTCGATTCGTTTTCCTCAGAATTCTCCTCGGAATTTTCAGATTGAACATCATCCTCACTTATTGGATGTAAGTTATATTCTTCATTATCACTGTTATCAGTAGAACACATTGTTAAAAACTTTAGAAGGTAAACATATATTTTTTTGCATACAGATAAAAAAATGATGAGCCATGTGAATAACAGGACCACAGTGACAGGTTATAGTAAATGTATGTTCTTTCGTTCGTCCCACTGGTGTGAGAATGAACTACACCTTTCGTTTGGCCCGGTGTTAAATCCACTACCCCTTCCTGTCGGCGATGTGGTGTCCACTGGTGGATATTTTCTCCACCAGTTATTTAGCAGGAGTGAATTACACTCGACACATGTATAAGGAATAATTAAGGAGGAAGTAAACTATGTAAATAAGGTGGTGTAATTGACACTGGTGCACATTGCACCAACAGCGAATGAAAGAACCAAAAAACAACATTAACGTTTGACAGCTGACATCTATGATCCTTCTCTTATTCTTTTTACACATTGACACAATGAACAAACCTGTCACCTTCCTAATCTCTGACTATATGACGCACCAGGCCAGTGGCATGGATAAAAGTAGATTCATGTCTGTGGTTAGAAACGGTCATGTGCAGCAAAGAAGCATACACATGTAAAATGTAGCTTGTAGTTGAATCGTAAAATGAACTAATACATAAAAATTTTTACTGACGTACTGAAACTTATTCAAATATAATAGGTGCGTTTTGTTGTACCATAACCCGATCCGGTTCTGAGCATTGTAAGCGTTTTGTTGGGCATTCAAACCCATTCCTATTCTTGTTTTCATTCCCTCTTACGACTTGGTTTGAAAAACGGAATGACAAATGAAAGTGGATATATTTGTGTTCTATGATTTGTACTCTAACCTCTAAATCAGCAATTTTCGAAAACAAAGAAGGCTTTTTAAAGTTTTTGCCAATTCACAATGAATCGAGAACCTCTAAACGGCGAAATCGTCAAAACGGATGATGACATTGATAAATAAATATAAAGAGGTTAGAGATCACAATAATAAAAGTGGTAATTCTTTCAAAGATTGGGAGTACTATGAAATAATGGAAAATTATATGGGACAAACTCCAAATATAACCCCCATAGCTTCCTGCTCTAGTTTGGGAATAAACATTATCAATGCTATACATTCTAAAATACCAATGACTGGGAAAAATAAACGTCAGAGCTCTGATTCTGAAGAAGGCTCCTCTTCGACAATATCTAAACGTTATCCATTACATTCCAGAAATAACTCTAATGTTAGTACCAAAAATGGGGCAAGTGATGAATCCCCTAATCGTTCCAAAAGATTTCGTACTAGCCCCAGAGTTGAAATGGTTGCATTCTTTAAAGACTACAAAGAGGATATGAAAAAAAAGACGCCGAAAGGATGAAAATGATGCAGCAGCATCATGAGGAAAACAAAGAAATGGTCTCTGAACTGATATCAATGCTCAAGGAAACCAAACAAGAATAACATGAAAAAGTTGTTAAAATGATTTGTGTTTTAAGATGGAATGTCTGTTTTTTTATTTTCTCTCTAGTTTTCTTTTATTCTGAATAGGATATATGTTTCGTTATATTACAATAGAAATGAGTTATTTTGATTTAGAAATTATGGTTGTGAAAAAAAGTTTAATTTTTGTGAAAGATAATTAAACACTTTTGATTAATTTTGGTTTTATTTTTAAAATGCTTACAGAACTTCATTACAATAAGTACCAAGAAAAATAATGAAATATAAATTTTGTTAATCTCATATTCTCTGAGCTCTTGGAGCGTGATCCCACAAATATTGTGTGAGAGCCTCCCTTATCTGTTGACCATCATCATTCCCAATATCATAGTTCTCTGCCCTATTTTCTAGAAGGTCTATTTGTCTCATACCTTCTTCTATAAAATAATGAACATCACCTTCATGCATTATGCATATATTATGGAGAACACAACAAGCTATCACTGTATTTACAATGTGTTGCATGTCAACCATATCAAGGCAATTGAGGAGTCTACGAAACCTGCCTTTCAATAAGGCAGTGCTTTGCAGTGTTATTGTTCGATTTTGAGTAACAATAAAATACACCTTCATCTGCCTCATCTATTTGTACAGACTTGTAATTAAACTGGTCAGACATCTTGTCAAAAGCATAGGGCGAAAGTAATTTTTTGTACTTAATCTCCAAATCTGTGTAAACTATGCCAGTATATCTTCTATTAAGATGATCTGCCAGTCTAAAATTTTGTTCTTCTTTTAAGCAGTTTAGGATTGTAAATAATTTATCCAAAAATTCTTCCAAAGAACTATTTTTTGATATAACTTTTTTTAGTTTGCTGTTGATACATTTCAATCTGTTGTTCGTAGTGTTTAAAAAATTAATTGGAATTTTTGCAAGATATGGACACCATTGATCTTTAATGTTTAACCAATTTTCTTCTATGTACCTATATACTCTATTTGGTATTACATAAAATTATCCAAGTATATTACGGGATGGTTATGGGCTACAAAGGATATTAGGCTATTACTCACCGAGAGATCTTCGAATTCCCTTGCCTCTACTTTTAAAAACTCTTCCACCAAAAACACAGGCCCAAGTAATGTGATAATAAATCAGTGATGGATTTAAATATCTCTGTACAGTTTTTACGGCAGAGCACACAGTTTTCGCTTCTTTCTTATAAAACTGCACAAAACTCTTTCTGGAATTCTCCATAATTTTTGTTTCTAATGCACTGAATGAGGTGAATATATCACCTGTTTTAATGTCCAAATCAATCACTTCACACGTCATAGTCACGGCTATACTGACCCCACTAGTCACCACGCAATAAAAATGCTGTATTTTTCGTTTTTACGTAAAGATAGGATCCTCGTAAAGATAGCCTAACCTATAACTGTCAACAAAAAATTATAACAACATAAACATAAATCAGCTGTTTGTTTTCCATTCGGCGCAAGATCATCCGTGCAGCAACGAAAACTTAAACGACCGACATCCGTGCAGCAGACACTGCCTAAAATTAAACCAAAACAAAAAACTAAGGTTAGGTGTTAGGTGGTGTCAATTTTAATGTCACTTAGATGTCCGTCCACTTCGACATTCTGTGTGTCGGTTTGTTCGTTGGCTTGGTTTTGTATAACAAAAAAAACTTCGACAGAAGCTGATTGGTCTATTCCCGATGACGTATAATTTCAAATTTTAAATTTCAATTGGGCTTAATTTAAAAACTTTTGGCTTTTTTAACGAACTGATTATGTAGAATAACTTGTATAGCGACTAACTAATACAATATAATTTATAAAACAGCATATCTCACATGTGAACATGGCCCATTGCGTTATTTATAACCGCAGTGCATTTTGTTTTTCCTAATGAAAGCTTTTTTGCTATTTGAGAGTCAGTACATACAGCTTGAATTAATTTCGGCAAATGGTCAGCTACACTGAATGATAAATTGTGTTCAGCTACAAACGAAGCAAGTCGTATTTCTCCTTCTTTTGCATTGTGTTCTTCTAAATGTATCGCCTTCATATTAATCAAGCTTTTTTGGCTTACCATACTTTTAGCGGAAACCGTATGTTTAGTTGTCTGTTCATGGCGTGTAATTCCTGTGATTCCTCCTATATAGTCATTGCGGCAATATTTACAATAAAAATATGTATTACCCTTGGAACTTTTTTTGATCCACATAATTTTCTTTTCCCAATGTGGGTTGTAATTTTGAGTATACCTCTTTTTTTGTCTTTCGTTTCTCATCTTCACTGTCATATTCCGAATCTGATATGTCTGAAAATAAAAAAATTGTGCTCCTAACTCAGTAAAGAGAGACATAAAGATTTTTTTCTACGTTTATGCAAAAAACAAAACTTTATTGAACTATATTTAGTGCAATAAAAATTTTATTGCACTCATCTGTCATTTTAGTACAGCGTTTTATAATCATAACAAACATAAATATTCAAATCAACGCCAAATATTTAGTCTATTTTCATTTTCTGTGTTACGTTTTAAAAACAGTAGCATATTTTATATTATTTTCAATCATTTAATAAATTAATTATTAAAAAAATGTATTTTATTAAAAATGTCATTACAAATTATAAACACTTACGTAAATAAATGCCTTAAACAAAGGTACTATGATTTGGATAATACAACTGCAGTTCTATAAAACATTTTTTTGGTTTTTGCATGAACGTAGAAAAAATATTGCATGCAACTCGTGCAAAAAGTGTTTATTGCACTCGACGTATTGTCCAACTCGGCCTGACGGCCTTGGACAATTTGGACAATAACTATTAACCATATGTTCCGTTTCCTTTTTTTAAGGTCTTGTAATAATCCTAACTGTATTTGGCTTATTTAAGAAATCAAAATGGAATTTCTATCCCAAAATCCATATTAAAAATTAAATAACGAATTAAACACTAAAACACATCTTAAAAATATATGTACACCTGTTACAAAAACCGCTGCAAGTTGAATCAATACTTCCACATCACTTTTACTTTTTTAAATTAATAAATAATGTTATATCAAAAAACTAACGGTAAGATTGGGTTCTTTAACCCCAAAACTCTATATAGAAAACGATATATTTGTATATATAGATTGTATTTGCGTAATTATTTTTTTTTTATTGATGTAATTCTATTGTACACCGTAAATGCAAAATAAACTATTATTATTATTATTATTATTATTATTATATAAAACATCATATTTTAAATTTAATCCCCCCGCCCCCTTCATCTAGAGGTAAAGGTAAATTTTTAAATTGTTTATTTTATTATTAAAAAAAAAATATTTTCATGTAAAAAAAAACGTATTTAACCGATTTTATTTTTTTATTTTACCCCCTCCCGCTTTACCACCCTTTTTAATTTTCATAAAAATATAAAATAAAGCATAAAATTAAAATCTGCTTACTTAAAAATCCTAAAATTAATATATTTCCCTTTTTTCCAAATATTTCGAATTTTCCCCCTCTCCGTTTTTTACCACCACCCCATTTTTTTTACCACCACCCTATTTTAAGCTGATTATAGAACCAAACAAAAATATTAGGGGAGGTCCGGCAACAGTGGCCACCATTTCATATTTTACTATAACTCGACCAAACTTTTAATTGAATAATAATAAATTCAACGTCATAGGATTTAGTACTATTTTGTAGACTATTTTCAACAAGTATAATAACTACATCTGTTTTATTGTCCCAGAAAAATATAGTTATTTAAAACCTTACAAGGTGGCCACCGTGGCCGCTTTGTCGGATACAGTGGCCATGTAGCAAGTAGACAGTGGCCACTACTTATTATCTTTATTTTTAAATTTAATGCAAGGTGACTATATTGAAGAATACACAAACAAAACGAAAATACTTTACTAATTGAAAGTAACATTAAATTATGAGCACAACATATGAAAAATAAACAAAATGAACTAAAAACAACTAGTTAATAATATATGAGGACAAATCTATTGAAAAGATAAATGTATTGCTTGCTCTAGCCGTACCACCTGCAAGGTATGGGTCGGGTAAGTGCAGTTCTATATCTTCTAGAGGAACACTACTTATGTCTTCTACGTCTGGAAATACGAAATGTTTGCCATGCCTTCTCAAAAAATGTATTTCATATTCTCCCTCATCAGCTAATCTTATCACCTTTCCAACATAATATTTGACTGTCTTTTTTGTCGCAAATTTTACCAAAACAAATGAATTAACATCTATTTCGGTAATTTCTTTCATTTTATCGCTGTCCTTTAGTTTACAGTAATCAACATCATCTGAATTTACCACATCAGATAAACTCATATCACTGTCACTCGAGTCATAGTCAGATAATTCAGTTCTTGCCTGTCGCTTGACTGTTTTTGTAACGGTTAAGTCCAAGTCTTCGCCAAAATACTTCCGTTTGACTTGAGATGTTTTTTGTTCGTATTTTCTTTTCTTTTACCTGCCTTTTAGCTTTAATTCTCTCATATACTGGCGTATCTGTTAATATTTCTGTGGATTTTCTCTCTCTTCGGTTTACATTTTTTTCCTTTTCTTTAACTTGTGGCTAGGGCAACAACTGTTCTGGAGATACAAAAGATTTCTCTGGTGTTTGATGTACTTGATATGTGGTCGATTCTGCCGTTATATTCGGATCATCAAACTCTGGAAGATTTCTGACTAGCGGGTCCTTGCTTGTGCTTGGTTGAGTCAAATCATTGTCTGGGATGTCAGTTGGCTTGGAGGCCAAAAAGTCGTGTTCACTGAATATTGTGTCATTAAATGGAAAAATTCCGGTATCTCTAAAGCCAGAAATGCAATTTCTCGTGCAAAAGGCCAGTGGATATGCTAAGCCTAATATTTCTGCAATGTCATAAATTGTTATTCTTTTCCCGACATTATTAAATAACCAAGACTGGCAATGATTATTATAATACCGCTTTAGGGGGCCATAAACGCTTTTGTCAAGCGGCTGTAGCTTATGGCTAGTATGTGGAGGAAGAGTTAGTAACTTGACGTAGTTTTTTCTTGCCATCTCAATAATCGCTAAAGAAACATGGCTCTCGTGATTATCCATGAGCAATAGGATTGGACTACCAGCAGAAGGCTTAGCATGACGAATAAAATGCCGAAACCACTCTACAAATATTTCCGAGGTGATCCATCCAGAGGGAGAAGCAGATCCTATGGTACCAGGAGGAGCGTTCTTTATCATGCGTTCCTTAAAATATTTTCTGGGAAAAATTAGAAGTGGGGGTATTGTATTACCTCCTGCATTTATAGTGCCTACCATGGTAACAAGAGTTCCTCTTTCTCCGGAAGTGATCTGACCCACCTGCTTTTGACCCTTGGTAGCTAAAACTGTTCCAGGATTCTGCACTGTTGTTAAAGCGGTTTCATCGACATTGTATACTTGAAACGGTTCAAATTTATATGTTTCAAAAAGTTTTTTTAGATTGTCATATATATATATATATATTTACTATCTGTATTTACATTAAGTTGCTTCTATTTCAAAACAAATATACAAATAGAAAAACTTAAGCTAAGGTAACAACAAACTCAAAAAGCGAAATTTATAAAATATTTTATTAATAATAACGTACAAGTTGATAGGCGCTATTCGTTCTGGCGCTGCGGCAACACGAGGAACTCTCCTACTTCCGCAGCTGTAGAATCTTTACGTGTCTCATCATATCGATGTATATATGAGTTAGTTGCATCTAGTGAACTTGACAAGGAGTAATATGTCTTCGCGGATGGTCCTGCTTGTAATTTCTTAATTTTAATATGTCTTGATTCTATTGAAGGTATGAGGTGTGCTGCACATACCTTACAGTTAGCTGTTGAAGATGCATTGACTGGGGACAAAAAGTTGAAAAAGTGATTCTGCAAGCGCGTCAAGTTATGAAAATATTAAGAACACAAACATTTTTATACATGTTGCGAAAGCAAAAATTGAAAAAACCCATAATTGACTGTCAAACTCGTTGGGGGTCAACATTCGATATGTTGAAAAGATTAATGGAACTAAAAGATTTCTGCGTGGAGATGGAAATAACAAATGTGAATAAATTTTAAAATATATCCAAGTCGAATTGGGACAAAATAACAAAAATTATTGCTGCTCTTGAACCAGCTCGAAAGTGCACACGTAAACTGCAGTATGAACAGTTAACTATAGGATCATTTTACTGTTACTGGAAAGAATGCAAACTTGCAACAGAAAAAGTTGGTTTTGATTTTGCCAGAAAAATCATAGATAGTATGATAAAGAGAGAAGCTATGTCATTAAATAACGAGGTTGTCCTTGCTGGAATTTAAAATTGTGTTAAATGAAGAGGAAATTGAGAAAACAAAAAAACATTTAAAATTGTTATGGGCCCGGTTACTGGCTTTAAAAGAGATCAATTATTTAGAATTGGAAAATACTTCTGATATGGAGAATGGGTCAGATGGATCACTGATTTCTAATGATGACATGGAAAGCTTTCTAAGGAAGAAGGAATCTGAATTTAATGTGAAACAAGGGAAAGCAAGCAGTACGTCTTCTTCACTTATGTTTTCAAAAAAAATTGACAATATTCTCAATTCATATGCAGTAGAGCAAAGACGAGTACACTTAGCAAATAATTCTACCATTTTTGAATTTTGGGAGAAAAGAAAAGAAGTTTCACTTGAACTATACTTCCTTGCACAAGTCTTATTAGGGGTGCCAGCAACGCAAGTAAGTGTTGAAAGGCTATTTTCTGGCCTTAAATTTTTATTACCCCCAACACGATCTAATATTAAAGAAAAAATTTTAGAGGAACAGTTATTCATAAGACCCAACAGAATTTTGGGAAACAAGGAAGAAAAGGCTTTGTATGTATAATCATTGTAAATCTTAAAGAAAATAGTTTCATCATTGTTTTTTAGGTTTGAAATACAGAAAATTGATGTTGATGCTGAAGAAGGAATCATAAATGAGACAACAAAAAATGATCCAAAAGAAAATAATAAAAAGGGAATCAAAAGAAAGAAGCCCCAAAATAATTTGAATAATTATTTAAAAAAAGTTCAAAATAAATTTTTGTTTTTCATTTCAAAACTGTACGGAATATATAATTGCATAATATATATTGTCTTTCTAATAGGCCTTAAATACGTTCATACTATTGGGCATTTGGCCTTTACAAGTCAATCTTATCCTGTCAGATTGTACAGGGTTATACATTATAAATTACCCACCCCTTATTATCGTTATTATTGCCTATAGAAACAGTCACAAATAAAAGTTGAGTGGTTATAACGTTTTTTGTTAAAATGCTATCAAATGTACAGTAGCGTGCAGATTTCAAGGGATACAAATAATAAAATTTTTAGAAGGGATACCCTGTATATTTTTACATTTTTATAATCCTCTCAATGAGCTGATTTTAACGATGGATCACATTTGATGTCTAATCTGGATAATAAACATCTACAGCCACCTGAAAAATCACATTTTTTTTTTACTCAAAAGTCAGATGAGATTTCCAATTTCCAAAAATGTGATTTTTCATGTCCCAATTCGACTTGGATATATTTTAAAATTTATTCACATTTGTTATTTCCATCTCCACGCAGAAATCTTTTAGTTCCATTAATCTTTTCAACATATCGAATGTTGACCCCCAACGAGTTTGACAGTCAATTATGGGTTTTTCAATTTTTGCTTTCGCAACATGTATAAAAATGTTTGTGTTCTTAATATTTTCATAACTTGACGCGCTTGCAGAATCACTTTTCCAACTTTTTGTCCCCAGTCAATGCATCTTCAACAGCTAACTGTAAGGTATGTGCAGCACACCTCATACCTTCAATAGAATCAAGACATATTAAAATTAAGAAATAACCAACAAAAAATGATGTTTATACCTGTTATATTTAAATTATATTTCCTTGATGTAGAGTCATCTTCATTATTTAAATCATGATATGATTGAAAAAGGTTATCACGGCCACTGCTAAAATTCAATTCAGCTGGGTCATCTTCAACAATTACTTCAATGTTTCCTAAATTTTCACCCCAATCTTCGTCTGATTTAAACTCTATATCATTAATTTCAATAACTTCATAATCACCATTTTCTGAAGCTATAACTTTTATAGCTTTTAATAAATTGGAACCATTATCTGTTGTTATAGTATATATTTAATTTTCATCAATTTCGAAACTATTACATAAATCCATGATGATATTCTTCAAATGTTGTCCTACAAATTTACAAAAATGCTGATATATATGTATATGCCAAAAATATAATTTTTGTTACCTGTATGCTGGCTTCTTATTTCTTTTAAGGCTAAGGTTCTTAAAACAATCTGACCATTTTTTACATACTGAATATTTATACCCAGGAATGCACGGTCCAATCTCGTAACACCATCAACTTTTATTGAAACCATACAAGTTTTGATTTCTTCCATAATTTTTTGTTTCAGTTCATTAGCTTCTAATGAAATATATTTTTGAATTGATTCTGGTGATAAAGAAAATTCTTTATCTTTTGTTTTATTTGTTAACGCCAACTTAATAGGATCCAATATTTTTTTAAAACCAGAATCAGCTAGCAGATTAAAAGACCTACCATTAACAGTTACAAGTTCAACACAATCATTAATTAAATGTTGCTTTGACATGTTTACTTTTATGGTATTTATTTTTTTCACAGATGGCTGATCAGATTTTTTTGATTATGTAATAAATTGGTCTTCAGTGAAACGATGGTGTCTCATTAAATGTTTTTTTAAATTCGTTCCGTGGTGACCCTGCATAAAATAAATGTCATTATAAAAAACTATATATGCAATATAGTAAAATCACTAATACTTAATAACTAATAATTCAACCCTGCAGTTCACTAAATTGAGATGCAGTTCAATAGTAATTTTATTCTTACCTTCATAACTTCTTTGCATATTTTACAAATAGACTTGTTTTCTATTTGGTTAAATTCGAACTGGTAATGAGCCGCCTTTCTTAGTTTGCGCCCCATTATCAAATAATCTTAGAGTTTGAAGAAACCGTATAATAAAAGCACGATAAAAGGTCTGTGGTTTGGAGTGTTCTATATTAAATATAAAAAACCTAGCAACGAACTGGGTCACTAAAGCTGACCCCCCAAAAATTTTTTATTGCAAATTTTTGAATTTCTATTAGCATAAATCGTTTGTTCGTTGTTTGTTCTTAATAATTGTTTTGTTCTCATTTCGTTTATTTATAAAAGTAAAAAATAAAATTGATCCTCTATTTAGCCCCCAACAATTTTTTTGCAAGTTTTCGAATTTTGATTAGCATAAATCGTTTGTTTGTTTGTTTGTTGTGTTACCGTTTTTTTATTAAAAATAATTATGAACCCCCAAGAATACTAAACTACTTACCCCCAAAGAAACAAATTGTCAATTATCAGAGGCAATCCTGGTAACAGATACACCGACTAGCCCTTCGGCGGTGTGGGATTTATAACGCGCCAGATCCTTTGTAGCAGAATAAGGATCAAACTCTTTCGTTGTTCAGAACTCTGATAATAGGCAACCCCTTATAAATGATAACCCCGAAACAGTGTAGACAGATACACCAGAGTCAATTTCAGTGGTAATGTAGTCCAAAATTAAGTTAAAAAAAAAAAAAGAAATAAGTACTAACCTTTTAAGGTCCAGGGTTTCACACTGGACTGATCTCTATGAACCTTTGTACGGTTTGGGAATCAAAAGAAAACACTAGGTTCCTCCCAAACAATTTAATACAACTAATTCTTGAATTGTAAATCCTCAACAGGATGACTTATTTACATATATGAGTACTCGGTCGGGCTCCGATTGTTCGAACAATTGGGGACTCCGCAAGCTATACAATCTAGTCTGCAAAGAAAAATATTGTAACAAATGTTTACAACGATATTAAATAAAAGAGCTACCCATAGCCAAATTGAATCAATACTTAAAAACTAACAAAGAACATTTAAATTAGATAATGTAACTTGTAAAACAAGATTACTACTTTTTTAAAACTGAAGACATATTTCCCACAAATAACCCTGATTTAATAATAATAATTAACCTAAATATACAATAACATTTTAATTGTGTTGAAAGTTACATAAATGAGGCCTTACAAAAGGTTCATTAAAGCACAAAGCAAACTTATATTAATAAATGAATAATGACAATGGTTTAGGAGATTATTATAATAACGGGCGATAACACTTTATAATTAAAACCACAAAAATATATAAATACTAAGTTACAAAACTGTATGGGAGGAAAAAGAAAATAAATCAGAAAAAATTAATAGAAAACTTAACTTTCTTCATTGCCGGCGTCTCATCTTCTTCCCTGCAGACCAACTGGTCACCTCCTGTGGCGACAATGGTAGTGAAACTAGGACCACTAGGCCTAACACCATGTAAAAAATGTGGAAAACTGGAAGTTGATTTCCTACCACTATTAAAAAAAGGTTCCAAGCGGTACCGTGTGGGTTCCAGCCAGACACGGTACAAAACTTGAAGAACGGGTTCCTTCTTTCTTCCGGTCGTTATCCCTGGACGAGGAATGGATGTTGAAATCCGGAAAAGGTGGCGTGGCGCTGAGAAGAGTTATAAATCCCCCATGAGGGTATGGTTGTACGGGCCACATGAACGATTCTATACCCACCAAAATCAAGGGTACGTTCTCCCGCTGTAACCAATAAAAAAAACAAATGTCCAAGAATGGATCCGGGAACTCCCGATGGAAACAGATTTCTTTCCAATATTAATCTCCTGGATATCCAACTTTCACAAGCGCAACCAAAAACCCAACCTCCTTCTTCAAACGCTCGAACTAGAAAGACAGTTCCACTTCTTTTTCTCTACCTCGCTATTGAAGTCCTAGAATTATTTTGGTCTTGACTACATTAAGCATCAAGCCAGCATGGCTAAATAATTTACTTAAAACCCTAAACATTACCCATATTCCCTATACAAAACTATTTATTCAGCTTATACGATCCAAAGTATTAAACTGAAAATATTACGTCACTAACTAATTGAAAATAGACTATTAGAAAGTGATAGCCGAATGCGAACTCAGTAAGATACCGCTTCAGCCTACTAAGTAAAAGGCCATCCAATACGGAACCTATTTACAGATTAATAACCGTTAAGGCCTGCTTACATTGCTATTAAAATAAAAATGTATTTATAAATTAAAAAAGGAACCGTAACAGTTGTTTGTTTTTAATTGTTCGTAAATAATAATTATTTTTTCTCATTTTGTTTATGTATAATACAAAATAAATAAATAAAATTTATTAACTATTTAGCCCCCTATTTGCAAATTATAATTTTTTAAATTACTATTAATCTTTAGCTATTTATCAACATTTGTTTAATTATAAATTAAGTTGGTTCTATCGATAATTTACTTTTTTTTATGATATATCATATCACTCAGTACATGCAGGATTAAAACTCTTTTTAAAGGACTATTTTCATCCAAAAAAGCGAATGTATTTTTTGTTTATTTTCGTCCAAAATATAAAAGACTCCGTGGGGTTCTACTTCGGTATGAAGAGTTGCTGATTCCGGTTTAGGCGAACAATCATTGTAAATTTGCCAGTTTCCCGATAATCGCCGACAGTAAGCAAAATAATGACCTGTTCGATATGGTGCTACTCCAGATAATCTAAAAATTTATAAATAATGAAAGAATTAGTAAAATGGCTTAAAGTTAAATATTGTCAAAAGTAAGAAGTATACCTGTAACGTAGATTAGTTTCAGATCCATCATTATTTTTGAGTTTTAAGAAGCTTAAATAAATAGGAATCTCGCCGAGTTTACAAGTTTTTCCCCTTTGTATACTAATATTTTCACGTATATCTAATTCAATAAATAAATATTTGTTAGGAACAGCAACACGTGTAGCATTTCCCTTCTTGCAAAATATACAATGAACATGTGATTCACAGCAAGAACCGGAAAATCTTTTCTGTATATTTTACAATCTGAATAATAAGTGGTTTCATAAATGCTTGGTGAATTTTTGAATAAAATATTCCACAAGTTACTGATATTATCGTAACAATTAATTACATTTAAATTTGTAATTTCTTGGTGGTGTTCATCATTTTTTTTTATATAAATAAGTTTTAAAATAGATAGGCGTTGTTGATAAAGTTCTGCTGTTGGCCCGTTTTTCATAAATTCTCTCAAAAACTTAAAAATCGTAATTTCAATATTTGCAATATATATTTGTGAAAAGAAGTATTATCTAACGCAGCAGTGAATATTAATTGAATAATTATGTCAAAAGGACAAGTATTCAATACTGTCCATTTTGTACCATTGAATTGCACTGGACCATTTAAATTACCGTTACGTACTAAAAAGTTTTTGCGTTTTTTTATAATTTTGCAAGTTTTTTCATTCACCAAATTATTTTGTATGGCGATTTCTGGATAATTTTGAAAATAACGACCAATTTTTTTATTAATGGCTTTTCGTTCCGTCATAGTTTTAACAGAAACTGATAGAGGGACATTATCTTCTTTCAAATTTAATAACTTCGAAGTATTTACATTGATTTTACTTCTATTTTTTATCACTTTTGGTGAGTTATTGAAATTAATGGGTTCAGTAGTATTAATCTGATTAGGATAATTTTTAGGCACAAATGTATCTAATTTTTCATTATCGTCATTGGTTTCAGTGGTGGTAACATAAGCATTTTGATTATGATAACTCGTTGAAGGTGATAGATTTAAAATATTATTTACATTGTTAATAGAACGAAAACAATTTTCATTCATTAAATTAGTAACACTGATATAATTTTGGCCATTTTCTTCTGTGAAGCTCGCACTATAATTATGATCATTATGATTCTCCGATGAATGGATGAAGTCACTTCCCTCTCCTGAGTTTATATAATCATTAATCCAATCGTAATCTCTTGCTTTTTCATTCTTTCCTAACCCTTTCCAATCTTCATTTTTATGTTCTTTCAAATCTTCATTATCACATTTATTACTTTGCACGAAAGTTTGCAAGTTTGAAAAAAGTATTTTAGCACTACCCACAAGACTATTAATATGCAGTTTTAAGAATTTGATTACTGTTGTTGGCAATTTTTCTGTTTTTTTCAAAATTATTTTTAAATCTTTGAAGTCAGTTTCTACATAACAAGATGTTGGTCGTGACATCGTGTCAGGTGTGCATACGTTTGTCCAAATTGGAAATTCTTTTATTTTGTCAACAAGATTAAGATGCAGTATAGGGATATAGTAACAGTTAAGCTTCTTTCCGACATATATAAAAGTATTAGTTTTATTATAAAGATTATCAACCCATGTTAGGAGAGCTTTTGACCATCCATTGTTGTCAACATCATTTAATAATAATTTATGTAAAATATCGTTTTTTTTTCAGTATCAATTTTAATGGAATCAATAACTGTTAAATCAATATTTCGATTTGAAATTAAGGTTTCTAATCGTTTTTTAGCTTCTGCCGTAGTAATTTTATCGTCGTCGTCATCACTCATAGAAATAATCGAATCTTCAAAGTCTGTATTACATACGGTTAATGTTAAAATAAAGATTTCTTCCAGTAAAGATAATTTTGTACAATCGACCATAAGTGCTACACAATAGAGAAAAAAAGACTTTACAATTTTGTGCGATACTGATTTCCATCTGCTCACTGAATTAATAAAATGTGCTGTGTCCAATCGTATAAAAGTCTGTGGTTGTAAATTGGTATTTATTACTAAGTTTTCAAAAACGAAATTAATATATTCCTTTAAAGATTTACCATTGAATGCATCTGACATTGCATTTAAAAGTGCTCGAGAACCATCAGAAACTGCCTGTCGCAGTGGCTTAACTTTTCCTAGCCATCTGGAAAGCCAAAATGAAATAAATTTGGCATCATGCATCTCAGATAACATTTGATAAACTGAAGTGGAAGTACCATTAAAATTTATGATAACTTTATACAAAAATATGTATCCAGTTTTTCTATCTCGACAGTCACTCAATTTTTTTACTACACCACCAGTAGCATCAATGCAAATTGATGAGAATTGCCGATGAATACGTAGATATTCTGCATAAGTATGGAATTGAGTTGGAGTTGCATAAAACACATAGAAAGGCGTATCACCGATTGCTAAAATAGAATTCATAAACTTTGGATCCTCATTCATCTTCCGTATGGTTAATATAGTATCTCTGTGATCATCAGGTTGAATTCCAAGTTCTTTATCTGCAGCTTCTTTCTTTGCTTGGTGAAGTGTCTTTGAGTCATATAAGAAGAGTGATCCAATGTCTCCAGGCTTTAAAATATTTTTAGGTTCTTCTCTTCGCCAAGCTAAAACACCAGTCCGTAATATTTTTTTTGAACTTTCTTTCGTCTTTCGCCATTTAAAGGACGCTTTATATCAGCATGCTTCGAAAATCTTGTATCTCGGCACTTTATAATAATAACGACAGGACCTTTATCTCCAGGAGAATCTTTAATTACTCCCAAAATAGAATTTTGGCAAGTTGGATCTTTACAACGACCAGTTATCTCTGCATAATAATTACCATTTTTAAAGATTTTACCACGCCGAAAAATAAATGCACATTTAAGGCGATACTGTTCCCAAAAAGCCTAGCTAAACAATGTTTGTCCATACTCCAGGTTCAAAACCATAATATTTGCGCCCTTTATAAACCAATGGTTTATCACACTTAATTTTATTCCATTGCTCTCTGGTGATTGCTACTTCGAAATTTTCAATCTCATCATTTTCATTATTGCGTTTATTAGATTTAAATTTCTTGAATCCCTCCTCTTCCACCCCCTCCGTGTTGTCATTGCCATTACCACTTTCACTTAGATCGTGTGTAGTGTCAGAGTTATCATGATTATTACTTGAATCATTTAGATTATGGGAAATGTGTTCTTTATCTTCATCATGTATAAAGATTCCGCATTCTGTTCGAGCGAGTGTTAATATTTCTCTTCTATTCTCTCGTACAATAATTCGTACAGCTGGAACTTTCCACAATCCTTGCAACTCATCAGAAATATCTTTCCATACTGGCGAAGAATGTGCTGGTAATTCATCGGTCGTAAAATGTGAGATGTATTTCTTTAACGCACTAACTGCCAAGGCAACGGGAACTGCTGATACTGCTGGCATTATTTACACTTAAAGCACAGTATATTCTAGAAAAGAAAAAAATGGTAGATAATAAATATTGTTATAGGAAACTAAACGCTTTATAAAAAAGTCTGAGAGAAATTATTATATTTTGTTAACCTTTTACAATAACTAATTTGCCCACGATTTATGTATAAAATGTATACTATAATCATCTATATTATCACTGGAAGAAAATGTCAAATTATACAGTAGTTGAGTAATGAATATTTATAAAGTTTTGCTTCTACCAAAACCCTTTATAATGAAAGAAAATTTTACTTTAAGTTTTTGGTCTTATTTTAAAAGCAACAAGTAAAATTTTCTTTCACTATAAAGGGTTTTGAGAGAAGCAAAACTTTTTATAAAGAATAACTTTTTTCCTACAACTAATATTAAAAAAGTTTTCCCTATAGTAAACCCTAGACTGGGTCAAAAAAAATTGACCATTTTTTTTGTAAAGATATATAGAGAATATCATTCAGAATGATGAAAAAAAAATTTCGTGAAAATTTGTTTAAGAGGTTTATCATCGCTATTTTTGATTTTTAGTCATAATTTGATGTTTACGTTAGAACTGTCAAAACATTAAAGTGAAAAAACTTCCTTTTCACGTATTCTTATATAAAATTAAATTCTCTACAAAAAAGGTCTGATTGAAAATTTTCGTCAGACGAGCCGTTTTTGAATAATTTCGTAACTAATGAATAACTTTTGAAGATTTAAATTTAGGCAAAAATATTAGGAGACCTTTTTTGTAGAACATTAAATTTCCATTAAAGAATCCGACGTGGGCTTTTTTAAATATTCATTGATTTATTAGTTACGAAATTAATCGAAAACGGCTCGTCTGACGAAAATTTTCAATCAGACCTTTTTTGTAGAGAGTTTATTTTTATATAAGAATAAGTGAAAAGGAATTTTTTTCACTTTAATGTTTTGACAATTCTAACGTAAAACATCAAATTATGACTAAAAATCAAAAATTGCGATGATAGACCTATTAAAATTAAGGGCTCAAATTTTAACGAATTTTTTTTTTTTTCATCATTCTGAATGATATTCACGATATATCTTCAAAAAAAAAATAGTCAATTTTTTTGGCCCAGTCTAGTAAACCCCATCACTTTACATACTGTATATCACTGACAGTAAGTGTCAAAAGACACCGCCCAGCTGACACATAATGTTGCCAGGCCTTTCGGCGATGTTGCATTAAGGAAACATAATAACATTACTATACAACGTAAATGCAACGTTCATGAAAAGTTGTTGAGGTAAATCAAAACCTCGCAAAACTTCTATTTGTAACTCACCTATTTAATCTACCTGTTATAGTAACACAACGTAATAAAGTGATTTGCTCATATAAAAACTCAATATCCTCAATATACTATTTTACAAAAAGAGGTAAATAAAACAAGGGTGGTCCTTAAGATCTCACAAGAGTAATTTAATACGACCGGTTTCGAGGAGATCAGATCCTCATCATCAGGTATGGTTCTCCCGAAGGGGGTGGGTTTTGCTAAAAGGAGAATGTAATAATTTTTGATGTGGTTCCATAATAATAGGTTTTTGAATGACCATTTTTTGAAATAGTGGGTACCAAAGCTGAGAAGGCCAACTATTCCATGAACTTTATCAGTGATTATTTTGTTTAATACTCTCAATATAAGAGCAAATGGAGGGAATGCATAGAAATTATTTGGCCAGACAGTAGTAAAAGCATCTACTGACTCTGATTGAGGATCTTTGAACCATGAGATGTACCTTGGGCATTTGCTGTTGATGTTTGAGGCAAACAGGTCTATACATGGTTTTCCAAATGTCGTAACAATTTTTTCGAATGCAGTATCTGCTAGTTCCCATTCCGTTTCTTCAGAAATAAACCTAGAGCCTGCATCTGCTATATTTTGTTTAGACGGAATGTAAGAGGCATATAGCCACAGTCCACGAGCTTCGCACCACTTCCAGATTTCTCTAGACAGTGAATTTAATTTTGGGTGTTGTATACTTCCTGTCGGCGTGCTGCCTTTTTGCAAAACCTCTCTTTCTTTCGAGAATGGATCTGCCGTTCTTTTTTGCTGACCAGCTCAGCTAGTAATACACTCACTACTTTACAAATGCACTTTATTATTATTTCAATTATCTGACAAATTTATGCATGGGACGCCATGAATGACCTCATCATCTTTTTTCCCGTCTCTCTCTAGTATCGACCGGTTGATCGATGTGCTTAAAAGCGCCGTTGCCGATACTTCTCATTTTTCCGAGTTGAGTTTTACGGAACACTTCCCATTTTATTTATGTACGCAATGGCCGTGGAGCTATCCAATCTAAAAAGTATATTGCATGATTTTATATTGTTTGCGAAACAGCGAATACCATAATATGCAGCTTGCAGCTCTAAATAGTTGATATGTTTCTCCTTATGTTTAGTATTCCACCGTCCACAAGTGCTTTGGCCTTCTGTACAAGCTCCCCATCCTGTCTTAGAAGAGTCTGTGTATATTTCCAGTTGAAGAACGTCTTGCTTAATGGAGTGGACGAAGTTAGCCCCCCTTTTTTTAAAATTTAATTTTTTTTTAGTTGTTCCAAATTGTTCTACGGTTGTTCTAAACTGTTCTAAAACAAAAAATATTTTTTTTCCAAAATTAACTTTAAAATTTAAAATAATTAAAAAATTGCAGTAGCCCCCCCTTTTTTCAAAAAAATAATTTTTTAATGTTGTTCTGGATTGTTCTAGAACTGTACTAATTTGTTCTAGAAAATTATTTCAAAGATTTTAAAAAAACCTATAAAAAACAAAAAACAAAATTTTTTGATAGCCCCCCTTTTTTCAAATTTTTAACTTTTTTTTGTTGTTCTTAGTTGTTCTAAAAGTTAACAAAATTGTTCTAAAAATTTAACACATTAACTTAAATATAACTCTTGGAAACTGAAAAAAAAAGTTATAAGAGAGTTTGCACTGCAGCTATAATGCGCTAACTGGCTGAGTTCAGCGTCTAATTTTTCTACTGTAATACCCCATTCATACAAACATTCAACAACAAACATTCAAGCACTAAGAATTCTAACTGTAGAGTGTGATTGGCTGCGAAATTTTTTTGCACCAATCACACTTTAGTTTTTGAATTCTTAGTGCTTGAATGTTAGTTGTTAAAAGTTGTATAAATAAGGTGTAAACAGTGTTGTAACGAAATAGACGTTAGACGGGTACTAAATGAAAACACATATTTATTATACATACAACAAAATTTATTTTAATACGACAAATTCACAAACAACACAAATTTATAAAAATATTTCTTAAATTAATTATAAAAATACAAATACTTAAATATAACATTATTTACAGAATTAATTATAAAATTAAAAAACAATTGCAAAAATAATATTAAAAAAATAATAAACAAAATGGACAAGGCAATTAATCTTTAAAAATTAAAATTAATCATAATGATTTACAAAACATATATACAAACTTGGGGTTTAATATTATGTTCCTCATTTTTTATTACTCTTGCGCTTTTTAAAATATCATTATATTCAATATACTTATTATTATTATTTAATGCAATTGCGGAAAAATGACCTATAGAAGATACTCGTTCGCTTCCTGAATATGTGACAATTCCTGCTAGTTTGTAATGTTTATCCGACACTTTCAAAAATTTAGAAAATGCATTTAATTGACAAGTTTCGTTTAAACATTCTATAAACAATACTTCTTTAAACTCAATTTTTTGTAAAGGTTTATTACCACAACACATTAAATTCGAGGATCTTCCAAATTCAATCGCTTCCTGCATATTTAAATAATTATTATTTTGAATATAATTAAAATTAATTGGTACAAATACCATTTTAGTAGTGCTAGTTTTCTTACATGTTAAGCATTCTATGCACTCAATGCAACTGGGACTATTAATAAATAATTTTTCTATTAAGAAAGAAACAGTACATGCGATATCCCTTACAAAAGTGTTCTTTTTGTACAATGTGCAATTAAATATACTTTTTATTATTTGTAATCTTTCTTTATAAATTAGATTACACGCCCCGTTTTTTATAAACAAGTTTACAAATTGTAGTTCGTTAGAGTTTGATTTTTTGACGTATTCATAAAAAATTTCGTTAATACAACCAACTGCCAAAATTTGTACAATACTGTCAAAAGCACATGTATTTTTTAAAATGTATTTTCCGTCATTTTTAATTATTACTGGTTGGCATTTGCTACCATTTTTAACCGACTTCAAAAAAAGGAGGAGGTTATCAATTCGTCGCGATATTTTTTTTTTTTTTATGTATGTTCAGCGATTATTTTTTAACACGGTGTCCGATTTTAATGATTCTTTTTTTGTTAGAAAGATGATATTTCAGGGGTGGTCCCATATAAATTTAGTACAAATCTAATAATTGGGTCCATGAGAAAATCCTCAAACTCTTCATTTTTTATGTATGTTCAGCGATAATTTTTTAACACGGTGTCCGATTTCAATAATTCTTTTTTTGTTAGAAAGGGACTGCTTTAGAAGTGGTCCCATATAAATTTGGTCAAAATCTAATAATTTGATCCTTGAGAAAATCCTCAAACTCTTCATTTTTTATGTATGTTTAGCGATAATGCTTTACCACCTTGTCCGATTTATACGATTCTTTTTTGTTAGTAAGGGGGTACCTCAGGGGTGGTCCCATATAAATTTGGTTAAGATATGGTGATGGCATCTGCACGTTTTTGAAGTCGGTTTTTTAAATTTTTAATGTAGCAGCGAAATAGATAATTTATTTTTTGCGTTATCTAAAGTAAGATTTCAATCGGGTCTGGAATCAATATATATGCGAGTTTTAGATGATGTAGGTGTGTTTTTATTTCTCCAATTTTGTTCTTTAACTAATTCTGTGTTATCATCTTTAAAAATATTTTCTTGCTCTATAATTTGGGTTGCAAAAGCTGATTTGTTTCTTTTACCGTAGATTCAATATTGCCTTTAAAACTATTAAAGTTAAGTTTATACTGAACTGCTGAATCACTAATAGCAATCTCAACATTACTATTTAAATGAACTTTATTTTTTACAGCTAAAGCAACCTTTGCTCTTCCTCTAAAAGAAGTTAAATGCGTACTTACAAATTTATCGACACGCATTGGTCGATTTTTCCCTCTCAATAATCGATGTTTTAAATCATTAAATTCAGATTCAACTGCTGCAGATGATTTCGTAATTTCATGTACAGAAAAATTTTCCTTCATAATTGCAGTGTATAGAGGAATGTAGTATTTGTTTGATCTTTTTAGTTAGATTGGGACAAAAATATGCATTGATTTTATTCCCTTCTATTATGTTAATATTTTGGCATGATTCGAATATTGTTTCTGCCCATTGAAAAATTTCAAGTTTGTTGGAATGACCGTAAGTAATATCAAAAGTATCTTGTTCTTGTAAAGCATTGAGTATACTTGTAGGCAAATGTTGATCATTACTATTATTGCACTCGTTTAATACTTCTTGGATATTATTATTTCTAATTTTATTATTTTAAAACTGTAGAGCTATTTCAGAATCAGTTAATGTTTGGTGCATATCATCCCCAACAGCTTCACTTTGACAAAGTGTAAAAATTGCTTTTATAATTTGTACAAAATCATTTAGTTCAGTTGATTTCGTTAATAAGGTTAACGAAAGGATATAAAAAATTTTTACTAGTCTATTTAAATTGAATACCTCTTTCCAGTGGGAAATCATATTAATATAGTGAAATATATCAAGTCGTATATAGCTTGCAGGTAATGGAGCTTTACATTGTAGATTTAGAAAACATTGATTGATATAGTCCTGCAAGCTCTTACATCCTGCAAAAGCTCTACAAACTGCCCCCATAAGTGCTTTATCAAAATCTAAAACAACTTGTTTCGGAATTAAGTTTACATTTGTATATGTTTTTCCGATTCTCAAAATTTCAATTAACCAGTATATGATTGCGCTTGTATTTTGAACTGCGCTTAACATTTGAAATACTGGCATTTTTGCAGATGGTGTTTCAGTTACAATTTGGTATAAATAGATGTGAGAAGATAATTCACCTGCAGCAGTCGGTAATTTTTTCACTAGAGAACCCGTAGCATCAATACAAATAACGTCATGGTAATCAATGTATACTGCCATTTGTTCTTGTAACCAATAGTGTACAAAAAATGGATCAATGCTGACATTATGAATTTCTCCTAGATGTTGTTGTTACTTCATTTGCAGCATACTGTCGATTGGGTTTGTACTTGTTATTCCCAAATTGATGTTTTTTCTTTGTTGTTTTGCTTTTTGTAGTACTTTATTAGAAGGTAATGTAGGCGGTTCCGGATCACCAAATTCCATGGTCTCATTTGCTTCATTTCTTCTCCAAGCCGATGGAAGCATATTGCACTCAACAAGCTTTTTAGAAACTTCACACCGCCGACGGCCTTTTAAGAATCGTTTTTTGGTATGTTGAATTGTTGAGTCAAAGTTTTCGATCACACATTCCATTCTTATATAAGAATCACTAGGCGCAGGTCTATTAAAAATTTTTCCAACAAATTCACAGTTGCACTCGTTGCAACGTGCAATAATTTTTAAGAACAATCCGGAATTTGTCGACTTGCAACGTTTAAAACTTAAAGCACACGGTATTTTCACTTCTTGATAAATATGTCTGTCCAAGTTCCATTTTCTAAAACTGCGTAGTTCCTCACATGATTTTTATCTTTGTAAATTTTTTCTAAAATGTTCATCTCACCCCAGACTTCTGCACTGATATTTACAATAAATTCAAGATCGGCAAGGTCCCGTTTCGTATTATTAAAACTGCTATCACTTTCATTTACTAAACAAATGTCTTTTTTCACAATGTCATGAAATTCTAAAACTTTGTCCCATGCGCCATATCTATTGTTATGTAGTATTATATAAACGTATTTTGGTTTCATATCGTTGTTTAATCGATCACTTATACACTTATAAATTTTTGAACTTGGAATTACTGGTTTAGTTGTTTTCAAATCTACAATATCACTAAACTCGTTAGTTAATAGAATATCTAACAGTCTATTAATTTTTTGAGACATTTTGCAAATTTTAAACACACAAATAAGTACTGATACACTTTTGTCCAAATTTCTTCTCGGCACTAAAACTATTAGGCGGGTGGAAACTGGAAAACTAGACTGATTTTAAATATTGGTCTTATTTATACAACAACAATATTAAAACTAAGAGAGGGATATTTGAAGTAGGTAAAATACAAAGTTCGGCATTTAGCGTAAGGATTAAAATCCATGCCGGCAAAATTAACTAAAGGCAAATCTAAATAGTGCTAATGTTAATTTAATTTATCTGTTTTCAAAGAAACAGTAATAAATGTCGGTAATAATACGCAGAAACAATCTAAAAATATTCATTTTGGGAATTTTTGCCTAGTCTTGGAAATTCCGTACTTTTAAAAGTATTTGTGTACTCAGAAAAAATATTTTCAAACCAACAAATGATAGTGTTTTACTTCTTTGCTTTGATTTGAAACAAATTTGTTTTTTTTATAAAAATATTAATTCAATTTGAAATTAATAGTAGATTACGTCCGAGTTGGTTTCCTTACGCCGAGCGTTATATTTGACCGAGAGGCGTAGCCTACTAGATAATATTACGCAAGGATGTAAGGAAATAACCAACAAGGATTGTATACTTGTTTATTCACAATAATATTATTGTAATTATTAGCAAATAGTAGTTTTTTATTCACTAAGTGCAGAAAGTGTCGTACAAAAGCATACAGCCTGGAGCGCATAGCTGCAGTGCCAACGCAATAACTTATTTATTTTTTTCAGTTTCCAAGAGTTATATTTAAGTTAATGTGTTAAATTTTTAGAACAATTTTGTTAACTTTTAGAACAACTAAGAACAACAAAAAAAAGTTAAAAATTTGAAAAAAGGGGGGCTATCAAAAAATTTTGTTTTTTGTTTTTTATAGGTTTTTTTTTTAAATTTTTGAAATTATTTTCTAGAACAAATTAGTACAGTTCTAGAACAATCCAGAACAACATTAAAAAATTATTTTTTTGAAAAAAGGGGGGCTAATGCAATTTTTTAATTTTTTTAAATTTTAAAGTTAATTTTGGAAAAAAAATATTTTTTGTTTTAGAACAGTTTAGAACAACCGTAGAACAATTTGGAACAAATAAAAAAAATTAAATTTTAAAAAAAGGGGGGCTAACTTCGTCCACTCTGCTTAATGTCATTTTTTGTTGTGAATATGTTTTCAGTACACCAATTTAGATCTTCCTGGATTTTTTCTAGTTTAAGTTTAATTTTAGAATTGTAGTTACCTCCAGCCTTTTTTAAGGCTTTACATTTTTCCCTTTCCATGTTTTTTATGTAAACATTACCATATTTTACAGCTGGTAAGGTAGAAAGTAATGTACCTATGCAGCTGGCAAAGTGTCTTATATTGCAAGATCTTATCGTTCCTAAATCTTTTATAATTTTCATTATTCTAAAACGTTTTTCCTCTGGGAGTTCAATTGTCATACTTTTAGTGTTAAAAACGAAACCTAAATACTTACAACAAGTATCTGGTTTTAATTTACTTTTTTCAAAATTAATTATAAAACCGAGTTGTTCTAATATGTGACAAGTAATTTATGTTTTACAAATAAGTTCTAGTTGGTTAGGTGCCATTAGAATCAAATCATCTAAATACATAGAACATATAATTCCTTTTTTCCTTAATAATGTTAGAACCGATTTTAAAAGTTTGGTGAATACATAAGGCATTGGTGCCAGCCCAAAAGAAGCACATGTAAATTGGTACAATGTGTTCTCATAGGTGAACCGTAGGTACTTCCTATCTTTCTCATGTACCGAGATTAGAAAATATGCATCTTTTAGATCTATACTCACCATAAAGTAATTTTTCTTGAGAAGTTTTGTTACGGTTCTTCAAACTTAAAATGTATTGTTTCTACAAATGAATTAAATTTTTTAAGATTCAAAATAAAACGGTATTTTCCGTTTGATTTTTTAGTCAGAAAAAATGATGACATATATTGTCCACTCTCTGCCTTGCATTTTTCTATAGCACCTTGTTGCAGTAACAGGTGTATGGCCTCCTCCATTTTTTCGCTTTGAGAATATTTAACGTTAGTATTGGTATATTGCTGTTGAAAAGGTTTTTGTACTAGTGGGATTCGATAGCCTTTAATCCATTCTAATGTTATTTTTCCTGGGTTTAATTCAGGCATACTTTCCCAAACAGTATAAAAATCTTTAAGTCTACCAGCCATTTTATAACTTACCTGATTACTTATTTTCACTGGTAACGTTTGGTGGAGTATGCTTGCCCTGTCTTCCTCGCATCTCTCCTTACGCGAGGTGGGCCTCTCCAGTTTAAATTATTATTATTTTTTGACTCTGTTTTACCGCGACTGCCTAGATAAGACCTACTTGTACTAGGTAAAATTTTGTTGACTTTTATGTCCTTTACCTGTTTTTCGGCTTCTTTTGCCGCTTTCAGTCTGTCGGAAAATTTTAATCCGAATAGCTGTTGGTCAACCACACTTGATCTGGCAGTTTTCATAGCCGATGCATTCAGCTGCGGCAATATGAAAACTCCTTCTTTGCATGGAGAATGTTATCGTTAGTAACTACTTTATTGAGGACAGTACCTAGTGCTGTAATGCCTGCCCCTAGCTGTAGTTGCATCTGCACTTGATATTTGTCTTTTTTAAGACTTAAATCAGGAATGGCTTGAGCAATTTCCTCATTCAGCTCAGGCGTTTTAAGGTTTACACAATTAGTAGGTATGGGATAAGCTTTTAATAAAGAACCCCTTTGGTCTTTTTGAAGACCTTCCTGAATAATGTATTTCCATCTACGAGTTATTACCTCATTTAGAATAATTTCTTTTGCCTTTGAGGCCTCTGGGTCCTCTCCAAGATTTCTTTTTCTAATAAGGGTTCTTCTAGATTTATAATAGTTTCTCTATCGTCCCCAATTGTTGATGGAGGGATGTTACCTCCAATTTCATGTGAAGGAAGGGTGGAACTTCCTTGACCATAAAGAGGGGTGAAACCTCTAGAACCAATATCAGGTGAACCTGATTTACTTTTTGGAGTGCTTCTCCTATTATGTGATGAGGAAGAATGAGTCGTACTTCCTGTACTTCTCAATTTGGGGCGTTCAACTAATAACCTTTCCTCAAGTTTTTTAAAACGCTTTTCCAATAAATTCGCGATTCTTTCGTCTAAGCTTCTTGATCTCTTCCTTTTGTGTTTTTTCTGCCTAGATCGCGATCTACCTCGCCTTTCTCGCTCGTTTCCAGCCATTAAGCTTCCTGAAACTCCTGAAAGTAATTAGCTTATTAAAATAAAAAGTAAAATAAAATCGTATTCCACGTGTCGTGATACTCATCAAAAGCACAAAGACAATAATGAAGTATTCGACGCATGACAGACAGGACTATGACAGAATGGCCTGTTGCTGCTCAAATTTTCAGCTATCTTTAAAAGTGCTGGTCATCCTAGTACCAAAGGCACTACTACATAATAAAAAATAATCTTGAGGACGAAACGCCGAAGAAATATAATGGCAACAATTGATTCCACCGAAAAATTTGAAGAACGTTTTTGATGGAATCGTAAAAGTTTTAAGAATGCTTTGATTCCACCGGTAAATCCATCGATTAGTGTAAAAACTCGCCCAACCTAAAATTGTCTTTCTGCAGTAGAGTGTGTTGTGTATTTTTCATTTTGAAATGAATAATCCAATAATGGCAATAGCGCAAGCTGGAAGAATCTATTTATTTGAATCTTCTGACGAGGAAGAAAATATTATAGAGAAGGATGATAATTATGCAGAAGAGACTGTGGCAAATTTTACAGAAAAGCAGTTCAAACAAAATTTTAGATTGTCACCTACCACTTTTGAAGATCTCCTTCAAAAAATTTGCTTCTATCTTGACTTCTGGTAAATGAAGCTGGCTGACCCCTGTTTGACTGTGACCCCCTTCTTGACGGATTGTATATTCTATGACACCTGTATTGATTATTAAAATTGACAGTTTGATTGGTGGAAGGTTCACTCCCACTTAAAAGTGTTTCAGACTGCTTTATTGCCTCTTCCTGAATGACGACTTCTTTGGCTCTTTCATAAGTGAGGTTTGGTTCTGATAGGAGTTTTCTTCTAACATTTTCGTTTGTTATACCGCAAATAAGCCTGTCTTTACAATGTTCGTTTATATTAATTCCAAAGTTACACTTCACAGCAAGTTCTTGTATTGCCAGAATGTAGTCTTCTATTTTCTCTTCTGTTTTTTGATC
This sequence comes from Psylliodes chrysocephalus, assembly GCA_927349885.1. Lineage (NCBI taxonomy): Eukaryota > Metazoa > Arthropoda > Insecta > Coleoptera > Chrysomelidae > Psylliodes > Psylliodes chrysocephalus. The sequence goes on along the minus strand of OV651814.1, from coordinate 96,852,383 downwards.
TCTTCGACTAAATATGTATCTGTTCGTTGTTGTTAGGCCAGGTGGGTCATATTTATTTAGTAGAATTGTCTTTAATTCGTCAATTGTTTTATCTTTTGGTCGGCTTGGAAGGCAGCTTCTCTGTAATATACTATAGTTTCTACTAATCAGACTTGTCAAAAACAAATTTTTCTTCACCGATTCGTTTTCTTCATTTAAGTTCAACTCACAGAATATTTCAAAACGTTCGTACCATGACGCAAATGTTTCAATTTCATTGTCAAATGCTTCCAATGTGCCTCGTGTGCACGTTGGTACTATCATAATTTGAGACCTGGCTTCTTAATCATCAGACATTTTGATTCAATTTTATGTAGGTTCTTTCTTCCTGTCGCCAATATTATGTTTTATTTTATTATTTACTGGATGTTTTGGGAATTATATTTAAAAACAACAAGACTCGTTTCATTCGTTTATTCCCAGACTATCGACACAACGAGAATGACACTTGACATCCTGACGCATGACATGACACAATCCTAGCGTTCGTTTGTGTTTAGAGGTGTGTTCATAATACACCACATTAACCATATGAAATCGCGGCAAAAGCAAATTAATAAAATAAAAAAGTAGTCAAAAAATTAACAAAATTTATTAAAATAAATTTATAACACGAAAATAAAACATTCTTAAATACAAAAACTTAAGTATACCCCACTATACATTGTGTCTATAACATAACATAATAAAATAAAACATTTTTTCTTGATAGCATAATAAAATTAACATGTTTTCAACAGAGAATAAAAAGGGGTCACTAAACATGAATCTGAAGTCAAAAAATTGTTTTGATGTTTTACAACTTGTCAATTTAGCTCAGTCGATAAATATGTTGTCAATTTTTTGAAATTGCATTTTTTAAAAAATATGTAGTAAAAATTTTTAATTTAAATTTATTTTAATATACATATTTTAATATATTTTAGCATAAAGCATAAAAATTTTAATTCAGTTTGTTCATAAATGTAAACAACTTTAATGCATAAATTACCATAATAAAATTAGAAATAATTTTTTGACTTTAGACTTATGTTGAGTGACACCTTAAAAGCTAGAGGATTTACATTTTCATAACGAACAAGACAAGAATGAAATCCAATTTCCCTTTTAAAACTGTGGGGAACTTTTGTAAAACCTATTTTTTTACATGCTATATGAAATTAAGTGGGGGCCACTATATTACACAGTAATAAAAACTATCACATCTTTTCGATCATTTTTTCGAATAGATCATTAAATCTATCCAATCTTTTTATTTTTTGTTTAGCTTTTCTTTTCTCAGAAAAGCTACTTTCATAATTTTCACTTTGGTCTTCACTTGTTGATTGGCCATCAATTATTGCAGAGGGAGCTTCTATCAATCCCTCTTACTACTGCAGGTGGCAGGTGGTATTATTTCTGGTTTGTTATGCATAAAAGTATGAATAAATTCAAAGAATTCCCATCTTCTTCGGTTTTTTCCAGAAGTTTTGTTATGTATGAGAATAGTCTTGTATGTCCTTTTTAGTTGCTTCCACTTATTTTCCGCGTGGTTGGATGTTAGTGTTTTTGAAAATTTGCTGGAGCATTCGCTGGCAATCTTGAGCCAAACATTTTTTTTTAATTCATTTTCAAAGTTTGACTGGTACTCTTCCACTTTGTGGATCAGGAACAATGTATTTTCTGTTGTCCATAATTTTTCATTAATGTCTGCTGAAGTCAAAGCTGAAGAGCTTTGTCTGATATTTTCTTTTAGTCCTTGTAAATCTTCAGCAAACGTTTCAAGGATTTCCTCAATTTGAGGCATTTGATAAAGGATACCGGCTAGAAATAAACTAATTAAAGAAAGGACGTGGATATAGTCCCGTACGTGGGATCCGAAAATTACATCTGAAATCCCGCACGGGCGGACTTAAATCGCGCGTTTGCGCGGTTCGGTTCTACAATTTTCTATGGGAACTGAAAATTCGTATTAACCGATTTAAAAAAATGTAAATACGGCAGTCGGTCGAGGTATTTAGATAGGTCCTATTATTAAACTCTACATTGCGGGTTAAGGGGGATTGAAATTAAAAAAAAAAATCATGAACGAAACATGAAATTTTTAATCAAAATCAAGGTTTATAAGGGGATGAAGTCTATTGATTCTGAAAAAAAAATCTGAATAAAAATAGGAAGACGTTAAGGGAGGTTGAAATATTAAAAACAATCCTTATGTAAAAACTAAATACTATATCAACCTGAAATTTTTAGGAAAAATCGAGCTCTGTATAAGGGTACGAAGTCTAGTCTAATGATTTGGAAAAAATCTGAATAAAAATGGGTGGGATAAGGGAATTGAAATAAAAAAAATGGAATTAAAAAACGAGAAGAGATATCAACATGAAATTTATAGTCAAAATCAATCTTTATGAGGGGATGAAACTTGTTAATTCTAAAAAAATCTGAATAGGTATAAATGAGAGGGGGGGGGGGCGTTGAAACAAAAAACAATATGAATTTGAAATCTTCGAGAAGAATCAATAACGCCTTAGTAGGTACTTAGTATTTATCTGCAAATTGCATTAATAAATTAATGGGCTTTAATTACGACCACACTTCTAAAAGGGTATAAGAGGTAGGGAAGTCAAATTATTTAATAAAAGTCAACAATAGTTTAAACGAAATTTAATGTAGGTAAATCTTTCTAAAGATAAAATTATTATTATTAATTTGCAGTAGGTATAGGTAGTTTATTTTAATCTTGAAAGATTGTTACTTTGTCCGTTTCTTCTTTTTTGGTAAACCAATGGCCGTTAGTGATCTTCCTTTGGGCCTACCTCGACTTTTTATTGGTTCCTAAAAATATGATGTGATTAAGATTCTATGTAATGTTCATAAAAGTAAACTGTGTACATACCGGCAAACATATGTTGTGTAAACAAGATCCAACATTAACAATTTCTGAATAATTCATATCACAGATAACTTCTTCTATCTCTACAGATTGAGAAAAATCTGGTTCCAGTATACTGTCAATAACACTTTCGTTGATAATGTCAGTGTTTTGGTAATCCTGTTTTGCTATGTTATTAATACTATAATAATCATGTTCTGCAAGTCCTTCATTCAATACCAAATTATTGATGTTTTGGCAGTCCTGTTGCATGTCACTATTATTACTGTAAAAAGTATGTTCTGAAAATCTTTCGTTCAAATCCAAATTGTTGGAGTTTTGGGCATTTTCGGAATTAATTATTTGCACTTTTTCGAGATTTTGCCAACTTCGTTGTAATTGAAGTAATATACTCATCCTTTCATTAAATTCTGATGTTGAAACTTCGCTACACATAGTGGATAAATTAAGACAAATACTTTGAGCCTTTTTAAATTTTTCATGCGAATTCAATATTTTCTTTTGGCATGTATTTGAGGAATAACTTATTAATGTCGTAAGTTGCTCTAGTTCAGTCTCCGTTCTGGAATTCTATAATGAACCACTGTAGAAATCTTTAATGTATTCTCTAGTCCATCTGCTGTTAAAAAGACTATCACAAAATAATTCATGTCCCAAGTATTTCCTATAATACAGTATATGTTTACGTGGTAGATGCATTGAAATAAAAAAACTGCATTGACATGTGGTCTCTGCAATTACAAACATCTCGTTCTTTGTTATACAACGTATAGTAGTTAAATCATCGCTGTTAAATGTATAAGGAATACTAGTAGATAATTGAACTTCAACTAGATCCTTCGCGATATTTTTATATGCATAGTATGTTAGATGATTATAAAACATTACATTTGTCGTCGAAAGATCCTTACTAGGTACTTTTAGCACCATTTTACTGTACTCGTTCTTTTGTTCAGTTCGTTTGATGTTAACGAAAATAAATAATTTTTCTATGAACTCATCAAAGGTACTGTAAGTTGAAATTACAGATTTCAGTTTGGAATTTAAGCTTTCCAGTCTATTATTGGTGAAGTTAAAAAAGTTTGTGGTATATTTTGTAAAACATTTTGCCCATTCATGTTTAATTTGTTCCCAATTTTTTGAAAAATATGTTACCACTGCTTGTGGTATATTTTCCATCATTTCGTTTAAAGTAGCGTTATAATATGCTTCTGATTTCGAATGAGCAAGCTTATTTAAATATTGCAAGGAGCATTTTGATTGCTCAGTTGTTATGTTTAGCTTTGCTGGTGTTACCTCTCTTTGAAAAATTTGTAATGCGTGGAACAAGCATATTAGCTTTTTGGCACCAGGAAGTTCTGTACTAACAACATCTCTTTCAGTAGCACTTTTGTCTGTCATAACAACCTTAATTTTATTCCATTGTGGATTTCTTTCTTTGAATCTATAAAATATAAGTGGTAAAAATAACTAAACACTTTTAGGTTAAAAATCATAAACTTACTTTTTAAGAAACCAGCCAATAGATTCACTATCCTCTTTTGTAAGAATGCCGATTCCTACAATATCTGTTGCCCCAATGGAATTTTCAACTGCCATTATATATACAGGACAGCGAATATTTAACAACTTGTATGTTCCATCCATAAAAACAATTTCAGGAAATAAGGAAAATGACTTTTTCATGCCAGGATCTTTGAAAAATATGCTTTTGAATGTGTCTTCTTCAACATGTACATCAACTGTGCAGCTATGCTTTTCTTTCAGAAGGGATATGATTTCATGGAAGTTAAGTTTTGCTGGTGCTGGCGACTTACTGATATTTGACAAATCACGTAGCAATATTGAATTTCCTGTCTTTTCCACTAACTCTGCTTGTAAGAGTTTTTTATTAACTTTTAATTTCATCATCGTCAAAGCTGTTTTTTTATATTCAGCAGAGAGCTTTCTTTGTTTAGGTAGCTGTTTAAATACTTCACTATAGAACAAATAAAATACTTGAAAAATGTACTTCTGGAATGTCATTTTCTACTCACATTGTTGGAATATCATAGTTGTGATCAGTGATCATACTTTTGATAACTAATGATTGTCCATCTTCAGATAGAGCAATGTTTATTTGTGCTAAACAACCTTGCTTAAAAGTGCTGTAAAGAAAATATAGAATTTATTATTTTATACCTAATCTCTACCTATCTATGAAATAACTCACCTGTCACGTAGACGTCGTTTAGTAACAGACAACGGTTGTTTTGGTCGAAATGATTGTCCTCCATGAATGCAACTGTATTTTATAATATAATATTTTAATGCAGTCTTAGCTTTGCTGTATAACTTTGGGCAGTGATTTTGAGCATTGTCCAAAGTTTTGTAATCTCGTTTCCAAAATTGTACCCTATTCTGTTTTTCATATAGTGTTATCGCTTTGTTTAACTCTTCATAGCTACTGAAGGCGTCATTTTCTTTTAAATCATATGTAGATCCCATTATCAATTAATTGATGATATTGATCAACAAAACAAATAATGTATGTAAGTAACAGGGTAATACAACACGCATTGATACAAAAAACAAACACAGAAGAGTGAAGACCACAGTTGAAGACCGCGCAAACGCGTGACGTGAATAAACTCCGCCCGTGCGGGACTTCAGATATAATTTTCGGGTCGCACGTACGGGATTATATCCACGTCCTTTTTAAAATTTGACCTTTACCTAGCTCTTTGATATTAAGGTATCTTCATTTTTTATTTTTTTTTAAATCAATCTCACTTAGTTTTCGTTTGTTCGATCCAAAAAAATGTTTGTTTGATCGTATTTCTTTTATAAAATTTTTTTTAATAATACACCCTCACAACTGCACAACGCTTGTGGAAACAGTCAATGAAAAACGCAGGCTATTTGAATCTCGTTACCATACAGGGTGATTCAAAATTGAGTGCAAAGATTTTAAGAGCGTATTTACCAGACAAAAATAAGAAAAAATTTTTATATAGTCGTATGTCCTAACCTGCTTTGTTTTCTAGATACAGGGTGACAAAGTTTTTTAAAAAAATGGGATTTTTTATCAATTACTCAAAAAGTTTTCAGCCGATTTAAATAAAATTTGGTAGTCTTATTTGTCATCATAAGGGCCTTCATTTGGGGAGAATAAAATAAATTTAATAATTCCAGTGGCGTCTCAGGGGGCTACCTACTTGATACTTATAGGTAAAATTATGGTACGGCACTGCTTTTTTGACAATTAAATTTTTTTTAGATTAAGCCATCTATAGTGTAACTTTCTTGCCTCTTGAGCTTTACTCGTATCTAGCTTTGTTTCCAAGAAAAAAATCTGTGCCTGTCCCTATTAAAACAAGTACTTTGACACCCTGTAGAAAACGAAGCAAGTTAGGACATACGATTATATGAAAAAAAAATCGTATTTTTGGCTGGTAAATACGCCCTTAAAATCTTTGCACTCAATTTTGAATCACCCTGTATAATAATAATAATCGATATGGTTGGAAGCTAAATAATATGATTATTTTTATAATGTATGTATTAACAATTTTTGTAAAAATGTTTGCTTGGTGTAATCTAGTGACTATATTTATGAATTTTCACTGTTTGTCAATTGTACCTACAATCACTATTACCTACTTAAATGATTTTAAATAATTGCACGATTACGGAAAAATTATTTATAAAAAGTAACGTGCAATTGATAAACAGTAGAAAGCTTTAATAATTTTTTTTTAATATTGATAACTCTCCGAGAAATAAGTAATAACATTGTGAAAATTAAAACTTTTATTCTTGAATTTAATAAATAATTTTTATTTAAAACGAATAAAACAAACTAACAAGTCTCTCCTTCTCCTTTCTCTAATATATATAGCACTCCATGCGGGACGATTATAATAGATACTCTAATATTTTTTGGGGATGACAAACAAGCATTAAAAAATTGCCATGACCCTGATATAAGAGTAAAAAGAAGCGAAATAATTCTCCACAATGCCGAAAGTCTTTTTTAAAAAATTTATTTTACTTTTAAATTACAAAAAAAATATTGCTACGATGTTAATCGCATAAAAGCTAACAATAATCTGGTTTTACATTATCATAAAACAACCGAACAGCTGGGAATAATACAGGTTGACTTAAATTTGTGAAATTTTCTCGGTTAGTTATATTTTTGAAACTGCTGATAATTTGGCAACCAATTGGAATTTCGACAATGAATGTCCCTTTAAGTTTTATAACTTCTTCTTGATTATGGCAGTGGATTTTTATGATTTTTTCTTCTGGCAAGGTGATGGACTATTGTTTAGTATGTTCAAATTTTGTGACGGTGGAGTGCTGTATAGGAATGATCGTTTGTTGACAAGTAGATGTATTTTTCAGGCTTAGTAGTTGGATCTCACAGGGATTGGTGTCTTGGATTTCTTGTATCTCCAGATCGTTACAGAAGTATATTTTTGGTAAGATTTTCTTGCAATGGTCATATGTATAAGCGTAGTACAACTTATTTATAACTAAGTATTTATTTTCAGGTAAAATTACCTTGAACTGACTCTTTTCAAGAATGGGAATTGGGTATATGTGATATAGATCAAAATCAATAGAAGAAGTTATTGGAATATGAAGAATATATACAATTCGATTATTTGATATATAACTTTCAATTTTTACCAATTGTTCTATTATCAAAGTATTTTCTAATGTAATTTTCAGAGGTTGTTTATTTTGTGTTAATTCCTTTTGTATATATTTTAATTCTCTCGAAAAGTCAACTGCACTAATTATACTTGGGTGCATTTTTCCTAATTTGCTAAACGTTATTGAACTTTCAATATCTTGAATTATTGAATAAATTATATTATACAAACCAATCATTTGACTGATAATGTCTTTAATGTACAATGAATGTTCAGGTAATCCGTCAATAAATGAAGCAATATGATTTATTTTTTCTTCTAACAGTTTTTCGTTATGTATTATTTTTTGAATGGTGTTGTTGAAATTATTGATCAGTTGTAACGATAAAGAATTCTGATTTTTCACACTAGATGCTAAATTTTCTTGATCATTTTGTAATTGTTCGATTAACCTATCGTAACGTTCGCCATCGTTAGCGTCTAAGTTTCCTGTAATTGTTTTAAGAATAGATCCTAGTCCGTTTATAAGGCCGCGTTTGAGTCTGTTTGGATGTGGTATTATATTTAATAATTGATATTCTATCTTTTCTTCCAAAAATCCTAAAATTTTTAGATAACTCGAATTTTCTTTTAAATACGTTGTATTCATATGAATATTGTGTAAAAGATATGTTAATTTTGAAGACTGAATTTTCAATTTATTGATTTCTATTATTAGGGGTTCTAGATCATAATAATGAATTAACTTATAATAATATTCATTGACTTTTGCTGTTCCAAGTTTTACTGGGATTATGCCAGGATTATCGGATACATTTCGTATTTCTATTCTTTCCATGATTCCGAAGATACCTGGGAAACTAAAAAGATAATACTGGTTAATTTTCAAAACTAAAGGTATTTTTAAGGAACGTTTTATATTGTTCATGTGTATTTCGGGTTGAGTTTTAGCGGATAAAGTTTTGTTTTTATTGTTTAATTTCTTTATATGTGTTAATTTCTTGTGAAAAATGTCGCCTTTGTGAATTTTTATAAATATTTTATGATCCTGTTCAAATATTTTCGGGAGATTTCGTATTTTGTTTACGTTTTGTATGCGCTTTTCTTTTTTCTTAATTAAGTTTTCTTTAATTTTGCAATAGAGTAATTTAGAGTGTTCTCTAGGATCATTTACACAATCGTTAATGAATATTTGAATTGATAATTTCATGAACAGCCAATATTTGTCTTTTGTTCTTTGATGGGTTTCCTCAATTCCTTTATGATTGGATTTACCTTCGTGATAATTTTGGATTAATTTATTTATAATTATTTTCTCGGTAATATGAATTAGTTTGTTGGTACATTTTTTCAATTCCAAAAATGAGTATTTAAAATATTTTTGTAGGGTTACTAAAAACGGTTCAAATAACTCGGCAATTTTGAAATATAAATAGTACTGTGAATCGGGATTAATGTAGTTTTTTATAAAGTCAATGATATCGCGTTCAAATTTATTCTGTGGTACTTGTAAATTTATAGGTTTCTTCTTTTCAAACAATATTTTTATTTTGGAATTAGCAGGGGAAAGTATTGAAATAATTATTTTTTTTGAATCATAGTTAACAGCTGTATCTGTAACAGGTATTTCAAAGATAGAAACTTTTACAGTATTGGAATGCACTGTGTGAGTGTTGCTGTCGTCGCTTAGTTCATCATTATCGATTATAAATTTATTTTGAGGTTCAATATCAGGTTGAATTTGTGTTGATAATTTGTCTAAATTTTCGTTTTGTTGATTATTATTGATTGTTTGGTCATTTATATTATTGTTTAGTGAAGGACTTGCTGTCAGGTTGACATAAATAGTCAGAGTTTCAGTATAGTAATTCACTTGTGAATTCTGTGTGTTAGGTATATCTGTTTGTTTGAGATTAGAGAATAAATTTGGATTGATTTCCGAATTAATGTCAACTTCTTTAGGTATTTCGCGTAGCCCTTCCCAGAATGGAGCCTCATTAGTGTGAATTTCGATTAAATTGAGCTCTTTGTTAGTATGGTGAAATAAAAACTTAATTCTATTGTAAGGAGTAACCAAATATCCGTCTTTAAAATCTAAATTTGCCTGTAAATATTTAATATTATCTAATCCAATAAGTCCATTAAATACATTATGAAATTTGAATAAATAAAATAAGATATGTAATTTCTGGTAATTGGAATATTTTTGAGGCTGGAATGCTAGCGCTAAATTCGTGAGATGATGTTTGAAAAACTTGTGATGCTATGAATGGATCTTTTTTTATTAAATTTGGAAAATATTTATAAGCAATATCTGGGTCTAAAAAGGATTTTGTGGATACACAAACAATAAGAATTTTGATGTCATATACGGGAAATATTATATATGGCAATTCATTCGAATCGATGGTATTAATGGATATTATTGATGGAGTTATTTCTGACGGTTGAAGCATTACTTGAACATTTTCATTGACATTTTCATTATTTATATTCGCAATATTCGAAAGTTCATCATATTTCTGATTATTTGGGTGATACTGATCAGTTTCGAATTGATCAGTACAATAATATGTATTGGAATTATCACAAAAATTATTATGGTCAATTTCTATGTTAAAAAGTTCTTCGGCAACAAAATTTGGCCGCTGATTATAATTAAAATTGCGAGTGGAAGTACTCATTGGAGTGGGTTTAGAAAAAACTTGATTATTAGGATTCGGCTTGAAAACATTTGTATTTATTGGCTCTTTAAAAACTTGGGCGTTTGTAAAATATCTTGGTTGCTGAACATTTGCTCTAGGTTGAATATTTATCGGTTGAGATGGAAATGAATTTTGCCTGAATTGATTAGTTTGAAAATTAAAAGGTACATTTTGAACAAAATTATTTCTTTGCTGTGGAAATTGTATTTGTCTGCTTTGATTTATTCTATTTTGTGGTCTTGTAAAATTTTGATTTGGGAAATTTTGAAAATAATGATTATTTTGTTCTTTTATAACATACTGTAAAGCTTCAGTTAAACAGTTAGGCTTCATACACCTTATTGTAGTGCCCAAGGGTTCTTTTAACCCAGATAGAAATGTTTTCAAAGCTAGTTCCTGATATAATGTTCGTTTAAGATTTTTCGCTTCTAGCGTGATCTCGTGTACTTCGACATAACTACATAAAAGATTCAAAATGTCTAAACATTAGTCAAAAAATTGTTTTGGAGTTTCATTTGTCTTAACATGACTAAATCTCTGTTGAGACAGGCTTCATCTCTCTGATCGGCAAAACTAGTAGTTAAAATTGCTTTTAATTCTTCCCATGTAGTTACGCTTTTTATATTAGCAACTTGTTTATCACTTCCGCGTAATTTACCTATGATTGAATTTAACAAGAAAAAGTTTTTGAAATTGTTTTGATTTTGGAAATCATAAAAATTGCCAATTAGAGATTCACTAGTAGATAAATATCGACTTAATTCGCATGGATTCCCATCAAATTCGGGAATACAACTTAAATATTCTGATTTAAATTCTTGAGGTATCTCGCTACTATTTAAATTCTCGTTACTATCTAAGTTTTCGTTATTATCTAATTTTTTGTTACTATCTAAATTTTCGTTACTATCTAATTTAGGGTTTTCTTGTGAGTCAGTTAAAGGAGAATCAATACTTAATCTATTTAAATTTTGTAGTAAATCTTCCATAAGTTGTACTTACATTAATATGAAAATGACCTTCAGCATTCCTTAACTATGAAGATGGACCACCAGATCTGCGATTTTGTCTTCTCTGATGAGATCTTCGTGAATCGGGACGATTTTGTTCCAAATTCCGGTGTTCGTCTAGTTCTGAGTTGCACTGGTTCGATGATTGAGCCGGTTTCCTGATTTTTAAGGAGCCGCCAACACAACACGTCTACTTCGCGAAATCACCCTGAATACTAGGTTCAATTCAGTCAATCGTTGAAACGAAAAATTTACGTTCGATACGTAAACTTCTGAGAATCCTACTGACTGCGCCAAATAATTCTCCACAATGCCGAAAGTCTTTTTTAAAAAATTTATTTTACTTTTAAATTACAAAAAAAATATTGCTACGATGTTAATCGCATAAAAGCTAACAATAATCTGGTTTTACATTATCATAAAACAACCGAACAAGTGTTGTAATCCGATACGGCACATAACTGAGTTTCTAAGGTATCAGCGTTATTCTTAGAATTCCAGAGATGAATGGTGACATATTTAGCGCGACAGTAACTTGAGAGCAATAATAGCATTTTTTGATCAAACAACAAAAATTGTACTGACAGATCTCTCTCTCTCTTTTTTTGTCGTTAAAAAAATGAGTTTATTTTATTAAAAAATGTACATACCGGTAACGTAGTTGTTTTATGTCACCTTGTAAACTTTTTTCTGATAGATTTATTTGTTTGGGCAAATCTTGTAATTTACATTTTTTTAATTCTTTAGTATTTTTTAATGGTACTTCTAACTCAATAAATATATACTTATTTAACGTCCTCGTACAGATTAAATTGTTCTTTTTACAATTTTGACAATATAAATTCTCAGAAATACCCCGAAAAATCACTGCTTCTTCAAGACATTCAAATCCAGAATTATTCAGCGTATTATAATTGACATTTAAAGTTGGTACAATTCTTTGGTAGTCTTCACATGTTAAAGATAAACAGGAATATTTTTCAAAGACACTAGGTTCATCTCGAAAAAGACTATTCCATAAAAGGTTAACGTTATCTGTACAATTTATGGCTCGTGATAGGTGTTTTGATTCTTCGCCTCTAATTTGCGTTTCTTTTAACTCACAGTGTTTATAAGTAGTATAGTATCTCAAATCTTTTCAAGTAAATATTTTTACAAGTTTTAGAATTTAATCCCGATGATAAAAAATCAACAACAAATAAAAAAGTATTATTTTTGATTTTTTTAAAAAATCAAGAAATTCAAAATCTTCTAAAGCACCATTATATATTATTTGAACTATCTGTCGAATGGACATGTATTGTAAGCGAACCAATTTTCATCATTAATTTTTACCGGCCCACAATTATTTCCATTCAGTAATAAATTTCTAGCCATTTTTGAAGTTTTTTGTACAATCGCATCACTGCTGTTTGTTTTGCTCTTTTTAACTGTAATCCCATCATTAAGAAGTTTTATGTCAGGAAAATTTTTAAAATATTTACCTTCTTTTTTTTACAGGGCCCTTACTACTGTTTTTCTTTTCTATTTTAATTTCTACAAAAGGTGAACTATTTAAACAATAGGAATGGTCTTCACTGATAGAATTATTTCAGATTATGTTGATGACATTGCTGCTCTTTTCATCGTTTTCTTTATTTTCACTAGAATCTCGAAGCCAATTAAATTTTTTATGTTTCGGGTCATTCCCAAATCCCATCCAATTTTCATAATGAGATTCATTGAGTTTATGTTTATTAATTTCAACGTTTTCATCTTTATTGGTATTGTTTTCGGTGTCTGCAATAAATTTTGTTAGTTTTGTTTGATGAAACAGTTTTACTCCTTTAATAATCAAATTTAAATGGGCTTTCATAAATATATCAACCCTAGCTGGTAAAGAAATTCGATGACTTAAAAGCGCCTTTAAATCTTTAAAGTTTTCTTCTACATATGATGAAGTAGCACGTGAATTTGTGTATTTGATGGAAACTTTAGTCCATAGAGGAAAATCTTGTAATTTTTCTTTAAATAGAGTAGTTAGCTTGGGTAAGTAAAAACAATTTAATTTAGTTCCAGTTTTAATAATATTTAAAGAATGACTTTCCACCTGGATTAACCATTCCGAAATTTCATTACTTTCTTCCGATTTACTTACCATATCATATAATTCTTTTTGTTTTTCAGAATCATAGTCAGACTCCATCGCATTAATTCGCTCTTCCAATCCGTTAATAAAATCATCAGTATTTCTACTAATTATTAAATTTTCTAAAATTTGCCTCGCTTTTAGCGGAGTTAAAAACTAATTTTCATATTCATAATTAATTATAGCATCTTCATGCTCAACATTGCATACTATGAATATGAGAATTGACATAAACTCAATAACTTTGAATTCTTGCGAATCAATTATTAAACCAAAGCAATATAAGTAAAATGTTTTTACAGATTGGTGTACTATGGAACTCCAGCATTTCCATTTGCTAATGGAATGCATAAAGTGCGCAGTGTCCAGTCGTATAAAAGTTTTTATAAATTTTGTTGTGACGTTTTTCTGAGCACATTGGAAACATAACTGTATATAATGGGTTAATGCGCATTTGTTAAATGTTATACAAATAGCATTGAGTAGCACACGTGATCCATCGCATACAACCTCCTTTGGATGAGAAACACCCAAGCGTAGCCATCTAGATAACCAAAGACTAATTATATCAGAATCATGGATCTCCGATAACATCTGATAAACAGATTGGGTCATATTATTAAAATTAATACAAATTAGATATAGAAATATGTAGCTGGTTTTAACGTTCTTAGTATCCATAAACTTCCGCACCACTCCACCTGTTGCATCAATGCAAATAGATGAATTTTCTCTAGTTATACGGACATATTCTTTGTAAAGCCTTGGTTTCTTTGAACACTTCGTCGCGGTGAGCGGACAGTCCGTCAACCGTCGCGTTTTGACGATTTTATTCAACCGGAGTATTTAAATGTTAATGGTTTTCTTGAATCCGCTTAGCTGAGCAGGACGGCGTCATGCCGCTGATTTGTCGCGAAGAGTCGGTTGATATCTGTTTAGTTTGATATCAGCGGAATCGTCGGCGTGTGCGGAGACTATATTGTTATTTATTTTAAAACAATGAGTGACAAATTCACACATACAGATGACATCATGACTTTATTTTTAGGTTTCTTGGAAATTATGGCCTTTATAAAACTCAACACGAATTCAAAAAGATCTGTAGAAAGTCTAAAATACTCCCTAAATTTGTTTTCATTTCCAAAAAACCTCCACTGCACAGTGATATTAAAGGCACCTTCTGTATTGCGACACAAAAACAACTCATCCACTGGCTTATTGGAAACTTTGACGGTTGCAATTGCCAGTTCCTCTTGTTCTTTCTCTTCCAACAATAATAACAACGCAAACAATTTATTTGCATCCATTTTAGTACCTTTCGTTTACATTCATAATACATAAACAGCACGTACAGACCTAGAGAAAGTATCATTTTCTATATTTTTTAACAAACCACCTCGGGCGAAAATTGCTGTCCTCAGCGGTCGATGGACTGTCCGCTCACCGCGACGGAGTGTTCAAAGAAACCAAGGCTTTATAGTGAAGTTGGGTTGGAGATACATAAAACACCGAAAAAGGTGTATCGCCCAAGTGAATGATACAATCTCTGTATATCGACTCATCTTGCATGTTCATTCTAGATTTAATTAAATCTCTTCTATCTTCAGGTTTAGTATTGACTTCTTTATTTACAGATTCATTTTTTAGCTGGTACAAAACATTTGAAGGGAACAACAACGAGCATTGAGTGTCTCCAGGTTCCAACAAATTATTTGCTTCGCTGATTCGTGTACCTTTTACACCTTTTTCTTTGATATTAATTTTTATTTTATTTCTTTCTTCCCCTTGAAGTGGTCGATATACGTCATCGTGTAGCATAAAACGCGTGTCGCGGCATTGAAAATGTACGATCACGGGGCCTTCTTCACCTGGATATTTGTCAATACAACCGAACATAGGATTATTACAATTTTTACTTTTACATTTTCCATGCATGGTTGCATAATAACTTCCATTTTCATTTATTGTACCATTTTTAAACATAAAAGCACATTTTAACCTATATTGCTTCCAAAACTCACATGCTAATATATGAGTCCAAGCTTTAGGCCGTAAGTTTGCATTTACACAGCCGCTTTCTTTTTTTTTAGTCACAATATGTTGCCATAAATCTCTATCTATAATAACATCAAAACAATCCAACTCTGGTTGTTCTTTTTTATAAAATTTAGTTACATAGTCTTTATCATTTTCATCGTCTTCATTTATGTCATCGTCATAATCATCATCAAAATCATTAACATCATCGACTTTATTTAATCTGTTTGGAATAAAGTAACCACATTCATCCCTTGTTCGAGTTAGCAGACCTCTCCTGTCTTCTCTAACATTGGTTCTTACGGAATGTATATTCCAACCATATTTTTTATTTCTGGTTCTTCTGCTATCTTCTTCCAAACATCACTACTCCATTCCGGGATGGGGTCAGTGATAAAAAAACTGATGTATCGTTTCAACACCTTTACTGCCTCATCTATGGGCATAGAACATTTTCGAGGCATTCTACTAAAAAAAAAAAAAATTAAAATAACATACAGACTGGAAAGTTTAAGTGGAACTGTTTGCGGGTACGTCAATAAAACTACTGAAGCCTCAGTAACCAATAGGTTTATTAAATATGTTTAAACAAATGGTAGGATTCACTTCTGGCTCGTGCTTTTAGTTCCTCCTGTCGGCCATTGCCCGGATGAAGATGTTACTGATGACAGTTGAGTCTGACATGTGTCAATCGTAGTAAGTACGTTCGACACTTATCTACATATAACATGCTATCCTTTTTTTTTTTTAATTAGAGTCGGAAACGTCCGAAACGTAATCATTTAATTTCTCAGGTTTTTTATATTACGTTTAGGCCTATTATTGGCGATGTGGGAAGATTCATGTGCCTCAGAGTCATTTTCATGTCCACTAGAATTATCCCCAGCTAGCACATAACGTTGCCAAGACTTTCGGCGATGTTGCATTAAGGGAACGTAATAACATTACTATACAACGTAAATGCAACGTTCATGAGAAGTTGTTGAGGGAAATCAAAACCTCGCAAAACTTCTATTTGTTATTTACCTAGTTAACCTACGTGTTATGTTAACACAACGTAATAAAGTAATTTGCTAAAAAGAACAAGAACTGTTTATGTCAATTGTCACTTGCCAATGTTTCTTGTCATATGTCATGTCTGTTTTTTTTAATTTGCAGAATTTCTTTTATAATTATTATTAAAAACATTTGAGTAGAAGTGGTAAGGATCCTCTATAAAATAGAAAACTATTTTCTGAACCATTTTCTTCGTTTTAGATTACAATGCCTGTTGTAAATTTTATCAAAATGTCCGGGAATATTTGGATCATATTTTTGTAGTTTTCGACAGAATGAGCTGGAGCTGGTTTATAGAATTATAAAAATGTCCGGAAATATCTGATAACTTTGTTAGAAGCTAGATAGAAGGACTTGGTTTATGAAATTATAAAATGAGGACCTCTAAATACTTGAAATACCTTATGAAAGAGATATACAAAACTAAGTTGCCACGTTACTGGCCTATTTAAGGATGTAAGTGGTGGCAGTAATTCCTTTTTCCCTAGCTGGCTCTTAAAATTTAATGATTCGGAGAGTGAAGGTATTAATAAAAGTATATCTAACTGTGATTTGATATAATATCTCTTTTAGCTTATGCACAATTTACGCTGTGGTTTATAATCCCCTACAAATGGTTATTAAAGCTGTTAATGTATTGATGGTATTAACGATAGGATACAATTTATCTTATGGTCCCCCTTTTAGTACTAGAAGGTGCACAGGTGAGTTTACATGTTTAATTTTTCAATTTTATCTTAGGAATTATTTTAGGAATTTATCAAAACGAGCCACTACTTCTAAATTTGGAGAAATACTTGTGGCTGAGAAGTTATAAATCTTACTGCAATCAAACTGGTGATCGTTCAGGATGCGGTAATAACTGATGATGGCTTCTGGAGGTGCCAAAGCCTCAGCAAGGGGCTGCAAGTGAATCATAGCTATATAAACTGAGATTCCTATGCATGTCGCTAACATGTGTGTTTTAGGTAATATTTCAGTTCAACAAAAGACCCACTAAGTTATTATATACATAATTATTCATAAGATAATTACAGTAAATGATAAATAAAGGCCTAAAATAAAATAACACTATTGGTATGTGATTTTAGGGGAGCATGGAGAGGTCGAACTTATCACAGATTTAGGGGCCCTTCTTTTACAAGAAACAAAATCCACAATATGTGATTCCACTTTACTAAGAATGTAGCAAACTTCTGGGTAATAATATACTTAATCGAACTAAAAATACATTTTAAAAATATTGTATTTTAGATTTCCTTTGTACCTGAAAACATTCTAAGAATTTTAAAAGCAAAATAAATACTACAGACTTGTCTAAAGAAGAATAGCTATATAACATCTGAAGTTTTATAAAAAGGGAATCTACATGGTACGTCTATATTAAAAAAAAAACAACATCAGATTCAAGCAAGTGCCAAACTAGAAGAAAATTTGAGAAAAATCACAGAAGATGCCCTCGAGCATACATCAGAATATCTTGCTAAAAAACATGAGTTGTTTTTTTTATAAAATCTTCATACTAACTTGGAAATCCATAATTATGCATAAAATTTGTGAAATTCTAAAAAAAAAATTAGAGGTTTTATTTAAAACAACAAAGTAAGACAAAATTACCTAAAAATAAGTGCAACGATTTAAACTTGAGTATATTTTTTTACTTTCTATATAATTTCCTTCAATAATAGTTAAACAAGTAGGTCAATCTCTTTTTTATTCAATATGTAGTTAGAATAAAATAATTTTTGTTCACCTTTGTATAAATAATAAACTAACAAAATAAAAATATATAAATATCTATACAAAAAAAAAGTTAAAAGGTTTGATTTTAAAAAGATGATATATCTCTGTGAGTACAGGTAAGCAATCTGGAACCTCAGCTATCTCATGATATATTCCTAAGTCATTGTTGCAATCATCTATTATTCACAGATCTAGTTTTTTTGCATCATACAATTGCCATCTTGAAACGTACCTTATATAAATATACTTTTGTACAATCGTTCACTGTTTAAGCTTCTAGTGAACCTTTGCAATATTGATACCTTATTATTACTATTAAGCAAATTTTGTCCAATCGTTCAGTGCTTTATAGGTGGCTTCTACTATACATGTGTAACTGCATTTGTGATATACCTACCTCTACTTTTGTGATATTACTACTTGATTTCAAGAACATTTTAATAATAAATTTATATAAATATTTTGTTTTATTTGAAATTTCCATGTCTCCATTGAGTTTTTACTATACCTCAATTTCAGCCTCTCCGTATTATATTACACAAAGAACAATATAGTGTGTCCATGGATGGACTTAATTATACTTGTAAAAATATTTATTATAAATTAAAAAAAGTTATTTTTCATAATTTCTTAATGTGAATCGAATTTATTTAACAAGTACATTATGAAGAATTACTTTTTTAATTTAAAATAAATATTTTCACAAGTATAGTTAAGTCCATCCGTGGACACACTGTATAATGCAGTAGAGCTAATTCACATTATAACATCTATAGAAAGTTTCAGAGCAACTTTCAGGGTAAGTACCGTAAAAGTGCTAGTCTGATGTTTTCCGAACTTCACTTTTTAACTTCTGTGAGATGTGCTATAAAAGTCTTGCCGTTGCGGACATTCGGTGGTTGCAGGGATATTAGGGTTACATTAAAAGTACATTGCATGTGAGCTTAAAGAGCCTAAAATTGCAGCTTATTAACGTAGATGGGATGTTTTTGTGCTAGTTGGGTCTTTATTATGATCAGATTCAAAGGCACTACTGTCTTCATTATAATTAGGCTCAGCAAAGCTGATGTCACTAGCAACACTTTCATCAGTAACATCAACAGAACAGTTTAATTCTAGAGTAGAAGAAACAGAAGGTTCTTGTTCTACTGGGTCATTAGAAAGGTTAACATCAAAATCATAAATCAGATTATTACCACGTTAATAAAATGGAAGTGAAGTTGAGTTGTGCGCAAGTACCTTCTATTTACAACATATGACCTGTCGTTAACTATACTTTTCCCTTTTTCCAACCCTTATATTCTTGAATCAAAACAGTATCACCAATTCCTAATTTTGGTAGGTCTTTAGCATGTCTATTATAAAACTTAATTTCATTCTCTTGTTTATTTTTAAAATGTTTTGCACATCATCATTTTTAATCGGGATGGTTTCAAGAGCATTATCAGAAATAGGAATTTTTGTTCTTAGAGTTCGGTTTAAAAATAACTGACTAGGGGAATATTTTGTTGAAGGTAAAGGGGTTGCATGATATTCCATTATAAAGATAGGTAAATCACTTTCATGCCTGGTTTTCTTGAGCATTTCTTTAACAATACCTACATATCTCTCTGCTAAGCCATTTGACTGGTGGTGGTATGGGCTACTAAAAACCACCTCAAAATTTCAATCACTAGCAAAAGACTTAAATTTGTTAGAGTTATATGGATTATTGTCCGCATAAAATTTTTCGGGGACTCCAAATTGCTGAAATTTATCTTTACAAATTAAAATTAGTTCCTCAGCAGATTTTGTTTTTGTCTTAGAAAGTTCAACCCAGTTTGAATATGCATCAACCATTACCAGATAATTTTGACCATTATATTCAAAATAATCGGAGTGTACATATTGCCAAACACGGGTCGGTATTTCATGACAAAGCAGAGTTTCTTTTTTCAGAGATTTAACTGAGATACTTCACATTGTTTTATAAAATTTTCTATATCTTTAGACATGTGAGGCCAATATAAAATTTGCCTTGCTCTTAGTTTAGACTTTTCTATTCCAAAGTGTGATTCATGAATCAATTTAAGCATGTCAAATTTCAATGAATTGGGAACAATAATTTTTGACTCTAAAAATAAAAGATTATTTGACAAATAAATTTTTTCTTTAATTTTATAGAAGTGTTTTAGATCTACTGAAATTTTTTTATTAATTTTAGGCCAAGCGGTATTACAATTTTTTTTTATTTCAGATAAAATTGTATCATTATCAATTGCACATCTAAATCCATCCTTCATATCAATAACACTAAAGACAGTCTTACCAGTCAGTCTACATATAATGTCATTAATTATGGGAATAGGAAAATGTTCCCTTCTAATATATTTATTTAAAGGTTTTGGGTCAATACAAAGGCGAAGAGATTTATCTGGTTTTTCTACAATCATTAAACTGTTAACCCAGTCTGTTGGGTAATAAACTTTTTGAATAATATTTGTTATCCTAACTTGTGTAAACTTTGCTTTAGCTTGTCATGCAGTGACAAAGGTATTTTTCTTTGCATCTGTATAACAGGCTTTGCATCATTAGTTAATTTAATTGAACATAATCCCGGCAGTTTCCCAATTCCTTCAAATACTGAACAATATATTTTATAAATGTCTTCTTTAGTATTAGGTAGGTAACAAATTAACAGTGTTTACTCTTTTTAGTAAACCAAAATTTATACAATCCTCAAGGCCTAACAGAGGCTGTGTATCGCAATTTACAATAATGAATTTAACATTACGAGTTTCATTTTTGTACTTACATTTTAGATTTATTTCGCCAATAGGTTTAAATTTAAAATTACCATATGAGATTAATGTTATGTTACATGTTTTAAGTGAATTTTGGCTTTTAATTTTCAAAAAGATGTTTAAGGGCAAGGTACTACAGTCTGACCCTGTATCAAGTTTAAAATTTACCTCATGATCATCAATTTGCAACTTTTCATACCACGATTGTTTTTGGCAGTCTACCTCACATTTATCAATGAATAAAACATTATCTTCCTTGGTTTCTTCAGATTGTTCACTTTGTATAAGTTCTCTCACTTGTTTTTCTTCTCTTCTCCTTTGAAATTCTGTAGACTTTTCTACAATATTATTAGGATCTTCCCTTTCTTGTCTGAATTTGGTTCTACATGCTTTGGCAAAATGCCCTTGTTTCTGGCATGAAGCACAAGTCTTATTGTAAGCTGAACACTTCCGAGGGTAATGTTCATACAAGCATTTGTTACATTTTATTTTTTTGTTACCTGTGTACACTGCATTCACCTCTTCTTCTGGATTTAATGTTTTAAGATGTTCTTTGCTTAATGTCACTGATTTACTATAGTCTATTATTTTTGTTACAGTCAAATCTGATTCTCGAATTAGCCTTGCTTGTAGTTGTTTATCTGCTAACCCAACAACTAATCTGTCTCTAATCATTCTTTCTTCATATCGTTCACCACAATTAGCTTTTTTACATTCAAAGTCACACATTTTTGCTTGGTTTCTGAGTTCTGTTAAAAAACTTTCAATACTCTGACCTTCTAGCTGTTGTAGATTATTGAATTTAAATGTCTCCATAGGTATAACAGTTTTAGGTAGAAAATATTCATCATATTCCTTCAATAGTTTGTCTAAAGTGTCTTTTTTGTTTTGCTTAATGTCACTGATTTACTATAGTCTATTATTTTTGTTACAGTCAAATCTGATTCTCGAATTAGCCTTGCTTGTAGTTGTTTATCTGCTAACCCAACAACTAATCTGTCTCTAATCATTCTTTCTTCATATCGTTCACCACAATTAGCTTTTTTACATTCAAAGTCACACATTTTTGCTTGGTTTCTGAGTTCTGTTAAAAAACTTTCAATACTCTGACCTTCTAGCTGTTGTAGATTATTGAATTTAAATGTCTCCATAGGTATAACAGTTTTAGGTAGAAAATATTCATCATATTCCTTCAATAGTTTGTCTAAAGTGTCTTTTTTGTCATCATCAAAGGTGTTATAAATGTCGAGTACTTGATCTCCCATGCAATTTAGTAGGACAGCGATTTTTGCATCCTCAGGAGCACCATTTTTTCCAGATGCTTTCAAGAATATATTGAATTTTTGTTTGTACAACTTCCAGTTCTTGGAGTCAAATTCATTTAATGGACCTGGGGGCTTAAATAAGTTATTTTTTTTATGTTATAGTAAAGTTAATATTCTTATTATATATGTGCTAACAAGCGCACGCTTTTTCCAATGTCTTCTTTCTATGTGCTATATCGTCGCTTAAGTTCTAACACCACGTAAGTCAAATATAGCAACTTTACAGGAGAGTGAAAAAACTGCATAATTTTACATAGATATCATTAAATTATCATTTTATAGTTTGTGTATACTTTAAATTAGATCTATAATATAGGACCATTGTTATTTAGTAAAAATTTGTAATTAACCCGATTTTTTTTGACATACGTTGTGTTGTCTTACTTTAATACCAAAACTGGCATGACTTACGTATGTTTGTATCAGAAAATAATGAAAAAAAAAAAATAATAACTCGTTTATTTTATTAAAACTCTATTTTCTTAACCAAACATGTATCCTTAATAGTAATTACTTTGGGTCGAATTGCACTTTTAATATTATCTATAATTATTTTAAATGAGATCCATACTAATTTAGCAACTTCTTAAAAATAATCTATCTTTAATGAAAATTAATGAGTCTTGTAGCAATTTAGAATCACAATGTGATAGATAGATAATGTTACCTAAGTATAAAATATTCTAATATAAAATAAAATAAAAACTCGAAAATTCTCAAGAAATAAACTTAAACTTTTGTTCACAGCAATAAAATATAAATGAGATCTTATTTATGCGGTAAACCGTCATAGAAACTATGACAATCACTAGGAATAACATGTTTCAATTCTTGCAAATGAGTCCACTTTATCTGTGATATTGGAAGTCTGCTTTGGTACAGCTTTGGTTTCGGCAAAACGCTTCATGCTTTAGGTCTCCTGGGCAATAATGCGTATTCGTCATCATAATTCAGTTTATATTTTATTAGGCCTTTAGGTTCATAAAGTAATACTCTTATATTTGTAACTACTGGATCATTAGCAACTCTACCTGGTCGAATTGAATCGTACATGAGATATTTAGAATAGTCGTGGAAAAAGTCATAGCTAAGAAAATGAACATTGTAGGGCTGTTTAGGACGAGCTTCTTTTAAAAGAGACCCATACTGTGATGGCAGGTAGATATCTCTGCTTTTTATTTGACACTCTATTGCACTATGAGAAGAATCTACCTCCATCTGAGTATGATCCTTTTCAAGAATTTTTTGGGTAATCTGGATGTTGTAGTCCATTGTCAACTCCAGCAGTGCATTAGATAAAACCACATTTCGGTTTTGTGCTGTGCAACCATCAGAGTACAAAATTATAGGTAACACCTCCTTGGCTAGAGTTTTTTTCAGGCAGTCTATTATACAGGAAGTATACACAGAAGACACCAACCATGCAGTACACTCATCGAACCAATAACATTGCACGTCCTTGTTTCCAAGATTGTATGTTCTGCCCTACTAAGCGAAAAGGGGGTATCTGTGATTTATAGTGTCTTGAGTTTAGCAGGTATTAAGATTTCATTTAATGCCATTATTATTTTATGTGCAATATTTAAGTTAAAAGCGAAAATATATACGGTTTTTTTCGTTTTTTTTTTTTGATGAAAATAATAAAATTTATTTATTTATATTTTTTTCTAAAATAATTGTAGTTACCCCTATTCTGCCTTAACAAATGCTTACGAATTACTAAAATAAAAAAACAGTATCTACATACAAACGTTTATTTTTAAATGGTTTTGTTTGAATAACAAGATATTTTCTGAAAAATGACTTAGATATTAATTGGAAAACTATTATTAATCATCATCATTATCATTTTCAAGGCATTGAGTGGTAGGTAGTTCCTTCCAAAAATGTAAACGATTTTTCGGCATAATAGCATTGTCGGCTTCTAAAAGCTTTGAGATAATATTATTACGTCTTTCTTCTGTGATGCCTCTTGGCTTTTCTCTTATTGGTGGAACTGGTATTCCAGTCTTTGTAATTTTGGCATTCAAGAAATTTAATGTTAAATCAGGGCCACTAAAATTGTTTTTATAAAGTAATGACATTGATCCCCTGTGGGCCGTGACTTGAACCATATCATGGATATATGGCCGCGTACTATTTGCTTTTTTCAGTTTGTAAGTGGATGAAAAATCCTGCCAGTCGTAGAAATCGCGGAGTTCCATTTCCAAAACTGTAACTCTGCCAGAATTGGCTTGTTGAACAGCTTGTTTAAATTCTGGAAAGTCATAAACCTTCTTCATTTTCCGTAGAGATTTTTCTACTTGGTGGTGGAATGCGTCGGCACTCATAAATGTGTGGCCTGGTTCGAAGTAATTTATTTCTATTACTTCGGCGGATATATCGGATGAGTTTATTATATAAACTAGAAACGTAAAAAATGCCCAGTTTTTATTCTGTGAAGTGCAATTATCTACCCACAGAATTATTTTTTTCGCATCTCTCTTTAATAAAAAGAATTTGTGAAAGGTACTTATTATGTCTTCTTTTTTTCGTCCTCGAATTGCCTCGTGCCAAATTGCGGCCACAGGTTTAATATTTTTGTTCTTAGTTCCTACCGGAACGAAACTTTCGTTATATGCAATCAATCGTGGAATGAATATAACTGATTTGAACATTTCACACCGGGGTAACATTATGATTTTTTCCAAATCAACAGAATATGTAACTTCCCCTTCTTCTGGCTCTTTGTTGGCATGTTCTCTGTAAAGCAGCCTTGCATCTTTACTCCGGTTTATATGTTTTGACCACTTCTCGCAGTCGGAACAATCATTTTGTAAATTTTCTTCTGAATGAGGATGGATTTTAAAGTTCTCACACATTTCGCATTCTTCGTGACCCAACGTTACAAAAGATATATTTAACTTTTGTACTATTGAGCGATACAAATCGTACGAACAAGGTATTTTTCGATTGCTCATTTGAAAATCGCCAAACATATCTTTTATGTTTACATCGCTTGGTAAATAACGTCGCTTGGGTGCATGTTCTCTACGATAATACGATATCGATGGGTGGAAAGACTCTATATGTTTTTCAATTATTGCATGGTCCAATTTATTATGAGGTACTTTTCCACGATTTCTATGTGGCTTTGGAGCGAGCAATGAGTTCGAAGATGTACAAAATCTTTGTAGAATTTTGTCGTTATTTTTGTGAAACCCTAGAGTGGTAAGAAAAAAAGGTTCTGCGCACTGGTTTACATTCTCCGTCTGCTGTTTTTAAAGAATACATTAGCGTATGAGATCTGCGAGACTCTAATCCAACCGTTTTACGTTTCACGCTTGTCTGGCTGATGCACGACAGCATAAATTGATGCTGTTGTTCGCGGTCTAGATTCCAGAACTGATTATTTATATCAGTTCTTCTTTCTTGATTTATCTTCCTGTTACATTTTTTCTTACATTGATCACCACATCCATCCCTAACTGAATGTGAATCCCTTAGTTTA
The DNA here is from genome assembly GCA_927349885.1 of Psylliodes chrysocephalus. NCBI lineage: Eukaryota > Metazoa > Arthropoda > Insecta > Coleoptera > Chrysomelidae > Psylliodes > Psylliodes chrysocephalus. The sequence goes on along the minus strand of OV651814.1, from coordinate 96,826,549 downwards.
TTTCGTTTAATTATTTTTCTTTCTTCGGTTGAATATTTAAATTTTTTACGCCTTCGTTTTTCCCCTTTTTTAGTAATGCGAGTTTCTATTTCATTTTCATTCCGTTCTTCTTTTTCTCTTCCATTATTTTGAATCACGTTTTCCAAATTGTCAGGTTCAGGTACTTCTGGGTATTCTTCATGATTATGGGTTACTAATTCATGATTGTTCTCCACTATGGCCTCCATTATTGTAATATTTGCTCCCAAATTCTTGTCTACATCGATGTGGACGTCATTTTCTGTCAATTCACGCAAAACCAACGTAGTTGCTTCGTTTTCATACCGTTCTTCCATTTCTTTTCCATTTTCTTGAAACGCGTTTTCCAAATTTTCAAGTACATATTCTTCTGGGTTTTCATCACGGTTAAGAGTTATTAATTCATTATTGTTTTCCACTATCATGCCTTCCATCATCATAATATTTATTCCCAAATTGCCGTCTACTTCCATTTGTATGTCATTTTCTACCAATTCACGTAAACCCAACGCATTCTCTTCATATTCCATTAAATTACCAGTTATTTTGAATGTTTCTGGATCTGGAAGTTTATGGGTGATATTTTTTGAATCCGAAGAATTTGCTGGATTTTGAATATCGCTATTCTCCAATAAAATAACTGGCGCATTTTCAATAATATTTTCCCAATCTGTACTATTTGTTGGGTTCGTAAGAGCCGAGGCAAGAGCTATGTCAAGCAGCTTTTTCCCCCTACTCATCTGAAATAAAAAAAAACTTTTGCAAGACTATGTCCATAAATTTTTAATAAAATGCAATAAACGCAAAATCGAATTAAATATTTAAACATCTTCAGTTTGTTAAAACAATGCAAAAAATCAGAAACGCATTATTCACAACGAAATCCATAATACTTTTTGCGTAAAAGAGATCAGAATATGCAAAACCAAAGTCTTCTTTATGCAAACATTATTTTGTTAATATTTTAGGTTATGGTAGTAAAATTAAGAACTTACCTCTAAATCTTTAGTAAATCACTTTAAAATTATTGTATGTAATGTTCATATACACAATTAAAAATATTTCCAACGTTGTTTTATCCCGAACTAACAAAAATAAACGAAACAAATTAAAAGAAATACAATTTTTTTTCAGTGGGCGATTAGAACGTGCTCACAGTTTAAAATTAAGTGCAATACTAATCACAATATTAATACTAAACGACTTTGACAATAAGTGACGTTTACTAAGCAACTTCAGCCGTAACTGCATAAGGTCGTGTAGATACCACCATTATTGTCTAGTGTTGCTACTTCCCGCCCAAATGCTTAGTATATACTGTATGCTTTGTAGATACGGCTAAACTTATAGTCTAAATTATAATATTTGTAGTATAGATACGGCAAATTCACTCTAGTACTAGATAAAATAAAGTGCCTTGAATGGCTAGACATAAATATCTCATATTTCGAAAAAAATGTAGATACCCCCTTTTCGCTTAGTAGGGCAGTGTTGTGAAGTTGTGAACACATAATTTTGTCGTATAATATATTGCACTGGCTTCCAGTTTAGGACACAGCTGTACCGATTGCAAGTCATATGTAAAGACATGCACTTCCTTATTGTCAGCTCTTAACTTATCTTGATTTTTTTCTTGTCTGGCTCTATTCTTCTTTAATATATGTTCACGATACTCACCTTCACTGATGTTTCCTACACTGTGAGAACAACACACATCGCATTGGTCCTTCTTTGGCAAAAATATGCTTAAATTCTTTTCTATGAATATTTGATCGAATACCCATCGAGAGAGAGAGGCACCTCCTGCTGTTCGTTACATTTCTCACAGTACAACTGATATAGTTTCGATTTGCTCTGTACAACTGGTTCTAAATAAAGTTTAGTACTTGATGCACGACAATAGTGGGATGGCATTTTCGGTAAATCATCAAAAAACTTTTCTAGATTACCTTTTGTTTTTACCTTCTTAGGTGGTCGTATCACTTCGGTTTTTTTTGTCATTCCTTTTTCGGCATGTTCAATCCAATAACGCACAGTATTTTCTGTAATACCCAAAGTGCTTAAAAAAGTTTTCATACATACTTGAATACGACCTTTAGACTCAGTGGTAATAAAATATTGCTTACTAACATTTCGTCTTGATTCATCTGTCTGCTTTATTTGTTTTTTACTTTCAAATTCAACATTAGAAACCACATACTGCTTCCTCTGTAACCATTCCATTTGCTCCCAAAAAAATGAAAAAAATCTTTTGTCTTTCTTCCTCTGTTATGTTGTTGCATGCACGAAGTTTGGACTTCGTGCAGAATTCAGAAGAACAGCGAGATCCTATTTCACGTGCAGGTCGGATAACATCATGTAAAACTTTAAACTTTTTTTGCTTGCTATCTCGCCGATATCCCATGTATTGCTTTCCCTCTAATCTGAGTTTCATGCATTTATTTTTGGTCCACTCGTTTTCGGCATTTTTTGACTTTAAACCTTTAGACTTTCTCTTTCTTTTAGAATTAAGATCTCCACAAAATTCTTCATTTAAGGTGTTTTCGTTTTTTGAGAAAATAAAACAACTCCAAATCAATCCCACATATAAATATATTAATTAATCAAGGCGACCGGTTTCGGCTACAATGCCATTTTCAAGCCTATAACAAGTTGAGTGATATTTTAACAAAGTTGGTAATATTAGCTAGACATTATACATACCTAAGATCTTAGCTGGTTTCTAAAGGTGAAATACAATTGTAGATACACTAAATCTACTATATAAAATTTAACTTAACATATGAGGTGCAAGAGGTACAGTTGATATTAAAGAGTAATGTTTAAAGTGGGATTAAAAGTTACACTAAGTAAAAACTTTTACTATAAATATTTAAATGTATGTGGGAGAGGAATAGAAGAAATTGAAATTTTTTTTTGAAAAATTGAAGAAATGGTAGTCGCCCCAGAGTGGGGTGATCCATTCAAATTGTTTTTGAGGCTTCCACAGATTGGGCTTTTGGATGACCGCGGATTGGTATTGCTCTAAAATTTGTTGTGGAGCTAGTAGAGGACAGATAGAATGGCCAATCTGGCTATTCCTATCCTTGAAGTGGAATCTTAAACTGCAATCGTCATTATGAAGCTCGGGAATTAAAGTGGATTCACCACCAGTAAAAATTATAGTGCCATTCAATTTGGCCTTAAATACAAGCCGCCCAACTAAGGGTAGAAAGATGAGAAATAGTTGGAGAAAATAGGAGTGAACCTGCAGACTCCTTTTTGATTTCCACAAAAGCCACATCTGTGAAAGTGGATAACAAATTCTTAGACGAAACACTTTGTAAAACAAACTGAATCACTTTCGAAATGAAGGCTGAACAATAATGTCGCACCATACATAAAATGGCGGTTACACTAACATGGGCAAAGTGCGCATGTCAGTTTTGAAGTTAAATTGGATGGCACTATAATTTTTACTGGTGGTGAATCCACTTTAATTCCCGAGCTTCATAATGACGATTGCAGTTTAAGATTCCACTTCAAGGATAGGAATAGCCAGATTGGCCATTCTATCTGTCCTCTACTAGCTCCACAACAAATTTTAGAGCAATACCAATCGCGGTCATCCAAAAGCCCAATCTGTGGAAGCCTCAAAAACAATTTGAATGGATCACCCCACTCTGGGGCGACTACCATTTCTTCAATTTTTCAAAAAAAATTTCAATTTCTTCTATTCCTCTCCCACATACATTTAAATAATTATAGTAAAAATTTTTTAAAAATTCTTACTTAGTGTAACTTTTAATCCCACTTTAAACATTACTCTTTAATATCAACTGTACCTCTTGCACCTCATATGTTAAGTTAAATTTTATATAGTAGATTTAGTGTATCTACAATTGTATTTCACCTTTAGAAACCAGCTAAGATCTTAGGTATGTATAATGTCTAGCTAATATTACCAACTTTGTTAAAATATCACTCAACTTGTTATAGGCTTGAAAATGGCATTGTAGCCGAAACCGGTCGCCTTGATTAATTAATATATTTATATGTGGGATTGATTTGGAGTTGTTTTATTTTCTCATTGAAGATGGCCACATTTGAGAGGTTGGATTCCCTTCATAACTTGTTTTCGTTTTCATTAGCTTCTTCAGAATCAACAGCAACCTCTTGATTTCCATTCTGTTCTTCTTCCCTTAGTCCATCAACTACAATTTGATTTGTTAGATCCCGTTCTTTTTCGTTCCTTGCTTCTATTACTTCTTGTTCCGATAATATTCCTGGTTGTTCGTTCAGCACTTCTTCAGTTGGTTTTTTAGATACTTCTTCTATGTGTTGTGTTTTTGATGTTTCTATAACTCGATCTTCTATTACTACTGACGATTGTTCTTCTACTAAGATGATTACTTCTTCAGCAATATTATTTGAATAATTGTTTCCTAAAATTTGTGGCGAATTATGTGAACCGAAACCAGAAAAATTAGTTATATCTTCATTGGGGGGTAAAATTAGAATAGGTAAATTATTTATATCAACATTTTCTAGATTTGAGAGTTCGAATGTAGTATTCTGTTTAACTGGCTCTTGTTTTAATTTTTTCGCAGGAAGTTTAATTTTTAACTCTTTGCACATTTCAAGTATCATTTCGTCTTCGTCAGTGTCGTCACTACTGCTGCCACTGTTCATTTTTATTTTTTTTCTGTAAATAAGAAAAAGCAATTATTGCTTAAAAAAGTAGTCATCTACATTCATTATGTCAATGAGAAACTTTAATTAACTAATTCTATTTTTAATACAAAAGAAAATAGATTATCATTACGCAAACTAGATCTACTACGTTACTTCACAACAATACGTAACTCCCGACTCGTAAAGAATCAACAACACGTAAGTCACCCACACTCTTTTAACATCATTTTCTAATTAAAATAAGTCTTTTTAATATAAAAATATCGAATTTAAAGAGTAAAAATATCTAAAACAAACGAAATAATACAAACTTTTAAAGAAACAATGATATTTCATACTTTTTCGATTATTTCTCAGAAGCAACCTGCAGTATTGGTTCAAACTATCGGACTAAACTGACTTACGTGCTGTTTCCAGCGCTATCAACTGACTGATGGATCCCGTCTTGTTGCTGTTTACTTTATTTTATTAGTTTGTTTTGACCGTTGCTTTTTTCTGATTGGCTGAAACGACGCGTCTTCCGATTCTCTACCAAATGGCATCAAAATGTCAAAACCGCCAAAACATGACTTACGTGGTGTTAGAACTTAAGCGACGATATCTAGGGCACGATTACCTTCTTTTTTTTAGATTTCTTTCTGTTTCTGTGCTATCGAGCGCACAATTTCTATTTAAAACACACCTGACACCATGTTTGTGGGTTCGTCAATAAAACTACTGAAGCCTGAGTAGGTTTATTAAATATGTTTAAACAAATGGTAGGATTCACTTCTGGCTCGTGCTTTCAGTTCCTCCTGTCGGCCATTGCCCGGATGAGGATGTTACTGATGACAGTTGAGTCTGACATGTGTCAGTCGTAGTAAGTACGTTCGACACTTATCTACATATAACAGAACAAATTCTATAATTTAATAAATAAGGGTTTTTCTCAAAATTTCTTCCACACGTCAATTACAAAGTGATTTGATTATTTTTGTAAGTGGTGAAAGTTGCCCTAATTGTTGTACCTATATTAGAAAATAAATTCAAATTCTTACATGAACAAAATTCTATGTAAAAGTAGAACATAAATTTACTAATTAATCATAAATAATAAAAACTAGTACCTAAAACAATGCTAATACTTTACAGTGTGCTGGAGAAGTGTTACCCACTTAACCCACCCCTGTTACTTTCTTTATTTAAGAATCAAATAGCACGTGGCCAAAGTATCTTGAAAGAAATAAAAGAATCACACAAAGAATAATTTCATGATAATGATTTTCTCAACTTCTTTATTTTTCAGATTTTCTTTTTAACAACCCTCTATATGGCCTCTATCTTCCATAGATAACGCGCTAACACAACAAAAGGCGAACCTGCATGTAGTAATTGTAGTCGCGACCGACTGTCGCGAGAAAGTCACATTGATATTTTTTTATTATTAATACCTTAATACAATAAAATCGAACAAACATTTTTTTGGATCTAACAAACGAAAACTAAGTGAGATTGATTTAAAAAAAACATAAAAAATGAAGATACCTTAATATCAAAGAGTTAAGTTCAAATTTTAAAGAAATATTTAAAAAAAAACAGTCATCGAACAAACGCCAAATTTAATCGAACAATCACGAACAATTTAGCAAAAAAAAAATAAAAAAAAAAAACATTTTACCGCCGCTAACTTAAGATAACTGAAGTCCTCTATTGACGAGTGTCTCGCGACAGTAAGATGTGGGTTGCACGGATCATGCGCATTAAGCTAAATGTACTGACAACTTGCGATGATGTCAAATTTAGCAATTCTACCGTGATTCTACATTTATTGTATTTATTTTACTCCATGACTCAAATATATCTTGTTAATGATCCCATGTGGTAGGTATCCTAGACATAAGTTTTAACATCATTTAATATTTCAATTGTTAATTTTAACACCTTTTGGGATGGCTTTTGAAGCCGAAAGCGCTGTCTAATTTTTAATAATATAATTTAAATTTTTACACACTGAAGTATTCGTTTCACTTTCATCTTAATAATTTACTGTTTCAAAAGTATTTTCGATTTATAAATAATATACCTATACTGGACTACCATTTATTGCTAAATCCCGAACACCTTCTTAAATTTTTAGCTAAAATACTGAATAGCTTTTAATTTTTATGTTAACACCTAGTGATAAAAATCATTCTCCGCAAAAAGCAAATCTCCGCACCATTCTCCGCATACCTCGAAATTCTCCGAAAAACCGAGAATTCTCCGCCGATTGGCAACACTGGCCTACACTAGGGTCCGTATTTATAAACAGAACTTACCTGAGTCCGGCTTGGGTAAATCGTCATTGAACTAAAATCGAAGTTCGGTTACAACGTTTCTAAAGTTCTAGGTGGTTCTGGTATTAAACTGGAATTTAGAGATGGATCTTTAAATTCACGCGATATAACCGAACTTCGATTTTAGTTCAAGGACGACTTACCCAAGTCCGACTCAGCTAAGTTTTGTTTATAAATACGGACCTAGGTGAGTTTGGGCTATGCACTTTTTTTTACTATATTCACTCCTAAAGTACCTAAGGCGTTCGGGATCGGAAGGAGTTGATATAAAAGTTCCTTTTTGACCGTTAGGAGATCATGGAGTGGAGTGTGGATCGGGCATGCGCATAAGGTGATTTAAATCGATAATAATATAATTACACGATCAAACGATTTTAAGAAGTTCGATCGTGATTATATGAAACACTTCATTCGAATAGATTACTATTATGTAGTACCGCTTTCGGTGCTAGATGGCGCCAGTTTCAAGGTTAAAGTAACCTGTATTGTCAAAAAACCTCTGTTCGTTCATCTGCCCACAGAGGTCACACAAGCACAATCACTAAGTTTAAAGTTCTTTCCAAACAAAAATGAATTTGGGGTTTGGATTTGTTATCCAAAAAAGGGAAAGGGTGGGAAAGTAATCTATTCGAATGAAGTGTTTCATATAATCACGATCGAACTTCTTAAAATCGTTTGATCGTGTAATTATATTTCAACACTTCATTCTTCATAGATTACTATTATGTAGTTGTTCAAAGGAACATTTTTGTTTGTTTATAGATATATAAAAAAATATCTCATAAAACAATTTTTTCTTTAATACTGCTTTTAAACTAATTTTATAAAAAACAGGAGCCTTTTGACTCTGAAAAAAGGAAATAAACATAACATAACTTTTAGATGTTATTTGGTTTCTAAAATAGTTTTTGTAAACTGTGTTACCGGAGAACTTAATGGTTTATTATAAAACTTGAGGAAGGTTTCCGATTTGTTTGTCCAACCAGCCATTTTCCTGATTACCTCTATTGAAACTCCACTTCTGTATGCACAAGAGGTTGAAGCATGACGTACTGAGTAAGCTGTAAACATGTTTGTGTTGATTCCTGCTTTATTTAAGATTTCCTTTGCCCACCTGCTAAGGGTCTGACTTGTTGCTCTGCGGTGGGGTCGTGTGAATGTTAGGAAAAGAAAGGTTTGATCTTCTCTTATGTTACTCGTTCTTTCTATATATGTATGTAGTGTTTGAGCTACGCATATTTCAGGTTTCTGAAGGAAAAAAGGAAATTGTAAGAATGGTTGGTGTCTTCCAGGTGCAGAAGTTTTTATGTTATCTACGATAAAAATTTGTACATTTCCATCTGCTGTAAAAATTATATTCTCCACTCTTATTAAGGAAAGTGTTTGAAATCTTTGTGCTGTTATTAGTGACAATAAAGTAACTAACTTTTTTGTTAACATTTCTAATGATATTTCTTCATTTGGGTATAATTGTTCTAAATAATTTAAAAGGATTTTCGGATCCCAAGTCATATTAAATTTTGGTCATGGAGGTCTCAGCTTCGATATACCTTTTAGATATCTTTTAATGTAGATGTTGTTGCCTAACCCTTCAGGTAATATTAAATCTAGGGCAGAGCGAACATTATTAAATGTTCCATATTTAAATGGTTGGTTTTCATAGAGGTCCTGGAAGAAACTAATTACCTCATTTATAGTTGCCTTAAAAGGATCTACTTCTTCTTTAGTACAATATGTCCACCATTGCCTAAAAGCTGAATTGTATTGTTTTTTTGTGGAGATGCTTAAGGAGTCTAGCAGAACAGGGATACTATTAATTGGTAAGTCTTTCAATATGAACGCTTTCCTGATAATTTCCCTACAACCAGGGTAATCTTCATGGGGAAACTTTGGCTGAAAGGAGAACACAACAAATTAGCATTTGGTCCCAAAATTAGTGGTTCTGTTATTAGTAAGTTATTAAAGAGGGTATACCATGCCTGACAGGGCCAGTTAGGCACTACTAGTATACCACATGCTTGATCAGTTACGATTTTTTTTAAAACTCTCAAAACCAGTGCAAATGGTGGAAAGGCATAAAATGATATGTCTTTCCAAGAGATAGTAAATGCATCAATCGCCGATGCATCTGGGTCTCTATTTAGAGATACATAAGTATCACATTTTTTATTTATGTTCGACGCAAAAAGGTCAACTGCTGGTTTTCCGAATTTGTTTTTAATTTTTGAAAAGGCATATTCATTAAGTTCCCACTCTGTTTCTGTGGAAATGGTGCGAGAAGCCTTATCTGCTAGGTTTTCATTGGAGCACACATAAGAGGCTTGAATCCAGATATTTTTGTCCTCACACCAATTCCATATATTTCTAGCTAAATCATTTAAGTGAGTATGTTTTATACTGCCCATGCGATTTATGTATGAAAGTGCGGTTACATTATCCACCCTAATAAGGATATTGATAGAGGAGGTTTCGTTTGCGAAGCATTTTAAACCATAGAAAGCTGCCATTAATTCTAAATAGTTTATATGTTGTAATTTTTCGGTTTTGCTCCACCAGCCATGAGTTTCTTCCCCCTGACAGTACGCCCCCCACCCTAAACTTGAGGAGTCTGTGTAAATTTCTAAATGAAAGTAATCTTCTTTAATATATTGAGAAGCTATTGGGGTCTTTTGTAGCCACCATTCTAAATCTGTATTAATACTTGAATGATTGATAGACATATGGATTTATTGTAATTTTGATTTGTTTTTTTGAGTGCATCTATTTTTTCTCTTTCCAATTTTTTAATGTAACATAAACCGTATTTAACGGTTGGGAGTGATGAAATTAGTAAGCCTATAAGGTGAGCTAAAAATTTAATTTTACGTTTTTAGAAGTCGAAACTTATTAATGGTACTTAGTATTTTAATTTTCTTCTCATCAGGAAGTTCAATTGTCATTGTACTAGAATCGAATATAAACCCAAGAAACTTACACTTCTGTTTTGGTGACAGACAACTTTTTTCATAGTTAACTAAAAAACCTAATGATTCTAAAAGCTTTAAGATCATGTTTGTATTTTGGATACATTGTGCCTTTGATTTAGAAAGGACTAAAAAATCATCTAGGTAGACCATACAACATATATTTAATCTATGTATAAAAGAAACAACAGGTTTCATGAGCTTTGTATAAACAAAAGGGGCAGAGCTAAGTCCAAAAGGCATACAAGTGAACTCATAGATATTGTTATTAAATTTAAACATTAATAATTTTCTGTAGGATGAGTGGATTGGAATAGAAAAGTAGGCTTCTTTGAGGTCAATTGTTGTCATGTAACAATTGTTTTGTACTAACTTTGCAGCTGTTCTCCAGTCATCCATTTTAAAGTGTTCCTTTATAATAAAGGAATTTAACTTTTTTAAGTTTAAAACAAATCTTTTCTGTCCATTTGGTTTATCTACAAGGAAAAAATGAGAAAGGAATTGACCTTTTACTGGGTGACATGGAACAATCACTCTTTGAGCTAGGAGTTCCTGAATATTTTGCCATATAAGGCTTCTTTCTGCGTTAGAAAATTTTGTTGTAGGTTCAGGAGGAATATAAACTGTTGATGCAAGTTTTAACTTGTAACCTTTTAACCATTCCAAAATATATTTATTTGGTTTAAGTATATCCCATTCTTTAATAAAATATTTAAGACGGCCTCCTATTTTACTTACCGTTATCGTCTGTACCTTGTGTTCTGTTTGTGGTGTTCTCTTTGAGGTTGTGGCCTGTAATGTCTCGGTTTCCTCACTACCTGAGACAGGCCCTTCTGGTTTAAAGAATGTGGACGAGATGATACAGATTTCTTCCTATTTTCAACTGTGAATGTTGCTTTGAGATCTTGACTATTCTTTTGCAGCTCTTTTTGAGCTCTTCTTCTTTCAGTAAAGTCAGAACCAAACAGTTTCGTATCTATTTTTCCTGCTAATGCTAAATTCCTTACTGATCTATCTAGTTGGGGAATCACTGCGTGCCTTCTACTAAGTGATAATGTTCTTTGTGTATGAATTAATAACTTACCTGCATCTGTAAGGCCTTGCAGTATGGATTTATCAAAATCATTGTTTTTTAATATTTTATCTAGAACTGAACCAATGGCACTAATACCTGCCCTAAGTTGCGACTGAGCTTGTATCTGATATTTATCCCTTTTTAGAGACAATGAAGAAATAACCTCACTTATTTCAGAATTAAGTTCTGGAGGTTCAAGAGAAGGCAAGTTTTTAGGAGCTGGATACTTGCGAACTAGTTCTGAAACACTTTCTTTGTCTAAACCTTCAATAAGGATATGAGACCATCTCTTTTGTAGAGCTAAGTGTAGTTCCATTGCTTTTGGCAATTCCTCCTCAGGATCTTTGCCTAAGATGTCTAAAACACTATCTTCTAGTTCTCTTTCTGGTTGATTAAGTGGTGATGTGTTGTTAATTAAAAGGACGTCGTCATTACCATCCTCATTTGTTATTCTACTATACTCTGCAGGTCCATCCGAAACCCTACTTGGGCTGCGGTCAAGGGACCCCGAGTCTTGCCCATGATCGGGACTTAGGGTAGAAAACCTATCACCTTGGTTTGTCGTTCGTCGTCTTTTGGGAGTAGTAGAGCGAGAACGGCTTCGTTGTGAACCCAACGATTTTTCAGAGCTACTGTGTCGTTTTCTAAAAACGGCTTCAAGCCTAAGTAAGCGTTGCTCAAGGTCAAGACGGGCATTCTTCGATGTTGATCTCGACCTTGATCTAGATCTCGATCTCTTATGGTGCTTTCTTTTCCCCATCGTTATAGAATCTGAAAAAGATAAAATAATGAAAAAATTATACCTTTAAATTCTGATTTAACAATATTTTTTTTGTGCACAATTTTGTCGTACCGACGCCATCTACGCCAAAAACGAAAGTGATTGTGCTTGTGTGACCTCTGTGGGCAGATGAACGAACAGAGGTTTTTTGACAATACAGGTTACTTTAACCTTGAAACTGGCGCCATCTAGCACCGAAAGCGGTACTACATAATAGTAATCTATGAAGAATGAAGTGTTGAAATATAATGAACCATATTCGCACTCCGTTTACGCCTACTTACTCCGCTCTACTCTGGAGTGCGTAGCCCGAACTCACCTATGCCGGATCAATGACAGTGACAGAACTGACAGACGTCATACGCCGATTATTATGTTTGTTTTTGTTTTTATTCTCAGTTTGTTTAATATATTTCTGAAATAAAAAATAACTCCATGTAGAAGGTTGATTTGTTGACAACAGTACCTACTTTGTTATCGTTTACTCAGTTATTAAAACGATGGATGTGAAACAAGAATTATTTGATCCTAATAAGGAGACAATTAAAATGGAACCAGATCTTGTTTCCGATCAAATAGATGGAAATTATTGGTGTTCTACCAAAGGAACAACCTTTAAAAATTACCAAGACTGTGTGCTTGGTGATACTGACAATATTTGTGAATATCAAACAACGAGGGAGTTCGTAAATTTTGATGAGATCAAACAAGAATGTGAACTTATTAAAATTGAAGGTTCTAATTTTCAGGAACACACTGAGTACGAATTGGTGCGGGATAACGTTAAGAATTTTCCTAACACTATTATTAAAAAGGAACCTGAGAACTATAACGAAGTTGAAGCGGCAGATATCGACGATTTAAAGCCCATGGTTAGCAAAATAAGCGAATATGTTCAATTTAAAGATGATTGTGTGAACTTTTGACCTCGCATTGTGATTTGCCTACTCTAAAAAGAGAGATTGATGTTACTAATTATTCGAGTTATTTTGCACAGCCATGTAGCAGCAAACAAATCATAATAAAATCGAAATCATCAAAACATACTTTGAGAAATGTTCCCAAGCAAAAGGAAAGGGGGCATCCGTGGTCTCTCCTACAAAAAAGTAAGTGCATTTTATGAGAATATTATATTTGTTAAGTGATGTTGGGATCAGGGCTATATGTAGGGCATTCCAGATTAAGCTATGAGGCCCAACGTTGGAATCAGGGCTATATGTGGGGCATTTCAGATTAAGGTATGAGACCAAAGTTGTATACTATTTCTAGTCAATAGTTAGGGTTGCCAGATGCCATATTTTAGGCGTAATTGCCACGTTTTTCACTATATTTTTTATTACTTTGACATAGTTTTAATAAAATCCTTTGTTCACCTTTTTATAAACACTTATAAAATTATTGATAAGTCATATTAACATTTAATTTAGTACATAATTCTGCCTTTACCAAAGCTACTCTTATTCGATTACGTTAATCACTCCACAGATTAAGTATTAATGAAACTATCCTTTCTGGGTAAGCATTGCTTATAGGAATTGAGAGAATTTTACTTACAATTTTGATCAATTCAAGCATATTTGCATTTTGAAATATCTTGCATCATATTTTATCCACGTCTGTTTCAAAAGTAACTGAATACTCTTACAATTTCACTGCTTTTTAAGAAGAATTAAGTCATTATATAACTAATCTATTTTTAGTTTGGTTTTAAGTAATCCAAAGTTCTTTGGTAAGCCAATGAAGCTTCTTTTACAAATGTCTGTTTTTCAGAGGGTGCAAGGTATTTTAAAGCCGATGATATTTTGCTTTAAAAAAATTCATATGTTAGCCGCTGTTCTATTTATACTTTTAAATTTGACATTATATTATGCAATTCTAAACTGGTTACATATTTACTCTTCAACTTAAGAATATGTGTGTTTAATATATGATTATAATGATGCAGAAAATAACCGTAACATTCAGAAAATTACATTTTAGGTTTCAAATCATTTTCTAATTTACTATCTTGACTTTAAAAAAACTCCCTTTATGGCAGTGACCTCGCTAATTCTAAAAAATATTTTTTTTACTGCTGGCCAAGATCTAATTAAATATTCAAGCAAAGCATATAGAGAAGGCCATCTTGTGGTAAATTGCCTTATCATTTTTTGATATTCAGACACTATTTTAGGGATTCTGATTTGTTGGCACTGTTTGCGATTTCTGCATAATATTAAATTTTCGACATTAAAAGATAGTACTTTATAGGCATTTCTACCAGCATTATAAATTACATGGCAGTTACAATTAGTTTTTACCATCCCTTTATTTTAATTGCCCAATTTTTAATATAATGAGTTATGAACGCCATAGTTCACTGAAATATTATTATTTCTAAAGTTTTATGTATTGTCATAGTAACTGATAAAGAAGATTCATCATTAATTTCCAACTGCCTTACTCTTCCAAGAGGCATGTGTATTAGATATTCTACAATTATAATCTATATATAAAATATTACTTATTGTCTTATACCAGATAGTGAGAAGCATATTATTAGAGAATTAATAAATAATTAAATAAAAATATACTGTTTGTGTTGCATGAGAACTTGGATATTGCCATAACTATATAATGATTCTTCCCTAAATCAGCTTCAAAACTATTTCATCATTAGTAAGTTAAAATTAAATCTAACAAAAACCAAAGCTATTATCTTAACAGAAACTTATAAACAAACAACTAGATTTTTACACTGAAGCTTTGACTATTAATTATGAAAAAATTGAATTTATAGCCAATTTCAAAAGACTGCTGTCTATCTTTCGTTGATCATTTTAATTACTTTACAAGAAAGATGTCAATATTTTTTGTACACATATTTTGAATTATTTATCAATGGCCACTAACGTTACCATGTACAATACAAAAACGGTTTAATTCTAAATTAAATTATCGTACCTATAGGTACTTATAATAATGATGTATTTATTAAATAACTGATTACATTACATTTGCACCAAGAAGGTGAAGATTAGCTGAAGCTACTCTTTAACGCTTAACCTTCTTGGTTTACAAAAGAAAAGAAAATTAAAAATAAAAATAAATAAATGGAAAAAAGTAGTTAGAAATGGACAAAAGCAATAAAAGAATTGCCAGGCAATAGTAATTAAGCGAAAAATATAAAATACAATTTAAATTAAATGTTCTGCAAACAATTATTTATTGCCCGTTAAGGAGAATATTTTTAATAGTGTAACGAAAATTGTTAATTGAAGGAAGATACATAAGATGTTAAAACAAATGATAAATCTTAACTAAATTATAGGTAAAAGAACACTCAAACAGTGCAGTAGAATGGTGTGGCATGTTAAGAGTATTAAATCGGATATTACAATTGTGGACGGCATTTCTAAAAATTACCTTTTCAAACAAATATAAAGGAATCCTATTTTTAAATAAACTGTACAACAAAGTTAGAAAATGTAGCTGAAATAAATTGTTAACTTTTAACCACTTAAGTTCATTAATGTTAAATGATATGTGATCAGATTTCGTCAGATTAAAAATATATCTACAACAAGTGTTTTGTACACGTTGTAGCTGGTTTTGTGAGGTTTTATCAATGCAAGGGTAATAAACTGTAATGCAGTAGTTTAGAACTCAGAGAACCAAAGACTCACAAATCTTTTTTCGCATTTTGAAGTTTAAGATATGCTTGTTGGCATATAACATACGTATTCTTACATAACATCTCTGAAGTAACATTTTAATATGGTCTTTGAATCCAAGTGATTGGTCTATGATTAATCCTAGATTTTTGGCTTTCTCAGAAAAATTTATTGTAACTCCACCGAACTCGAGCCTTAATGAACCTTCACATATATTTCTTTTGGGTTTTAGATGGATTGACTGTTGAGTTATGTACTATGGAAAATTGAAAAATGGCATCTAAATCCATATTTATATTGTTATTGGTATTAGGAATATCTGTAGGTTCAAAACAATGAACAATCTGTGTGTCATCAGCATACAATTGTATTTCACTGTTTCTAACAACTTTTGGCAACTCTGAAGGAATAGCAGGGGCCCCAAAATGGATCCTTGATGCACCCCTGAGACAATAAATTTAGAATTTGAAAAGCTACTATCAACGCATACAAGTTGACTACGTTTGCATAGATAGGACTTAAAAAAATGATAGTGCAGGTTCCTCTAAGCCATATTATTTCAGTTTAGCACAAAGTAAGTCGTGGTCAATTAAATCGAAGGCTTTGGAATAGTCTATTTTAATTAGTAGTACACCAAATTTTTTATCAATATATCTTATAATATTGTCAGTTAGTAGTAGTTAGAAGTAGTACTGTGATTTTTGCGAAAGCCAGACTGCTGAGTGGGTATGATATTGTTGTTTGTAACATAGTCATATAACTGTATATACACAACTCGTTCAAGTATTTTGGATGACAGGTAAAGGACTTACTGGACATAATTCACTTTCAGCACCAATAGCAACAAATCCTAGGTTCACCCTATTATGATACCTACTTTATTCTAAGTTTATATTATATTTTTAAGTTGACTTTTAAACCTCAATACTGACAGTTCATGAATAATAGAAATATTTCATTACTTAAGAAATGTGAGATCGACCTTTGAAAAACAACTTTAAACCTCCCTAAATAATAATAGAGATTACTTAGAAAAACTTTTATAATTAAATTTAATCTGCCAAAAAACACTTAATAAACTTAGAATAAAGAGGTATTATGTAAAGTTTTCAGTTGCTATTTCTATTTCTTTTTTCTTACCTAATGTAAAAGTCACATTAGGTATTGTCCAAAACTTATTTAGTCAATAATAAATTAAAGCTGGTCAAATTAAAATTACTAATTAACAGCATTATTTCCTATTAACCAGGAACCATTTAAAATTTAAGTATTTCTCAGTTCAAGGAAGGGGCAATTTTCTTATGGCAAATGGCTTTTGGTCGAATCTGCTGAGTTTTATATATGTTGCAATTTTTGACCTCCTGATTAAAAGTGTCTCTAGGCACAAAGTATTTCTATGACACAAGGTGTTGAACTTGCGAATTCTCATAATTTCTAAGATTACTTTAAGACATAAACGTTGTTATTTTTCTGATATTCATTAATATTAAAAGTTACGGTTTGACTCTCTAAGATATTTGTGACTACCAAAATACGTCACCAACCTTTTTCAAAAACAACTATATAGGGTGAATATTTTTTTAAATTAAAGTAGATCAACTCATGAATAAAAAATCGTTTAACGCCTAAAATAAAGATTATAAATAGATTATCTACATATGCCAATACAAGAATATATAAATTACACTATTATAATAAAAAAGACACGTATATGGGGTGAACCAAAAAGTTGATTCATCGAGTGTCGCTATTTTATAATAATAATAATAACGAAATTTCGTATTTTATTAATTAATTTATTTTGATTGTCATTTGATATTGAAGGATGCAATATAAGAAACTCATGGTTGCCAAGTTGTATATTATTTCTTAAATAAAAGGACTATGTTTTTAAAATATTCAAAATTAAATATAAGTTGGAATTTCAATAAAATTATCAATACATAAGCCTTGCTTATAAACGCCGACATCCGAACGGCGGATATTACTATTGAAATTTTACAATTTTACTAAAAGTTTCTAAACACTTTGAAACATTATACATATTACAATTCTGGGTAAATACCTATTGGGAAAACGGTCCTCTCTTGAAAGTTCAATTTGTTTTTACTAAACTTACATTTAAGGCTTTAGAAAGGGGAGTACTTTTTAAATATACCACCGGTAACCTCATAAATGAATTAATTTTTTTAATTTATATATTCCGAACTTATAAGGATTATTTATGTTAACTTGTTCATATAATTATATCTCTCATTACAAATCGCAGTGTTACTAAGTACTAAGTGGCCAATTAAAATCAACGAAAAATAAATATAAAAACTACCTTATTCTTAACATAACATTTCCAACAACTTTTATTAACTTTTATTAATTTATTTCCAGTCATATCCGACGATTTATTTATTCATTTTGATTGAATTGTTGTGGTAAAGGATAATTAAATATTAATTACATCATCTATAAAGTAATAAACAATGTACTTTTCGAAAACTTTTAAACATAATTACTTTGTGTTATCCAAAAGTTTTTAAACTTTTTGAAACAAGGGAATTTATTTGATTGAAAAAAATGACGTCAGCTAGCCAAATTTAAAGAATACTCTATCATCTAAAGAGAATAGCTGAATTATTTTAATTTCTACTAGGTTAGCCGTGACGTTACTCGGTGGATACTTTTTACGGCGTTCAACATTTTTTGTTTTATTTTTAAAATAAAAATATTTCAAATATTTAAAAATTATTTTGATCCAGAGAGAGATAAGTAAACACTTCGCTCTTCTCACCCACCTCCTAATCACTACAGAAGCAAGCGAGCGCTTTCTACTTCGCTTGCTCCTTTTTGTAGAGGTTAGGAGGTGGATGGGACGAACGTACCTTGCTCTTATGGTGTAGGTGTATTAACACAGTGTCTAGGTACACGCTAACTTGTACGCAATTCAAAAAGTTATATACATGCGAAACGTCATGCGCAAGATCGTACTTGTACATCGGTCTCATTTTAGGTAGGTGAGATGTGTCCAGGCCGTTGGTGTTTATGCCGGTCGGCGTAGCCAGGTATGGATTGAAATTTTCTGGTGGCGGCGAAGCCACCACCCTACGAGAAGTCGTTACTTCGTCTTCTTGTTGTCACGGGATTATTATTATTTGTTCATGTATGTGAAATTTGCTTCTAAGGTTTATAAAATACTACTGCTAGTCACGGCGTAAATGAAAACAAACAAGACGCATTCACACAAACACCGCCCACCACAGCAATTACAAATCATTAGTGTTGTCCTCGATATGCGAGTATTATTATGGGCCTCGTCCTGAACAAACGCATTTTTGATCGTAACTAATGTAGATAACTCGGGCGCGTAATTCAACGTTTGATGACGTTTCGCGTGTATATAATTTTTTGATTTGTGTACTCGTTAGCGTGTACCTAGCCACAGCGTCGGACGGGCGCGCTCGATCTGCTCGCTCTCTTCTGTAGAGGTTAGAAGATGGATGGGACGAACGTACCTTGCTATTATGATGTAGGAGTAATAAAAAGCGGGCCGGGCCGACGTTTCGAAATTCGCGCGAATTTCGAAACGTCGGCCGGGCGCGCTCGCTTCGCTCGCTCTCTTCTGTCGTGGTTAGGAGGTAGATGGGATGAAGGTACCTTGTTCTTATGGTTTATGTGTAAAAAGGGCTTGCCCGACCAACGTTTCGAAATTCGCGCGCGCGAATTTCGAAACGTCGACGGGGCGAGCTCGCTTCGCTCGCTCTAGCTTTTAATATGGCTTTTATAGATTGTCTGTTAGAACAATCAACTCTATATGAAAGATATATTTTAGCAATAAGTTTCGCTTGGTAGCTCTAATTTTAACTAATAATACATTTTATAGATTGGACTATAATTTTGCTTTATAAAAAGTCTCCTTCCTTAAACTTCTTTTGCATCCACTAAGACGCCGTTTTTAATTTTTTAGTCTATTGGGACAGTTAAAGATATATAAAGTTAGAGATATTTAGAAAAAAACTAGTGATTTTGCTATATGAAACAACAATTTCAGCCAAAGTTTTATACAAAAGAAATAAACAAACTTTATTAAATAAAAAAACTTAAAAGAACAGAAAAGGAACAAACAAAAAATATAAAATAAAACCAAATACAAACATAATAATCTTCTTCTTAAATAAAAACCATTGCTAGGGATTGGCATTCAAAAATATTAGGTTAAAAATTAGACGTCTGACAACTCTTCTTTTTTTAATCTTCTTTTTTGACAGTTCTAGTATTAATGATGATTCGTTTACCTTGAATTATGTGGTTAGACATGATAAAAGGGTACAATTAACATTTAACTCTGTGTTTAATGTTAAAATAAAAATTAGTTTTATTGTTAATAGGGTATAAAAACCATATTATAAATTATAAGTTCGTCAAAGGCCATACCTGGCGATCTAACTAAAAATATCGATAGTCTACGAAAACTATCGATGTTATTCGATAGTTGATACAATCGATACTTCTCCACCACTGCAATGTACCGGTTCTCAGACACCAGGGGCTCGATTCTCGAGTTCATTGGAAATTTTTCCCATGGGAAAAGATTCCACTACTTTTATTCCCATGGTAATAGGTTATGCAATTCTCGAACTTGTCGGAATAGACATTCCCATGGAAATAGCAGTTTCACGTATGTCTGATATTAGGTCCACGAATATTTCGAAACCACCAATAACATTAAAGATATTTTAAAATTTACTGTTGGCATTATTTGTATTTGTTGTGGGTTTTGGGTAACCGATTACATACCGAGCCTCCGCGCTGAAGCAGGTGCCGTGCCGAGCAATCGCTAGCATGACCGAGGAACAGGTGAAAATATTCGATGATGTATAATTAAAACGAGTTATTCTTAGTTTTTCTTTTCACATGTTGAAAAAAAAAGTATCTTTTGTATGGAAGAGCAACGAAAGTTTCGAGAAACTAAGAAATTCTTTCGTTAACGGAAATAATAAAATTTTCGAAAGGGTCTTATTAAATTTACTACAAATTTCTTAATTTGTGTTATTTGGCAGTCCCTTAGCAGCTCCCACAATTTCTAACTGATTTAAGAAAATCAGTTCATACAGCTTCTTAGTGAAAGAGAAGTAAAAATAATATACCTACATAAATAAAATAATATCAGTCTATAAATACACCAAAAAAATGTTTTAACTACAATTTTACCAAAAATTCAAGATATCCAATAATATTTGGTTATGTCTTAGTCTTTCGTCAAATTTTCGACTTTAATGCGCAAACTCTAGTTCAATTCCCATTGGGAAACACAATTTCCAATGCTCGTGAGCAGGGGAATATTTTCCCATACTTCTCGTTGGAAAATATTCCACCGCTTATGTTGAGAATACGAAAACTGAATTCCCATGGGAAAATTTTATTTTCCCATGGGAATAAAAGTCGAGAATCGACCCCCAGACGGTCGCGGTCAAGTGTATTGCGACCTCGCTTTCGCATGTTAAAGGTGCGGTCTTTTAAAAAACATTATCTGAATCGCTGTTGTAATATTTTGTGCGTGATTTTATTATTGGATAACTTTTAAGGTAAGCTTTTTAAAAAATACATTTGTATTAAATTTGCATTGATTTTATTCTTTTCAAAATTGCGGAAGAATTTTCTTCTTCAGCTGATAACTCCTGGTATGGTTTAGTTGTTGTGATTGTTCGCAGTTTGGGTGACTCCTGTAACAATAAAAAATATTTTAAATGTTTAAATAGCTCATAGTGATAAAATATTTATTGCAAGTTAAAAAATAGCAACATACTAAAATTTTAAAGAAATAATTAAATACTTTACTATAACTAATTTTTTGGATAATTCAGCATGTCTCAGATATTCTAACATTTTGAATTTTTTTTTGGATTTGGTCATACCCGCAGGTGGTGTTTTAATGATTGTTTTTGTTTTTTTGCGTCTCAAGACACCTGTCTAGACATTAGGTAGAAAACAAGTAAGCTAGAACAAATTTATTTATCATTAGGAAGGGTAGTAAAGAGCAAATATTTATAAATAATCTAGTTTGTTACAATAAGTTTATTACAATTTTTATGAGCTTAATTATTTAAATCAATTTTTTTAACCATTGCACATTCATAATAACTCAAATCAGACCAGCCTATAGTGCATCATCATACAGATTTTCATGTTTTTTGATAACAAGGTGTGGTAGTTTTCCATAGCTCTCCACCTTTGAGTAAACATTTATTGTTGAAAATTTAATTTGTTTATGCTATATTTTTTATAGAAATAACCAGCAGTGCAGTTGTAAGCATCTACAAAATCACTATCAACTTTGATATAAGCATATAGCCCCATTTTAATAACGAATTTCTTAACAAAGCTGCTTTTATATAAATACCTTTTTTATGCACACCTCCACCTCTATGAAGAAAAGTATATTAAAAAGTAACCATGTAGTATGTTTATCTTACAATAATATTTTTTCACCATGTGTTGTGATATCGAGAAACAATAAAGAGTCAGTAATCTTTAATAATAAGAGATTTTCTCTCTTACGAGAACACAATGATTTTTATATCATCCACATTTAGAGACTCGATTGATCATGGAAAGTTTTTTGGAATTTAAACAGTTTTCTAAATCCAATACCATCAGAATATTTACTGGAGATTCTAACATTTATTTGGGATCGTGCAGTGTTTCAAAGCTTTGGAAAACGCGGCAGAGGAGGCTCGTGGGCTAGGTATAGGTATAGACTGGATTTTTGAAAAATTGATTGAAATTTTTCTAGCGAAATCTTGAAACTGAATTTATTCTAATTCCAACACAAGTATAGACTTTTTTGGGAAAAAAAATAAAAACTCCGAGATTTAAGTTGGGCTTTGGCGAATTGTCGAAATAAGGCTTAAAAACACTTGTTTTAAGCGTAGACTTGTAAAATTCTAGACAAAAAGTTTGGAAATGACGAAAATCTGGAAATGATAGCATCTTCTTGCATTGTTTTAGAAGTTTTAATTACAATGTGTCTTGTATTGATTCACGTTTCTCAATATTGATGTCTTTAACAGGCACCTAACGCTCGAGCATATTCAGGGTGGAGCGGTCCGAGGCACGAGGAGGGTGGACCTCTTAGTATATCTGACTCTATTCTTTAAAGTGAGAAACGACTTGAGACGACTAATACCTGGCAAACACCATTTAAGCGCTGCACATTCAGGTCCGGACTTAACGAGTGGAATGTAATACATGTAGTTGAGTAAATCCAATCCGCTAATTCAACGTAGAGCCAAATAAAAACTTTTTTAATTATGAAAAGTTTAAAATTTTCCATTTTTATGATACATTTATTTGTTTTTTAACCCATAGATCGTCGTTTTATTATCTCAGTAAATATTTGTGTCATCGATTTGCTATTCAATAACTAGAATAAAGATATGTAATGCTTGGAATTCTATATGATACTTTTCACAGTTAAATAAACCCCCATTTAAATCTCACATTTATCGTGCGGACAAAAAACGTGACGACGGACGGACGGACATTAGAAAAGTTGTATAAAATTTGATGAGAAGGATTTTGGTACAAACAAATTTAAATTAGGAGGAATATTAAAAATTTTGGTTTCTTGAAAGTAAACCTATAATATACTCTTCAAGAGTATAATAATAAAAGCGAGTTAGTAGCAAGTAATGTTTTAAGAGGATACCTATAGAATAAATTTCGCATAGGTCTTTGGCGTTAAGCACATACGTTAAGTGTAACTAAATTTTGTTAATATGAATCAGTAGAGGTTTTAAAGTTTTCAGAAAATTTAAAGTAAACTTCAGAAGAATTAAATGAACTAGAAGAATTACCTAGAGACCAACATGCCTCGGATTTATGGTACATTGAAAGAAGAAAGAGGCTTACAGCGTCACTCTTTGAGATTGTTTGCAAAAAAAGAACGACAGCTGCCAATCACTTTTGGATGCAATATTGTATCAAATGCTTTTATTCGGCAACTTATGACTACGACAAAAATAAATAAAGAAAATTCTAGGAAGCAATTATAAAAAATAACTAGAAAAACTATAGATCCTTGTAGTTTTTTTTTGTTGATATCTAACAGCTTTTTTTGGTAGCAACCCCAAATGGTCTTATCGAAGATAGAGGCCAAGCGGAAATAAAATTTCCCTATTCTGCAAGGCAAATGACCCCAGAACAAGGAATTCAAACCAAAAATATTATTTTTTTGACAAAACAACGAAATTAATAAAAACCACAAATGGTACTATCAAGTTTAAGGACAAGTACACATAACACGCTACACAGTTTAAAAATGGAAACAATCGTAAGGGATACAGAATTTTGGTTGAATACGATATTTTTACTTCGGTTGTATAATTCCTGAAATAATCGATTCACGAAAGGCTAGAAACATGCTAATAAAATTTCCTGAGTATATCTTAGAAGTCATCAATAATAAAAAGAAAAACAGAAAAAGATAATAAAAAATATGTTCTTATCGTCTACTTTAAGTTTTAAGTGTTTACCTATTTTATAAAACTTTTTACTATGTCGTTAATGCAATTTAATTTGTGATAGTGTTGCTTTCTTAATTTACCACTTATCTTGTTTTTTCTTTCTTATAGATTTTCTTTTTGGAACAAGTTTATGGGCCTATAAATCACTAAGTACTGTTAGTAGTAGAAGTATTAGTTAAAATGTAATCTTTTTAGTTTCGCATATATCTTTAGAAGTGACAAATATATCTGTGTACTATTTTATTTTCCATAAATACTAGACTAGTAGTGTGCGAAGGATATTCTACCATATAGACTCATTAGCACTAGCATTTTTATTTTCGTCAAAATTCTGACACCCTATACTATTATAGGTACATATACTTTGTGCAATATCTCTTTCTTATACCCGTATATTACCAACCTACAACAAGATAATGATTAGAAAAATAAATATTTCATTTTTAAAATACTCTTAAAACATAAATTTTGACTTAAACTATATAAAAAATATATTACAAAATTGTCCTAAGTCCTCGTAAACGTTTGCCACCGCCTATATAAACGAAGTGTATTTTACCGCCGGAGGCGCCACTTGACGGTGTTCGAATTTGTGCTTGTAAAGGCACAGCTCATAACGTTTTACTAGCTTATTTTTAAAGAAATATTTTTTTTTTATTAGAATATTATTAAGGGATAAATCTAAGTTTATCTTAGACCAATTTTTTATTTTTTTTCCTATGAAGCACGAAATTAGGTCGTAAAAATCCTCATTTTTGACATTTTAGGCACTCTGCTAAAACAACACCTAAAAAAATCCAAATTTTGTTACAAGATAAACCTTTAGATTTGTTTTTTATAGGCATCCCAAAAATATATTTTTTTAAGTATTGAAAAATAAGGCTGCAATCTGTTATGAGCCCACTCTACATTTGTGTCACAACTCGAGCGTTAGATTCCTCTTAAGCTGTATTAATTTTTTTAAACTAAAAGACTTATGATTAATTTTTTTTTAATAAATTGGTTTTTTCAACTAAAAAATTTCTATTAAAAGATTTTTCTAATTTGTTTATAGGCCGCTTCTTGCACACCTGAAAAAGTGGATGTTGGGAGAGAACTACCTGCGGGGTTACATTATTACCTGGCGAATTTGAGGTATATATAAAGTTTTGTGAATAAATGACAATGAATGATTTTCTAAATTTTGTTATTTAGCGTTGTCTGCAAAAAATACTCATATCTAACAATTAAATTACTTTTTAATTTAAGCAAACATGTCTATTTCTTGGAATAACTTTAAATTTTATTTTGTTAGAACTAATTATTTCAAAGCAGTGGTGACTCGTGGCCTAGTCTACGAGGATGCTACGAGCCGCCGCTGGAACACGAAACACCCTGTACAATTGGCCCCCTTGTGGAGGCGACGAAATGCAAAAATACTCCAGAAACACTTGCGTGTATGCCTTGAAAATTTTAGTAAAATCGGAGAATTTTTTTTGAAAAATTAACTGAAATTATTTCATCACAATTATAGAATCTTGATGAATTGAATGTCCCGTTTCAAGTACAGACTTGTAAAATTCTAGGCAAAAAGTTTGGAAACGACAATGATAGAAGTTTTTAATACATTGTGTTTCTAATTTCCTAAATGTTGATGTCTTTAAGCTGTATTTGTTTTTTTTTTAACTAAAAAACTGGATGGTTCTAGTTCAATATTTAAAGATTTTTTCAAATTTGTTTATAGGTTGCTTCTTGGGATAACTTCAATGATCCATTTTAAACGCCAGACGTAGAAAATAATATCACCTGCGGGGATGACCAAATCCCAACATTCAAAATGTTAGAGCGTCTGAGACATTATGAACTATCCAAAGAATTAGTTGTGGTAAAGTATTTAATTATTTTTTTTTTAAATTTTAGTATGTTGCTATTTTTTAAACTTTTTTCCAATTTTTAACTTGCAATAAATATTGTATCTATATAAGCTATTTAAACATTTAAAATATTTTTTATTGTTACAGGAGTCACCCAAACCCCGATGAATCGTAATAACTATACCACGCCGGGAGTTATCAGCCGAAGAAAAAAGTTCCGCAATTTTGAAAAGAATAAAATCAATGCAAATTTAATACCAATGTATTTTTTGAAAGCTTATCCAATAATACAAACGCGCACAAAATATCGCAACAGCAATTCACATATGTTTTTTAAAAGACCGCACCTTTAAAGGTACCATTTTGGTTGGCGCAACAGGAGACAGGAGACCACAGAGGCGACCCCAAGGACGACAGATGCATGAATGTTACGCTTCGTAAATTTGGGAAGCAAGGAGACAGGTGACACGACACCCGCAGACAACAATTCGAGGGAACGATCAGCTTTGCCAGACCTGTTTTTAAGTAGATCCACTGTTTTTGTCTCTGTTCTCTTATTTAAGGCATGAAATCTACTGCTTTCGCCAACTTAACAAATTTTGTTCTTAATTTATTAAGTTTGCCTCATTCTTCAGCAAATGATCAAAGAATATTTTCTCTAGTAAATTTGCTGAAGTAAAATCAGCGTAATAAGCATCCACTACTGTAGGTTGGTTCTATAAAAAAAAAAACCTCAAGATAATCATTATGTTTTTATTTAAAATGCAATAAAGAATTAATAGGGCATCATGCATGCCAAACACAACGTATTTCAATTATTTGATTCAGACTCATCTAAAAGAAAAACCTATTATTTTTCATTGGTTTCTTTTTTGTTTCCGTAAGTTAAGTATACAGGGTGTCCCAAATTGTTTTACCCAGGCTATAACTTCTAAACCATGTAAGAACCGGACAAAAGTCATCCATTATAATTGGCGGTGTACTTTGAAAAAAATAAAAATTTGACGAGCCACCCTCAAAAACTACCCCCCTGGAACAACCCCCTCTAAAATTATTAACGACACCCTAATTTTTTTTCTGCTCATTTTTGTAGTCGCTACTTTTCTCTGTACATCTGTTTTTAAAATTTTGAAATCGCTCCATAAATAAGTGAGAAATTAAATAAAACTTTATGTCAAGTTGATGATAAAAAATACTTTATTAGGTTACACACAATTAAAAAAATACATTGAAACAAGAGAAGAAGAAGAAGAAGAAGAAAAAGACAAGAAATAAATATCAACAAACAAAGAGTAATAACTTTTAATAAGTGCTCAAATTGCCCACCTACCACTTCTACACATTTGTCAAACCTTAACAATACATTTCTAGTACAGGCAGCTCGAATCATGGGCGGTGTAAATCTTCTAAGTCCTCTGGTTTTGTTTCGTATACTACGTCCTTTATAGTACCCCAGAGAAAAAATCTAGAGGCGACAAATCAGGTGACCAGCCGGCCACTGGATAATTGGAGAATGTGTGGATATAACACGGTAACAAGTGTTTGCCAAATATTGGCTCACAATTTGTGCATTATGAGCTGGTGCACCATCTTGCTGCCACCACATATCACGTCTTTGATTAAGAGGAACACCTTCCAACAAGTCATGAACGGTATTGATTAAAAAATCACGATATCCTATTCCCGTTAGAGTGTTTTCATAAAAATGAGGACCTATAATCCTACTATTGAACAAACCACACCATACCTTTATGCCCCAAATATTTTGAAACCTTGTTTCTCTTACCCAGTGAGGATTTGGTGGAATTATTACGATTTAATACACCATTATTATGGAAACGTGATTCGTCGCTCCATAATATTTTATCTAAGAATGTGGCATCGTCATTTAGTTTCATCTGCATTCTAGCGAGAAAGTCTAAGCGTCTTTCAAGATCATTAGGGAGTAAACCTTGGACCAAGTGTATTTAATAAGGATAATATTTATTGTCTTTTAATATTCTTTGTATGCTACTTTTGCTTATTCCAATTTTGAGTGCCAAATCTCTGATAAAAACATGTGGATTTACATGAACGTAAGCCAAAAACGTAAGCCAAAACGTGTATAATATTTTCTTCATTTCTGATCATTCTGTTGTGTCCTCTATGATGTTTACCGTCAGGAAAATGTCCTTGTCTAAGACTTCTTTCTAAATTGGAAAACGTTCTAACTGAGGAAATTGTTCTATTCGGAAAACGTTCATAGTATAATTGTCTAGCTTGTCTTGAATTCTTGCGACAATCGCCGTAAATAATTATCATATCGGTGTACTCGTTGGAACTAAACAGAGTAGGCATTTTGAAATAATTTTTTAGGACTTGACAAACTCTAAATTACTGCAAACTTTATCAAGTAAAAACTGCTAACTTTATCGAGTATTTAAGCTGCACTTCTGTTTGACAAGAGACATATTGATATAGTATTGTTTATAATGCGCTAGAAAACTTACAATGAATTTGACAGCAAGCAACTTGATGAAAATGAAAAAAAACTAATCTCACTTATTTATGGAGCGATTTCAAAATTTTAAAAACAGTTGTACAGTGAAAAGTAGCGACTACAAAAATGAGCAGAAAAAAAATTAGGGTGTCGTTAATAATATTTGAGGGGGTTGTTCGAGAGGGGTAGTTTAATTATAATGGATGACTTTTGTCTGGTTCAATTATCTTGCATGGTTTAGAAGTTACAGCATGGGTAAAACAATTTGGGGCACCCTGTATATTAAAAATGTTATTATTTGTTTTTTTTTCTTTGTTAACTTTCTAATTTGGGTAGACAAATGTTTATTTTTCGTTTATTATATTCTTTTTTTTTTTTTATTTACTACACTGCAAATTATAATTATTTCCCCCTGTATTTAAATCTACTGTTTAGATCTACGGTTTTTTTTCACCCATACTGTTTTAGTAAATGTTCATTTGGCAACACTGCCTAGATCGAAAGAATGCAACTACCATTTCTATAAAATATCAACTAATCGCCTCTAAATACAAGCGATGACTAAGGGAGACAGACAGCAAACGATACTTCGAGACCGACCTACCTGTTGTCAAAATCTGTTTCTCGGAAGTGTCGCGCCGTGCGAAATGTGTTTCATATAGTGATGTGCAACGATTACTTTTCCAAGTATCGAGTAGATACTGATACTTCCTATTCGAGTATCAGATATTTTGTATTCGGTACTAAGTATTCATTATATTATCGGTAAATCCAATAAATACTGAGATTTTCTATGTTGTCAATCGTATACGTATACGCAATAGTTCATTTAATGATTAAATGATTTAACACTTAATTCTTTATTTTTAGTAAATAAGAAGAACTTTGATTTTGAAATATTTCGAAGGTATACCAGAATGTAAAAATATTATTAAATATACAAAAATATAGTAGACCACAAAAAGCTGTAATTTTATGATGGAATTGTTGTATTTGTTGTATATTTTATTTTAGTATCCAAATGAATGGTTTCATGAAAAGTATACTGGTCACTTTTAAAATTATTTAGGTAGAATAGGCAGTTTTTTTAAATAGATTAAAAAAAAACTTAAACAAAAATAAATTTTGGTACAAAAGAAATATATTATAAATGTAAACAAAACATAAAACATATTTTAAAAAACTACTAAACTATGTTAAAAAAAATATTGTTTAAATAAAAAAATAGCGCTCAAAGTCTCAAATAGTCTACGACTAAATATAGGTAGGTATAAATTAAAAAGAAATTAATTAACCAAAAAATTAAAATAAATGCGCATTCCCATTTAAAAACACAACTTTTTTTACATTTTTTGGTTTAAGTCTACTTCTACGATCCGAAACCACTTGGCCCGCCTTAGAAAACACTAGTTCACTTGGAACAGAAGTTGCCGTTACACCTAGGTATTTTTTTGCCAACTTTGATAAATTTGCATACACTGCTTCCCTTATTTTCCACCATTTTAGGGGGTCGTCCTTTCTCTTAATGCTATTTTCCTCTGCATACTGTTTCATTTCAATAATTGAAGCGGCTACTGTCGATGTATTTTTTACGACTTTTGCGTCAAAACTTTTCCGTATTGAATCCTCTTCCATAACCTCCTCTTCACCTTCTGATACTGATGTTTTATAAACCTCCATAACTTCAATGTTTTTCTTAATAAGACTTGACATTTCCGACATTAAAAGTTCTCTCACTTGAGTAACTGCGTTTTCGGTGCTAAAACCTTTTTTTTTAAACCGGGGATCCAAATAAGTTGCTTTTGCCAGTATTGCATTAAACTCAACACGATGAAATCTCGTTCTTAAGCCCTGTATCAAACAGTCTTTTAAACTCGATGCGGTCTCATCATCGACCTGAAGGCCACACAAAAACTGTTTTAAGCTTTCTATCAATGGTATTAGTTTTGAAACACATACACTTTTTTCGGCACTCAATTCTCTAGTTACTTCCTCAAAAGGTTTTAAAAGGACACAACATTGTTTTAATACTGACCATTCAGCTACAGTAAGTATCTCAACAGGGTTATGCAAAATACCAACAGCTGCTTCAAGTGGTATTTGAACGTCACAAATTCTGCTAAACATAAAATAGGTGGAGTTCCAACGGGTAATAACGCCGTTAATTTGTTTTAAATTTTTTCCAGTCATTTGCGTTTGCATTTCGTTGAGTTTTTCTGCTGCTGTAGTGCTCCGATAAAAATGTTCTACAATTTTTTTCACTTTTTTCCGTAATGGTTCTAATAATTTTAAAGAATCTTGAACCACAAGATTTAATGTGTGTGCCAGACATGGCAGATTTGGCCAACCAGTTAGCTTTATTGCGGCTGTTATGTTTCTTGCATTGTCTGTTACTACAGCTACTATTTTATCAGCAATATTCCATTCATTTAAAATTTGCAATAACTTATTTCTAATATTTTCAGCTGTATGACTTTCGTGGAAATGAAAGCAACCCAGTAATAGTGATTTTTGTGTCTACTCCCTAGTCACATAATGTGCAGTTACTGCCATGTAATTTTCAACAGAACGTGATGTCCAAGTGTTAGTTGTGTTATATACTCTGCTTCATTTAATAAAGATTTCACTCTCAATACAACGTCATCATATTTTTTATTTAACAAATCACGACTAAAAGTTGTTCTTGATGGTAGTTGATAGGAAGGATCAAGGACAGCTATTAGGGCTCTAAATCCGTTATCCTCGACTACAGAAAATGGTTGACGATCTTGTAAAATAATGTTTAGGACCATTTCATTTAGCATTTTTGTTCTAGACACAGATGCTAGGCGTACAGAAAAAGCCGACATTTTGGTTTGTGCAAGTTTAAGTGTAGGTACTTCGGCCAATTGAGATTGTAAAGAAATCTTGGTAGTACTGTCGTGATGTCTTACATCTGGAGCACTTGAAGGACCTGCCACAGCCTCGTCAATAGTCGTCCTGGCCGATTGAGATTGTTGATGTTGAGAAGTAGTCTCATTTTCATTGAGCGTAGAAAAATGTTTTGCTTTTAAATGTTTTTGTAGATTTGAAGCCTTTATAAGATAATACATTCTTACAAATATCACATTTAGCTTTTTCACTATTGACCACAGTAAAATGCAACCAAACTTTACTTTTTTTCCTATCCGACATCTCTATTAATATTTAAAATACAACGTTCAAAAAATCACACTTAAACTCTACGGTACCTCATATAAAACTAAAAACTACCCTGTATTTTATAACCGAGAATTAGATATAATCGTCTTACTTAGGTGGTACCACCCTACTTAGTGGAAGAGACGTGGGAAAACCAAGCGTCAGTATTTCATCCCATACATATATTGAATAAATAACGAGCTTTTACCAATTTCAGCAATTTATGTACCTACACAAAATTCAAAAATAATAAAAGATCCAATAATTTCTCGAACCTTAAACGATTTATGACATGACATTTATGACTAGGGAGAGCCCATTAAGACACTGCGTTCGGTTTGCCAAGTTCCTTTAACACTTTTTACCCCAAACGACCCTTTTTGCGTTCGGTTTAGTCCGCTTGTGTCCCGTTCCAGCCCCTGACTATCCGAACTCGCCTACAGTAAACCGCTAGATAAGCCGCCCCGCTAGACGACATGACACATCAACCGCTCAAATATTTAAGTAAATAAATATCGGTACAAATGATTACAAGTACTCCAAACTCGTTACTCATACGGCCGATGCCGATACGATTGATACAAAAGTAACACTTCGGCTTCGGTCCCATTCGAGTAACGAGTATTTGGCGTCGAAGGATTCGATTACTTTGAATCCGCCCATGTATCAGGTATTAAAGTATCGAGTAGATAGTATTTGCACATCACTAATTTCATATAATTACATGTGTTCCAGACGTGAAGAGACCGTTCTTGGTCACGTCTGTTGCGCCTACCGAAATGGTACTCTTAACAGGCGAAAGCGAGGTCGCAAGACACTTGACGGCGGCCGTCTGGTGTCTGAGGACAGGTACATTGGCCTAATTTGGGGTCGTTTAAAGAATATTTCGGCTGGCCCTTAGACAAGGAAAGAGAGAGGACTGGTAACTGTACCGCTTGCCACATCGCCGATAGACTCAGTGGCGTGTCATAAAGGATGTAATATATTTTTCCGAAACAATTGTTTACATTTTTAGTTTTCTGAGACGTCTAAATTATTTCGATATTTTTATAACGTAATAAAGATAGCTAAATTATTTACCGATGTGTTTTATATTTACAATTTTGTATGATTTTGATGGATAGTATTTATACTAGCTGCTCAACAAAAATTAAAAAACTTACGAATTCAAGGGATAATAAAATACAATATAGCTTATACATATCTTTAATAATAGTCATTATAGAAAATGCACACAAATAATAAACAAACAAAAAAAAGTTAGACATACCGAAAAATGTAATACTTACAAATATATACATTTTATGAAGGTAAGAATGCAATGGAAAATAAAATACAACAGTATATATATATATATATATATATATATATATATATATATATATATATATATATATATATATATATATATATATATATTTAATATTATTAGTAAAAAAAAAAAACAGAAAATGAACACAAATGTTAAACAACAAATATTTTAGAGACCTAGCAAAAATATAATACCTGCAAATATATACATTATTTTATTGGCCTTTAAAATGAATAAGTTTTGTCAATTGGTTTCGAATAGGATCTAATTTTTGGGACCGTATTTTTGTTATAAAATGTACCCGAACATTAATGTACTTCACACAAATAGATTTTATTAAAAAATATAAGTGATTTACCGGGCTTTCTAGTACATGATATTCCAAATCTTGAAATAACTTATAGTTAACGCATTCAGATATAATTTTATTGCATAACATTAGTACAAAATTTGTTTTATGCAAATCATTTGTATACATGCGTAAATAGCGTTCAGATTTGTTGCAAATTTTAATTACATCATCGGATGGATATGTAAGTCCGCCATGAGTTTTCTGCGAAATTAGTGAATTTAAAAAATTTGCATGGTTTCCTATTAACGCTGCAACGCAAGTTTCACATTTTATATTTTTTTGTAAACTTCGCGATACAAAACCTGCAATATATATAACAATCTGGGATGAGCACTCAGACATTATAACATCATTAATAATGTAATCGTGATCTTCCAAAATTGTATAGATTATATCTACTTCTTCATCTGAAATTAGATAATTAATACCAGGCGTTGTAAAATTTATGCATTCTTCTGGTTTAACATATTTAATTCTACTTGATGTTACTAATATTGGTATTTGGTCCAATGGAATACAATTTCCCACACCACCCTCCCTTATTTCACCTCTTACCAACAGTCGTTTATAAGCTCCCATAAACTGACGAGCTGTTGGGTTGTTATTCCATCCACCTTTTGATCTAACGGATGAAAAAAATAATTCGAGATGATCTTGACTTATTTTATATAAAGGAAGATACAGTAATAGATTTTGCTCCGTTACTAAGTCATTATATGAATGTATTGCGCTTCTTAAACAAACAATAATACCAAGGAAACCAGTTTTTCTTTTAGAATTAATAATTAGCTCCCCATCAAATAAAGTTAATTTTGATATGTAATCAATAGCAAAATTAATAAACTCATAAGTTTTTCTATATTTTTTTGACATATTGCTTTTTTAAACCCTGGAGGTACTAACGATCTGCTATTTAATATGTCAAATATACAATTAAATATTTTTAAAAAACGTACAGTGACCCCACACCCCTTAAATTCATCAAGTTTTAATATATTTTCGCAGTATTCTAAAGAATCTGCGACAGATTCACTAAGAAGCTGCACAGCCAGCCTTACCTTCATTTTCTGTTTAAAGAAATTGACATGTGCCTTACGTAATTTATTACCAAGATGTAAACCCTCATTTTCTTGCAATTTTACAAGAGAGTCGATATACTTCCAATGAATTAAGTTGCCATCTCCGTCTCTAAATATCTTTTTATCCCCAAATGCATTGCGCACCAATTTAGTCATATGACAAGGATCAAGAAAAAAGTACATCATGGGTCCTATGATTGAACGTTTACGTTATCCGTAACGTACATGTTAGGCTCAGTTTTAACAGTAATTAGGCAAGTTCGTATGATGAAAAACGGTTTTCAACACATTACTGTTATTTTCCGCCTGTTATGTTCTAATTTAACAGTTTTCTATCATACAAACTTGCTTCATTACTGTTAAAATTCGACTTAACATGTACGTTATGGATAACATAAACGTTCAATCATAGGACCCATTATCTTTTTTATTCACAATGTTAAGTTTCGTTTGCACATTAGGAAACTGGAATGAGCAGCCGAGTATATTACTCATACTTATATTTGATGGGATCCATCACAGGTAAGAGATACCAGACGTGCACCAGTATTTTCAACCAATACAATACATTGTTCAACTATATAACTTTTCTGTTCTCCATTTAAACCATTGGACAAAAAATAGCCTACTGGGAGTTTCCAAGTACCATTAATTGAAACGATTAATAAAACAAAAACCTCTTTGGCTAATTCATTAGAGTCATCATTTAAGTCGACCCCAAGATTAACGTACCCATGAAAAGTTTTACCATCCCATTCTAAATGTTTTCTAATAGACATCTCATCGATAATAAGAGAACACAATAATGATTTGTTTTCTAAATTTTCTACATGCTTACGCAAAGTTTCAAAAGCTTCACTTGTGAAACCTGGCGCAGCGTTAACAGTTTGTAACCATTTTCCTATGGTACTTTTATGTGGCAAACATGTATCAAATACAGTTCTGACATATTCATAAGCCTTGGGCCTTCGTTCTCATTAAATTCCTCATTGATGTCGCTATCACTGTCTTCTTTGGATTCAAAATCTTCATCTGACTCAGAGGAAGGCAATGTAGGCTTGGTCTTCTTTGTCCTTTTAATTGGTTTTGAAACAGATTTTATTTGTACCACACCTTTACGTTTTGCAAGTCTTTCTTTTAATAATCTTGCCTTCTCTATATTTTCGGTTGAAGTTAATATAGTTGCAACTTTTCTACCTCGATTTTTTAATGCTACAGGAATTATAGGCAAGGGTGAGATATTCTCTAGAATTTTTCCAGCAGATTCAGGTTTATCGGATGATGAGGATGAGCAATGTTGAATTTTTGGTGACTGTTGACGAGGAACTGAAGGTGGACCAGGTCGAGGCTCAGGAGATTGGCGATCCGGTACTGAAGATGAACCAGGTCGAGGCTCAGGAGATTGACGATCAGGTACTAAAGATGAACTGGCTTGAGGATCAGAAGTTCGACATTGAAATGTTAAAGATTGGTTGGACTGAGGTTTAGATAATCCACAATCAGAACCTATTTCATTATCTTTAAAAGGTAGAGCACCTATTGCAAAAACTGCTGCAGCATCAGAAACATGATAGGCATGTTCCGGTACAGCTTCAGGGTTATAAGGAAAAATTCCCGTGGCTCTAAATGAAGAAACTGCATTATCATTAGTTGCTGCTTTTGTCCATGCTTCGGCCAATAGTCTGCCAAATTGTAATCTAGTTATTTTTCGGCTTGGATTTGTTTTCATAAAAAGGTAACACGCTTTGTTAAATGCAGATTTTAATGATTTAAACACTCCACGATCCAAAGGCTGAAGGTAATGAGTAGTGTGGCTTGGCAAGCACAATAAAATAATATCATTTCTTTCCGCAAGTTGTAATACTTCGGCACTGCAGTGGGATGTATGACCATCGACGATCAAAAGTGCTTTTCCTACCCCTTTTCTTGGAAGAAAATGATCTTTCAACCATAATAGAAAAATATCTGAGTTTACATACGCCGACTTCTGGTTCATGTAAATTACTGATCCGTTTGGCATGCCATCTTGGAATTCATCCTTTTTATACTTGCCTTTAAAAACACAAGCGGGGGGTAGAAAAATGCCTTCTGCATTGCAACATGCGATAACCGTTATGGTTTCCCTCTTTTCTCCAGATGTAATTGTGGATACATCTTTTGACCCTTTTTGGGCTATAACGTAACCCACTTTATTATTGAGCTGTAGCCCAGTTTCGTCCATATTATAGATAGATCCCGGTGACTCGAATAAGTTGTTTTCTTCTAGAATTACATGTAATAGCTGAAAATAAGCCAAGACCTTTTTATGGGACATACCTTCAGCTCGGGCTACGGAAACTCCTTCAGCCTTTCTCACAGACAAATCTGGGTGACGTAACAGAAACAAATTTAACCCATCGTAACCAGCTTTTTCTTTCTCATGGTTAAACCTATGATTCAATTTAAGTTTAACTGCAAATTCATATGCCATAGTCCTCAAATCATCTCGAGTGGGAGCAAATCATCTGTTTTGTAGTTTTTTGATGTGAGCTACTAACTTCGACTCATTAGCCATTCCTAAAGTTCCTGTTGGCCCTATAGGTTTTTTTGATGAGTCATTATACTGCACCCGACGCCGTAATGTCCTTGATGGTATATTAAAAGTTTTGGAAGCCAAGTTTATTCCCATGCCATTTCTAACTGCGGTTATCGCACGCTGAAGAGCATCTTCCGACCAAGAACCTCTTGTGGAACCTGGTTTTCTAATATATTTCGTAGGCATCTGAAAACATATAATAATAAATATTTATAACATGTTTTTGAATTTTATTTCAATGTTTATTATTAAATATAGTGAGGCATCTCACCCGACTAACAGTGTGCCATCTATCCCAAATACCGGGTTACAAACATTTATATATTTATCTAAACAATTTCAAACCTGTTTAGAATATTTTAAACTTGATAACTCACCTTTATGATACACTATTGACACAGTACTCTTTTACTTATTGAGATGTGTTATTAAATGACGAACTGGCGTATCGGCAGCTCCATCTGTTATCGCCTAGCCGAATAGCGGCACTTTGCCATCTATCCCGGTGGGGCATCTCACCCGGACTTACCCTAACATGTGCTAAATATTTATAAAATTAAAAAAATAACATATTTAATTATACAATAATCACTTATTTTGGTTATTTGGTGGCGTCGGCATTTTAAATCGCGGAGACTTTCTCATCGTCTTTTTTGGGAGATTATTTGTTTCTTCCTCTGAAGAAGAATAAATGTATTTCCGGTTTTTTCTTCGCTGTCTCTAATCGCATCGTCATTTCCATCGATTTCAGAGTCTTAAGCCGCTGGTATACTGTGCTTTTCCTGCTTTTACTGATACAGTCATGAAATTGTCATAAACTTAACTGCTTAAAATAGTGACCTGATGCATAGGTCAATTGGGCTTGAGTACTACTTGGCCTTTATTTTTAGCAGCTATTTTTAATTTTGATACAAAGTCTGGCCAGTAACATTTAGTCACTCCTTCTTCTGACAACCAAGATGAATGAACAACCTCTACAACATTTTCTTCTGAAAATTTGACCACTTGCCAGCCTCCCATTCTTTCTAAATTGAAAAATAACAAAAATGTATCATTAAATATTTTCTATGTGCTATAATACATAATCAAACAAATATTAATAATAAAAGGCAGAACACACTAGGTAATTAACAAAAATAAAACATTTACAAAAAAAACATGACACTTAAGCTTAGCTTCAAAAATACCTGGCGACTTCAAATATTTGTGATTTTTTTTAAAGGTTGCATTGTTAACCATATAAAAAATAATTTATCAAAATGTTGATGTTGCCTTAACAAAATGATTAAAGTTCATGTGTACATAATTTCAAGCTTTATTTTTTATATTTAAAAGTTTTGTACTTCTTTTATTTTATTTATTTACGGAATTAAACTGAAAACATTTTTAAAAATAAAAAAATAAAATTAATTTATACTGTATGTTATAATGGAAAAACAACAAAACCATTATTGTGTGGAAGGCGAACAGAAACAGAACTTGGGTTTTCTATATAGTACACATCAACTAAAGAGGAATTAAATGGGGCTTTAAAGAAATCTTCTTTTGTAACAAATTTTCTAACAAAAGCTACTATTGTATTGTTCATACTATAAGAAAAACCAAATACTACCATCATTTAATCTGCAACAGTTATTTTTTTTTATAAGCAGCATTAAAAAAAAGTTGTAGACATAAATTTTAAATACTGAGGTAATGATAATAAATGGGAAACACATTTTTCTGATTTAAGGCAGACTTTATCATTAAAAGGCGTCTGATCTGGCTCTGAAAAACGTTTAATTATTTGCTCTAATGGTTTATCGCCTTTTCTAACAAGATTCTTTATTATTTGTAAAACATTTTCACTAGAGAAGTTACTACATGTATCCAAAGGTCCAAATCTACGCACACAATCTACTAAATGTATTAAATTATGAAAATTGTGCGACATATAATGGGTTCCATAAACACATTGGGTTTGTTGCACAAAATACTTTAACAGTTTCTCTGCATAATTATACAAATTATTTAAATTTAAAGAAATTAATATTCTGATGCTTACAAATAGACATACAAAATAAGTGTATTTCTCTTGAGGTAAAAAAGGTTTCAAAATAACAATGCCAGTATATTAAAGAAATAGTCTAAATTCTGTAGCTTTCCACCTTTTACTTTCTAATACACTACGTGGCTTTCGTGAAAATTCTGAAGGATCATATACATATATTTTTTTTATTAACACATCCATTGAACTAATTACTTTGGTGGCTTACCAAAAATCCAAGTTCCAACAAGCAATTTTTCCAGCATTTCGTCATTTTGTCGATCGACCTCTTCTGTAAGAGCTTACGGGTATCTATACGATTTAACATGCACCGGAGCTTCGTCCGTTGTTTTTATAACGTGTTTTACTTTTGAAGTAAATGTAAGAGGATCCCCGGTTTCAAAAATATATCGATATAAGATTTGCATAACTTAGTAATTTCTTTCTTTTCTTCCGAGTTCATATGTTCCATTCTAATGAGATTCTGAATTAGATTTTTACTAATTGTCGGGGGGCGAAGATCTGCCTCAGCTTTCTGCTCGTAGACCTCTCACCTCCGTCGTGTGTTTACCCAAAGCAGTGGACTTGCTTGAAGTAGTCGTGGAAATTACACTCAAATTTTCTTATGTTTGGTTTTATTCACAGCTTTATTTACATGTATTTAACTTATAGTATATGTAGTTACAATGATGATGATAATGATATTAAGGCATTAGCAAGTTCAAGTTTCTTTTTATGTAATATTTAGTAAATTAGTAAATTAATGTAAATTATTTTTGCCCCAGCTCGTAGCATGGTAGCAGTGTTGAATGAACGGATGAAAGCAACGCGATATAATGCACTGGTGCAAGGTGCGAATGCAATGGCTTATTTTCTGACATATGCCGGTTATATAGTCGACTGTTGCTAAGCGTCTCTTGCACTTATGGAGGGGTTGAACTGACCGTGTCTCACATCGATATCGGTTTTACCAATGAGTGCAAGAGAGCTATTTAACGTTTTCTAGTTTTGTCTTTCTCTATGAACAGAAGAATAATGTTTTTTGTCGTAAGACTGTTTAGTAATTTCTAAAAATAGATTGTGAGCTTTGGTTTTGTTGAAGACTGCTTTGTAATTTCTAAAAATAGATTGTTAGCTTTGTGCACAGGGGCGGCTTTCAGATAAGTTGATTATTATAAAATGTTTTAAATAAATTGGACAATATTGATTTTTATTATAGGGTGATGCTTTAACTTGTTCGAACACCTTTGATTGGTTTTCGAACATACTGCCCGGCTCGGCAAGAGATGCAGGCTTTAGCGTGAACTAAATTTTGTTGGTGAATACCAATATTTCAGATATGATTATGTGATTGCTGCTCAGTGAAAGAAAACCGTAGTGGTTGAACTTGTCAGTGCCTATAACTTATTTTGGAGACTGACACATGATTATGCAAAAAAAAATTTTATTATTAATTTGTAAGATTTAATTTATTTTTTGAGAGGCGCTTGACCTCGAAGGGTAAAGTGATACTCATAATTTGCACGATATACGTAAGAAGCGAATTATAAGAATTTAATCAATTCGTGAGAGCTTTGTAAGAGCCTGCTTACGAGGTTTTTGCAGGGCCCACTTTGGGGTTGCGGTATCAATTTTATATGTTCGTTAATAATGAAATGAAATAAGAAATTAAATACATTTAAAGAATGATTTTGTACCAAAGGACTGAATTTTATCACCAATAATGCTTGTTCTAGGCCTGCTGGCGAAGGTATCCCAATTCAACCTTCTCGCCCTGCCTCCGCGAACTACGCACCACACTGTGATCTTTTCGTTCCTTTGGGTAACACTCGGTTAACATCGGAATTCATAGTCCGAGTTTTCCTACTTCCATCCATTTCCCTGCGTATCACATACTCCAGGTAATGGTATAAACATAAAGGGCTTTAAGCTAAAGCCAACTTAAAAATATATATATAAAAAATATGTACATAGGGTATCCACTTGCTATAATACAGTGGATCCCCGTGATACCTGATCACTGTCCTGGTTATCACTTTTAAAACCCTGGACTTTAGGTTATAACAAAAAGAAAGTTTATTGCGATAATTGATCTTCGTCAATATTGTCGTTTACTTGAAGTTGAACTATTTTAGAAATGGGTCTTACAAAGGTGCTGCCCTTTGTTAAAATTTTTACTGAGCGGACTTTGCCGTCTCTACCTTGGTATGTCTCCAGAACTCTTGCTAACGGCCACAATAACGGGGGTGTGTCTACATCTTTTATTAAAACAACTTCATTTACTTCAATATTTTTACGCGGTATCATCCATTTAGGCCTGTTTTGTAACCTATTTAAGTATTCTACTGACCATTTTTTCCAAAAAATTTGTTGTGTGTGTGTGCATTTTTGCCAAAAAGAGAGTCTATTTTCTTTAACATTTATAATATCTTTATCTGGGAGTGACATAAGAGCTGAACCAGTCAAAAAATGACCTGGCGTTAACGGTTGATCATCTGACGGATCGTTAGACATTGAATATAAAGGTCGTGAATTTAAAATTGCTTCTATTTGAGTAAGTATTGTGTAAAATTGTTCAAACGTAAAACTGGAATTTCCTATTATTCTAACCAAGTGATATTTTGCGCTTTTTATAGCTGCTTCCCATATTCCACCCCAATGTGGAGCTCTGGGAGGAATAAATTTCCATTCAATTTCTTTTAATGTTAAATGATTAATGATAATTTCTTTATTTTTTGAATTCTTAAAAAAGTTGTAAATTTCTTTAAGTTTATTATTAGCTCCTACAAAGTTTGTTGCATTATCGCTATAGATTATTGACGGATAACCTCTACGTGCTATGAATCTTTTTAGAGTTGCTATGAAAGCTTCTGTTGATAAACTAGATACGAGTTCTAGGTGAACTGCCTTTGTAACCATACATACAAATATTGCTAAGTAGCATTTAGTTATAGGAGCTTTTTTAAGATTTGAAGATTTAATAAGAAATGGACCACCGAAGTCTATTCCGGTTTTTTGAAAAGGTCTCGACATTGTGACACGATCATGGGGCAAATCCGCCATGATCTGTTGTGCCGTTTCCGAATTGAATCTATGACAGATTGAACATTTAATTATAATTGATTTTATTTCTCTTAAACCGTTTAATGGCCAATATTTTAATCTTATATTTGAAAGAATATTTTGAGGACCGCTGTGTCCTAATCTAATATGTTCCAAGTTCAACAGTAACTTGACAACGTTGCATTTTGAAGGTAATAAAATTGGATATTTTTGATCAAATTGGATTGGAGCGTTTGTCAATCTGCCTCCGACTCTTATGAGTCCATCTGTATGAATGAAAGGTTTTAATGATTGAATTTGTTTATTTTTCATTAAGGTATTCGATTCAAGATTTTTTAATTCTTGTTTAAAATATTTTTGTTGAAGTTTTTTCATAATAAAATTTAATGCTTGGTCTAGCTCTATTATTGTTAATGGGCCTAATAATTTATTGCAGGGATTTGATATATTGTTTTTAAAACGCATAACGTACGCCACTGTACGTTGTAATTTAGTGAAATTTGAAAATTTGTTAAATATTAAATTCCAACATTCTATAGTATCATTTTCTTTTGAGCACGTGTGAAAAATAACTTTCTTGGCCTCTGGAGGCGAGGTTACCAAAGAAAAAGAATCCATGTCATTTAAATTCGTTGATTTATTATGTAAAAAGGTGGGGCCGTTAAACCACATATTAGATACTTCGTTTGAAAAGATTCCACGCGAGAGCATGTCCGCGGGATTTTGTTTTGACGAAATGTGCCGCCACTGGAAATTTTTTGATTGGTCCTGTATTTGTGACACCCTGTTACTCACATATACCGACCATCTAGATGGATGACTTTTAATCCAAGAAAGAGCTATCTGGGAGTCTGTCCATAAATTGATTGAATCAAATTGAATTTTATCATTAAAAATGTTTACTATTTTTACAGTTAATTTCGTAAGTAAATTCATTGCACAAAGTTCAAGTTTAGGAATAGTTAATATTTTACTTAAAGGTGCGACCCTGGATTTTGCTGCTATTAAATTGCATGATATGGTTTGATTATTGTAAAGAACTCTGATATAAATGTTGCAGCCGTACGCTACTGAGCTTGCATCCGCGAAGCCATGTACCTCAATTTTCTCATAGTTTACGTTGCTAAAAATCCATCTTGGTATTGAAATAGTTTTTACATATTTAATATATTCTAAAAATTTGTTCCATTCTGAAATAATTGCATTATCAGTAATTTTCTGGTCCCATTTTAATTTTGAAATCCACAATTTTTGCATTAAAAGTTTGCCTAGTACTATAATTGGGTTAATTAATCCCAACGGGTCGTAGCATTGAGCTATTGTGGACAAAATTATTCGTTTAGTTAAATTATTTGACTGAATTAAGGTGGGAGTTAAAATCTGAAAATTATCTGAGTTTGGATCCCAATGAAGTCCTAAAATTTTGCATGAGCTTTCGATAAAGTTTAAATCAAGGGTTGAATTATCCATTAAGGGGTCATATTTGGCATTAGACCGTATTTTATGAAGAGTAAAATGAGAATTATTTAATATTGAATGTAAATCATTTTT
Source organism: Psylliodes chrysocephalus (assembly GCA_927349885.1). Taxonomy (NCBI): domain Eukaryota; kingdom Metazoa; phylum Arthropoda; class Insecta; order Coleoptera; family Chrysomelidae; genus Psylliodes; species Psylliodes chrysocephalus. Next base: position 96,783,084 of record OV651814.1, on the reverse strand, counting down.
TAATATTTCTAAGTCTGATATAGTATTAGCGCCTGTTAAAATATCGTCGACGTATGTTTGCTGGAGCAGAGACGCGGATGCTGCAGCTAAGTTTGCATTTTTTTCGGCTATGTCCTTTAACACGCGACATGCCAAATAAGGAGAACTTTTTTGACCAAAAGCAACTGTAGTCAGTTCAATACAATCAAATGGTGTGTCTGGAGTGTCTTTCCATAGCAAATTTTGTAAAAAAGTTTGATTGGGATTAATTTTAATCTGGCGGTACATTTTTTCTATGTCCCCGGTAAGTGCATATTTAAAAATTCTAAATCTCGATAAAATATCAAATAAATCAGGATGTACCTGAGGGCCTTTTAAAGTTATATCATTAACTGATAGTGACGACGAAGTTTTACATGAAAAATCGAACACCACCCGTATCTTAGTCGTTTCACTTGACTCACGACACACGCATAAATGTGGTACAAAATATTTACTATTATTAAATTGATCAGTAGTTTCCAATGGTATAATTTTAGCTTGATTTAATTCAATATATTCATATAATTGTTTTTTATAATCTGCAAGTAATTTTGGATTTTTGTGTAATTTATTTTCTTGATAACTGAATCGTTTTTTGGCCGTATAAAATGAATTTCCGAGCGCTACATACGCCTCTGGATCTGTTAATGGAATATCTACTTGGTACTGCCCATTTGGCAAAATAACAGTGGAATTTTTAAAAATTGTTTCGGCTTTCTCCTCTTCAGGAGATAAAATGACCGCTTTATTTGGAACTTCTTCTTGTTCCCAAAATGTTTCTAAAATATCGTCCAACTTTTCCTCCATTGGAAGTTGGCGTGAAGATGAGTTATTAATATTAAAAAATGAATGAGTAATTATTTTATTAGTACGAGAATTTTCATATTCAATGCATTGTTGTGGTACTGTTCCAGCCAGTAACCACCCGAAATGAGTATTTATAAGTGTGGGTAAATTTTTACCAAGAGTTCTGAAGCCACCCTGTAAAAATGTGTAATACATGTCCGCTCCTACCAGAATATCGATTTCAGAGGGAATATTAAACGTATTATCCGCTAAATTTTTTAAATAATAATTAGGGATTTGTAGATTTGGCACGTTTATTTGTACCTGTGGTAAATGTTGGGTTATTACATCAACTATGATACATTTCTAGACATCCTTTTTGCAACTGTTCCTGCCAAAGTTCAAGTTTCTTTTTGAACCCTTGTAATTTATCGGAGCACGTCAATATATTTTCATTCCGTCCTTGCATTTTTTTATTAAGTTCATTCAGATGTTCGAATATATCCGCCATGTATGCAAGTTTGGCTATCCAGTATTCATCATGAAGGTGCTGGCATAGATCGTACATATCTTGACTTGAAAGAAACTCACGCACTTCGTAGCGAAGTTCAAACAGTCGAGCTAAAACTTTTCCCCGTGATAACCAACGAACTTCTGTATAAAACAGTAAGGATTCATGTTCGCTTCCCATTTCTTCACAGAGTATTCCAAAGATTCGCGAATTTAAGGCTCTCGATTTAATTATGTTTATGATCTTAATACATTCATTCATTGTGATCGAAAGCTGTTCGGGCAAATTTTTGACCATCAATGCTTCTCGATGTATGCAGCAATGTGTAATTTGTATTGACGGATTTTTTTGTTTTACACAAGATACAAAACCTTTCTTACTGCCCATCATTGCAGCAGCACCATCTGTACAAATAGCAACGCAATTGGTCCACTGAATATTATGTATTTTAAAAAAATTATCAGTTACTTGGAAAATTTGTTCACCGGTAGTTCTCTCTGGAACCTCCTTACAAAATAAATAATGTTCTTTAATAGAGTCCTCGTCAACGAAACGTACAATAGCCATCAGTTGTGCTTTATTTTTAATATCGGTTGATTCGTCGATTTGAAGCGCAAAAATTCCAGCCGAAATGATTTTTTTAATTAGTGTTCCCAAAATATCACTTGACATATCTTGGATACGTCTTTTAACAGTATCGGCCGACAAAGAAACTTTACTCACGTCCTTAACTTCGTTTGGCCCAAGCATAAGTCTAACAATTTCCATGCATGCTGGTTTAATAAGCGTTTCACCGATAGTGTGCGGTTTTTTTTTGTTGTGCAATTAATTTTGCAACAAGGTAGCTTGCTTCTAATGCCTTTTCAGAAACCGTAACCGCCGATTTCATAAACTGCTTTTGTTTCTTATTTTGATCCAAGCGCCGTTGGAAAAATTGAATGTCTTTTTTGACGCAACTGGGATGATTTGTGATCAAATGACGGTTTAGTTTGCTGGGTACCATTGCTTCATTTGACAACTGTTCACCGCAAATGACGCATTCAGGCTTTGGAGCCGCTTCGTCGCCACACCAAGTGAAACCATATCGAAGGTAGTCTTGATTGTACTTCCTTTTCAGCACCTTTTTTGCTCTTTTTGCAGCACTTATGCTGGAGCTTGTGCTAGGTTCTTCGTCATCTTCTCGTGATTTCAGCAAAAATTTATCCATATTTGAAGCACTATAGTTATTTATAAAAGTAGATACTGCAACAAAACTTAGTCCAGTTCACTTATTTATAAGGCACAAGAATTTATTTATATAGCAATTCACTATTTATTTCACTCTACGATTTATTTGTTTGCCCGCGTATTTATCTGATTCACTTGACTATTCGACTCTCTCTGAGTCTCTGAGCGACGACAGGCGCGCTTATATAGGCAGTGGCGATGTTCAGGAAAACATCGAGTCGCGCCTCGAACGGCACGGATCTTTCTAGTTTAGTCGCCTTCGAGAATCAAGCCGCCGCGCCGCGCCGATAGACGGATAGACGTTTACCATCGGCGCTGTTGTCAGATTGCTTTATTTTTCGCGGGTCTCGCTACAATACGAATCTGATTCGTATTGTCTGCAAGAGCGGCACACCTCAAGTCGGCTTACGGCACACCAGTGTGCCGCGGCACACCGGTTGCGGAGCACTGCTTTATGGCATTAGATCGCTCGAATGGCGTTAAATTTGTAAGTTCAGGACAATGATAAATTTTGTGATTTTTACTAGTACAATACGTACACACCCCGTAAGCAGCGGTGTCCCTGTGTCCTTGGACTGTGACAGTGTTTGTCTGTAAAAAAGTTTTATTTTGTCTTTCGTGTTTAAATGGATAATTTGTTTTGTTTGTTTGAGAGGTTCTAGGTTGATTAAAGGTGGAGCTAGCTGTATTTTCTAAAGTTAAACATTTATCCTCTAGGAAAGTGAAAAGTTGATTTATAGTAGTTAATTGGAATTTATCCACGCTCTGTTCAAAACTTTGTTTTGTAAAATAATCAAGTTTTTGCTCCAATAAGTAAACTAATAGTGAGTTTAAAAGCTCTTCATTATTTAAATTTAAATTGTATATTGAATCAATGATTGTTTTAGACGAATTAAGAAACTTGCGCATGCCTTGTTGGGTACATTTTTCGACATTTTGTATCGTAATTAGCTGGTAAAAAAAGTTATTTATTACTTGTTTTTTATTATTAAACCTTTTTTCTAATAATTCTAATGCTATTTGATAATTATCATTTGTTATTTGCAATTTATTAATTAACTGTAATGGTTCACCGGCTAAATATGATTTTAAATAAAAAAATTTCTCGCTATTAGACAATTTTTCGTTTTTCTCTATCAACGATTGAAATAAATCCATAAAACTTTGGTACTCTATTGGATTACCATTAAAACTAGGAATGTGAACTTCGGGCAATTTTACATTCTGCATATTTGAATTAGAATTTTGTTGTAAATGATCTAAATTTTGATTATCAGAACTATTTAATAAAATTTGTTTTAATTTTGCATATAGTTTTACATAATAGTTTTCGTACACCCTTCGTTCCTCATTTTCTGTTACGCGCAGTTCATCACTGATTAAATTATCTATTTCGTCTTGAGCGTCATTGAATTTTTCAAACTGCTTTTCTAACATATTTAACCGATACTGTGTTTCAATTTCATTAAATTCACCGTTTACCTGTTCAATTGAACGTATCCATGTATCAATACGTGTAATTTGACTTTTCGCGCCTGTACGAATTTTCTTAAAGTTTTCCATTTTTTAAAATAATCAGATAAAATTTATATATAAGCTATTATATTGTTGCATAGAGAGAAATTTGATTATTGAATTTGTTACCTTAAAAATTTTATTAATACATATAAAAAGAATTTGTCGAAATCTGTACCCCTTTTCTTAAATTTAATACACTACAAATAAATAAATATAGAAATTCGCAACTTTTCCTTTGCGATGAACTTTATGAAACAATTTGCTCAAATTTAACAAAATGTGAAGAAAAAAAATATTTTTAATAAGAATCAATATCTCGTAGTTGAATTGTAAATTGGAAATAACGAAAAAAATAAAGATAAAAAAGTTTGAAAGGACCGTTAAATTGGAAATAAAGAAAAAATAAATATAAAAAAGTTTGAAAATACCGTTATTCTTGCTTATGGCTTGTAGATTTCTTTAGAGATGATTTCTTTCGTCTAGGGGGTACCACGGGCTCGGTACAATCCTGTAGCGCCGTGATCTTTTTTCTTCTAATCAAATTTTTGCTGATTTCTTATTCGGCTCTGAAGGACCATGTCGGGGGGCGTTGATCTGCCTCAGCTTTCTGCTCGTAGACCTCTCACCTCCGTCGTGTGTTTACCCAAAGCAGTGGACTTGCTTGAAGTAGTCGTGGAAATTACACTCAAATTTTCTTATGTTTGGTTTTATTCACAGCTTTATTTACATGTATTTAACTTATAGTATATGTAGTTACAATGATGATGATAATGATATTAAGGCATTAGCAAGTTCAAGTTTCTTTTTATGTAGTATTTAGTAAATTAGTAAATTAATGTAAATTATTTTTGCCGCAGCTCGTAGCATGGTAGCAGTGTTGAATGAACGGATGAAAGCAACGCGATATAATGCACTGGTGCAAGGTGCGAATGCAATGGCTTATTTTCTGACATATGCCGGTTATATAGTCGACTGTTGCTAAGCGTCTCTTGCACTTATGGAGGGGTTGAACTGACCGTGTCTCACATCGATATCGGTTTTACCAATGAGTGCAAGAGAGCTATTTAACGTTTTCTAGTTTTGTCTTTCTCTATGAACAGAAGAATAATGTTTTTTGTCGTAAGACTGTTTAGTAATTTCTAAAAATAGATTGTGAGCTTTGGTTTTGTTGAAGACTGCTTTGTAATTTCTAAAAATAGATTGTTAGCTTTGTGCACAGGGGCGGCTTTCAGATAAGTTGATTATTATAAAATGTTTTAAATAAATTGGACAATATTGATTTTTATTATAGGGTGATGCTTTAACTTGTTCGAACACCTTTGATTGGTTTTCGAACACTAATATTAATATTTTTCGGGGTACTAAAATTTTCAAATTTGTATGCATAAAAATGAGGGTTATACGGAATTGCTTCTAAAGGTTTTAATAATGTAATAGATACACTTTTATTATTTTCATTAATTAATCGACTAATGCTAGACCGTTATTTGCTATAGTTAACATTTCGGGTACTTATATATCGCCTCATATTGTTTTATTAATTAATATTTCTCCGTTGACCGTACTAACAGGGACTTGTTTTATAATTCTTTCGCTAGGGCCGATTGATATTTGAAATCAGACGGTTTTCTAAATTTTATTGGAATTATGGCTCGATCGCCCACTAATTGTTCATTTTTTAAATCAATACTAAAATTCATTGCAATTAATGCCAATTACCCCATCTAAAAACTCGTGAAAATCAAACAAAATAAACTGCAACCTATGATCGTGATTAAATTCTCGGAAGGCTGGTATCTCCGCTTGAAATTGGATATTCTTTGTTCCCAACGAAGTCGAAAGTGATATAGTTGAATTAAATATACAATTAGGATAAAACCTTTCTTCAATGATAGGTTTTAAAATTGATTTAGTACTTCCCGTATCTATCAATAATCTTAAAGGAGGTTTAGAAATTACAATGTATGGTAAAGGATTATTAGAGGTTACATTCAATTCTATTAAGTTATTGGGTTTATTGAGGCATTTTCCCGAAAATTTTGAGGAAAATAATCTCTTTGATTGCTATTATCTTGTTCACTGAAATGTGAAACCGCATTCTCGTTTGCATTTGCCGGTGCGTAATCTATTGTATCAATCATTATTGAATATTTCTTCGGCTATAAAGTTAGGTTTTTGACCGTTATTTTGGAAAAAATTATTTCTAGCTTAGGCATGTTTGTAGTATTCATTCTTTTGTTATACATAGAGGGTATTCTTGAATTAGTAGACATCGGTTCCGGCTTTGGAAGCCGATGTTGAGGTATTTGGTTTGGTCTAAAAACGTTTCGCGACGGTCCGAATACTTGTGAATTTGTCGGATATTTTCTTGCCGGCATAGTTTGTAGTTGCATATTTATGGGTTGACTAGACCATTCGGGATTTTGTATATTTTGCTAAAATCTATTATTGTTGGGATTTGGAAAGTATGAGGAATTTTGTGTATTAAAATTCATATTAGTTTGAGGTTGTGGCCGAAAATTATTATATTGTACAAAATTTTGGCCTTTTAAATTGTTTTTATTTGAACTTGATTTAAATTCACTGGGCTGCGAATATAATCTTTCAAAATTTTAAAATTCGCTGACATACGCTATCGCATGTTCTAGCGATGCCGGTTGTTTCAAGTGCATGTTATTTCTTAATGTACCTGTACAACCCGCAATAAAAGTACTTAATGCTGTATTATCACAAAATGCATATGTATAATTTTTTTATTTTGACTGAGGTTGTTATCATTGCTTATTCCTTATACGATACTACTTCTTAATAATTGTAGCCTGTTTCCAAATTCTAACAAACTTTCATTCCTTTGTGGCCTAGTTCTAGTAAGTTCCTGAGTTAAACAGTCTAAATTTCTTTTGTCTGAATAGCATTGTACTAATGCGTCCTTTAATTTTTCCCAGTAAGGTCGGTGGCCTAAATTCAGACATCTTTAGGAATTGACGCTACATTTTATTCAATGTAATTAATAATTAATGATTGATGTTGATCAGTTTTAATTTTCTTGAATAAATAATTATTTCTGAGGAGATCTGACCAGTTATTTATCATTAAACCTTGATAAATTAATTTATTTTATATATTTATTATAACTATCCCAAAATCACCCAATTCCGACAATTAGAGTGCAGTTTGTTCTAAAATCAGACATATCAGTGAACCCAATTCTGACAGTGAACCTAATTCAGACATTTGATGAACATTATTTCGACACTAAATAAAATCATTTATTTAACATTAAAAATTTAATACAAAAATAGCATGAATACTTTTTCTAACATTACATATGCTTTTCTAACTCTTTAACAGCAAAAAACCCTCTTTTGTTTATTTCCACAGGAGGCTTGATCTTCTTGACGACTTCATGATTATCATACCAAATTTCATCTTTAACATTTGGCCATTTCCACCATCCACCAGCCTTAGCCATTGCATTAGCTAACACTTTCTCAGAGTTTTTATTTGTAATTTGTGCTGGATAAAAGTCATTAAAATAGCTGACAATTACAAAATCACCAATTTTGATATGGTTAACAAATGTGGATTCCACTTCTCCATTACCTGTTAAATATTTGAATAATAAAATTAAGCTAAATACATAAAGTTGTTTATTACCTTCATCTTCAATTTCCTCATTTTCTGTTTCATCATTATCCAGAATTGAGACTTCCTCACTATCTGACCCATCTTCTTCCTCGGTATTTTTTTGTTTATTTTGTCGAATCAACTTTTTTCTAGGTTTTTTTACTTTTTCTTGGCGCAATTTCTTGTTTTCTTCCCTTTTTCTCTTTCTATCTTCTTTTTCTTGAATTGCTTTTTTCTGTTCTTCCTCTTTTTTCAAATAATATTCTCTCCAATTATCGGAGGTGCCTACAGAAGGAATTTTAACTCGAATCTTCCTTGAGGTTACTTTTTTGGTTGGTTCTGGCCAGAACAAAGAGTTTTTAAACGGAGATGGTATAATCACTCCTGGCAGTACTCGAGAATGTTTATCCACATTTTTAGCTTTATTAACCGATTCTTCTCTTATTTGCTCATTTTCAATGATATCAGTTCGTTTTTGTGGGGTCAGTTGAATGTTTTCTAATATTTCTTCCTTATTATTTTCTGCTTTATTGACAGATTCCTCTCTTACTCCCTCTTGTTCAATCATATCAGTTCGCTTTTCCGGGGTCAATTGAATGTTTTCTAATATTTCTTCTATATTCTCTTCAGTTTTATTAACAGATTGCTCTCTTAGTTGGTCGTCTTTAATTATATCAGTCTGTTTTTCTGGAGTTAATTGAATGATTTCTAATATTTCTTTTATATCCTTTTTTGTTTTATTGACCGATTCCTCTCTTAGTTGCTCTTGATCAATCATATCAGTTCGTTTTTCCGGGGTCAATTTAATGTTTTCTAATATTTTTACTATATTCTTTTTCACCACATTAGTTTTTGTTGCTTTGTCAATTTCTTTCTTAGCTGTTACGTCAATGCTTTTCTTATTTTCTATTATATTTTCTTTATTAGCATCTTCTTCAAGACCGACAAGTTCTACTTCGGTTTCAGTATTTTTACCTTCAACAAAAATGTCTTCAGATATTGTATTATCAGCTTCAAATTCAACTAAATTTTCCCATCCATCTTCTAAAATTAGCCCTTCTTCTATATCTATTATAATGTTTTGAGTTTTTTCTTTATCCTGAGATAATCCAGATTTCTGGTACATTTTGTACCAAATATCATACAAACTCTTATCTTTAATTTCACCTGTCCAGTCTGCACCCATCAGTTCATAACATTTATTCAAAAAATCTGGCTGAACATAAGATTCAAGATATCGCAAATGACTCACTATTTCAGGATCCATTGCTTCTTTAGTTTTGTTCAACTCATTGTTGTCTTCCGTAAGAAGTTTATGATAGTCGATATTATCAGCATTAAAAGGATAAAGACCACATACTTTAAAAGAATTTTTAAAAATATTTTCCAAGTTTGATATTGATTTTAGAGCATTTTGAAGAATAGAGGCACAGTTCTCTTTGCTTAAATGTTTGTAATTATTTTGGGTTTTAAAATTGTGTACCTCACTTTTCCATTTCATTTTTAATGATTTAAACAACCCCACATCCAGAGGTTGTAGAATATGTGTGGAATTTGGCAACAAGCTTATCACGATTATTTCTTTTTCTCTGCAGAAGTCTGTCAGAGGTAACGTCACGTGTGACTTATGCCCATCCAAGTATAATATTACTGGAAACTCAATACTTTCGGATAAAAGCCAGGGGTAAAAAATGTTTGTTATAAATTCAAAAAAAGATTCGGAGGTCATCCATCCACTGGTTGACTTGCCAATCCCCCAACCTTTAGGCACTTGTGAAACTATATGCTTGGGTATTCTTTCATATGCGTACATCACCATGGGTGGAGCTAGTTGACCAGCAGCATTACCAGTAATAAGAACAGTTAGGCATTCTTTGTCATCACCGGATCTATTATGAAGTGACTTGCTCCCTGTTTTAGCAAGTACCTTACGACCTTTTGGTGATAGAAAAAAAGCAGATTCATCTGTGTTAAATATTCTTTTTGGATCAGTAATATTAATTTTATTCGAAATAAAGTATTCTTCAATTTCCTTATGCCAGTTTCTGATTTTGTTTTCAGTTACCGCTGCTCGAGATGCGCATAAGTTTTGAGCTATTCGTTCACTAATGTCAGGGTGTCTTTTAGTAAATAATTCGTACCAGTGACGACCTGGCCTTCCATCTGTAAAATTGTTAGAACGCTTTAAATTTTTTATCAGAAGACTAACACTGTCGAGAAATTGATCTTTGGTTACAGGAAAACCCATGCGCCCCATATTAATGAGCCATTGAACTAGCAGGTTTTCTTCATTTACAGTTAATACTGAAGGTGCTCCGCTACGACATTCTTCTGGATAAATACCCTTGATCTTCCCAATAAGCGTAGTTCTCGGGACGTTATATTGTTTCGCCGCAGCTAAACAAGGTGTGCCATTTTTTATGGCATCCAAAGCACGCCTTAAATCATCTTTGCTGTATTTGCAATTTTTTTTCGTCGACATTCTGTAAATAAAACACAGATTGCAATGATAAATAATATTGCTAATGACTCGACTAATGATTTCTAAATGTAAAAATAACAGAAAATATCCGTATACATAAATTGAACATAATTCAGACAGTTAAAGTCCCTAACTCTGACAGCTGTGTCGGAATTTGGATATAAGCTCTAAAAGGAACTCTACTGCTTAAAACGGTATAGACTTATGTTAATCTAAGTGAAAAGAAAGAAATAGAACCATATCCAATCCATATCTCTTGTACGTAATTCCGACACACAGTGTCTGATTTACGAAATACATAAATTTGCTTGTACCTAATTCCGACACTATTAAATTTTTTTAATTATGTAATTAAATTGACAAAAAACCATGTTAAAACGAAAATTTAAAGCCTTTATATCCAACTGCAACAAAGTTTATTCCAATTTTTTCAATTAGTGGTGTCTTATGGTCAAGCAAATAATAGTGAAAATCTACTTACCTTACTAGAAATTCTTTTCAGATGAACACAACACACAACTTTCAAGAACTGTCCAACTATTAGGTTATGTACTGACCGTTAAAGAGTCGGTAAGGTAGAAAACGAATTTTGAGTGAAATAATTAATGTTAAATTGTACCAACAGATGTCTTTAAAATATATCTTGATGTTTTAAATTTCTTATTTTAACTGAATAAAGAGAAATATGTCTGAATTTAGGACACTGTCTGAGTTTGGGTCACCTACCTTAATTTAATTCTACCCTATTTCCAATCATCAACTCTGCTTTTCCGATAAGCTTACCCTGTATGCATTCAAAAATATGCTGGCTTAATTCAATATCGTTGTGACCACTATAAGTTGCAATCAAATTACTACAGAGCGAAATAAATTTATTTAAAGTATTTGAATCGCCATCGTAAGGCTTTATATTTGAAATTTTGGATTTAAATAATTCCTAATTAACGGGACGCGGTTCTGGTTGACCGGCTGGCATTCTTTTATTTAGATCTGTCTCACTGATACTAAGACTTTTAAAAGAATTAATTATTTGTTCAGGATCGATCATAAATTATTTTACAAAATTAAATTTTCCAAAATAAATTTTTGTCTTAACACTATCTTTCCCAAAGTTCCACAGAAGGGCAAAAAATAAGGAAAGGCAAAAAGGAAACTTGGCACTTACCTCGATGGTTGTCTTGCTATTTCCTCCTCCGAGTTTCTGTCCACCCAAGATTTCAGTCTACTAATCCACTGAAGGGCTGCCTAATGGACGATGTTTCCACTGATCCACTGAAGGGACGTAAAGTTCGTTACGATACGCGTTACGACGTTGAAACGTCAAAGTCCCACTAACCGAACTTAAGCTATCAAAAGTCAATATTTCACTTTTTCGGAGACTCGCGCGTATCCTACTGACTGCGCCAGATAAGTATTTCGAAAACGAAAATGCTTTTTTAAAAAATATTTTATTTAAAATTGTCTTTCTACTTGAGTGGTTAAACAAAATCTAAAGAAACTAAATACAATACAACTAATCTAACATGCCTTCTAACAAGATAACTTAATCCTAGAAGAGATATAATTGTGCAACGGTAGACAAAATGTGGCCTCGTAACGCACGATAAGCAGTGCGTTAAAACTTAATTTTTTTACTTGTAAGTAATTTTACTTTACGCGTTTTCCCAAGAAATAAAAATATTAATTTTATATTTTATTCCATTATATAAATGAGCTGATCAGTGGAATAACGGCCTAAGCCACGTAACATTTTTAATAAACATTTAATATAGCCCAAATAAATGAAGTAAAAGCTAATGTTTTAATAAAAGTATTATTAAAAATTCCAAAAACTAAAAAAATTAATGTGGTTTGGGCCACTATTATATAAAAAAAATTAAAAATTCTCTTTCAACTGTGGTTTGGGCTCGTAACCGTACACACATCCACTTAGGTTTCTGGCACTGCCTCCAAGACTTCGTCATCTAAAGCACAGTCGACATCATTATCTACAGCACCCTCATTGGTCTTTAAATTATTATAAAATGAATGATGAATTTCTGGAATCTATGGAAACAGAGACTGCAAATCTTTCATTTTATTTTTTCTATTGTTCGTCCTTCAGGATATAGCAAATCCAGTTCAATGTTCTGTAAATCTGAATTTCTAGTTTATTTTTTTTTTTTCGACATTTACAGACATAAATGGTGCTATAAGGTCATCGTCCACGTTCGTATATTTATAAAATATTTTATAAGGGTGAGATTTAAACAACCGTATCCATTGAAATTTTAACCATTCTACTTGTCTTCTTTCGTTTTTATTTCGTTATCGTCTAGTTTTCTGTTTGTTATTAACTGTTCTGATTTTTTCGTGCATTTAAAATCATTTTCGGTCATCTTAATTACCTGAAATTTAGGATGTTTCTTCTTTGCAGATGCTATGATTTTCACCCAATCATCGGGTATGTAAATATTTTCATGATATCATTTTTCTCTTTCAATGACCCCAAAATCTCTATCGCACGGTAAGTATGAGTGACCGGACACTAAAAATTTCTGGTCAATTTGTTCAATATTATATTGGTTGGAACTTGTTACAAAATTACAAATGGCAGCAATTTTAATGTTTCTGTTCTGACCTCCACATTGATCGCTATACATGATAACTTTTTTGGTGGTTACAAAATGTTTAAAAAAATGTAACATACCGGAACCAATTTCAGGTGGCCCACGAAATGCTACTCCTTCATGCCATGTATGCTTGATTGGTTGTCAAATTATGAATACCCAAGCAATATGTCCATATGTCTATAGTAAACAACACCCGTACCTATATTTGGTGTGGGTAATGTTTTCATGAGGTCAAACGCAAATATTGTGGTATCATTGTCCAAATTTTGGGCAAAAATCTTATCATTCTTTAAACCAGACCATGCAGATTCGACCTTTCTTAAATGAACTTCCTTCTGAAGTGCGACTTCAGTCTTTTCTATTTGTGTTCCGTGCCGTAACTTAACGTTAAACGCATCACATCTTTTACACGTGTCTGAATAAGGTTGTCGAAAATGTAAATTATATATCTCAGTAAATATTTTACTAAATATGAACCTCGATACTGCATTATTTCCCATTTCTTCCTTGTAAAGACTATACATTTTAGCAATACATAAGTAAGGGGAAAGATATTGAGCATTAGGACTATTTGTTCTTCTGTAGTGACTTCTATAAGTAGGGAATTTCTTAATAAATGAAATCACACCATTCGCCGCTTATTCACTGGTCTTCTTGTTACATGGCTGTTTTCCTCTTTTATCTAATGGAGCAGTAGTCTCAGTTGAATTACCTGCATTTTTATATCTAACTGCTCGAAAAATTCTTCCGTCCGAGACTCCTAAACTTTTTTTAAAAAAAGTTTTACAAACGATAACATCCACACCAGTTTTCGGTAGTAGGTATATGCAAGTATTCTGTCTTCTTGGTAAATCGGTCAGCGCTCTTCTGCTGTAGGTTCGTAATTTGGGTTCAACTTTTATTTTACCAAAAATAAAAGCTGTCTGTAAATCAAAATTTTTCAGTTTATAGAAGTTGTCAAAAATAAGCTTCCTTTCCTTTAGTATAAATAAACTATGACATTTTTTATGACATGTGCAATCATCATCATAAAACTTCTTTGCAGGAACAACCTGACCTCGTACATTTAAGTACTCTTGACCTGCAGCTCTGGCTCTTTTTGTCGTCTCTCTTTTCCATTCGGAATGATGTCGTAGTCGTTTTCTACTTAGCTTTCTTTTTTCTTTATGAGACAAAAAATCCTGAAGGTGACTAGGGCCAGGGACCGTATTAGTAGGGTTGTCAATCGTTGTTTAATGTTCAGGCAAATTATCAGGCGAAGAAAGCCAGCGTTCTTCATCTGACGGATTGTATTCAGATTCAGAATCCTCGAACTCGGAGGGTTCTCCTACGTCCAATTACTATAAAAACAATAACCAGTTAACGCTCTGTATTCTTTTCAATGGGCCACTCTGTATAAGACAAAATTCAATATTTTATTACTGACGTTTTGGAACATACACCCTTGTTACTCTCAGGCAGCGTATTATTATCATCATTACGTAAATACAAATATTTTATTATTTTGCCGCTAGAGCAAGTTAGCAGTTATTTATTTTTGGCAAGTGCCGTCGGCACGATGGAAGTATCGAATATCGGTAAAATGTTAAATGTTAAAAAATACAAAGTATATCATATCGACAAAATAACTACGTAACTGCCTAAAAAAATACATAGTATATCAGAACGACAAAATAACTACGTAACTGCCTAACTTCATGCGACATATCTGATATATCAGTTATCGGCCAAAAACCGGTTATTCGTAACAGTTATTGATATATCGCACACCACTAATAATTTATAAAATATACGTTCAAATATCTACGATTTATTCGATAACATTAACCACTACTTTATGGTTAGCAATGCCGCATTAAAACTAATATACTTTTCGTTTTAGTTTTCAGGTCGTCTAGAGGAAACCTGTACAATGGCCAGTTTGGAAGATGTTACAAAACTTGTTATTATTGTGGTCAATTTTTTCTTTCTAAGTCACAGTTTATATCCCATTTTATTGTTATTCATTGTGTAAAGAAAGTAACAAAATTTTGTAAGCAAACATGTAGACAGACTATATTTAGACATCCACCTGCAGCAAATATATTGCATTTCAATGAAAAACTTTTCCAATATGAAATTTGTTCTAAAACTGTCTTAACCGAAACAAATTTAAATAATCATTTGAAAATACATACTCGTAAAAACTTTAAGTGTGAAATGTGTTTAAAACAGTTTAAACATAAAAATGGTTTGCAAATGCACTTAAAAATTCACACTGGTGAAAAACCGTATAAGTGTGAAATATGTTCGAAACGGTTTATCCAGCAAAGCAATTTAAAAAGACACTTAAAAATTCACAATGGAAAAAAATTGTTCAAGTGTGAAATATGTTCGAAACGGTTTATACTGAAAGAATATTTAAAATTGCACTTAAAAAATCATGCAGGAGAAAAATCGTTCAAATGTGAAATATGTTCAAAACAGTTTATCCACAAAACCAGTTTAAATTATCACTTAAAAATTCACACTGGGGAAAAACTATTTAAGTGTGAAATATGTTCAAAACGGTTTATTCACAAGTTCAATTTGGAAACACACTTAAAAATTCACATCGGTGGAAAACCGTTTAAGTGTGAAATATGTTCGAGACAATTTACACAAAAAAGCAGTTTAACCTCGCACCTCAAAGTTCACACTGGAGAAAAACCGTTCGAATGTGAAATATGTTTAAGACAGTTTGCCCAAAAAGGCAATTTAAAAATGCACTTAAAATTGCACACGCGAGAAAAATCGTTTAAATGTGAAATATGTTCGAAAGAATTTATACAGAAAAGCGGTTTGAAACTGCACTTTAAAACTGCACTTTAAAACTCACACTGGAGAAAAATCGTTCAAATGTGAAATATGTTCGAAACTGTTTATTCAGAAAAGCCATTTAAATTATCACTTAAAAATTCATACTGGAGAAAAACCGTTTAATTGTGAAATTTGTTCAAAACAGTTTATCATCAAAGTTAATTTGGAAACGCATTTAAAAAGTCACACTGGAAAAAAACCGTTTAAGTGTGAAATTTGTTCGAAACGGTTTACACAAAAAAGCAGTTTAACCTCGCACCACAAAATTCACACTGGAGAAAAACCGTTTAAGTGTGACATATGTTTGAAACAGTTTACTCGAAAAGCCCATTTGCAAATCCATTTAAAATTTCACGCTCAAGAAAAACCGTTCAAGTGTGAAATATGTTCGAAAAAATTTACCCAGAAAGGTGGTTTAAACCGCCACTTTAAAATTCACATTGGCGAAAAATCGTTTAAGTGTAAAATATGTTACCCCGAGGGATCAATTTGTACCACTTTCTTTTACAAATAAGCAACAAGTTTTTCACAAAAAAAGTTTTTCTACGATCACTATCCAAAGTAACTTCGAAATCCAACCACAAAGTTGACGTTTTTCACTGACACAAGCGTCTAGTACCGGAAACAACTTTTATGCAAGGAGCGAAAATTGATCCATCATTTTATGAAAAGCCATTTCAACTGTGTCATTTATGATCGGTCATTAGCATTTCGGTCGTGTTTCGTAATCTTCATAGAAAAATTAAAAGGGAGTTTCTTGAATTGTTGTAGTTTGTAAATATCTTATACATAATAAATTGTTTAATTTGATGTAGTGTTTATAACTTTTGAACAGGGAACAGAAGCAGAGTAAATTACGCTGCATTAAGTGTGAGAAGACATTCAATAATTTGTGGAATTAAAAAAAAACATTAAAGAAGAGTATTCATATTTGAAGTCTTTAGAAAGAAAAGTACAGTAGCTCGTTTAATCTAAAAAAAAGTATTTAAGAAGATTTCATGCTAAAGGTTCAGTTAATTCAAAATGTTTAAAAAGATTTCAAAGAAAACACACTAGAAGGGCATGTAAAGAAACCTTGTGATTTGCGTAAAAAAATTAGTAGTTTTTCAAATTTAAGGCAACACATGAAGATATCACATGTGAAACAAAATAAAGTTTTCAAGATTTTCAGAAGAAGATAAAAACTGAGATGAAACGATCAATTTTTGTGTGACCAGGGTCCTAGAAAATTCATACCTATACATTTGAGTGCACATTTGAAGAGACAATGTAACTGAAGATCCAACACAATTTGTGTTGAAAAAATGTAAATGTGCATTGTGTAATTATTTTTCGGACAAAAAACTTTATTGCTGCATTATAGAGAAATGTATGATACTGTGGTTGAAGAAAAAACAATATACTTTTGCTTTCATTAAAAACTTTTATAGTTGAAAAGTGATTTTTGAATTTTTTTTTTTTTTTTTTTTAATTAAAGAGGTTCGACTGCTATGGCCATTAGCTCTGTAGTGGAAAGTTTATGTAACATACTTTTAGTCCATTTTGGTATTTACATTGTCAGGGAATTAAATTTTAACTTAAGAATTGGGTTCTCAGGATTTTTTTATATTTTTAGAAAAAGGTTGGTTACTTTTAGGTAAGTTAATAAATTTCTAATATTTGTTTCTTGATTATCCAGTGCTCTTTCTATTTCAGGTTGGATATTTAGAAGACGACGTTGTTGTTGATACTGAGGACATGACAGCAGATGTAGTGTAGTAAGGCGATCGTGGCAGGTTTCGCATCTTGGTCTCTGGTCTCCGGTTAGTAGGTGATTGTGCGTAATATTTGTATGTCCTATCCTCATTCTGCACAGAACAGTTTTTTCTCTTCTAGTGAGGTTAGTAGGATAGTCCCATTTAACATTAGTTGGTTTGATTGTTTTTAGTTGCGTATCATAGTTGTCCCGTTGCATTTGCCACATATTATTAACTTTTTCTTTTATGTATATTTTTAGGTCACATAGAGAAACTGGAATTCCTTCGTCTACCGTATTTTGCGTTGCTTTCTTAGCAGCGGAGTCGGCTAACTCATTGCCTTGAATATTGCAGTGACCAGGGATCCAGATGATTGTTGTGGATTTCCCAACGGATTTAAGGTATGTAACCATTTCTTGTATTTTCTTTACCCACGCACTCGATGAAAAGCGATTATTTAAAGAAAGGGCGGTACTTAACGAGTCCGTGCAAATTAAGCATTTGTTATTTGTCTCAAACATGAAAAATAGTAACGCTTGCCATATGGCATACAATTCTGCACTAAAAATGCTGCTATATGGGTTCATTGACCATAAGTATGGGCTGTTATTAGTAACAATCGCTGCTCCTATGCCGTCAATGGTTTTAGATCCATCTGTATATATTATAAGGTACTGATTATACTTGGATAATTCTTCTTGGAATAGGTTACGGTAGATAGATGGGGATGTATTTTCCTTCTTCCATTTGGTTAGTGCAAGATTTACTTGGGGAGTTTTTCTTATCCATGGATCAATTTGGTAGTTGTTGGGAATGATGTTTGCTTTTTTTGGAGTATTATATTTATCGGACAGTTCTATAAAACGAATACTAGAGGGACGCGAAACAGTAGGTCGCTGGCAGTAGGTATTTTCAGTGCTACTGAAGGTCTCATAGTTTAAACTATTTCCTAAAGTTTGGACTTTGACAGCATATGTAATTGTCTGCATTTCTCTACGAAGTGTAAGTGGCATGATGGATGCCTCACTTAGGATGGCACCTATTGGGCTTGTTCTGAATGCTCCAGTTGCCAGTCTAATCGCTGAGTTTTGGATTGTGTCCAGCACCCTTAAACGAGATGGTCTAGCAGATCCATATACTATATTTCCGTAGTCAAGTCTAGATTGGACTAAAGATTGGTATATATTTAGCAGGGTCTCCCTGTCAGCTCCCCATCGTAGGCTGGCCAAGCACTTCATGACATTAAGGGCTTTTTGGCATCTTGCTCTAAGTTGAGTGATATGTTCTGCCCAATACAATTTTTTGTCAAAAATCATTCCCAAAATCAATACAAAATCTTTCACTGTGATATTGTGATCCTGCATTCGAAGTTCGGGTTCTGGATGGTCTGTTCTGAGTCTGCAGAAATGAATGCATTTTGTTTTCTCCTTTGAAAAAAGAAAACCTCGTAGGTTTGCTGACTCAGTTAAAATACTTATTTCGTTGTTAAGTTGTTGATTGATAGTTTCCATTGATCTATCTTTGAATGAAATGATTAGATCGTCAACATAAAGGATTTTACTGACTTCTCTATTTCCTATTTCAAGGAGAAAATTAATAGCTATCGCAAATAACGACACGCTCAGGACCGAACCTTGTGGGATTCCATTCTCAAGTGGTCTGGTGGAGGATTCTACGGATCCTATTCTTACATGAAAAAACCTATCCTTTAAAAAATTCTCAAGTAGTGTTGGTAACTTACCTCTGAGGCCCCAATTGTGTAATTGTTTTAGGATGGAGTGACGCCATGTTCTATCATAAGCTTTATGCATATCAAAACATACAGCTACCAAGTGTTCTCTTTTATAAAATGCATCTTGGATTTCACTTTCGAGATGTACAAGAGCGTCAACTGTTGAAACATTTCTACGGCAACCGACCTGAGCTGATGATAGAAGTGAATTTGCTTCCAGCCACCAGGTGAGACGAAGGTTAATCATTTTTTCCAGTGTTTTACCAAGACAGCTTGTCAGCGATATTGGTCGGTAGTTGTTGGGGTCTGAGGGAGATTTTTCCGGTTTTAGAATAGGAATAATCGCGGCAGTCTTCCATTGGCTAAGAAAACTACCGGAATCCCATATTCTGTTGAAAAGGGAGAGTATTTTAGATTTTTCGACGATTGAAAGATGTTTTAACATACCATATAATACGTTATCATGACCTGCGGCGGACTCTGAGCATTTACTAAGGGCAAATTCTAGTTCATCAATGGTAAACGGTAGATTGTAGTTATCGTTTCTGTTGGTAGAGAAATCAAGAGGATTACTTTCCTCGTATATTTTATTATTTAAAAAGTTGTCCTCGTAGATACTAGAATTGCTGCTCATTTCAAAGTGATTTGCGAATATTTCACTGATTTCAAAGATGTCCGTTATTATATGATTATTCAGGATCAGTGATTCAGAGACGACGTACGTATTTTTACCTGTTATGATTTTGATCTTTCTCCAGATAGTATCGAGTCCCACGTCGGGAGTAATAGTGGAGACAAACTCTTCCCAAGATGCTTTTTTGCCGAGTTGATCTGCCTTTTTGCAACGGCCCTGGATTTTTTGAAGTCGATTAGATTATCTTGGGTAGGAAATCGTTTAAATCTGTTGTAGGCTTTATTTCTTTTTTCAATAGCTCTTTTGATGTTATCGTTCCACCAGGGAACAGGACGATGTGATTTTGAGGATTTCGTCATTGGAATGGAAACTTTTGCAGCATCAATTATTGCCTTGGTATAAGCATTCACGTCTTGTTCGATATCTAGAGAACTTTCCGGGATTTTTACTAAATTCGTGAATTTGTACCAGTCAGCCTTTTTTGATAACCATTTTTCTTTAATTAAAAACTGTTTACATGAAGAGTCGATAAGTATGATTATAGGAAAGTGGTCACTTGAATGAAGGTCTTCTAGTGTGTCCCATGACAATTTCGGAAACAGTTGGGGAGAGCAGATACTAAGGTCAATTGACGAGTGGCCAGATCTTGTATTGAAATATGTCGGTTTTCCGTTATTTAATATTATTAAATTTGTATCTTGAATTACAGATTCAATACGGCGACCTCTGGAATCCAAATTAGGAGATCCCCATGCAGGAGAGTGAGCATTAAAATCACCTAAGATAATAAAGGGTCTGGGTAACTGATTGGTGATATCCAGAAGGTTGTGAGTTTGCCAGTTATTGTCGGGTAAGTATATGTTACATATAGTTAATTTTAATGGTGATTCTATTTGAACAGCATTGGCCTGAAGGTCTGTTATTAACCTAATTTCTTTTGCAGGAAAACTACTACGGATGAAGGTTGCTACTCCTCCTCTTGCTCTATGGATCGGAAAAACGTCTTTACGGAAACATTGGTAGCCTCTCAGGCGGAATGATTCCATTGGTTTTAAATGGGTTTCCTGGAGTGCTATAATAAATGGTAAATGTTCGTTTTTCATAATTTGCAATTCGCTAAGATTGTTTAATAAACCATTACAGTTCCACTGTAGAATTTTGTTTTTTGTAGTGTTCATAACGATTTTTGTAATAAAGTAAGTAATAAACAGAATATTAGATTTTCAAAAAGCGTAATAAATCTTAGTGAAATAAATGTTTGAATATGTAATAAATATCTGGCATAAAGTGTTTAAATAAAAAATAGGGTGTATAAATAAAATGTAAAGAGTTAAAAATATACAGTAAATAAAATATAAAATATTTAAACAATGAAGGACAACGAACAGGTAAGTTTAGGGTTTTGGATCTACGTGATCATCTATCGCTTCAGACAGCGATGGAGTTTCCGGAATTTCACTAGAATCCTCATCTGTGTCAGGATCTTTCTTCTTCCTAGATCTTCCTTTTTTCCAACCTCGTTTAGGTTTTTTACGAGGTTTTGGTTTTTTTGTTGATGAACCAGGCTTGCTGGTTATAGATTCAGAATCTGAACTATCAGTTCTATACCGTTTTTGTATCAGGGAGTTAGGGTCCGATACAGTTATTTTTTGGGATGGAGGTAGCATGGTGGGTTGTGGGGGTTGGGGTGGAGGTAGCATGGTGGGTCGTGGGAGTTGGGGTGGAGGTAGCATGGTGGGTTGTGGGAGTTGGGGTGGAGGTAGCATGGTGGGTTGTGGGAGTTGGGGTGGAGGTAGCATGTTGGGTTGTTGGAGTTGGGGTGGGGGTGTAATAATTGGCATTATTATTAATTGAAAAATCTAAAGAATTTACCAAAAATTCTAAACAAGTATTTAATGTTTAAATTAAATAATTAAAAAGACACTTATGACAATGAAACAAACCTTCATTTTATTAATTTACATTGAACGTGACATTGTAAAATACAATCAACAGTCACATAAATTTTGGTTTATATAGAAAGGATCACTTGGGGGAAAGGCTCAGTCGGGTTCGGACTAAGGTCCAGAACTTTCGCCCCTCGGGCGAAACCCTGGTTTTTTATTGTAAAGTAATGTGTAAAGTTTTTTGTGTACGATGTGAATTATGGGTAAATATTTTAACTTAATTTTGTTTAATAATAATTGATTAATTGATTTACATATAAATGCCAATTTTACATTTTCGTCCCGAATTATATTTTATGCTTATCTTTATTACTATTAGTTATAGTGCATTATTCTCTAAATGGAATTTTATTCATTTTTTCTGAAGACTATTTGTCAAGTTTTTTATTTATTGTTAATATACATTTGTTAATGTTTTAATACTTATTATTAATCTCTCCTCCTTTCCCAAACCAGCAAAATACTCCGAGCATTTGAGAAGCCTCGGCGTTTCTATTCCCTTAGGACTAAAAGAGTCTAAAACTAGTTGCCAAGAACCGCTCGACATATGCTATTAAGGGATGTTTTTTTTGTAATTTTATTATTTTTTCTTTATTATTTTCTTTTGCCACTGGAGAATGGATGTTCCTTCAGGACCCCAGGACCCTAGGGCTGGTGACAAGCGCTGCCCTTATCCCTTAATAGTATAGTAACAGTAGCTAAAGACCTAACAGTAGTTGCAAATGGTCTTTAGGTAAACTGGTTGTTACAGGGGAATATAAAAAGCGCTGAGTGCACTAACTAAG
Organism: Psylliodes chrysocephalus; assembly: GCA_927349885.1. Lineage (NCBI taxonomy): Eukaryota > Metazoa > Arthropoda > Insecta > Coleoptera > Chrysomelidae > Psylliodes > Psylliodes chrysocephalus. The sequence goes on along the minus strand of OV651814.1, from coordinate 96,760,629 downwards.
TGAGGGATTAATTTTTTTACCAATTCTTCAGTATTAATAGTGGGACTATGAACAATCGGAGGGGCAATAGCTCGAGCATAAGAAATATTTGGTTTCGGCGTGTGTACAAGAACTTTCTTTTTGGCATCAGTATAGGATATGTTTTCTTTTGCTTTGATTTCTTGTATCGCAACTTCCTGTTTATAAATTGGACAGTCTTTTGATCGAGCCGAATGATCTCCTTTGCAGTTAACACATTTTACTGGTGGTTGGCATGGGTTTCCCATATGGAGTGATTTTCCACATACACAGATTTGTTCTTTAACGCATCTTGTTGAAGTGTAGCCAAAACCTTGGCATTTAAAGCAACGTAGAGGAGATGGAATAAATTGACGAAATCTTAGATTGTAAAATGCAGCCTTTACTTGTTGTGGCAACTTGGGTACATTGAATGTTAAAATGTGGATCGGAGTATCTACGAGTTTGCCGTCTTTTTTTGTTTTAATTCGTCTTACATCTATAACACCTTGTTCTTTTAGTTCCTCACGGATTTCTTGCTCTGTACAATTCAACAGATCTCTACAATTTATTACACCTTTAGCATTATTAAGTGTAGAATGTGCTATAACTTCGATTTCGAATTCCAAGAAATTTTTGAGTTGGGATATTTGCCTTGACTGTGCTGCACTGCTAGTTTCAATTAACAAACCTTCTCTAATTTTTCGAACATTTTTTACTTGACCTACTTTTCCGTACAAATATTTCTGAATTAAAAAGGGATTTGTAGTTGAAAAATCTCCTTCTTTTCTTTTAACGATCAAAAACCGAGGCGGAACCGTCGTCTCCTGATTCGTTATAATGTTGTCTCTGTTTTTGGAGGGAGGCACCTCCGGAGGTTTAAGGTTTTTATCATTGGATGACATATTGTTCCCACGAGTAGGGCAGAACTAAACGTCCACCGCAGCAGTGCTCCCTTACTACGGCAAGGCCTTGCTATAAATAGCCTACATCCCGCACACCCTCGCCATGATGCCGGGGGACCGTTTGTGGCTCCTCTTTCCCGGAGTCATGCACACCCTCGCCGCGGTCTACAGCTTAGCGTTGGGAGATTTTTTCCAAGGTTTACTCCTTAGTGCCAATTATGGTTCGCGCCGGCTATTTCATTTGACCGGTACCACCCATAAATGGGAAGCATTCCCCTATCCACCACCCGGGGACGCGCTGGATGGGAGATTGGCAACTCCACACCAGTTTTGAAAATGTTGTCGTCCTTTTTGTTAAATTTTAAAATTAAAATTTTTATTCCTGATAAATGTTAAGACTGTTTCCAACCGAATTATTTTATATTATAGTTTAAGATATTGTTTTATAAATATAATAATTAAAAACCTTATATCTAATATATAAAACAGCTGGTTCAAAATGATTTTAAAAAAATTAAAAACTGGTTTGATGAGATGGGACTAACAATTAATTTTAACAAAACAAAATACATAGCATTTTCGTGTAATAAGAGTACAGAACCAGACTTCGACGAAATAGATATTTCAGAGAAAAAAGAGACCTTTATTATTGAAAAAGCAAATCATATCAGGTACCTTGGCATTGAAATTGATAGTCATCTAAAGTTGGATATTCATGTTAAGTCGGTAAATAAAAGGATTAGATCATTGATCTACAAATTTAAACAATTAAAAAGCATACTTCAGTTCCACCAATTGAAAATGGTCTACTCTTCTTTAGTCGAAAGTCATTTGCAGTACGGTATATCAGGTTGGGGTGGTATTTATAAAACTCACTTAAATCAGCTTGAAATAGTTCAAAAGTTGATACTTAAAATTATTCTAAACAAAAATAGAACTTATGGAAGTGAAAATACATACGAGGAATCGAATGCAATGGACATGAGACAGATCTATGCAAATAGAATCATATTCAACACAAAAAAAGAAATTTATTACAAAAAATTGTACATTCTTATCCAACTCGCCACAAACAAAATAAACAAATTCAGACACATAGAGCCTATAAAAAAATTGGTCAAAGATCTTTCGAATATGTAGCTCCTCGTGTTTATTCGCAGGTTCCAGAAATTTATAGAAATATAAATAGCCACTATAGTTTTAAAAAAAGTGTAAAAAAGTGGTTATTACGAACACCCCGTATTTTAATACATGATATAATAGATCCTCCATAAAAAAAAAAAAAACTTTAAAAAAAAATTATATTTATAAACTAAAATACTAGCCATTTAAAAAAAATTAAAAACGAATTTTGATTAAATTATTTGGAAAACTAAAACCAACACTTAAATTAAAAAAAAATGTTATTTACCCTCTGCTCTTTCCCTGTTCTTAGTTCAAACGTTATATAATTATTTTCGAAATCTTTATAATCTCTAATTTTCTTTTCTTTCATTGTTTTCTTTTATTTTGAAGATTATAATATATAATTTTCATTTAGTAGGTAGGTCTGAAGAATTTTTTCTTTTTTTTTAAATTATAGTAGTTATCAAGTTGTTTAATAGAAATTTAAGTAGGAAATAGAAAACAAAAGCTAATAAATAATGTATATCACCCACGCACGAGTCATTAGAAGACTTCAGTGGGACTTCAAATATTTATTTAGTTTCACCTAAACAGTTGTAATAACAGCATTAATTTATGTAATTAAATTATAAAGAATATTGTATTTAATTTTATAAAAATAAATATTATTATTATTATTATTAATAAAAAACACATTATTTTTTTCTCAATGAATTTCACTTTTTACTGGTCCTCGGTCAGAATTTTATTTCTGGTATAAAAACTTAAAACTTTTACAATTTATCTTTTTTGCCATAGTTTGGTTTGTTTATTCTTAACAAAAACTATATAGTTTTAATTTTCTGTGTGTGTCATCAGTTCTAAATTTATTATAAATATGGCAAGAAGGTTTAAGTAGATCGAATCTGGTTCTTCGCCTAATCTTTAAAATGCTTTCAGCTGGAGAGATACCTGTAACCGTTTAGGGTGTATTTCTGTACGTAAATAAGAAGTTATTCAATTTTGTCAAAAAATCATGTTCAGTAACATTTTCTACCTTTTGTGAAAATAAAGATTTTTCTAACCCCCTTTTCACTGTTTGGACCCCACGTTTAGCCAAACCATTACTTTGTGGGTGGTACGGAGGTGACTTTACAGGATTTATGCCGTTTGCTTGACAAAATATAAATTCAGAGGAATTAAACGGAGGACCACTTAGATATGGTTTCCATCGCATTTGAACCATTCCTCATTATTTTTACTTCTATCCATTTAGAATTTTGGTCTACTAAGATTAAAAAACATATTTAAACTTAAAGAAAAAAATCAATGTGTACTCTGTAAAAATTATGTGGAGCCTTTGCCCACGGTAAAAGAGTACTCGAATTTGTGAAATTTTGACACAGTTGACATATATTACAAGATGAGATAAGCTTCTCTATGTCTGTGTTCATATTAGGCCACCAACAATATGAAAAAATGAGCATATTTGTACGAACAATACCACAACTTCAACTATTAATGTAAATACCTACAATGCGAATCAAAGAATAATAGAATTAAATTCATTGGTAAGGTTTATATTCCTAATAGTTATTGATAATATAATAATCGTTTATTATTTTTAGGTTTAACAACGCGGATGGATAGAAAACCAATATTAATATTGTGATCTCTTATTCACTGAATAAATATTTATTTTCCAAGACATCTGTCTCTTTTTTGAGAAAATATGGCCAAGGTAAAATGTGCACGTAACATACTTATTAATGAACCTTTTTTATACTGAATATCGTACTGATATCTTAAAAGAGTAACAGCCCATGTTGTAATCCTTGCGGTAGCAGAAGTAGGAATACCTTTATTTCTGCCAAATATAAATTATAAAGGGCGATGGTCTGTTATCAATACAAATCTTCTAGCATACAAATACTTATGAAATTTTCGTGATGCAAACATAATTGCCAACGCCTCGCGTTCAAGGTTACTCTATTTTTGCTCTGAGGTTGATAATGTGTTTGATGCAAATAGGACAGGTTTTTCTATTCCCTCTAAAATATGGCTAAGAACCCCATAACCACTAGCATCACAAGTGAAATATATTGGTAACTTTGGATTATAATATGAGTTAGGATCTGAAGTTATCAATTTTTTGCCTAACTGGAATGTATCCTCGCAATGTTGTGTCCAATTTTTTGCAAAATCAACGCCTGTCTGACATAATTCATACAATGGCTTTAATTTAGATGATAACATTGGAATGATTTTGCCATAGTAATTTAATAAACCTAGGTAAGATTTTAGTTCTGTTAATGAATTTGGTGATAGTACAGCTTGTAACGAGATTACTAGTTATTCTATCTACTTGTTTAATATGTTTCAGCTCAATTGATAGGGCGTGGGTTAGGTTATTAACTAACTCGAATAACTTTGAAAAAAAAGTTGGGCACCACTATATTTAAAGCTTACTATACTTGACTCTAGATTAGTGATAAAAATATAGAAAATCACTAACCACTAACAAATAATATTAAAACCATGCTTTAGATAAGGTTGCTATCAAATTCTAATTCACATAGTTTTATTAAATTCAAATTTAAGATGATTTATTAAATAAGCACTTATCTTTTGGTATGCACCCTTTAAATCAATTACTGTAAAATATTTTTGACCATTAAGACATGCAAAAATATCTTCAGGTATAGGCAACACGCAAGGATCTGCATCTAATATCTGATTTAATGTTTTTTTGAAATCGACACAGATTCTTATATCATCATGTTTTTTTGGAACCACAACTATTGGGCTGGCCCAGTTACTGAAACTAACTTTTTATCAAATACCAAACTCTACCATTTTTACCAATTCTGACTAAACTTTGTTCTTTAAAGCATGAGGCATATTATAAGCTCTGGAAAAGATAGGTTGTGCTCCTTCTTTCAATTTAAGCTCAACATTAAATTTTTTTATACATGACCCTGGCTGATCAAGAAACACATTTTTAAATTCATCTTTGGTTTTTGACACAAGATTTATTTTGCTTTGACTATTTATTTCATTATTCTCTGACTGACATGAAACTTCGGTCTGACATAAATTTTCTGACCGACTCAATTTTTTGTGAAATTAAGCTTTTATTTCCAATCTGGATTAAGCTTCTTTAACCAATTTCGACCTACTAAAGGTATAAATCTATGATCACTTTCTAAAACAATTACTGGTAACTTGACAATCTCATTATTATGTTTTACAAATACATCAGTTTGACCTGCAACATACACACTTTGACCAGTAAGGACTTTCAAATCGAAATTTGCAGGAAAAGGTTTAAATTAGACAAATATTTACTAAAATCATGAATGTGCATAACTTGTACAACATGCGCCACTGCTTCTTCCTTACTTGACCCCAGCTTGGACAAAAACCCAAAATATAACGAATCATCTTCTTCTGACTGAACTCCTTCACTTTCCTCAACTGCATTGACAAGTGCTCTCTTACAAACTCGACTTGTGTGACCCCTTTTCTTACATTTAAAACACTCCCAGTTCTTGGCTGGACATGACTCTAGATCATGTTTTCTTAGACAACGAAAACAAGGTTTCCCTTGACTGACTACTGCTACGATCATAGGTATTTTCAAATGTAAGGTTATCTTCAGACAACAGTTTTCTTTTTATGGCATGCGACTTTATCCCACACACGAATCTATCTCTCAAACATTCAGATATAAATTGACCAAAATTACAGTGTTTGGAAAGATTTTTTAATTTCGCCACAAACATTTTTAGGTCTTCAGTTTGTTTATGGACAGCGTTATAAAATGTATAGCTTCCGGCAATTACCAACCTCTTAGGACTATAATGATCTGTTAATGCATGTTTTAATTCAATATACGACCTATTGCTTGGTAACTCGGGAGCAAGTAAATCCTTTAGTACATTATAAGCTTCACCTCCTATCAGCGTCACAAGTAAAGCCACTTTTTTATCATCTTCTATGACATTACAGATAAAAAAACTGCTCTAGACGTTCCAGATAAGACGAAACATCACTTTCCTTTCGATTAAATTGCTCTATTGACCCGACCAGCGCCATTTTAGATTTGACGTGGCATGACCGTGAGATGACTTCACTGACAAAGACTGCTTATTTTTACTTTACACGGTACTTGCACGTGGAATTCACAATATATTGTCGCCAATTTGTTATGTATTTAACGAGACAAAGACAAGACTTAAAGACAAGACTTTTTAAGTTGTTTAATTCTTAAAGACAACACAAAACTACAATGAGTATCATGACAAGATACAGACGATAGAGATGGACATGACAGACTGTCTTCTTGCGTGATACGCGCTGTCGACTGTCATGTCGAACTGTGTTCCGAAAACCAACTACTTGATTGTCAATTTAAATACAGGGTGTTTCATAATATATGCGCAGGACTTCAAGACGTGATAGCTCGTCCAAAAATATGAAAAAACGTATCTATTAACTTGCCCTCTAAAATGCACCATTTTCGAGATACAGGGCGTTGAAATTGAAAAAAAATTCTACGCCACTGGAAAAAGTACGGTTTTGAGACGCCCATTTGAACCGCCAATGTTTTCTACACAAAAAAGGTACTCTTGGTCATATGCTCTAAAGTTGACCGTTTTCGAGAAAAAGCAAATTTTAATGTTGAAATACATGGTCAAACCTACTTGATGAAACAAAATTTGATTTTTGATTTTTGATTTTTTTTTTCAATTTAAACACCCTGTATCTCGAAAATGGTACATATTAGAGAGTAAGTTAATAGAAACGTTTTTTCATATTTTTTGACGAGCTGTCACGTCCTGAAGTCCTGCGCATATATTATGAAACACCCTGTATAACATACCTCATCTGGATTTAAGGGATATACTTACAAAACCCGTTTTTAATACAGTCTTTCATATTTGATCTTTTTAACGTTTCTTGAAACACTGAACAAAAATTTAACTTTGTGATGACAGCATTGGCAGTTTCAGATTTACTTTGCCATCTTTGGACAGTATTCCTTCATTCCTGCTTTAATGGCCGAAAGACACTTACCTCTGCCGGCTGCAACATATGTGTTGTATTGGATGGCAGTGCGTATAATATAATGCCGTTATCTTAGCAGAATTGACTTAATGGTAACGTCCTATGACTTTTATGCCCATCTGTAAATAGAATTATCAGCCTTTCAATATACGAGTGGATCATCGCAGTAAAAACTTTTGGCATTATTAGGTTTTTGTATCCATGACGTCTTTATTTTGCGACGGAGCACGGAGAGCAACGAAAACAAACGACAGCGACAGTGCAGTGACTGGCTATATGGTGGCCAAATGGTGACTGCTGCAGTGCAGTCCCAGAATACGGATTTATTGTGGGGTGCAGTGCAAAAGTGCCATATATTTAATTTTAATAAATGTTTGTTTAATCCAATCTTTATTGTTAACAGGGCCGGACTGGCATCAAAAACCGGCCCGGGCGATTATTTACCAAAACGGCCCATTTCTATGTGGCTTTCAGAATAATAGGTAAAAATGCAAAATATGGGACACATGATTTTGAAATAATATTTGGTTTCTTGTGAGAATAAGAATTATTGAGGTTTTTATCTCTTCGGATGTTTGAATTAATATTCAGATTCAGGGTTAATAGGGCTCAGGCAAAAAAACAACCTAAGAAAAAATAACTTTAAGTATTGAAAATAAAAAATATATATATAATTTCTTCTCAAAAATAAAAATAAATAAAAAAATAAAATCAATTCTTTTAACAAATAAAAAAAAATTAAAAAAAAAAAACAAAATAAATTCTTTTAACAAATAAAACAAGAAAAACAACAGCATCGTCAATTATATTTATATGGTGAGGAACTTTGTCATTGCCGCACTCTTTTTTGTTAAATGATCGATTATTTCATTATTATTTAATGAATAAAGTACATCCTTTTCAATGGCCATCAACATGAAAGTCTCCACATTTTCCTGAGTAAGACTGTTCCGTACTTTATTTAGTATATAATTAAGTTTTGAAAATGACCGCTCACAGCTCACTTGTGTAATTGATAAAGTTAAAATATACTTATAAGCTATTTCCAAATCAGGATATACTTCTGCATATAAATTATATTTTAGCAATAGTCTATAGCAGCACAAAATGCAGTTTCGACACGTGTTACATTTATTTTTTAATCCATCGCCTTCAATATCATTCGTTTGATGTATTTCAGCTCCAGTAAACTCATCAGGTAGCGATTTGGACAATCGATGCCATTTTGAAGCTAGATCAATTAATTGTGTTTTTAAATTATCATGATCTATGGATGGAAAGAATATTTGTAGTTTAGCTGTGACATTTTTCAAAGCATGTTCGGGCAACTTTGACAGTGATTCAAAACTACTAGGATGAAAACATTCAAAGTCTGTGTATAATTGTTTGTGTTTGACGAAGCGGGATTCAATAGAATTTATAACCTGATCCATTGTCACGAAAAATACTTTGATTTTAAAATCATCTATTGGACTACTTGAATTATTGTCACCACATGTCTCATCATGGAACTTAGTTTTTCTAATCGTTCTTTGAAGTGGGAATTCGGTTTGAATTTCACCAGGAAAATTTTTATCTAAAAAACTGATATTAACCATATTTATGAACTTGTCTGTTTCCTGTATAATACTTTCAAAGTCTCTAGACATATTTTTCAAAGCTTGCAATGTCTCCTCGACCATACGGTAGGACTGCAGAAGGTCCATTCCAGAGGTTTGTAAATATTTCGAAAGAGGAGATATATGAAAAAATATTTTTTTAAATATCACGGACATGATAATGGTTTCATATTTAAGAAAACCATCCAGAAAACACTTCGCCTTGAATTTTACTTCAGCGTTGAAATTATTAGAAAGAGTCATGGTGTGAAGAGTTTCACATAATATAACGAAAAAACCGTTTTTCGTATCGAATATTTTCGTAAGTGCTTTTTCCTTTGCCCACCACCTCGTTTCGCCTATAATATTAATAAAACGAGAATTCGAATCGGTATCCAATGCATTTTTCCATACATTCATGCGAAGGTAAGATTCTCTAACAAAAACTGCAGTTTTATTTATCAATCCAAATAAAGAAACAGCAGGTATGGTTTGATTAGTTACATCGGCCACTACTAAATTCAAGACGTGAGCATAGCACCACACGTGGATCTGTCCAGGGGAATCTTTCGACAACCATGTAGTGAAACCTTTATATTGGCCTTGCATATTACTGGCTCCATCAGTGGAGTTTCCTACGCATCTTCTAATATCTAAATCTAAGTCCTTCAAACATTGTGCTATCATTTCATACATGTCTTTTCCTTTACTGGAATTACAATTTATCAGTCGAATTAACCTTTCATGCACTACCCTATCCGTTACAAATCTAATGATAACAGAACATTGATCAACTACGTTAATATCTTGGGTAGTATCGATTTGGATAGAAAATATTTCAGCCCTCTTGACGTCATCTGAAATTTTTTTCTTAATTAAGTTTGATATGCCTGACAATATTTCGTTTACAGTCGTCTTGGATAATAGTGATATGAAAGCGCCTCTTCCTCGACGTTGTCCGCATTCTTCTGATTCTTGGAAATTTCCATTAGTAGGAGTACTTGGTTGAATTGGATGAAGACTTCGGCGATTCAAGTTACGTAACCGATTTTTTTTACTTTGTTCTGCAACTTTTTGAATATGATTATGAAGTATTGGGTCGAATTTAGCTATCAATAAAATTATTTCTAAGAAATTGCCATGATCAATATTATCGTTGAGTAGTGTATAGGCAGCTTCATTTTCACTACCGCCTCGATAGCTCAAACCCCGTTTTCCTATCATTTTAATAGTTTCAATTATTCTAATTATTATTTGTCTGTTATTTTCAATTTTCATTCTGTGTTCTGCTGCAGCACTTGAAAATAACAGAGAATGAATGTCTCCCTTGTTTTTATGTAAAAGGTAAGCCTCAGAACTATTAATATGAGTTCTATTCATCTCATGTTCCTCTAATCTTGTATAAATATGTTTGACAGATATTTTGATACTGATACCTGTAGCGAGAGATGGAAGTTGGTCATCTTTACACAATCCTAGACAAATCCAACAATAAAACATTTGTTTTGATTCATTGTAACTCAACCAATTTCGTTTTCCACCTGTTTTTTTATTATAAATCAGATCATTGTTACAACTTGATATAAGAGGTTGACGGGGATGACCTTTCAAAAATAAATCTAGTTCTCGATTTGATGGCCTGGTGAAAAAAAAATCAATATTCTCAATGATAATTTGTTTATCTGATGATGACAAGTGTATTTCAACATTTTCTCCACACGTGTCAGAAGTTTCAGAACTCGCATCAGAATCTTTATTATGGTTTGTTGTAGCTTTGTCACTGCCAATCTCAGAGTTTATGATATCATTATTGTCATGGGGTATATCTGAGTTTTCTGAAACACATTGATTTGAACTTGTTGTATTATTGTCATTGGGGATATCTGAGTTTTCTGAAACAAATTGATTTGAACTTGTTGAATTATTGTCATTTAACTTGTTCCTCTTGCCACCAAATAAATCGGAAATTTTATGGCAGCTCTCAGCACTTCGTTCAAGGAATTTTCTCTTTCTCTCCCTTTCTTTCTCTGCCCCACCTTTCTGTTTTTTCATTTTAATAATTATTAACTGTAAGGAAACAATTCAAAAGTCAATTGAGAATATATTGCAAATATAATAGCACGGGAGACAGCGTTGTATTTTGGAAAGTCATTTCAGGTCGCTTGATTTTGTGTATAATCGATAGCCTAGATATTGCTAAAAATCGAAATAAGCGTCAGCTGTTACAATCTTAGTGGACCTGGTCCATTTATTAGAATATAGGGTTTCCGAACCAGGTCCACCAAGATTTTAACAGCTGATGCTTGTTTCGATTATAAGCCATATCTAAGCTATCGATTACACACAAAATCAAGCGACCTGAAATGACTTTTAAAAATACAACGCTGGCTCCCCGGGCTATAAAATCACAGGTCAATCAACAAAATTTTTTATCACACCTTCAACCCAATTGGAATTGAAAAAGTATTTTTTTTTTTACCATAATACCTTCATTACAGTTCAACTGGCCCGTTCACTCTCATTTTTGATAAAAAAATAATCACATGTAAACAAAATAACCGTCAGAATTTTTAATTCATTTTAAAAATTAATTCTAATGTCTAGGTAGGTTCACTGTTGGGTTCTAATTAACAGTGATGTTTTTGAAGTGGCGCTGGGAAACAGTTACAAAGCCTACACAGAACACGAGAGTTGATGCCGACGAAACAGAAAAAAAAATATTAATTATTATTATTGTTATTAATTATATTATAGTTTACTATAATTTAAAAAGCTCACAGGCTGAATCTGAAAATACTAACATACAATTTTTCAGAAATGAAGTGTGATTTTCAACATACGAGTCACTGAAAGAATTTAATGGGAATTTCCCTGGCTCTATAACATTTTAATTCCAGCCACCCCCCCCCCCGAACCCCGAAACATATTGATATTTATTAAGAAAAACAACTTTTATCATATCATAATTTCAAGTAAAAATAATTTTATAACCCACAAATCTTCCCCAAAACATTTTTCTGGCTACGGCCTTGGATAAAAGTGTTTATAAATCTATGATTAATACAAGTTCAAACGTGAAAGCGAACAGGTCCATTATGCAATTTTTATAGGTTAGCTAATAAATTCAACTTAGTTAATAGTTTATAGATAGATACTTTCTTTACTCTCCATTTGGCAACAGGATATTTTAAATTTCGACCACTAAGTACATCACATAAAGAAAGAACAAAAAATGTAATATACTTGCCACATACTTTTAACTAAACGTTATAGGGCTGCAAATATCACACACTACACACTCTTTTGATAAATTTTTAATTCCAAGACGACTAGACAAGACTCATCGGCGGCTAAATGTTATATGTCCGTCCCTACATAGAAAAAAAATTGATGCCGACTTCTCTACTCTCCTGTTTCGTATTTTCGAATGTTCGCGATTGAGAATTGAGACGGAGCGCTTACACACAATTTGCAGGCTGATCATTCAACAGAGCTGGACCGGCCCAAATACACCTCCGGCCTTTCGGGCGATCGCCCGATATGCCAGTCCGGCCCTGATTGTTAATTACATAATACGTTTGTTTGGCCATTTGACAAATCTAGGTTTAATTACAAACTTTTTAATTTAGCAACTTTTATAATATTATGTTTTTAAGATAATAGCAATCATATTACACACTGGAAGAGTTTAAAAAAAATAAAACCGTATTTGTTAATTTAATTAACAACGATCATGGACGTTTTCCGTGCTTAAAATGCGTTGACAAAAAATTGTTCCTCGCCCTCTAGGACGATGGATGTCACATAAAAAAAGAATACCATTACCAAAATTTTAATTAAAATGAAAGCTGTTATAACAAGTTTAAACAATATATTTATTTTAAATATCGGTAATTATACATTTTGACTTTAAGAAAAGAAGTATTTTATATAATATAGTAACCATTCAATACATTTTTAAAAAACAGGTACATACCTAATAAAATAAACACGAAAACTAAACAAAATAATTAAAATATTTCAGAGGATGCTGTTTTTAGTATATGTATGATCAAAACCTGTTTGAATGTTAATAACTTCAGCATTAGGATTTGAAAGTGCAAGTTTTATTACTTTTGACTCATATGGTAATGGATTTTGATTTGAATCATTATGGTTTCTTTTTCCTTGATTTTGAAATCAACTTTATTATCTTCTGCATAAGCTTCAATTATTTTATCCAAATTTTTTAAAATTTTATTTTCATTTTCATTGGACAAATTAAATTTATCGTTTAAACCAAGAAGTCTTTCTAATTTATTTTTGGTAAGATCTTTGTTACTGCCACAGTAAGTTTCTGTAAAAAGATTTTGTTGAAAAGTATAAATAGGTTGTGACATTTCACTTAAAGGGGCTGATTTGTGTTTAGTGAATATTTTAACGAACATGCATGTATGTGTTTACATATATTGCAGTTTATTACGCTATCCAAACAACTACACTTAAAAGAATGTATACAAATTCCGCATTTCTGACATATTAATTCACAAAGACTAATAACACAGGTGTTTGATATTTTTTCTACAAAATATTTGTGTTGTGGATCTGTTGTTGATACTACACACCACCAATCATTTGTTTCTTGAGAAATAGAAGATGGTAAGACATTTTCTCCTTTTATGACTTTCCCTGATTATTTGTATTTTTTGACTACATTTATGTTTTTCTAATTTGATAACTCGCTCAAATGCCTTGTCTCGTACTAGTTGCATTAATGCATTAAAAACTTTTATCTAAACGTTTACATTTTTTCCCTGTAAATAAAAATGTTTAATTATTTTATGAAATGACTTAAGGTATATGTTGGTATTTATGCCCACATATTTCCTATAGCAATATGCCCACATATCTGTACTACTTAAGTAATGCTTTGAAAAGTACTGAAAAAATGGAAATGTATCAGGGCTAGTCATTAATTGATTGGTAAAAGTTTCTAGCCGTTTAAGAAATGTTTCTTCATCCACTTCTTTTTGTAACACTTTTAACGATTTAAGAACTGAACTTTTAATTAAAATACGTTGAGTTTAAAATGAATATAAACCTTTATTGTTCCAGTATACATTAAGTCACTTTTACAAAGATAGAATGAATGACACTGTCAAGTGTCACTTCAAATGAGTACGTTCCTTTGAGTTCACTAAAGTCAGTTCACATTAGAGATTAGCTCCACTCAAACAAGAACTAATGATCTTTTATCCTTATTAATAATTTTATTAGAATTTTGCACCCAGTTTTTATTTACGTACCACGTACACAAGAGTCTGTGAGGTACGTCACCCATTACAGATTTCCATGCCAAATAAAATGCTGGAAAATCATCAGATAAAAATATTAGTTGATATTAGTCCCACTTTTTCTCTGATCATTTCATAAAATGTTATGAATATTGTTTTATCAGATCTGTTAGAAAAGCAGAATTAAACAGGTATTCCATTTCCAAATTTATCAACCACAACTAATGTATATAATTGAAAACCATACTGATTCAGGCCGCGTGTGCCATCATACATATGCTTGAAATTCGGTCATTATAATTAAGATAAAATCATCTTTATTGAATGTATCATGTTCTTTTCCTTGCTCCTTATAATATAAAATTGGATTTTCTTCCAAATTTCTCATTGCCTGTACCCATAATTTTACACTCATGGCATCATTTTTGTGCCTTTTAGTTGCATATCCAATCCAATAGAATAATCACACATGATATTATTAATATCTTTCTTGTCTACTAAATGTATCCTTTCTAACTCGCCACTTGGAAAGTGTTCTATTATTTCATTGAGAACTCTGTCTACCGTTACACCTTGTGATAATTTACCTAAAATGGAAAAGAATACTTCTTTACTAAACATGTAGGCTTAATTTGTTTTGCTTATAATTCTCATAAAATCAGAGCACAGTAACTTTTGTGTTGTGTGTAAAGACTTATCAGTTAACAAACATTATACTAACCTGCAATTTTATGTCTATCTATTTCATTAATTTTCAAACGGCCTATTTCTATGCATGGGATAAAGAACTACTGACACCTTTTCACCATTAAATGTTACAGTAAGAGTGGATGGACATGCTCGACCTATCTTATTTGTTCCCATTGACTTAGTACTCTTTTTAGGATTTTGTGTAACGCGTGGAGTTAAAGAAAGGTGACATTTATAATATACACCTTCATTTAAGGCCTTTTTATCTGTGCGAGTTGTATAATTGGCATTTCATTCTTGTTCTTTCTCTGTCTTCCATTTCATGAAATCTAAAATAACAAAAATATTTTCTAAATGCCTACAAACTTTAAAGCTAGGTAAGTATTATTTTTATTTCAAGGTACTAGAGAGTGTTTAAAAAAGTAACATAATTTAAAAATGTAGTTTGCAAATTTAATAATTTTAACAGTACATTTTATAAATCACAAATGGTAACTACGAGACTGATTATAATACTTAATAACTGTTTTATTGAAACACCCAGTATAAAAGTTATTAGACAATAACATACCAGTTTTGTTGCTAAACTCAAATGTTTCTTTTCTTCTGTAAGGTGGCTGCGAAGAGTTACATATCTGTTATAAACTTGGTTGCATTCTTGTACTGGACAAAAAAGATTCTTGTGAAATTTTCGGTGAATTTTCACATGTCTGATAATATCTAATTTTAAAACAAACATTAAGTCGCAATTATGGCGCTGGTATGTACATGAAGGTTTAGATGAATGTATTTCAGTATCTACACCATTAGAACTGTTTTTTCTTGAAATGCTCGTTTAAATATGTTTGTAAAGAATAACACTTTCCACATTCTTTACATTTAAACTGTTTGTCTTCATTATAATGTACCCTAAAGTGATCTCTTAATTTTCGCTTGGAAGTAAAAGCTTCATTGCACTTTTCACATTCATAAATCACTTGTTTTAAGAGATTATGAACATTTCTATCATGTTTTTTTAATGCCTGTTGAGACCTGTAAGTTGTGTTATCACACGCGTTACACTTATACATAGTTAATATTTTTTTACACGTAGCTAAAGATAAAGAAAATTAGAAAACGGAGGTATTTATTTACTTTTATAACCTTACTTCTTAGAATAACACGGAAAATGAAATGTCACTAAAGCCCGCCTACCAAAATGTGACGTCATGGATGCAAAAAGCCAAATTAGTTTTTACTGCGATGATCCACTCGTTTCAATATTATTATTATTTAACCATTTATTAAAGTCGTTACAAATGTATTCATAAAAAATGTCGCTGCGCATCCACCCCGATTCGGGTTTTGCCAGAATCCAATTTTGAGGCATGCTGTTGACAAATGCTTTTAAGTACCTCACATATGGAAAAATAACTAAAGACGGGCATATATTTCCAGTGGTATTGAATACTATTAACACATAAATATTTTCCTTTTCATTTGCTGTCTTTATTTGGTATAAGTTCTTCCATCCTCGGGGTGCAAAAACCTTCCCGGTTTTTCGGCATAAAGCGAAACTTCATTCATCACCATTAAGTACTCTGTCTGGGTTTTCTAAAACATTTTTATAACCTTTTTTTTTCAAGAAACTCATTAAGGTTCCTGAACCATGCTCATATAAATTCCTCTGTTACTACGGCTCTTGCTTTATAAATACCTTCTGCTTCACGAATCAAGATTTCAGTATGACGTTGCAATAAATTGTTGTACCTTCTAATTCCAGGCTTTTTATTAGCAAAAAGGTCAAGTCTGCCTTTGTCAGGCCCGTAGCCAGCCGTAGGGCCCGACGGGCCCGCCCCCCCCCCCGAAATTCCGTGAACCCTAAAATTTTCCTAAAGATGTGAATCATGTTTTAAAAATATGTCTATCGATAACAAGCCATATTTTTTATGACAACTTCACGCCTGTGAGACATATATAATATCTCTATTAGAACATTTGAACAGAAGATTACTTTTTGATCTGGATCGATTATCTCGAATCCGATCATCAAAAATTGCGTGTGAAACATAAAATACGCTTTTACTAGACAAGTGTTGGTTTTCACACAGTTTACTGGTGTTTGAAATTTCCCGCGCAATTTTTCGTGATCCAATTCGAGATATATCGATCCGAATCAGAACTCACACTCAGACGACTCAGTTGCAGTTTCGATAAGCAACTGTTACTGGCGTAAGTTAAATATTGTTTACGAAGAATCGAAATTGAAATGAAACGTGCACAAGGCCAAACAAGTATTGTTTGGTTTCTCAAGAAATCAAAAAATAATGAATTGAAAGGTAAGTAATGTGCATTTTGACCTTACGAATAGCCATAGAGACATGAAAGTGTTCACATAACCTCAAACGTCAACACTGATTTTTTTTCGTAGTTTTTTAAGTGTTACAAGCGAATATGTGTACAGCTTCATAAAACTAGTCGTTTTCTCTACTTGACGAACATTTTTCTAATGTATAGTTTTTCGCAAAATTCATATTAATTCAAATAGATTAAAATAACTCTTAGAAAAACTAGAAACTTTTTGTTTAAGTTTCTCCTCATTGTCGCATCAGTGACACTGTTTTCTCGACAGTAATATACACAATTGTAATTGTCATTTAAATATTACAGATGACGATGATTCACATCGTAACGTATTGGATGAACCAATATCTGATGAAACTCCTACAACTACTCGAGTTTCTAGTAAGTAACAAAATCGTTACAGTAACAATTAAATGATAACTAATGTATACCTACATTAACGCGAATTCTGAAACCATTTTTAATACTGAAAAATGTCATTAAACTCTGCTATCATATTCAAAATCATAATTTCAATTGAAATATTACAGATGACAATGATTTACAACGAAACATTTCAAATGAACTGATATCTGGCGCAACTTCTACGTCAAAAGTTTCTGGTAAGTAACATAAAGTATAGATTGATGAATGATTTGTATTATCTTATGGACATTTATTATCCCTGGGATGTCTCATAGGAATATTTATAAAAATATCCCCAGAATAACTTCATGTCCAAGTAGTATCCTGTAAGGTCAATGATACAAGAAATATTCTTAAAATAGTCTTAAATAATGTTTTTAAATATTTTTAAAAAATATACAAAAATATGAACGACTACAAAAATAGCTAATTAATGTTATCTAGGTGCAAAAAAACATGGCGAAAAATTTTGCTTACTCAGAAAATAGTCGTGACACTAGAATAACAAATTCGAATAAAATTACGTTTTAAAAACTCCTAAAATGAGCGTTTATGCTTATGACGTTAGGAGTCTTTATCCAAATTTCAAAATATTATTATTATTGAAATTAATTTCAAAAAATTAAAAAATACGTGTGAAGCCAGAAAAACACATGAAAAGCACAAGAAATAACTGAATTATAAGTATTGTGTCGTGCCTTATTGTATTATTTTAGCCAGAATATTATGAAATATTATGTATCGCTGTGTTAGAAAAAGGAATTTAAATTTCATTAGTTGAAACGCTTCCACTAGTCACGACTAGTTTCAGAAACGCAATATTTTTCGAATAATTATAGAAAATTACCGATAAAAAACGATATATTTGAAGACATTTTAATTTTATAACCAAACCGAAATTTGAAAAAAATTGACACTTCCTTTCTTTGAAAAGATTCTATGCTATATGATTTTATGTTATCCTCAAAAAACTTGTTTCCTTTTTATGCCTAAAAAATTTTCCTTATTTATTGCAGACGAAAATCTGCATTCTCAAATTGCCGATCAATCTGACACGTCTACTCATGCTTCTCCAAAGACGAATGCTGTTGATCCAAAACTCGACATTGGCAATATGGATAGATCCTCCTTGGATGATTACACAAAAAAGCTCATTTTAACTTTACCGATGATCTCGAAAGGGTTTCTCTATCCAACTACTAAAAGATATGGGCGCAACAGGAGTTTTCAAGAAACTTGGATGAAAGACTTTCCTTTCCTCGCTTATTCTCAACAAGAAGATGGCGTGTACTGCAGACCATGCTGGCTATTTTTTCATGAAGGAGTTGGCAAAGGAAACCACGAAATTCCAGGACAACTTGTCACCAGCTGCTATAGCAATTGGAAAAACGCGAGGGAAGATTTTAGAAAGCATGCAAACAAAGAATATCACAAGACTTGTGCCGAGTTTGCCAAAACTTTTCTTGAAGTATCTTCAGGAAAACGATCAGATATTATGTCTCTAATGGATAAGCTGCAAGCAAAGGAAAAAAAAGAAAATAGAGCAGCTATCATACCAATAATAAAAACCATTCTTTTTTGTGCTGAGCAAGAATTGCCCTTGAGAGGCGATAACGATAGTGGACCTTTGTCATTGATTAGATCACAACTGAATGATGGAAAATTCCGAGCTCTTTTGCGATTTCGAATCGATTCCGGGGATGTAAGCTTGGAAAAACACGTTCTCAATCATCCGAAAAATGCCCAATACATGAGTCCAGATATTCAGAATGAAATTATTCAGATATGTTCTGACATTATCATTAGGAAAATTATTCAGAAAGTTGATAATGCACCATGCTCCACCTTGCTCGGGGATGAAACCATGGATATATCAGGAACTGAACAAATGTCAGTATGTCTCAGATACCTCGACGATGACGATGCAAAAACTGATTATTCGTGAAGATTTTGTAGGATTTGTACCAATTTACAACCAGACTTCTGAAAAAATAACTGAAGCTCTCCTGAAACGTTGTAAAGAGTTGAGCCTCGAAATGAAAAAATGCATTGGTCAAGGTTACGATGGAGCACGCAACATGTCTGGTCATGTCAATGGCGTCCAGGCGAGAATGAAGAATCTGTACCCATTGATGATGTACGTTCATTGTTATAGCCATCGTTTGAATCTCGCATTGTCAAATGCCATGTCAGTTCCACCTGTTCGAAATTGCCTTGGGATTGTGAACGATGTCGTGAACTTATTCAGAAACCACGCTTATGCGACGAAAATTCTTCAAGATCTCATCCAAGAACATGTTCCGCAGAGTAAAAAGAAGAGGCTTATTCGTCTTTGCGAAACAAGATTCATCGAACGACATGACAGCATACTATCTTTTGTAGAACTGTTTCAAATCATCCACATGGGATTAGAAGAAATTTCAGAAAAATCTTGGGCTATTTCGAAAACTGCGGCCTGCTTACTTGCAGCAGTTCAGAAAAGTGAGTTTCTCGTCAGTCTCTTGGTTTGTAACAGACTTTTCAGCATCACGCTTCCTTTATCAGTTCAACTGCAAGAAAAATCACGTGATTTGGCATCAGCAGTAGAGCATGTTCACGAAATCGTGAATATGCTTCAAGAAGAACGAACAACTGCAGACGTATCGTTCAGCAAAATTTTTATAGCAGCTGAAAAGCTTGCAAACGATACATTCGATATGGAGCTGAAAGTTCCGAGACTCACGTCGAAGCAAACAACTCGTTCCAATTATCAAACAGACTCTGTTGAATCGTACTTTCGGTCTGCTGTTTTTATTCCTTGCCTCGATACGCTAATTCAGAATTTGTCTGACAAATTTCTTAATGAGAACGCGGGCATCTTATCAAGCTTACAGATACTTCTCCCTGGATTTGCTGCAATTAACAAAGTAGATGACTTGCATCATCTTTCGCCATACTTTGATGATCGAGTCTCAGAATCCGCTGTAAAAGCTGAGTATAAGTTGTGGTGTGAGAAATTATCGGGACTCGAGAAAGATGCCGAGGCTTTACAAGTATTGGATTTTTGTGACAAGAGCAGATTTCCAACAATCAAATATCTATTAACAGTTTTGGCAACTCTTCCGGTCACAACAGCAAGTGTGGAAAGGTCATTTTCGACAATGAAAAGAATCAAGACTTACTTACGTAACTCAACGGGCAACGAAAGACTTAGTGCACTCGCCGTACTGTCAATTCATGGAAACTTAGGTATCGATCCGAATGAGGTTCTTGAGATTATGGCAGCAAAGAAATCGCGAAAGTTAAAATTTTAAATTTTGTCTACTATAATTGACGCTTTTGTTTGACAATTAATGTGTATGTATGCGTGACTGACAGTTAAAATGCAGTGATGATATTAGTAACAATAAAGCAGTTTTTCACTAATGAGTCCAACTTTAATAACAAATATCCTTACAAGACCCCCATCAACCATTTCCGCCCCCCTTCCCCAAAAAATTATTACTACGTTTTGGGCCCCCTCCAAACCAAATTTCTGGCTACGGGCCTGGCCTTTGTCTCAAGTAATCTTAGTTACTGTGTCTCTTAAATTGTCTTTCATAATTGGAAAACCACACTTAGCAATATTAATTGCCCATTCGGCAATTCATTTTTCACTTTCTATGCCCATGATAGGTTGAGGCCTTGTTTTGCGTGTCACCACGTATACCATCTAGTCTATCTTGAAGAGTAGCTCTTGGTACTCTAAATTGTCGACTAGCCTCTCTAATAGTAGTCTGGCCCGACCTTATTTGTTGAAGTGCACTTGTTTTGGCAATTAGTGTTGCCTACCTATTAGGAACAATTGCAGTTCTAAAGGCATACCTGCGCACAATTTCTAAATGTTAAAGGCAGTAGCGACTTGAATTTGAACGTGAAAACAATAGATTACGGTCTTACAATTAATATTCTTTCGATATTTCTTTTGCCGATTTCGGGTGTTAATAATATCCACCTTCCTCTCTATCCCTTCTATTTTCCCTCCATAGGTGGTGAAACCCTAATATTTGAGAACGAACCAGCATCTACCGGTAAGTTTTTTATCATTCATTTCGGTTGTGTACATTTTTTATACGACAGCACTTTTTAATGATTCTTCAGAATACGTACCCTATCCTTTGGAGTGGACTTTCTTTTTTGCACTTTGCCTTGACCCGCCATCTAAAAAAAAAAAACTCTAAACCACTTCATAATAATACATTGGCCGAAGAAGACCCAGTTGTCGGCCCCTTCGCATATTATTAATCCTTTTCTTTCATACCTATTAACGCATTTTACTTTGACGGCCGCAAACCGGTTACGATTACAACCAAATGTTAAATATACGTTTTCATTAATTGTATTGTCTTTATCTGATGCACTAAGTTCAATTAATTGTGTTTTCTTTGGTTCAGTGTTGTCTTCCGTTTCAATTCTAAGATCTTCTATATATCTTCGCCTATGTCTTTGCTTATATCTGTCGCCTGAATGTCATCAAAAATTATGTTTCCAATATCAGTGATGCTGTTATAATTTGATTTATCTTCACATTTATTTTTGTTTCAACTTTTGGAGGAGGGATAATGTCAACACTTAAAATATTTATTTTATTTCGTTGAAATAATCACAGGGTTCCATCTTCATTCACCTCATATTCACCAATTTCATTTTCGTTCAGATTATTTGCTTTGAGCTTTTTATTTTCATACGTTTTTAAATCCTGCACTAATAAATCTATATCATTAACCCTATGAACCATTTCTTCTTTTAGACTGCTTAAGACTTTGTAAGTAGTCTGAAAGTCTTCTGAAGATAAACATTGTGATTTATCAATCGCTGGATTAGTTGGTTGGAGATTTTCTAAACTATTCTGAACACATTTAGTGTAATCCACCGCGTTGTAATCAAAGGGAAATAGTCCACAGCGACGAAAACCTTTTCTTATGTGTTCTGGTAAATTTTGATTTTCAACTGCTATTTTAAAAACTGGCGCGAAATCAAACTTTGTTAAGCATTTGTCCATATTTTCATTCTGCCAACTTCTCACAGCCTGCCGCCAATATTTTTTTAGTGGTTTAAATACTGCGACATCGGCAGGCTGCATTAAATGTGTCGCATTTGGTGGTAATGAATATAATTATGCCATTTTGATCGCAAAATTCACTCAGTTCGATTGACATATGAGACCGATGTCCGTCTACAAAAAATAAAATGGGTTTTTGAATGTTTTCTGTTAACAGCCACTCGTTAAGACCGTTTTTTACAAAGTCGATAAATACGTCGGATCTCATCCACCCGGATTCTGATTTTCCAAGAATCCATTCATCCGGTAAACTTTTGACCACAGCTCTCGGTGGCTTCTTCTATGGATAAACCACGCACACAGGACAAATACGCCCATCCGCAGAAATAGTCAAAAGCACAGTGATATTGTCTTTTTAAAATATAGGTTGCCCCAATGCTATCCAAAAATACTTCTAGCTTGTGAAACCAGGATTTGATGTATTCTTCTGTCAATTTTGCCCGTGATTTATCTATTGACTTTATATTTCCATCAAGAACTATTTTTGGACACTATTAAGAAGTTCTTGTCTTTTAATTGGAAAGCCACATTTAGCCAATTGAATCAACCAGTCAACTATCATTTTCTAGCGTTGAACGGGTCAGGTCCCATCTTTCTAGGTTTATCAGAAACACGTTCCTTAATCCGATCCTGGAGCGTTGCTCGCGGAATCCCATATGCTCTGCATGTTTGCCTTATTTTAGCGCCAAGTTTTACCGCATCTAATTTCAAGCTTTCCTCCGAATATGAGTGTATTTTCCTTTTTGGTTGTTTAGGCATGGCCTAGAATAGCAAAAAAGGCTAATTTTAGACGAAAATATGCACAAAAATAGAGAAAGAATTTTGTGGCCGACGACTAGCAAAATGTTTATTTGGATACTGTTCTAGTAGTCGGCCACCAACTTAAAAAAGCAAATAACTTTTTTGTTCTGTACTTTGACCCCGGCCGACTACTAGTACAATATATCATTTGATATTAATCTAAAAGTAGTCGTGCAAGAAAAATATATACGGACTTCAAAAAAGTCAAAAACATGAAAAGGTCCATGCGTCCACCACGGCCGACTACTAGCACTATAGGTTAGACTTTATTCCAGTAACCGGCCACCTTATTTTAACCTAAAAAAAACTAATATCTACTTTTTACATAAAAAATAAGTTATTTTAAAGTCTACACTTACACCGAGATAAATTTTTTGCTATGGTAGCAAAAAATGTATTAACCCTTAAAAAAAACTCTATTAAAATAGGCGACAGCCAAAGTACTTTGCTACGGTAAATAAATTCACTTTTTTGGAATTACTTTTTAGTCCCTAAAAACTTACTTTTTAGTTTTTATTAATTTTAGTGGTTATAAAGTAAAATTTTACTCACTAAAAAGTAGTTTTTTATGGTTAAAATGTAGGTTTTTAGTGGTTAAACAGTATTTTTCTTGCAGTCAAAAAGTATTTTGTTATCTTGAACAGGCAGTTTTAATTGTTGCAAAAAATTATTCAGACTCCCGAATCCTTTGTAAAACTGTCAAAATTCATTAAAAAAACTTAAACCGGAACATTTAAAACAGAAAACATTTGGGGCATGCTCATTATCAATTTCCAAACAAAATTAAATAAAATAAGGTATACCTAAAAAGATAAAAGTTTGCCATCTTTTCTACTAATTCTTATTTCTTATTCTAGGTTATTTCATGTATACCTAAACGCTATACAGATGTGCATGTTTAATTTGCCAAAAAGTGGTACAAAAAAAATAATTACAAAACATGTTTGTTTTCTATTTCTTAATTTAATAAAAATATCAAAAAACACTGCCATACATGTGTTTTGTTAGAAATATCTGTTAACGTCACTGGAACAAATAATTTTAATCTTAAACATTTAACCCTCAATACTCAAAATAGCCTCCAAGTTTTATCAAAATAGAAAAAGGAATTTCTGATATCTTAACCTTTGCAAGATTTTTCGCTTTATCTACTGTTTTTTCCTTAATTAACGTTAAAGTTATTTGAAACCGATAAATAAGTAGATATAAAATACTTTTTTATCATACGATATGTAATTTCCCTTAAAATTCTCAACAAAATCTTGAAGTCCCCAATTAATCAGCTTCTCTGTGTAATCCATTGGAAAACAAACACAACTTATGCACAATTATTGCAAAAATGGCGTCAGACCTACGATTTGCCAACGTAACGTGGATGACCTTTGCTGGCGGCTAGGGTAATTATTAATTAAAACTAAAATCATAAATCAATCACCGTCTTGTTCTTGTCTGTGCCTGCAGATATACCGGGAACGGACTGAACGGAGTAGGTACGCCGAATACACGAAAATTTTCTCGAGCACAGACGAAAAAGCTCTCGATCGAAACCGATCGTTATTTTCTAAAGATATTTTTTATTGGACTCAAAAAAGCGAATTGTTATGATGGAAAATATATGTATTAATATTTTGAATTTCTACTACAGAAAATAAATGTTTAGTAATTAAAAACTATTTTTAAGAGCAAAAATTATTTTTGCTGGTTCAATAAGCTGAAAAAAAATATTTGCAAAGGTAACAATTTTTTTTGTATGACGACAAAACTACTTTAAAAAAGCATTTTATTTAGTTGCATGAATGTATTTTTTTAATTGTAGCTGAAAATTTATTTGTGGTAGCAGGAAATTTTTCAACAAAAAACTTTTTAAATATAATTCTCTCAGTGTACTTTTATAGTCATAAACCAGCTTCTAGACACTTACAATTTGATTAAATTCACTTGTCTCACATTTATACCTGTATCTTTCACTACTTTCAATAACTGCTACACGAGCCCAAGTTGATTTATAGGTAAGAGAAAGATGAAAGTTTACTGGTAAAAAGAAACCTGTTTTAAATTGGCGGAAAACTCAAATTATAATTACTAGCGAAACCACCCTATCTATATACCTAAATAAAATTAAGTAAAATATTTAAAAAAAAAATGCATGTTCTTAATATTTTTTTAATTTTAAAATAATTAATCCTGTCTCCTCTACAATAATACCATTAGTTGCATTATGTATGCCTGTCGAGTCTCACCTTTATGCTCAATTCCATGTAGAACAAATCTATAAAATATCAATTTAAGACAGTATATAATAATAGATATCTTGTTAAAAAATATATTTATTCAATAAGTGTTTAAAAAAATATATATTAACTGTTAATTTATATACTTTATTAACTGGCGAGCAAAAAATTGTCTACTTTACCTATAGGGTAGTGAGACCGTAAAACTGCTTTGTTTAGGTGTGTATAATACACACAGTCGTATTTTAGCATTTTTCTGAACTACTACAATTGGGTTTACCCAGTCAGTGGGAAAATTGACCGGTTCAATTATTTCTAATTTTTCTAAGCCTTCCATCCAGTCCCTCTTTTAGATGTTTTAAGAGCTGAATTGGAACTACACAAGGCACAGATTGAATAAAGGGTTGTGCACCCCCCACAATTTTTATTCGTAATTCTGTTTTAAATTTCTCGACATTACCAAAAATTTTTGGAAATTTAATTGCTGCGATTTTTGATAGATTCATTTACTTTAATCTGAACTATTTGCTTACAAATGAAATCCAGAATGTTTAGTTTCAAGATAGCGGTTCTACCCATAGATAAATTAATAAAGAAGATAGTCGGATCCCGTGTTAATTTTTGGAAACGTATTTTTTTTTTAACTACACTGGTTGATTGACTTGCCAGTTAGAGGCTGAAAAAGAAAGATGAATAAAAAAAGAAGAGCTTTAAGCCGACCGTGGTTTATTCAAATATAATTTATTATTTATTTATTTTTTTTTTGTATTCATTACTTTAAGAAAACTAATATTTAAATCAAAATAATGTATTTAACATAAATTTTAGTTTTTTTTTTTCGTAAGAAAACCCCAAAAAATATAAACAAAAAATATTTACATTAAAATAAAATATTTGAAACATATATTTTAATTATTTATTATACAGTAATACATACATGGTAATGAGCTCAATATTAAATAACAATTGTAAGTAAAATGAATAGTAGGTAGTCTCCCCCATTCTTGTAAAAAGGACTATATTTTGTTGGATGTCCGGTGTTTCCTATAAAAACAAAACAAAAAGTGTACATATGTCTTATTGAACAATTTCTCTTATCAAATATTAATAAAATACAACTTTATCTCTTTAGGACTTAAATTTCTGACTCTACTTTTATTTATTGTTTTTCATTTCGAGGTTCGTTCAAATTGTTTATCACTAATTATTAAGTTTACGTTTGCAACTAATTTCTTGTTTTTCTTATGCTGCTATGTTTGTGCTTCAGACTAAACATATTCTAAAATCTAATTCTCAGGTTATATATTTGAACTGGATGCACAATTATCTAATGAAATTGGTACAGAATGTCCAACTAGCAGTTTACGTTTTGAGAAAACCTTACTAAAAGACTCACAAAGATAGCGAGTATTATTATCTAAAGTTTAATTTAAAGTCTTAAACCAGTTCTGGCAAGTTTTAATATCGGAAGGAAAATGAAAAAAGGTTTAATATTTGAATATCCAACTTTCTGAATTTTAGAATAATACTTTTTTAAACAATTAGGTGCTGAACAAGAATACTCTCGAGAATACTTAACTTTTCCCCTGGCCAGACATTTTTTGTTTCAAATATTAAAACAAAACTAAAAATCCATGAAATATAAAATTATATAAGGTTAAGAAAACAATGATAAACAAAGTCCTTAAATAAATCTACACACTTTTAATATTAAATTAAATAGCTAATTACATCAAATCAACACTGTTTATCTTCTTAAAAATAACTTGCCGATCTATATAACTTTCATCATAATTCATAAAATAAGTTTTATTTTATCATATTTGGCCTTCCGCCATCACTGTTTTTCACTTAATGGTAGATGCTTGGTGTCTCGTTTTATTTTCTTTTTGGACTGGATTTAATGAACACTTGACAGAATATAATTATTAATAGATCACATTTTTTATATGAATGTTAAGCACATAAAAAGAACTTGTATTTCGTAATAGGTAACAAATTAACTAAGATAAAAAGTGAGATTTTATATCTGACAAATTGCAACTAAATATATCAAGTTCATTGACAATAGAATTTGTTACTGTACACATGGTATGGAGCGGAGAATTTTCCAGAACATTTGTGCGAGATGTATTTATATAAAAAGTATTCGGGTGTCTGGAAGAAATTCTGGGAATGCAAATATTAAACTTTTCTAATAAGGTTGGGCAGTCAATAATACTTTTAATAATTTTATAAGTTACTACTACACTATAATAATCACGCCTTCTATCGAGACTGAAAAAGTTATGCTTTTGTAGTAATTCAGAGTGAGGTGTACCTATTAGAGGATAAATGCCATCAGTTTTCAGGCTTAGCAGTTTTAAAAATCGTCTTTGAATTGCTTCTATTCGATCTATATGATACTGATAAAAGGGGCTCCACACAACTGAAGCATATTCTAACTTTGATCTTATAAAAGCATAAAGTGATATTTTCCCAAAAAACAATTCATAAGTACATGATTTTGAAGTAATCCTTAAAATATAATTTTATTTTGTGGTTCTTACTATAAAACACCCTGTATAAGAAATGTTGTGCAATATGTGATCGATAAAATAACATATCGAGTAGTATTTTTAAAAAAATGCTTCCCTGACACACACTAGAATTATTAAGATTTTGCAAAAAAAAACTACCGTCACATTTGTGAATCACCCTGTAATTAAAAATATTTTTAATTGTACGCATGTAATAATATATTACAAAAATATTAAACGCATTAAACGTGTGTATGCAACAGAAATTCAATCTAGCTCGTAAGTTGAAAAATAAATTGGGCAATTTTTCAGTATATTATAAAAAAAAAAACGTTTCAGACGAAAGTTTTATAGTTTTGTGGGGAAAAAATTTTGGCTAAAATCGTTTTTATAGCTAACCATAATATGGCTAACTTTTTTTTCTCCCAGAAAAATTTTTAAGTAGCTGTTACTCAAGAAGTAAAAGTCGAATAAAAATATGTTTCCATCAAAAGTTTCTTATTTTTTATGTACTTTACGAATATGTAAAAACAAAATGGGGTTCCCATTTAAAAAAACAAAGACCACATCGATATGACCATATGGTCAGCTATAAAAAAAATGAATTTAGCCAAAATATTTCCCCCAAAAAACTATAAAACTTTTGTCTGAAACTTTTTTTCTAAAATGCATCATTTCGACGATATTTAACTGTAACACTTTAATTTGAACACCCGATATATATACAAAATATCATCAACTAAGCTTATTTTAGTAGAAAACTGGTTAAGTTGTTGCATTTTTTTTCAATAAAAACATAAAATTAGCGTGCTTGATGCAAAGACAAGTATTTCTAGCACTAACGGTAGGTTTGACAACCCAAAATGGTTTGTACCGGCAAAATGTAGAAAAGCTTATTTTTTTATGTTTAATTATGAATTTTTGTACAAATGACTCCGCTTTTTTCTAATGGCAAAGTGGCGTTCCGTCAAATGTAATAAATTTTGAATATAATGTTGTACTCGACTTGTTGATCAAAAGTGTTCATGGGACCAATTTAATCCTTTAAATAGTTTTTAAAATACAGGGTGTTAAAGTCGAGAAATCGTTTTTCTTGAAACTACGTATCTTAATTAAAAAGAAAAAATAAGCATTTTTAGTTGATTGTAGCATTAATATGTCCTAGTCTAACGTGAGCGTACACATAAATAGTTCAAAATGTAAACATACAGGGTAGTATCAGTTACATCAGGGGGAATTTTGAAATTCCTGCGGCGGAGTGGGAAGGAACCATCTCGTACTGTCTTACGTCATCATACTCGCGAGTTTTGTATTATCAACACAACCTCACAGGGGTAGCCCGTCACAGTATGTAGGTATAATAATTCCCATTTGTGAGTACAAAAATCGTAGTTTACTATCGGCTAAATAGGAAGAATAAGAAATGCAAGTGGATAAAAATATCGAATAAATTACGTTACTGTAGCAACGCTGGCATTTATTGTTCGTTTATCAAGCGTTGCGCGTCGCATCAGTTTGACAATTGTAAAGGTCAAAAACAGAATTAAACAGCAATCAATATTACTCGTAATATTTCAATAAGTATATCGAGATTTATTAATATTTGCGAGGCAGAAATAGTAAGAGAGATTGAAAAATCAACTCCAGAAAAATACAGTTCTTGTGGTATTACACCCGATAATTTTTCGGCAAATAAAAAATTCCAGTGTGCGAATACACTTTTTCGAAATGATTTATATTTTTGATATTTTGGTGTTGTATTAAGTAATAATTACCAATTTCGTTAGACACTTAATATTCTTTTATAAAAAATTCTGATAAGAACCAATTAATGTAGTTGTATTGTAGACATGAAAAATAATCAAATGAAATAGTGTATTACTTTTAATGTGTACAGTAGTTTTTTATGGCTTTAGTATCTTCTAAAAGCATTATTTTAGTAAATGGTAAATATTTTTTTATAAACTATCTGGACACATTTCAATATTTTCAGGTAGAATTCTGTCATGTGCATCATCAATATAATTTAATAGTTTGATTGATGGAAACTTAACATGTTCTTGATGCCTGGCAAAACCAAGGAACTATATTACACTTGCCACATGAGCAAATGTTCCTAGGGTTCTAGTTCCTGACCTGCAAGTACAGTAATATCCCAAGATTAATTGCTCTTCATCGTCATCATTAGGATCTCTATAAACTACCCACATCATATGTTTAGTATTATTTCTAAATATAGAATATAGCTGGAATCTTAAAAAGTTCGGTTCTTCCACGTGTTCATCGAACTGTAAAATATAATCTTCCTCTCTTTGTTATTTATCCTGGATATAAGAACTGGCGAGATGAACATGATATGGACCTGGTAAATTTTTTAAATATTCTTGTAATAAATGTGGAAATATTGGTACATGCCTGTGATCTAATCGAGTCCATTGACCATGTCGTGTTCCAAGATTTTCTCGTTCTACTTGCGCCTGAACAATATTTACATCTTCAGAATGAGTTAACATTTGATTTGCTAACTCCACTGTTCCAGGTATTGCTATTAAAGGATGGAATTTATTAAGTAAGGCGCCAGCAATAGAATAAAACTTCCGCAGTTTTGCTGCGTGAGTTACGCTAATTCGCCGAGAAAAAAATTGAAAATATATTTTAAATGTCCATTTCTGGCCTCTACTATCCAGCGCGTACTTGTTATTAAACGAGCCGTATTCGCTTCGAACGTTGTTAACTGTGGTCGATTTCTAGGTAAAAATGGTGGCATATGATAGTGAAGACCTAGTTCTTCCAACAACGGAATAGAGTCTCTGTATCCCCTATCTACTATCACCACGTCACCTTCAGAAAACCAAATTCGCATTCCATTGAGGTCGTTTGCGAATTCATAATCCAAAATAGATGCATCATTGTTCTTTGAATTAAAAAAATATAGTCCATTAATAGCTAAAATATATCCGTCAGGAGCACATATAATTTCAGGTTTCCCTAAATGTTTATTTTTGTGAAAGCAATAAGACTATCGCAGTGTCCGGAAATTGCCGCTTTTTTCTATTTCATTATAGGTGCAATCTATATATGCTATAGCTTTAGGAATATCAGGAGTAGGATTGTACAATTGATTAATGTATAGAGATACATGGTTGTTGATATAATCCTCCTTTGTAATTGATTCGAACCCTATATGGTTTGGTACAAATCTATGTTGCAAGGAAGTTCTTACAATAAAAATTATTCTGCTAGTTGTTTGTCTGGAACTGTAGTTTTTAAAAAATCATCTGAAACACCATGTCTTAATTTAATTAGGAAGGTCAATAAATCTTTTTTATTAATATTTCTCATCTTTCCACCATGTTCAATCGCGTCACAAAATGTATACAATTCCAAAAAATTATTTCTGGAAAGCGAAGTTAGGGATTTGAACTCCTCGTCACTAAAACTGTTTATATCGTCCCAGTTTCTGATTTGGCGATTTTCATGGGCCATATCTCTTAAACCTTGAAGAAACATATTTGCCATTGTGTAAGGTTTATTTATAAAATTCAAACCTTCTTGGGGCAATAGAAAACCACAATCATCCAAATGATGGCCACAAATTCTTAAAAAATCGGGTACATATCGTGCACCCGGAAGAAGAGGGTGACATCTCAAAATTACTCATTTTTCAGGAGAGGCGTTTAAAGATTATGTGTTTTTTATTTTTGTTGATATTTTTTTTTAGTCATTGCTAGGATAATAATTTTTTGAGTTGGGTTACAGGCTTAGTGCCTTCATTGAATTGTATAATTTATTTTTTCCCATTGCTTAAGATCAGGGAGAATTTATTAAAAGTATCTTTATTGAATATAAAATAGGCAAAGTTACTTTTATAATTTTCATGGGAAATAAAGGGTTTTTTGTTCAAAAATGCTCAAGAATTCAACGAAATAAAAAAAACATCTGTGTCGAAAAAATATTTATTACTTTAAGTATTAAAATATCAAGAAACAAAGATTTGCTAAAATACCCAATCTAAGAAACAACATTGCAAATCGTCGGCCTAATTTTAAATCCCCGTAACTCAAATTTGCATAATTTTACAGGGGAGCGAAAAAACCGCTCCTTACAAAATTTAAGTCAAATCGTCAGACACTATACCTTAAAATAAATTTATTAATGTTCAAAAAAACTTTAAATTAATAGGTTTTGCAAAAATTTTGAAAAATGTTTTTAATAAAGGACTTACGAGGTTTTAGAATACAAAATGCTAAATTTCTTAGACATACGAGTTTTTAATAGAAATGAATCTTAAAACAGGTTACATACACTTACACTATAAACTAATGAAAAATATAATTAAAATAATATATTTTTTCTAAAATGTTAACAAAAGAAAAGGTTTTCAAAATGGTACAAATTATGTGTCTTTATGTGGAAGCTGGTCATAAAAAAAATGATAATCTTGGTCAAGAACACCCTTTAATTTCTGCAAATTATCAAATTTTTTTCTATCTATTTTTAAAGGCTCTTTATAAAGATTAGGCATATTAACATTTACTGAGCATTCTTTATCCTTTCTCCTTTTAGGCAATACTGTCCATTCGTCACTATAATTAAGCTTATATTCGATTATTCCAGATGTATTATATTTTAGACAACTAATATCGGTAACCACGGGGTCACCTTTTTTAAACCCAGGTCGTATGGTAGTGTAAAAAGAAAGATCAGACATCTTTTTAAAAAAATCATAACTAAGATAATTCACATTATAGGGTCTGGGTTTATTTCTAGCAGATTTACAAATAGAAACATACCCAGCTGGAGTGTAAATATCCGTATTGCGAAGTTTTCGTTCAATAACTGAGTGCATGGAGTCACACTCCATCTGAGTATGTCCTTTTTCTAAGTAGTTTTGAATAATCGTAATTTTCTTTTTCGTACTGCAGAACAAAAGGGTGTTACTTATAATCGCATTGCGGTTTTGGTAAGTACAACCGTCGCTATAAAATGTCACTTCATCTCCGTCCTCAGTATGAAGATCGAAAATAAAAGAGTGAAGAATGGAAGCGAACTCATTTGCAGTCAAACCACCTTGACATTCGTGCCACAAATAGCAGTGGCCATCGAGATTCTTTAAATTGAAAATCGTGAAGTTATGCACCACAAGCTTACTTTTATAATACATTGCTGATGCCTTAGTTAATGGAGCCATGAGTACACTTTGCAAATCCATAGTAAACACCCATTTTTTTCTTCCTTATCTTGGTTTTTGGTATTTCGAGCAGCATCCTTTCGTTTCATATGTGCATTAAAAACTATTTCATCGATGTTACCAATTTTAAAACCAATGCATGTGTCGCACTGATCTTTTTTTGGGCGAAACAAACTATAATTCAAATCGGAGAACACATGACTAAACGAAGCATCAGATACTGCATATATTCCTACCCTACTACATTCTTCTTTGTAAAAACTATATAGTTGATTTTTTGACGTCCAAATGGGTTCTAAGTACTTCTTGCTAGATGTCGCGCGACAATAGTGTGATTCTAGATTCGGAAGACTGTTTAAAAAATCACGCAAATAGTCCATTTCGATTTTCTTGACATGATTTCTTTTTGGTTTAACAGTCAAATTATTTTTTCTTTCGACTACATCATTTTTTGCTTCTTTGTTCATTTCATTCGTCAATTTCTCTACTTCTTCATCTGGATTCCCTTGGTTACTTTTCACCCAACTTAATACTGACCACTCCCCTATGCAAAGGGTATTCAAAAATTGAGTTTTACAGACCCGAAACCTAGCACCTCTAGCAACCTGTAAAAACCAAAACGAATTAGAATTTTGCTTTGCTTAAGGTTTAACTAACTTACCTTTAAGAAAAAATATAGAGAATTTTTCCTACGAGATACTTGCGCTTCTGTTTTTCTTTGTTTTACTGGCCCAAGATCAACTAAACTTCTAACATACTCTTTCTTTTCAGCCCAAGATTTACTCCAAAAATTTTGAAAAATAACTTGTCTGTCTTTCTCTGTTAATAAATTACAATTTAACTTTGATTTTTGTCTACTCTGTTTACAAAGACATGATGGCTTCAATTGTCTTGCATTTCGTTTTTTGTTAAAAGTCCATTTTCCTGCCTCCCTATTCAGCCCTTTGTATTCTTCTCCTTTGCTACGTTTAAATTTTTGCTCATTAACGTCCCATTCTTTATTATTCACATGTCTTCTTTTTTTCCTCGCTTTTCTTGGGGCATCTTTGATTGCAGTGTCAGGTTCATCCATATTTTCTGCGTTTTCAATACTGCTTTTATTTCTTGTGTTAGGTGTTACATCAATGTCAGTTTCGTCTTCAAACTGTTCTAAATCGCTGTCACTTTCATTAGCTATGGCGTTGAGCTGATCTTCCGGTTCTGTCCAGTCTGGGTCTTTTAATTGTTCTTTAGGATCTGCTATATCATTGCATTCTTCTTCAACATCGACACTGTTTTTATTAACATTTTCAAAAATAATTGTACTAGACATTACATTGCTATCAAAACTGGGACTGGGCGTATTTAAAGCATGCTGAAGTTGGTTTTCTACATTCATTGCATATTGAAGTAGTGATGCATCGGAAACCGGTAAGCTTTCTTCAATGTTATTTGAGGTTGCAGTGTTCTCATTAGAGATGAACATGTTTAAATGTTGAGACGGTTTATTAAAATCCGTACTAGCCATATTATCGTTTGATGCCATTTGCATTATTTTTTGCGTGCGTAAAGACATTTTGCTAAAAGACAAATAGGTACTTTAATGTATGGAAAAAATTGTTAAATACCCGTAAGTCTAATGCGAGGTATGATGTTTTTAATGTGTTTATAACTTTTCATGAATTTTAAAAACTCGTATCTCAAAAGAGAAATTAATCGGTTTATTATCATTGTAATATTATTGTAAACCCATTAAATAATTACCACAAACAGAACTTACTTAAAAAATAACTTAAAATAGTACAAATCTGGCTTATATAAGTACAATTTCTTACCTGATTTGCAAGTTTTTCACGGAGCACTCAAACAGGTGGTTGTACGCAACACTGAACTAATGACTTACGAGGATTTAATATGATCGAATTACATTGCCGACATACGAGCTTCAAATAATAACACATAGATGTCGCAATATTCGGGCGAGAGTTACAAGGTTTTAAAATATCGTAGATATCATAATTATTACGTTGCATTATGACAAAATCTAAATTTCACAAAATTGTTGACTTACGAGGTTTAAAAATTAGGCCGACGAAATGGAACTATGTTCGTCAATTAAACAATTAACTAGCATTTATCATACTAAGTACCTAGGTCAAAAAAATAAAAAGCAACTGAGTATTTCCCAAAATAAATAAAGTACAAATGAAAACATTGTAACTAAAAACTTTGTCAGAAAAATAACAAAAATCCGTTGCTAAAATAAATAATCTAAGAAACTACGTTTAATTGCAGAACAAATCAAAAATTCTTACTAAAAACAACAACATCTACAAACTTTCAAAAAAATCTAAATAATACAAGGGCACACACTTTTTTTTTTAATTAGATCTATCAGGTCATTCTTTTTTGTATCTGAAATACCAACTTTTGTTTTGTAAGCTGGCTGAAGATTGATATTTTGCTTTGGTTCTTGGCTTCTACGATTTTTAATAGTAATTTGAACTTGCTTAAATTCTTCATCATATGAGGTCTTGTAGGATAAAATTTCCAAATTATTCTTATTTAATTCGAAAACTTTAATATCAGAAAATCGAAATTTTTTAGGAAAATTAATTTGCAAATCAGATACTAAAGCTTTCAAATCTTTTACATTTTGATGGCATAATTCATGTACAACGTATGGGGTGCCTGTTTTTTTAGCTGTGCGTATAACACATGCATACTGGTCGGGAGCATAAATTGAATTTGATTTTTTGTATCTTTTAATTTCTCTATCTATAGTCGCATGAATACTATCTCCTTCATTTTGAGAATGTCCGGTTATCATAAACTTATGGGTAATGGATTTTATATTAAATGATTTTATTGCAAACAAATAACTAGCGAGGACAAACTGGTTTTTGTTTTGGCCAGCACAATTATCTGAGTAAAATATTATTTTTAATCCATCTCCGGTATCTGTATTCTCACACATCTTTTGAAAGAAATCCAAAATGCAACTACCGATTTCGTTTGCTCCCCGATGAGCTTCTGCTTCATGCCATAGATAACAAGTTCCTTCTTTACTCTTTATGTCATACAAAGTAAAGTTGAAAACATTTAGTTTGTAAACATAATAAAAGCAGGATGCTACCCCTACAGGACATGGTAATATTGCTTGCATGTCATACACTACAACTTTTGTAAATGGATCTTCATTATTTTTATCTGCGTCTTTTTCTATCCTGCTTAAATCCTTTTCGCTTATGTGTGTTTCATATTTTTCCTGCATAGCTTTTTTCTCTTCTTCTGTGCCATTGCTGTATTGCAAACACAATTCGCACTGGTCTTTTTTTGGTAAATGGAATGCAATATTAAACTCCTCATTAAAGATCTTGCAGTACATTAAATAGTTTGCAGCTGGTTTCTTTTGTGCTTCACATATTTTCTTGTAGTCGCGATGTAGATCTATTGTTCTACTTCCCTCTATATACTCCTTTTTTGTATGAGAACGGCAGTAATGACTGTCAATGCGAGGTATGGACTGTATGTGATCTCTTATATCGTTTTTTATATTTTCATCAACTTTGTATTGGTTTTCATGCTTTCCACGTTTATCAGCTTCTAATACAATTCCACTGTCACAGTGTTTTTGTTTCTTGATCACAGTTTCAATCACTTTATTATTGATATCAAGCGTTGAGATGAAAAATTTTTTACACACTCTTACATTTCTGTTATCTATAATAAAATAGTATGCATTATTTGGTTTCCGTGGTTTTTCTACATTACTGTATTTATATTTTTGCGTAATTGTTTGCATGTTTGAAGAAATAAACTCTCTTTTTTGTTCAATACTCTGCAACTTCCAGTAATCTTCAAATATTTTCACCCTTTTATTTTCAGATATTTTTTCAAAACACTTCAGCTTACATTTATTATTACATGGGGGTTTAAGTGATCTTGCTGGGCGTTGTTTTTTAATTTTTTCTTTAGTACCATCTTCTTTTCTTATAACACTTAAATAACTGTAGCTTTCACCTGTATTTCTTAACTTTTTGCTTACTTTCTTTTTCCATAGTTCAGGATTCAATTTTCTTTTTTTAGCGGTTTTTTCAACTGAAGTT
Source organism: Psylliodes chrysocephalus (assembly GCA_927349885.1). NCBI lineage: Eukaryota > Metazoa > Arthropoda > Insecta > Coleoptera > Chrysomelidae > Psylliodes > Psylliodes chrysocephalus. The sequence continues at coordinate 96,723,334 of OV651814.1, read as the reverse complement.
GGATTTTTTATTTTTCTTTTTTTGGTTGTTTCTTCAACAGACACTGTCTGACTCACCTCTTAATTGGTATGTAGGATCACCTACGCTATCATCGCTGCCAAAAGGATCTGACATAGATACGGACTTCGAACTGGATGACGAACTGGATGATGAGCTGCTCGATGATGATGATGATGTTGAACGCCTACGACTTTCATTATGTGTATTATTATTTTGTAATATTTTAGTACTGGCCTCAACGGCAACACTACTGATATTGTTATTAGGAATGCCTTTGGAAAACCCTTGAACCTCAGGAGAATTGTTTCCTAAAAAATAGGAAACAAATTGTTAAAAATCAAAATAGTTTGGGTTAGTTGGTTTATTTGTATTTTCAGTTTAGCTAAATATGAATTTAGATAAAAATTCTTATTACCTGCAACCACTGTCTCTTGAAGATCAACATTACTTGTCTTTATAGGAGTTTCAATAATGTGGGTATTTATTTGTTTGTGGATGACATTAGCAACCTTTTGAATGGAATAAGATTCGTTGCCTTAAAAAAAAATTGGAAACCCAAATCAATTCAAGTGTTTTGTGCGGTTAATTTAGATGAATAATCAAGAAAAAACATTTATTACCTGCAACCAATGTATCCTGAAGATTAGCAGCAATACTTTTTTTAATGGGAGCTTCAATTATAATACTATTTGATTGTGTGTCAGTATTCAGCTCATCGGCATTAGCTATGTTATCAGGGACAATATTTGTCTGAATATTTGGAGGTATATCAGTGTTTGCCTCATGGGAGACATAAGTAAAGTTATTCGGGAGGATATTAGCAACTTCTTGAATTTCATGAGATTCGTTGTCTAAAAAATTAGAAGTAAAGACAATTATTTACTTAAAAGATTTTTTATTTAAACAAAAATAATTTTAATGCCTGCAAACATTGCCTCCTGAAGGTCAGCCAAAGTTGAAGTATTTGAAGGTATATCACTGGTATTACCCACCACATTTTTCATAATTACCAACGTCCTCTTTTTATAAGACATTGTATACTCTTGTCTATCTAAAAACAAAATTACCCCTTTTATTAACACTCACGGCTTAAAATTAATTGTATAATTTAGGTTCTTGGAATAAGTTCAGAATTTATTATGTATATTTGAAAAACACAGTTATACAAGCGCGTGATGTGCATGGAATTTGGGGAACTCATGACACATGTAACTTGTTTCCTGGGGCAGCATATACAGTTTTGGCATATTGTAGACTGTTATATTTATTTCAAAGATGTCCCAGAAATCAAGTGTTATAATATTCCCTAAATTCCATGGACCACACGTTCCTGCAGCTATATTTGTTACACATAATTATTTAGAAATTATCGGAAAAAAGTTACAAAACAAAGAAAAATACGTTCAGGTTCGTTCATCTGTGACCAGCTTGTAAAAAAGACAGTAATATTTGTAAATGTCACACCTAATTTTTAAAAAATTATTGAAAAGAAAGTAACAAAACATAAAAATACTAAAGATAATTCGCAGTAATTTTTAGAAAAAGGTTATAATTAGATATATCACTTTATTGAATAAAAAACTACTAAAAATAAAAGTAACATTTTGGCTTGTCACCTTATTGAATATAAATAAATTGTAGAAAAAGGTTATAATTAGATATATCACTTTATTGAATAAAATTTTTTTTTAAATAAAAGTAATATTTCGGCTTGTCACCTTATTGAATATACCCAGACAGCACAAGTACGTTCATAGAATATTCTTAAAATATTCTTGAAGAATGTTTAAATATTCTCAGAATATTCTAGCAACATGCTACAAACATTCTTGGAATGTTCTATGGAAATACGAAATGGACTGTTTCAAACATTCTATGAATGTTCTAAAAACATTTAGCAGAATATTTTGGTACATTCTATAAGCATTTTTAGAATATTCTACAAACGTTCAATAATATTCTACAGAATAGAAGAATATTCTATGAATGTTTTCAGAACATTATATGAATATTTTTAGAATATTATAGGAATATTTTTAGAATATTATAGGAATATTTTTAGATTATAGGAATATTTTTAGAATATATGAATATCTTTAGAATATTATATGAATATCTTTAGAACATTATATAAATATCTTAAGAATATAAAAAAATTATTTGAAAATAAGGTACACAGGGTGTTTCATATATACTTCTTTTTTAAACTATGTATAAAAATCATTAAACATTTTTCAAAAAAACAAAAAAATCACAAGGAATTTGGTCTGGCGACCTTAGTGGTTACGCAAGGAATTAAATTACAGATATTTTTCCGAATACATGGATCAGTTGCAGAGCCAGTGAGGTCTCCAGATCTAAATCCTTGTAATTTTTTACTTGTTTCAATGATTTCTATATACAGTTAAAAAAGAAAACTCCACTTATACCCTGTATTGCAGTAGTGTTTTTAGTTTCTACTGAAATAACTGCAATAATTATTTGATTATCCAAAAAATTGTGTTCCTAAATAAAAACCAAACCAAAATTTGAAAAAGTGTTTATTTAAAATTAATAAATAATATTTATTTTTTTGTTTCACTTTTTAATCTTTCTGTTGCTTTTACAAGCCATTGCTTGACAGCATTTTCTATATCATCATTGGTACATGCACTATTTTTATTAACCTTTCGTACAGCACCTAAAACAAAAATATATGAATACCTTATAAAATTTCTGTTAAAAAAATATTTACCAATTATTACATCGGCTATTTTTAAAATTGAAAAATTTTTCTTTTGTTTGAAGCCAATCCAACTATATTTAGTTGCCAACTCATTGGCTATTATTTTGGCCATTACTCTTTTCACCATTAACTTGTAATTAGAGCCACCAACAACCGCAAGTTCTTTGATCTAAAAAAAAACATTGTTTATTATTAGGACTAAGACTAAGTCAATATTAAGATTTTGAATGATCACATGTTCTGCATGTATACATTTAACTGAAAATATTATTTTTTGTAACATGACAATTTGAGGTTGCATCTTAATATTTAGCTTAATATTGGATCAAAAAACATATATGATCATGTACAAAAAAATATCTGTTACTAATTATACATACCATTTTATTGCACTTATCTGCATCCTGCAAAACATTATCTAACTCCATCAACTCATCAACTGTTTGCAGGGGCAGTTGAAACTGAGTTAAAATGGACTCTTCCACCTCTTGTCCTACAGTTTCTTGCAAAGTTTGAAACTGTAAGTTTGCAACATCTGCTGATAGTTGGTCCATCTTTAAAGACAACATGTTAAGTTGCCGTATGACATGCCTTTGAAAATTTTGGTCTGCAAGAAATAACATATACATATAAACCATCAATTTTATTTATTATATTATACTAAAATAAATAAATAGTTTGAAAACTTACCAGAATGTACCATCGTAGTGTCATTTTTTGTTATATTGTTTTTTGGCGTACCATAAAAATGTTTGTTTTGGGACTGCTCTTCTTTAGGTACTTCATTTACTGCATCTACTAAAAATCGATTATCAAATTATTTATATAATATAAATAAAGCTTTTAATTCACCTTCTACAATAAAATCAGTAGCTCTTCCCATCTTAGCTATATTTAAATTCGGTAATTTTGGGCAGACCTTTGCAACTTCCTCACTTTCACAATCGGATGATGATGATGACGAGGATTGTAAAAATCTATTTTTTTGCCGAATTCTATTTTTTTTACTGTCGTCAATTTCTGAATTTATATCTGAAGTTGTTTCAGCCTGTAAAGCCTTCATTCGGGCTTTAGCCAGATCACCTAAGAACAATAAGCACTTTTTATTTAGCTGAAATATGTATACAGGTTGAATAATATTTCACAAAGAAGAACCATACAAAGTTTGTTAAATCAAATATAAAAGCCAATAAAAAAAAGTGATTAATTTTAATAAAAAAGATAATTTAACTCAAAATATTGATTAACTTATGGACATTAACAACTTTTGTAAAGATACATACCATAAGCTTCACCAATAATTCTTATTCTGAAAACTTCCCAATTTTCGGAGGGGCCCTCACATTTCCGGAGGGGCCCTCACATTTCCGAATAAGATTTTTTAGTTTTCCATTATTTTTTGCAGGTGGCCAATAACAACATATGTCGTCTATCAACCACGACAATGGTACTGCTTCAACAGTACCCTCATCCATAAAATTTACAATTCTCCACATGTTATATCTATGAAAATAAAGATTTAGGTAAAACATTTTAGACTAAGCAGTGCATTAAAGTAAAATATTATTAAAACATATACATATACAACCATTTACTACAGTACAATTCAAAGAATATACAAAAAGATATTAGGAAAGAAATTTGTGTAAAAAATTGTCTATAAAATGTTTTCAAAAAGTTCTCAAATACTAACAGAGTTCTGACATTTAACTAATAGGTTCATTGTCAAAGAGACATCAACTTGTAGATAAACACTTATAAATATAATTATGCAATACTAACGATTACATGAATAAAAAATTTAAAAAAAGTTATTTACAAATATACAACAAAATATCTTTTAAATGAAATTATTTTTAAGTAGCACTATGTAGTAATACAAAAGCAACAAATCCTGCCAAATAAGGAAGTAAAACTATTTTTTGGCTAATATTTAACATAGGCCAGGTAGATAAAGGTCCAAGCTGATGTACAAAGAATACCCCTATTTGTGATGATTCACAAGGGCTTTCGAAAAAATTTTCACTACATAAAAACTTGCAGCCAATAATACATAACTCGTTATCAGCTTTTAATACAATATTAAAAATTTTGATTATGCTATTATCTTTTAATATACAATAGCAATCCCTTTCACTTTTTGTCTTTGAAATAAACGAATTTAGAAGCAAAGTACTGTATTCCTTCGTTAAATTTAAACCTAGAGTAGGACCATCTGAGTGCTCATGTTTACATGTAAAAGTATCTGATGATTTTAATTTTACATCTACCTGAGCAGTTTCCTTTTCACTTAATCGCCTTATTATTTGAGCAAGAGGCTTTTCAGGCTTTCTAACCATTTTTTTCATTGACTGTAGATAATTTTCAAAAGGAAAACAACTATAAGAGTCTAAGTTACCAAAAAACTGAATATCTTCATTAATATGGATTAATCCATGAACATTATGTGATATATAATGTTGTCCATAGATATCACCAAAATTCTGCACAAAATATTCCAAAAGCATATTGTGAAGCTGATTTAAATTATTAGAAACAAAAATTCTTATGGCAATATGTAAACACAAAAAATTTAAATATTTTTCCTCAGACAAAAATTTTTTCAAAACAACTGGACCTGAATATAAAAGAAAAAATCTAAATTCAGTAGCCTTCCATCTTTTAACCTCATCTAAAAATCGTGGTTTTCTAGCAAATTCAGAAGGCGTGTAATTTTTAAATGATTCATGTAATTGTGAAATATTTTTAATTATATCTGGTTTCAATTTATTAGGTGGTTTGCCATACACCCACAATGATACAATTAGTTTTTTCATAACACCCAAACAAACTAAATGCATATAATCTAAGGGTACATTAACAATTAAATCAAACTTTGGGATTTTCTCTAATACTGAGGTGCCGGTATGATGTTTTTTTTGTTTTTTGTCCCTAAAATGTTTATCAGTTCTTTTTCCAGAATCAATAAATGGAAAACACATTCTTCCTTTTCTGTAATTCCCTTTTTGTAAACACTTTGAACAAGAATAAAAGCCTGTATGTCCCTTGGTATATGTTACGAAGGATTTTGCAGGGACATCACAAATTATTCCTTTAATGTTAAATGCAATATATTTGCCATTATTCAAATATCCATTGTTAGTTATTTCAATAACATCTTCTATAAAATCTTTCAAAAAATCATTAGCACAGGCAGGTTTTTCATTTCCATGATATATCCCAGCAGCAGCTACTTTATGCGGAAATACATCTAATGCACACAATATGGGGTATATTTGACTACCTGAGCTTTTACTAATTGGTAATCCATCTATGTTGACCAGCAACTGAATTTTAGTTAGGTTTAATTGACCTACACACAACAGGTCAAGAGTCTTAAGTAGACCAATATGCGAGTATAATCCAGGTTTAACTGTCCTAACTGTATGTGACCGAGGTGTTGAAAATATACTTCTAGAATCAGAAGGTAAATCTAAATCAACCGGAATTGTAGTTTTTATCAAATGCAGTAATCCATTAACTGCTGAATGTGTAATTCTGTGTTCGACGGCCCATAATTTCAGCTCTAACTTAAAATTAGATTGTAATGAATTACTTTCCAGATTTGAATGTATAACTTCATCTAAATGAATGGCCCTATCACTCACGAATTCTTCTCTTATTTCATAATTTACATATTTTACACACTCATCGACTATTTTAAAGGCACCATCACTAGTAGGCGGATCGTCAATTTTAGGATATTCTACAACTAAAGGTTCTAATTCATTTGAATGATAAGAAGATTGTTCGGATTCACTGTTTTCATCACATTTCTGCATAAGCATCATATCTGTTTCAGTTTGGCAATTCAGTTTTCTATAAAAATTTGATGAACGCTTTCTTTTAGGCATGGTCTTGAAATTATTATTACAATATTATTATAAACTTGACTAACTTAAATCGCTTATTACAAACATTCAATTAAAATTGAAAAGAGGGAAAGTAAAAACATACTTACATGTTTGAGGTTAGATTGTGGTTAGATTTTACTTTACTTTCTGGCGGGCTTCGACACTTCGGCAGTTTTACCACTACCGCCTACCCAGGTTCATCAACAGAACAAAACATAACCACCAACTTCAAAAACCACAAATCACTTTATTTGCACCAACAATGTCGAAACAAAAATATTGTTATAATAAATAATTTATTATTTATAATTTGATATATTAAAATGAATATTATTTATTTAAACACTAATTAAAAAATAACAATAAATAAAATAATTTAAATATTATTTAGAATATTCTATAAATATTTAAGGGATGTTATATATTCATGTACTATATTAAAGTTCTCAGAATATTCCTAGAACATTTTCTTCTAAACGAGGATATTATTAGAACATTCTTAAAATATTCCTATAGAATATTCTAAAAACAGAATATTGTCACCTTGTCAGAATATTCTTAGAATATTATGTGCTGTCTGGGTAAATAAATTCATAAAATACTACTTACCTTAACATAAAGAGAGTTATATAACTAAATGTATCACTTTTTCTAAACGGAAACTATCTTTTGCCACGAGACAACTCGAAATGTCACCTTTCTCCAAAAAATTCTTGACGCGTTCTTGTCAAAAGACACAGTCAAACTGAGATAACATCATCTTCTCAATACGTGCTGCGTGGAAATGCCGAATTCAGTAAAGCGACAACATACCATCTCTCGGTCAATAAGTAAAGCTCACATGTAACTTTTTTTTTTATGATAGAATACAATATTTAAAATCGATTTCTGTAAATAACTCAATTTTACAAAATTTTGATATGTCACCTTCTTCTTCCAAATGCACGATATATGTTACACTCAACAAAAATGTCAACTCTACACTTTAAAAGTTACTCGTTGAAGGTTTACTCTTGATTTGCATATTATGCAGGAGCGGCTTGTAGCAGGTGATATAACATTTAACCGTAGATAATTATTATTATTTTCTATATTTATCAGTTCATTTGCTATAGAAATATTACAATTAGTACATATCCGTACATATCCTATTTGAAGAAAATCTATGATATCATCGCGAATTAAACGAACATAACACTGCATTCTATTTGCAGAAGCCATATTATATCTTAACATAACAATTAATGTTAAATTAACAATGACAATGAGGGTGACATTTCTAACTCACTTCATTTGTTTCCACAGCACACTTGTTTAGAATAGTACAAAATTGAGAGATACTGATGTGGAATGAGAAATGATCAAAAATAAAGTTACATAGTGTTTACTGTTTTGACATATAAACCCAGTTTACATTATATGTATTCAGGGTGATTGCTAATCCATCTACAGAAAGGCGTTTCTTAAAAAAATTACACCCTATGTATTAAGGAATTTGTTAATAATATTGATTATGGGGTAATACATACCTAGATAACAATACTTTTTATAAAATACAGGGTGATACACACGTCTAATTCGTTTTTGATGCAGCAACAATTAAAGAAATATTCATTTTTCAGAATCACCCTATATTTTTCAATTCGTTTCGTCAAAATGTACGATCTATTTATTTTTGTAAATAGCTGTCAGCAATTAATACCTTCGTATAATTTCATAATTTTAGTATGATCCGTTTTTGAAATTCCAATATATATAGTGAACCAATATCAGACAATTCAGGATATTCGCACACTGGAATTTTTTATTTACCGAAAAATTATCGGGGGTAATACCACAAGAACTCAGATTTAGCCGGATATTTTTTGTGGTTATTTTCGAATACTTACTTTCATTGGCAATTGCCTAATGAAAGTATGAGAAAACCACCGTAAAAAATATCCTGCTAGATCTGAGCTCGCGTGGTATTTGGTAAGACCATTCCATGAATAGAAAACTCAATTCAATTAAACTTTACTTTTTTTTGTATTTTTCTGGAGTTGGTTTTTCAATCTCCCTTACTATTTCTGCCTCGCAAATATTAATAAATCTCGATATACTTATTGAAATATTACGAGGATAATGATTGCTGTTTAATTCTGTTTTTGACCTTTACAATTGTCAAACTGATGCGACGCGCAACGCTTAATAAACGAACAATAAATGCCAGCGTTGCTACGGTAACGTAATTTATCCGATATTTTTATCCACTTGCATTTCTTATTCTTCCTATTTAGCCGATAGTAAACTACGATTTTTCTACTCACAAATGGTAATTATTATACCTACATGCATGAGTGGATATGTCCGACATTTAATATGGTTCACTATATATTGGAATCTCAAAAACGGATCATACTAAAATTATGAAATTATATGAAGTTATTCATTGCTTAAAGTTAATAACAAAAATAAATAGGTCGTACATTTTGACGGATCGAATTGAAAAATATAGGGTGATTCTGAAAAAGGAATATTTCTTTAATTATTGCTGCATCAAAAATGACCTAGATGTGTCTATCACCCTGTATTCCATAAAAAGTATTGTTTTCTAGGTAGTAAATGCATAATCAATATTAATAACAAATTCCCTAATATACAGAGTGTAATTTTTTTTAAGAAACGCCTTTCTGTTGAATGAATTAACAATCACCCTGTCTAGATAGAATGTAAAATGGGTTTGTATAATGTTAGAACAGTAAACATTATGTAAGTTTATATTTTTGACCATGTTTTCATTCCATATCAGAATCTCTCAGAATTTCAAAAATTCCCCCTGATGTAACTGAGTACCACCCTGTATATGTTTACATTTTGAACTATTTATATGTACGTTTGCGTTAGACTAGGATATATTAATGCTACAATCAACTAAAAATGCTTATTTTTTTATTTTTAATTAAGTTACGTAGTTTCAAGAAATACGATTTCTCGACTTTAACACCCTGTATTTTAAAAACTAGTCATAGGATTGAATTGGTCCCATAAACACTTTTGGTCAACAAGTCGAGTACAATATCATATTCAAAATTTATTACATTTGACGGTACGCCACTATGCCATTAGAAAAGGGCGGGGTCCTCTGTGAGGATGTCATTAAGATACCTTTTTTGCGTTTTTTGTTGTCTCTCAGTAATACATTCCTTTTTTTCCCGGGGTCTGAACTGAAACTTCATCACTGATAAAAAAAAATAAAAAATCAGTTTTTTGATTTTTTAAGCATATTCTTCCATTCTTATTTTTGTAAATGGCATTATCTCTGCTTGACGAAGTGATCTGTTGTATCTATGGTTGGAAATTAAACCATTCATTTTTCCAGATACTCGGTACTTTTTTGCGACCCTACCGCTAATTATTTTACTGGCTATCTGTTTTTCAACTTCGGTAGAACATGATTGCACGTTTGATTTGATTTGTTCCTGCAAAACTTCGCTAAATAGTAGCTGTTTTTTTTATTTCTTTTGTATCTCCTTGTAAAATAACATCAACTTTTGTATTTGGCATAAGCGTCGGTGTCGTTGAAGATTTTCAAAGTTTTCTTCTATGTTCCCTTTGTAGCTGTTTTTTTATATTGCTCAGCCTTGATATTTGCAATGTTAAGTTTATGCTGTGTTGCATTTAGTAACTTTTCTGCTCGTTTTAGTTTATTAATAAGTTTTGTATTCTTAGTAGGTATTTGACATTGCTCCTATGGGTGTTCGTTTAGGTGTTTCTGTCTGATCAGGTTTTTCTAGTCCAGAGATTTGATTTAAACCTTTACTGGCAGATGAATCTAAAACATCTGGAGTTTCTGGTCTTTAATTACCGGGAGTATCTGCTCTGCTCTCTGGCGGACTGTTTTCAACGTTTTTGAGTTTTATCTGGCTTTTTTGCTGTCTCATACGCCATTGATTTCTTTGAATGCGTTGTTCCCTTTCGTTCATATCCGCTATAAACTTGATTTTTACTAAACTCTTTTTTCTGATAATTTTCTCTTTCTTTTTTACAATATTCTTCGTGTTTTTTCTTGTTTTCTTTTAATTTTTGCCTCATTTTCTTTTCCCTTTCTTTTTTCTCTTCTCCTCAGTTAAAATGGTTTTATTTATCTTGGGTTGAGTTTTCATCTTAGCTATTTTTTGGTTATCTTAGGTTCCTGAAAAATATAATTTTTGTTATTTTTAAGTAAAAACAAATATTTTTAAAAATCCTTGCATGACAAGTTTCGCTTGTTTTTTTTCGTGGTATCTTTGCTTCTCGCTTTTTTTCCTCATACTTGGCCTTCTCTTTTTCTCTTCTCAACGGCTTCATTTTTTAATATCTTAAGTCTCCCAGTCAAGCTTTTAATATCAATAATCTTTTTTTGATTTGATGAAATATTCATTTCCTACAAATGTTAGTTCTGTCCACTTAAGTCACATCTGTCCCTTTTTATGTTATTAAAAATAGGGACAGAAGTGACATGGGACAGATGTGACATTTTTAACGTTTTCCTACCCTTAAAAATTTTAGGTTATGTTTACCTATCAATTATAATTGAACTTGTTTGCAATTTCATCCTTAGAGCATATAAGAGTAGTAGTAATGTGTTTTGTTATGTATATGCGAGGTCATCACTTTTGGCATGAGGGGAGAGGGGTAGGTACAACATTCTCAATGGCGTACGGTTTGAAAGGGTCCGTATTTATGTTTACCATTATGCACTGTAATTTCACAATAACTAATAATTTAGATAATTGATTCGCATGATTAATAAACAAATTATTTTTTCTACAAGCGTGCGAGAAGTTTATCTTCTCGCACGCAGAGAAATATAAATTGAAAAAAAAGCAATATATTTTCGCCCATGCCCGGGTTTGAACCTAAGATCTTTGTGTTATGAGCCCGAAACCCTAACCACTACACCAATTCAGCACATACCATCGGTTTAATATATGTATGTTACCGTGAAACTCCGAAAACCGGTGATTGTCAGAATATACCAGTGAATGTCAACATTCACCAAGTTACTTGGCGTATGTCCGATATATTCATTAATTATCATTATTTCTATCACCGGTGAATGTCAACATTCATCATACACTCATGGTGTATGTCTAAAAGAATTTTTTATAGAAAGAAAACAAACACACTCTATAGGTTATTCTTATTTTATTTTCATTAAAACATGGAAGAAGTTTCCAAATGAACATTAAGTTGTTAAACTTAAAACAAACACAACAAACATATCTAATATTAATATAAAAATAAAATCCATTTTATCTAAACTTAAATTTAAAAAAAAATGAAGTAAATGTATGGCCACCTTATTTATTGCAACAGCTTAAGCTACCATGACATTTTGAATTACACAAAAGGCTCTTATTTTTACAGCTACATTTAGACGTGGAACATTTCTTTTTGCAGTTACAGCGTGTATAGCCTTGCCCTCCACTTTTTGAATTAGCAGAAGCTGCTTGTCTTACCGAAATTTCTTCAGCTGAAATCTCATCCATGGAAATTAACTTTTCTTTGCAAATTGCAAACTGATTACGGGTGAAAAGCTGCTTCAGGGTACCATTTTTGTTTGCTAATTTATAAAAGTCTGAATCCTCTACTCCAACAACAATGGCTAACACATTTCGGGGATCTGTACGACCACGGTCGACGTCAGGGACTTTAATTCTTACGGTATCACCAATTTGGGCGGCAGGAAACTTTTTTTTAGAAGTTCGCAACATTTTTGTTGCTTGGAGTAGTAGATTCTCTTTTGCAGCTACTCTTTTTGAATTAATAAGCTCGTGCTGCATAGTCAGTGCTTGAGATGAAGGCGTAATCGGTTGTAGATCAGTCAATGATTGAGTTGAAGACGTGCTGGGTTGCGGATTAGTCAACACTTCATATGAAGGCGTAATCGGTTGTAGATCAGTCAATGATTGAGTTGAAGACGTGCTGGGTTGCGGATTGGTCAACACTTCATATGAAGGCGTCTTGGATTGCGGATTAGTTAATACATAAGGTGAAGGTGGATTGGTCTCAACCATGTTACTTACATCTGAAACATGGTCATCAATTAAATTTTCTTCACAAGTATTAACGTAAGCTTCTAGCTGTTCCTCGGTTTCAATATTTGTAATTTGCTCGTTGGGGAGAGATGACGATGCTAGGCCTCTTTTTGGTTTAACGCCAAACAAAGCTTCATAGGGACTTTGGCGTATTCCTTCATGGTAAGTTGTGTTTTTGGCGAATTGTACAAACGACAACCCTTCTGACCATTTATTTGAATCATTATCGTGCATCCACGCAGTTAACATATTCTGTATGTCCTGATTGGCTCTTTCGACTGAGCCTTGTGTTTGGCTGTGACGAGGCTTTCCGTGCACTATTTTAACATCTTTCCACATAGCGCATAGTTCAGATATGACTTGGTTACTGAACTCTCTGCCATTATCCGAATGCAATATAGCGGGAGCACCAAATATTAAAAAAATTTGAAGAAGGTGATATGCTACTTCTTCTGCTCTCTTGGTTTTTAACGGTCGTAACTGGACAAACTTGGTTAAGTGGTCTTGGTAAACCATTATAAATTTGTAATCGCCATCACTGTGTGATTGCAAGTCTATCAAATCGACTTGACATCTAGAGTTTAATTCGGAACTCACCATTGGTTTTACAACAATACCCTTTTTAGGCGCACTGTGTTTCATTTGACATTGTTTACACAAATTTAAATACAGCATTACGACTTCATAAGTTATATTTTGTATTTTACTTGCAATTCTTTCAGCATTCGTGTTCTTCCTCCATGGCCTGTTCGTATGTGAGTTTCGGAAAGTATACTGAACAACTCTTCGTTCGTAACATAATACTGGATATTTGTTTCCCCTGGTTTTAATGGCACAATTAACTTTTGTTCGTCACTAACTTTTAAAATGTCAAAACGTTTTAAACGTCTGTAATCCAAAGGAGTACTGCACTTACTTTTAGCAGAAATTACTTCAGAAACGATTTTAGAGTACCTTTCTTGAGAAAAATAAAAACAATTGTCTTCTCGTTTACTTCTTATTAGGGTATTTAATTTTTCAACAAATTGATCACTATTTACTGCAATAGCCATCGAGTACAAATTATATTACCGCTAACAATGAAACTTTTTGTAAGACTGGCGGGCGAGGCGACAAGCCCACACGAAAGCGAAGCGAAGAAACCACACAAAAGCCTGTTAGGACCTGTCGGTTCCGACATCGACCGAAACTTATATGTGTTTGTCGACATACACCGGTGAAGGGCCGAATTTATTATAAAACCAATAATTGTTCGGTCTTTCACCAATTCATTTGGTGTCTGTCGACATTAACCGGTGTATGTCAACAATCACCAATTTCGGAGTTTCACGGTAACATGTATACTTAAACTGTACGTTGTACCTAATGTCATTATACAGGTTAATTCTCTATTTTAGAAATAAATGCGCTTGTAGAAAAATGTTGATCGTATCAGGTGCTAGAAGCACTTTTACGCACTCACCTGCTTACCCGCACTCCGCTGCGAGTCGTGCGGGTAACGCAGTTTCGTTCGTAAAAGTGCATCTTCTAGCACTTGTTGCGATAACTACTATAACAATGTTCTTTTTCTATTTATGTTAAGCTTTCGTTAAACATATGTTTTACTGGAAATGACTATATGTTCGTTTAGGATTGAAAACTTGTTTGTATTGTAGATATATGTTTTAAAACTGTATGCTTTCAACTGAATTCGTGGTCACACATTATTTTTGTTTAGTTCAAGTAGAACATTTAGAAACTGAAATTTTTTTTATATAGAGAAAATAAAAGAAAAATAAAAACAAATAACAATAATTTATTTCTAGTAGTAATAATATTAAATGTACATGTTTTATATTAAAATTATTAATCAATGTAATCAAAACATAGTTATTGGTTGTGTCTAGATATAAAATATGTGTGTAAACGTAAGCTATTTATAAAACAAAACAAAAAATGAAATAAAAATTAATGCTACTGAATTCCCATGAAATTTATTTATTATTTATTTGTTTAGGTCACACTTAACAGTTAAAAACCAATTACCTATAGAATGGGATGAATACAGAAAAAAATAAATTTTATTCGTGAGATATATCATACACATTTTTAGGCAAAAAATATTTAGTTACATTTTACTGTCTATATTAGAGCACAAAACATTTTAAAATTATCACACAAAAACTGATATACTTTTAATATATACACAATAGGTACTATATACACATACAAGAGATAACCAAATAAACTTTTCCTTTTCTAGCTTTTTATGTCTTTTAAACAAAGTTTGTGCCAGAATGTTTTCACTGTACAACTCGAGAATGACAATAGAACCTATATGTTTTATTTTGGCCATTAATGTTCCCAAAATAGTAACCTTTTTTTAATTTTCTAAAAGTCTATTAGGGTTTAGAATATAGCAATGCTGGCACATTTTAAGAAACCTTATTTATTTATTTATTTATTTATTTATTTATTTATTTGTTCCATCCTAACAGGCTTACTGGCCCAAATTACAAGGATAGACTTTACAATATTTATTATTTACACAATCGATCAAAACGTATTAATATACATATTAAATAAACAGATATATAGATATAGGGGGATTAAACACAAACTCATATTGAGAAAAAAAATTTCTAAAAAATAAAAAGCAAATCATATAATAAAAGAAATGGAAAAACTAAAATAATTAAACAGACAAGTTCACAATATACCTATAAATTAGGTGTCTGAATGTTATTAGAGGCATATGCCAATCTACTTCGTGCAAGCAAGTAATATTATTTGCTAAACGGAGCATGGTTAGGAGAGGTGATCGAAGAGTGCTACTTACAAAGGGAATATTAAACATAATCGCGGAACGCGTAGGTCTAGGAGGTACATTAAATGGCAAAACTGACAATATTTCTGCGGAATTTATATGGTTATTTATGATTTTATACAAAAAAAGTACAGCAAACATTTTTCTCCTACAGTCTAAAGAAGGTATTTTAAATTCACTTCGTAATTGTGTTGTTCTGACACTATTATAATCTGGTCTAATAAAGTATTTTTTAAAGTAAAGGTATCTTAAAAATTTGTTTTGTATTCTTTCTAATTCCTGCAAAATGGTTTGGTATTCTCCATTCCATATTACAGAGCCATATTCAAGTTTAGATCTTACTAACGTAACATATATCAATTTTATAGAATCGATTTTGACAAAAAGAGACGTCTGTCGTATCGTAAATCCAAGAGCGCGATTTGCAGATTTTACTACATTTTCAATGTGTTTTTTAAAAGATAGTTTATCATCTATTACTGATGTTTACTGTATGATATAAAACAGTTTACTAAAGTTATGGGGTTGTGTATTTTAACTTGTATTTATATGAATTTCTACCTAAGAATAAAATACATTTTTAGGATCAAAGCATAAAGTAAATCATACTTACTTAGAAGATTCTGAAAGCTCAGAAATGAAAAATAAAATAAATGCACAAACAGGACATGAACAAAAGAATGAGAATGAAAATATGGATACTGAGGATGAAAAACAGGATGAAAAAGAGGATGAATCACCTTTACTTTCTACTCGTTTTAAAAATGTTAGAAGAATAGTTAGACCTCCAACTAAAGCAGACGCAATTTTGAAGGAATTGCAAAAAAGTACAAATATTCAGGAAAAAATGCATAATTCATGAAAGAACATTTAGAAAAAACATTCCAAAGAGAAAGGCTCACGGAAGTTTTGAAAGAACTGATTAAAGGAAATAGAGATAATTGGTCTGAACTATTGGCAAAGAAACGTAAAAAAGATGACTATTCAGATTCTGAATAATATTAAGATGTTTTATTTTTAGTTTATAGGTTCAAAAATATTGATTTAGAAGAGAAATAAAAGTTGTTTTTTTTTTTTTTTGTAAAGTTTAATGAACTAGAGTAAATAAATTATTTGCTATTTCATTTCTTTTTATTTGTCCTTCCCTATTATTTTCTTCATCATTATTATTTATTGGCCTCTGTTCATGTGTGACTTCCTCTTCCCATGTTTCTTCGTTTATATAACAAACATTGTGTAACACACATCCTGCCATAGCAATCACAATGGTTTTACAAATATTGTATGTATTAATAAAGTGAAGCCTTCTCCATCTTCCCTTTAGAATCCCGAATGTGTGTTCTATAGCAATTCGATCAGCAGACAAGCGGTAATTATGGAACTTCTGTTTCCTAGTTAAATGGTTGTTATCCCTATATGGTATCATTAGCCAAGTTTTTAAAGTGAAGGCACTATCGCCAATTAGGTGGTACTTTTTAGTATCAAAGAAAACGCTGTTTGGTCCATAATCATCTATATTTTTAAAAAAAATTTCAATTTTCGAACACCTAAAAATAATATGAATACAAAATTTATTTATTTATTTACTATTAATTTACGGGTTGAAACCCATTTTACAGATTAGTATACAAAGATCCATAAAAAATGTAAAATGACACATTACAGCGAGTTATAAACTAATAAGTAAAAAAGAAATATACATAAAAATAAAATAGAAAATAAAAAATATATAACAAAGTAAACCTAAACAAATTAAAAAAAAAAATTAAAAATATTCAACTATTACATATTAACATGTAAGCTTTTTATAGCTCTTTTAAAAGCAGGAAGAGAATTATGGACAATATCAATATTCTGATGTTTGTTAGCTAATCGTAAAATTCTGGATATTGTCTCATTTTGTCCGTAGTTAGTGTGATGAAAAGGTATACGAAATTCCGTGTACGTCTTTCGTTTACATTGAAAAGTATCAAGTTTAATAGTTCTGAATTGGATATAATACCATTTAAAATCTTATATAAAAAACATAAGTCGAATTCTGTTCTCCTGTGCTCCAATGTTTGCATGTTTAATTGGAGAAGAACATTTTTATGGTTAATATCTATTCCGTTTATGCTCATTTTGAAAGCACAAATCCGCAAAAATTTTCGTTGTACTTTCTCAATGTGATTAATGTAAATAACATAATTGGGGGACCAAACAGAGCAGCAGTATTCTAAGTTAGACCTAACCAAAGTCGAGTACAGCAGTTTAAATGTATTAATAGAAAATTCTCTACTGTTCCTCTGAATAAATCCTAACATCGTAAATGCCTTAGAGGTTATTTGACTAATGTGAGTGCTAAAGGAAAGCTTACTGTCCATAATAACTCCTAAATCGCGAACATTGTCGTTAGTTTGTAGCATACAATTATTAATTCTGTATGAATAGTGAACTGGAAAGGTAATTCTAAAAAAGGTGAACTGATGACATTTTTTAACATTTAAGTACAATACATTGTAGCATTTATATTTTCACAAGAATATTTTATTTAAATCTACAAAGAATGTATTTACATGTACTAACCTTTTCATTACTATTAATATAAAACAATTAGCTTGAGTCGTAACTACTAAAGTATTTCACTTCTGTAGAATGTTTCTCAAAGACAATTTCATGTATTTGATTTGATAACTATTATATACTAAAAATTGTTCAATAGTATTTAGATTAAGCTCTGAAACATAAATCACAATAAAATAACTTTGTTTAATCACTTTACAATACATTACCATCTATAATTGTTTTGTTGTGCATATAATTCAATTCTGGTAGCATTCTTTTTATAATATCTAATTATTGTTTATATTGTTTGATTCGAATAGTTAGGTTATGTCACTTCTTCAGTTCTTCTTTTTGTTAGTTTGATAAATTGCACTACTTCGTGAATGCATGTCATTTGTTACTGAGTGGCCTTAGTTAGAACTGTTATTGCGTACATTCGTTCGTTTGTATACAAATTTTTATTTTAACCAATCAAAAGCTATTATTTCAAATTTTGTTTAAATTCATTTCAAAATTCAAAATAACGCAGATAATTTTTTGTGCCTTTCTGGAACTTTGAATAGCCATTTTGCAAGTTCGTTCCTTTCTGTTTGAAAAGCCGCAAGAGTCACATCATTTCGTGTGAAGGCTAGTGTTAGTTTTGTCATCCCTTAATAGGTGAGTTTTTATTCAATAATTTTCTCAGGTTCTTTCACGAATCTCCTTCTTACGTTTCTGGATAGATATTATTTCCGTATTTCTTTTATCAGGGACCTACACTGGGACATAGTCCGGTAGAAAGCACGCCTTCCATGTTTTTTTGTACTACATCGCTTGATGGTTTCTGAAGTACTCATTTATATGGAGATATCCATAATCAATACCTTGAATATCGTCCTTTTTATTGCATCAATTTATATTGGAATAGCTGTAATAGCCGCATTTGGTTTCGTCTTCACGATGTATGAGTTACCACATTTCAAAGTCCAGCTGAGTATTTTTCGAGACGTAGTTTGCTGCTTACAACTACATTCAGCTGTACCTTTCATCCAAGACCAGATTCAACTGTACCTTTCCTTTGGACAATCCGCCACAAATGGAGTCAATCTATTTGTTACCAGTAACCGGCCCGAGATCTGTTACCGAAAGATCTAAGTCCAGTGAGCGAACCACGAGTTCACCAAACCAGGTTTTATTAAGTAATACATTTTTTTATTTAACTATTTAATTTAAATATAATACAACTGATGATTATAATTTGGTATATAATTTGGAACATAAAGTTATTTAATTTATATTAAAGGTTGTAAACCGAACATAGCTATGAAAGGTATTGTGGTATTAATATTTATTTAATATTATATATTTTTTCTAATTAACTATAATAATTAAAAATCACTATTTTTAATTATTTTGTCGTATTAATATTTGTTCAATATTATACATATTTTTCTAATTAACTATAATAATTAAAAGTCACTATTTTTAATTATTTTGTCGTATTAATATTTGTTCAATATTATACATATTTTCTAATTAACTATAATAATTTAAAAATCACAATTTTAAACATTAACTTCATTTATTGAGAATGTTAAGTTGATAAACATAGGTAATATGTTTGAAAGGTCATCATTTACATATAGATAAACCAGTAACTCTATTTTAAATATAATTTGTAAATAAATTGAGAGTGACATAATAAGTTGTTTCGTTTCCTTTTTTTTTGGTACATAAATTTTCCCTTTTCAGAAAAGTTCATAATCATTGTTTATTTAAAAGTTTATTTGAATATTGGTTAATATCAAACAATACCAATATCATTGTAAGTAACTTTAAATTTTGCAACTTGGGAAAGTTTTAGTCGTATAGTTTGATATTGACATTTATTGTATTAAAGTTGCATGGCGCTCGACATTATTACTTTACTCAAACACATTGATTTAATTCCGAATTCACCCTAGCTCTCCAGGCTGAAAAGCTTGCCGTTCGCAGTGTGTTGCACTTAAAATTTATAATATTCAAATTTCTATTTTTTTATTTTTTTAAAAAATCAGACATCTCAGAAAAAGTGCGGCACAACATTTACATCACACCAACGGGATAATCTATTTAAATCCTCTTGTAGTAACAAAGCATCCATTTCATTGGAAACTGATCTAAATATTTTCACATCATCAGCAAACATGAGATATTTACTGTTAGAGATGACACTAGAAAGATCATTAATAAATAAATTGAATAACAACGGACCCAAATGAGATCCCTGCGGTACACCTGAAGATACTGTAATTGCCTCCGATTTGCAGTTGCCATATTTAACATATTGAATTCTGTTACGCAAATAACTATCAATCCAATTTAATATAATATTACCAAACCCATATCCTCTTAGTTTAGCAATTGGTATGTCATGGTTGACTCTGTCAAATGCTTTTGAAAAATCTGTATAAACAGAGTCAACTTGACACCTCGATTCTAAGGATTGTACGATGTAGGGGAAACTGGCCTAAAATGACATACCATGAGCAAAAGCTTTGACAAAACTTTGAAAAAAAGAAGAGTTTAGTGGATTCGTTAGTTCATGCCGCTCCCTGTTAAAGGTACAAAACCTTAAACTTTTACATTTTGTAGCAATGACACCCAAATTAATCAAAACTGTGCAGTATGTCATTTTAGGCTTGCATTAGGGTAAAATGATATAGGTAGTCTTTCTGCAGATATGGTTAGAAATAAAAAAGGAAGAAGCATTACAAGAGACTTTTATTTTAAAAACAAAAACGAAAGCAAAGTAAACAAAATTAAAATGGTCAAGTAAAAAAAGCTTAAAGCGTTAGAAAGAGACAAAAAAAATCAGTCTGGTTAAACTTTCCGGATATTAAGTCTTCATTTTCTTTTAACTTCAGTAGTTCAACTAATAATTCTTTTTGTTTTCTGGAACAATAACTTTTCTTTTCAATTTGCGAATTTATTGCTATTGCATCAGCTCCTAGCCTCAGATCTATTTCTTTGTAGAAGCAATTAACAAATTCATACAACTGACAATGGGTAAAACTAAAAATCAAAAATCATCTTTTTTTCACATTTTCTTCTTATACACTCGTCTTGTATGTTTCTATCCAATGTTGTCAGATGTTACCATTCGCCAAATATATCACCGATTTGAAAATGTCGATTTGTCTCTATTCTAAAATGTCTATTAAAAATATCGCATTCGTTATAAAGTCTACTATTAATGTCTATCAAAATGTCGATCGACTGACACTGTCCGTATTATCAAAGACAAATCGACATTTTAAAATCAGTGACATATTTGACGAATGTAACATTTGGCAACGTTGGATAGAAACATACAAAACGGGTATATTACAGCACACAATTACCTGATGAATCTCTTAGTAATACAAAATAATACTGCAAATATATCCCAAACATATTTCTTTTTGATAAATACTAGGTAATTAGAGAGTAGGCAGAGAAAATGTTGTAATATAATCTTTTTAACTGAAATTTCATAAAGGATTAATAAAAAATTGGAAGCGCAATTTGGTTAGAGATTAAAAAGAAAAAAGAAGAAATATATTATTATGATATAATCTAAACACTATGTGAAAGGTCTGTGATATAAGCTTTTTACTTGAAATTTGAAAAATAGAGCTATATAAATTTCTTAATGACAGGGATTAAATCTCTTGAACGGACAAGACTAATGAATGATAAAATAGGTGAAACTGTAAATAATCAATTCATTTATTTTGAAAAACAATTTATAAAATACTTATTTTCATTTTACTTAAAAATAAACATAGTGTCACTGTCACAATACTCATAGTTTAACATTATCTTTAAAAAGGTATGCGACATTATAATGTCGACTGGTTGAATACAACTCGACTTTATGTCTAACAACAAATGTCGAATTCGCCATTCGAGAATACGTTTTTGCGTTCTTATTCGACATTTCATCAATGTCGCGTGTGACATTTAGAAATAGACATTCGAGAATAGGGACCCAAGTAACAATATTGCTTAAAAATTATGTTAAATAAATAATAATATAAAATAATATCCCTTTCAGGCCTGAATTTTTTTTTTTGAATTTTAATATTCTATGCATATGTTGTGTTTATAGACTCAATAAGGTACCTCTAAAAAATAATTTAAAAAATCCCCACTATCCCCCCACCTAATACTGTACATGCACGATCGTGACGGTCAGGCTTAAATTGCTGATTTTACTCAAACATTTAGAAATGTAATGTTATTTTAGAGATTAGAAATCCCTAGAATTTCTTTAATAAAACAAGCATAATTTCTAAAACATATTTATTATACCAAAACTTGTTATTACAATTTAGGATGCCATCTACTTTTTGTGGTAACGTGCAAAACAATTTTGTTTTCTGGACAAGCAAAGGTATACATCACATTTCTCACATCGAATCTTTGACCTGCTTTGACATCGTTCAATTCTACAGCATCGGGGACTCTCTATCTCATCAAAACATGGAAGATGAGCATAACCGTCAAACCTTTTATTTTCGGAAGGCAGATTCGCACGCCGGTACTTAGTTGGAGGATTTGGGGCTATATTTTCATTTGGTTCAATGTCAGAAAGTCTTCGTTTACGTGTGGGAGTATTTACCAAGGCGTCGGCCACCTGCATTCGAAATTCCAACAAGTCTTTTACTTTATTCTTTGGAATTGCAGCAGCAGCTGATTGTAACTTGTACAACCGCCACGCATTTGCCACAGCTAAGTCAAAGAAGTGAAGTAGAACTTTTAGTGTCCATTTCTTGGTTTTCATGAACGTCCGGTAGTACTCTATGGACTGATCCAGGATATCCGCTCCACCCATGTGCTTATTATAATTGGAGATTAGTTTTGGAACAGTAATGTCAACATAGGATAAAGTTTTTTTATCCCAGCGTTTAACATTGATGGTTTCGTCAGCAGACGTGCAGGTAGATGAAGCTAATACTGATTTGTTGTCCATCCATTTAACCACAACCACATCATTGCATACGAATTGTTGGGATTCGCCACGTACCATACTGCGATCTGGTTTAAAATCCATTTGTTGTCTCTCAGGCAATCGGTTCATCATTATTGTCGCAGTACCGTGCATTCCCATTTCACTCAACTTTTCAAGCAGTGGTACGGAAGAAAAATATCTGTCAAAGTAAATACAACTTCCTCGTGGAATGGATTTTGACAGATATAGGACGACTGCAGCTCCTACTCCAAGGGACCTATCTTCCAAAGGTGTTTTCGCGCCTTGGTAGACCTCAAAATTAATCATGAGTCCATCATCAGTTGTGGCTACAAAAGCTTTTAAACCTTGAGGTCGTGGTTTAGATTTAATGACCTGCCGCAGTCCACGTGGACACACGCCACAAAAGGGAATCATCTGTTCGTCAATAGAATAATATCCTGGCTGTCTTTCTAATTTGTCGCAACCTCTCTTGACATGTGTGATAACTGGTTGAACTTTCCAGAGTGAGTTGTTATTTCCTGGTGGGGCTGTATCACTATCTACTACATGAAAGGCCGTTCGCAAAATTTTGAAACGATCTCTAGACATCTTGCTTGCAACTAACTCCAGTCGCATTTCTTTTCGCCAATACATGTGTAGACGTGGGTATGGTATACAACCCATGATAAAATGGATCCCTATGAATTTCTTTAATTCTGCCGCGTTTGTATTCAAAATATTGCCAGTTTTGCGCATGTGATAATTATTTGTACATATAGCATCATCGAAATAATCCTGAAAATATTCTAGAGAATTTCTAATTGTTACTTGCCTTCGTTGTTGATACAAGTGCTCTTTCTGATCGAATGGGATTTGCCTCCACACTTTTCTTCGAGAAGCACTTTTTCCTTTGGTGGCCTTTTTAGAAGTCAGAGATGAGGAAGGTTGTTCTGAGGTGGATGGTTTTTGACAAGTAGAAGATGTGGGAGTCGCTTCTGAGGTGGGTGCTTCTACGGTGACGATATTACCATCAGAAAACTGATCAGCATCATCTGGAATAGCGTCAAGTGAGGGCGCTTCTTCCACAAGGAAATTTCCATCCACTACAGGATCCAATTGATCTATTTCAGCATCGTCATCACAAAGATCAATCTCGGAATCGCTGCCATTACCAATTAATTGCAGCACTAATTCGTTAGTGAGCTCTACTTCTAGAAACAAAGAAGAGAATATCAAACAAGACTCATAAAAATCAATCTACACGATTATTTCATAAACTACCAAAAACTGACTTTAAGACTGAACCTCACGATCGTGCTTATTGATTTTTCGAAAGAATTTTTTTCCAAATTTAATTACACTAGAAAAAATAACGTATACATAGTAGTTGACATTATTTCTACCCAATAAACACATTTATATTACAAAATAAATAGTTAAAACATAAAAAAACAAATACTTACTGCGATTACGCACATCGACATAGTAGGCCGCCATCTTAGTCGCGTTCGTGACGGGAACTGACTCACAACTAAACAAAAATTTTATGAGATTTTGTCAGATTGATAATACTCAAGTCACGCATGGTCGTTGCTTTCAGTCTTAAGCCTGTAAAGTTTATTAAAATCAGCGTTAAAATTAAGTGCACGATCGTGTAGTGCCGACCTGAAAGGGATAATAAATAGTTAATATTTTAAATAAATTTAGAAAATTTTAGGGTTCCACTCTACCTATTGTCAATCAAAAACTGGTGGAATGCAGCCGACGTGGAGGAAGAGTATGGGACAAAAGAAATCGTTGTCCATATTGTGACAATGGCGTTACTAATTTTTCTAGACAACTATTTAGATTACATGGATCTGAAGAAAGTGTTAAACAAATTATTGATCAGCCAAAAGGAGAAAAGAAAAGAAAGATAATGATAAGTGTACTTCGAAAACATGGAAATTTCAGTTCAAAGACCGAGATCAAAACAAAATGAACAGTCCCTTTTTCAGCAGATTTTCTTCCTTGCAAATATTGTGAAGGACTTTACAAAAAGAACGCATTAAGAAAACATGCAAAAACATGTGAATTAAACATAAAAGACCACACATTATAAACACTGTATCAAACAAAATTAGGGAATTGGGAAGACTTCTTATGTCGCTTCAAGACATTTATAACATTAATTCTATGCTCTAAGCTCTCAAACTGCAGCATTTCGATAAAGTAATTTCAGCAAATCGTATAATATTATGTGGTTATAGTGAGACAACACAATCATTTCGCTCACCGTCTGTTGCACTTCAATGTGAGACTAATCTTAGTAGGTGCATGTTCGGCAGCCAGAACTCTTTTACTTAAAAAAAGTTAAATTTTGGACATCACAGATTATAACTCTGTAATGAAACATATTAAAAGATTTAGAGAGTTAGTTGACACAAACTGGAAATTTCAAATGGGCAGTTTAAGGTTAAAGGATCTAAATATAAAAAACACCAAAAATCCTCAGAAATTACCAGTAATTTGCGTTGACGGATAGCTCCTCCAAATGGCTCGGCTGTATTACGAAAATATGCAATTCAATGTGGTGCTAAAAACCCTTCCACTTTGACTTCTTCTCGTCTTGGGAAACAGATAGCCACCGTCTTACAAATTTTAAATTTAAACGAAACCGAAATTAAACAAGTGGCTACATTTATGGACCATTCGAAAAAGACCCACGAAGAATTTTATAGGTCTGAAACGTATACATATTATTTATATCTTTCTCTTTCCTAAGGCAGTGCAATCCACTGTCGATTCCTAATATTCTTTTGTTTTTCTTTATGCATGAGTTTTTTGTCTGACCGTCATTTCTCTTCTCTAATTTTCTACATTTCAGAATTTCTTTTGACTGATTTATTAAATTATATACTTGATCTACCATTTGAATTAATAGTATTTTTATTTTAAATAAACTAAATAATACAGAAGACAATTAATTTATTGACTTTTCTATCTTCTAATATTATGGGAAAAGTAAATCAGTTTTAATTCCTTTGACCATGATTTAAAATAATTGTATCTACGACAAACCAACAAACTTGTCACTTTTATTCCTAATAAAAACAATATACAATTAATTTTCTGTTTAGATTACCGCAGGAAGTATTGCGAACAGCAAAAATTGCTAAATTACTTTTGATGATGGAAAAGGGATTGGTCAGTGAAAATAAGGGTAACACCTTTGATGAAATCGACTTTGAACTGGAAATGTGGGTTAAATCTTCAGAGAAAAAAATACTATAAGTGGTAATTATGATTTTTTTTTTAATATTTGTAGAGTGGCGGAGCTAACTGATCCAAGTGCCAAAAATCATTTTCTCTGGAAAATAAAAAAACTCTCCCTCATTGAAAGCAAACAAAATTTATTATTTTTGGTGCCAGTCTTTTCACCTCTGAGTAAAGTTGAAGTAACTACTTGCTGATTAGACTGTAGGGTTATTTGTCAGATTAGCGAATTGTAGCCAATGGTCTAATGAACAACTAGTTACTTTTAACTTTTCTAATAGCATAAAGCCATTGTTTAACACAAACGATCAAATAAAACATAAAAAATTTAAAGAAATATAAAATATTTTTGCAAAAAAATTGACTTTGAAAATAGAAACGATCTAAGTGCCAATATGTGCTCTTGGAAGTGATATATCTCCATAATCCGTATCAGTTTTAGGCACCTAGAGTTTTTCTAAAAAACTTCTGGTTCTCTTCAGTTAAATTCTCTAACAAAGCTTCAAGGGTACTGGTATCAGGTAAACTTGACAGTTAAGCTGACCTGATATGATGAAAAGCAATTTGCAAAGTGAAAATGAAAAATTAATAATCTGCAAAATTTAAATAAACCAAAAAATAAACAAGTCTCAAAAGTAGATCAATACATAAATAATTCTAAAAAATAAACACATAATTTCAAAACGAAAAAAAAATTAATATTTTTCCGCAATTTGCGTCAGAAAATTATGCATTTTTGTACTATCGTGTCTCCTCCCACATAAACTGATCTATGCACTTAGGTAGAAAGGGACTGGACATCACACCTAATCTTCTTAAATATTGCTTAGACCACTACCCTTCTACCTGATTTGTACAAACACCAGTATCGGAATCTTTAAAAAATTTGGAATGGTTGACACTTTTATGTACATAACCCAAATTTTTCAGATTGTCATAGCTTCTAAACTTGTCCGTCCATATTTCGGACATGTGTTTGGATTATTTCCTCCAATACATCTCGGGTTCTATTAGAAATATACTGGATATAACATCTTTTTAAAGAAACGTCGTAAATGCCTAATATTCAGCGTTCTGGTACTACTCTTCCCTATTGTACTTTCTCTTTGTAATGACCGATGCGTCAATTTATATTGCAAGCTCCTCGCCCCCTATAAAAACAAAACTTTATTTTCCCTCTCATTTGTATTATAAAAAAATCATTGTCTAACAAAAAATCTTGATCTCTCAATACCTTCCATGAAAGAACGTAGTGCGTAGAATAATACGATTAATACAGTAGTTATGCTTTATTCTAGGCTACAAAATACATACATGAAACACAAGTTATACACTTTACGTCGGAGCACACATGCTATGCCTTGAGTGGACAGCATGAGAATAAGGGCGGTGCTGACGGTTGGCAGCTGCAGATTCACAACTTTACTGGGGGTATTTCTGTACATATGCAAAATACGATTTAGCGTGGCATGAATATCAGATGCAATGTCAGATTAGTTTTCAACTTGTTTTTGATTATCTTAACAGCATTTTCTGCTGGACCATTGCTTTGGGGGTTGTGAGGCGATATTGTGACATGTTTGATGTTATTCATTTTGAAAAATGACTCCATTTCGTCTGAAACTAGTGATGGACCATTGTGTGAAATAACCATTTGTGGCAAACCGAACCTGCTAAAACAATCTCTTAGTTTTGCGACTGTTTCATTTGCAGTTATATTAGGCATAATGTGTACCTTAATCCATTTACTATACTGGACATAAATTATAAAAAATTCTTTACTTACATATGAAAAGAAGTCGATGTGGACAGTTTCAGAAACTTTGTTTGCAACTGGCCATGGCTGAATCACTTTGGAAGAATTTTCTCTATATGTGAAACATTGATCACATGATTTGCAAAAATGCCCTATTTTTTGTCTATACCTGGAAACCACACATATGATCTAGCTAGAGATTTAGTTTAAACAATTCCTTGATGAGAATTATGTAATTCTTCAAGTAACTGATCTTGTAAACTCAATGGAACGACTGCTCTGTGTCCTCAAAATAAACAATCATTATTTACATGCAAATATGCTCTTACATTATTTAAAAAGGAGAAAACTGTGGTTAAAATATGCATACTATTCTCACCATCTCTATGACCTATTAATATGTCATCCTGGTAACAAAAAACATTTTTTTTACCCTGAAATAACTGCTCAATTTTGCTTTGGTAACAAAAACTAGCACATTTTATACCAAATGGTAACCTTGTTACTGAATATAACCCCTTGTAAGTGGATATTGTTACCAACCTTTAAGATTCTTCATCAAGCTCAAATTGCAAATAAGCATCACTTAAATCAATTTTAGAAAACTTTATATTACCTGACAAGCTAGCATAAATCTGATTAATAATAGGCAAAGGATAATGAACATCCGATAAATACTTATTAAGCCTAACATAGCTACCACAAATTTTTATTGAATTATTCTTACGAAAAACTGGGACTATGCATGATGACCATTGTGCTGCTACTGTTGGTTTTAAAATACCTTGTTTTCCAAACGATCAAGTTCTTCTTCAACTTTGTCTTTTATAGCAAGAGGTACTGGACGAGGACGGTGATGCAAGGGAATAGAATTGTTTTGCAAACTCAATGAGATTGTACCATATTTAAACTTTCCCAATTTTCCATCAAACACGTCGGGAAATTCATTTCACAGTGTTAACTTGGCCTCATCAGAACTTATTGAAAGTATTCTTGGGTCTACAACATTAAAACAAATATTAAACTTCTTTATAAAATCTCTACCTAACAAGCATACAGTAGCATTTGGAATTATGAAAATCTCTACATTTTTATTGACACCTTTATAGCCAATTTCAACAACAAACACATCTTCTGGCACGATATGTTCACCAGTGTAACCTTTAAATATTTTATCAGTATTACATAATGACACTCTTTTGAACTTACTATTGTATATGGTGCTACTTATTGCGGAAATCTGTCTAGTTCCATAGTTACCCTTTCATTATTTAATGTCACATCAATTAAAATTGGGGAATTTATCCTGTGAATAGAATTGATAAAATACATATTTTCATTGTCTGAAGTATCAGACGCGTTACATTCATTTTCGTCAATAAATTTAACATAACTTCTTTTATTTACCTTGCACACTTTTTCCAAATGACCTATTATTTTACATTTATTACACCTGTATGTTGTATATTAAATCTTTCTCCAGTTTCTGCTCGATTCTCTGCTTCTGCTATCCATATTATGCACAGATTCGTTCTGCACACTATAAACGTCACCATGGCTCTGCTTTGAATTTACCATCGCGGTTTCTTCAGACACCGCAGTGGCTAAAAATGTTTTAAACTTACTATTCAACTCTAATTCAACCAAGCTATCCAAAATTGTTCATGGTTTCATGCAGGAAACGAATTTATCCATGAGAACACTGTTTAGATGATGAAATTGACAGTCCAGTGACAACCTTTTTATTCTGGTATACCATTCTGCACTTGTTTCTTGAGTTGTCTGGTAGGCCTTATAAAAGTCGATCCTTTTTCGAAAGACATTAATTTTTGGGCTAAAATAACGTTTTAAAATGGTACATAAGTCCACATAACTTTTTGACGTCGGTATGTCTGGAAAAAATATATCCCTTAGCGTTTTATAAGTCTCTGTTCCTATTAAGCTAATCAACATTGCAACTTTAATATCGTCTGCTATCTTATTAGCTTTGCAATATTGAGAAAATTTTTCTTCATATATCGTAAAATTATTCTTTTGTGAATATTTGGGAATGCTGCCGATGTAGACGGCCATTTTGTTGATGAACCATGACGATGCGTCGGAATATTGATAGATTGTTTTAAGATATACAATGACAACACAGTAGAATAAAACAAACACACAGAAAAAAAGCTGTACTATATTCAAGATGAATGGTCTTATTTCAATGCTTTGTTGTGTTTCCATATCCGCAAGTAGAACTTGTCTCGATTTGAAATTCTAGTAATACTTGTTCAACAATAGCTAATAAGTCTTGCTTGAAGATTAAAATCAACTTGCCCTAACTAAAATACCTCTAATTAAATGAAGACTATCTTTCACTCAATTGTAGTATTATGAACATCTTAAATGAAATACTCTTACACTTTTTTTAAATATACTTTATATTCAATCAAGAAATTATTATTATTATTATTATGTAACAAAATACATTTTAACGGTTGGTTCAAGTTTAATATAAATTATATTCAATATTACCCTGTTCTTAAATCCAGTACAACTAATTTGTTTCACTAATAATATGATCTGCTCCAAGAAATTATAATATTGGCTTTAACATATATTAATTTTGATTGAATTATAGGATAGTTTCATTGAAGAAATTAATAATCTTGAAACAGCCATTCATAGAGCTTAAAGAAATACGCCCCTTTATAGAAGGAAGGCATTTACTTCATTCTAACCTAAATAATTTCTATATATTATGAATTACAGTTATGCATCAGATATAATTCGCTTAGTCATAAGTTATTTTTGTCAGAATGAAGTAATTGTTGTATACAATGACCTTAGTATTTCATTAACTCTTAGAGAAATTCAACTAAAAAATCTTGGCCAAATTTTAAAAGATATTAATAATAATAATAATAATAATAATAAAGCGTCTTTATTCATCAAGTTTTAGTATAAGTGTAAATATATACATATATAAGGTAGATGAAGTTCAGCTTGTATTGATTTACAACTTAACCTGTAAATAACATTGAAATATAATAATATAATATAATAGAGAAAAAAAAAGTATAAAAAATAAACAAATTTTCAAAACCAAATTCGTTGCATTATATAATATATTTTTTTATGATCATTGCTTATTGAACAAAGATTCTTTTAGGCGTTTCTTGAAATTAAGCAAGTTATATGATTTAAATTCATTTGTAAGTTTATTATACTCTTTACATGCAACATACGAAAAACATCTTTTAAATAGAGCCGTGTTATGATTCGGTACCACCAAGGTCATTCGATTCCGCGTAGGAAATTCATTAATATTGGAAAATGTCTTTAATTTGTTAACTAAATAATCAGGTTTCTGTATGAGTAAAACTTTGTGAACTTGGGTTAATAAATGCAAAAGGCGATAGTTATTGAAAGTCAACCAACCTGATTCTTTCATTTTATTCGAGATATGATCAAATTTTCGAATTCCATAGGCGAAACGTAGACAGCTATTCTGAATTTTTTGTAAACGAGCGGAATCGGATTGGAGTAGGGCTGGACCATAGATGGAATCACAATAACTGAGTTTGGAAAAAAATGAGAGATTCACAAAGTTTAAGTTTGAGTTGTGTGGAAAGCAGGTCTCGGTTAGGGTACAACTGTCTCAAGACGTTGAACGAACTTTGAGATATGGTGGAGGTATGTTTACTAAAACGAAGATCAGAATCTAACCAGAGACCTAAGTTTTTTCCTTCATTCGTGAATTGAAGAAGAGCATCGCCTAATTTAATTTGTAATGCGTTTATTGTTAATTGTCTTAATTTTTTGGGGCCAAATAACATGATGGATGATTTTTTAGAATTTATTTTGAGGTTGTGAGCTGTAGAAATATCAAGTAATGCATTTAAATCGTCGTTAATAAGATTTTGGGCAGTAAGTAAGCACTTATTATTAAACGAGTGATATAACTGGGTATCATCTGCATAATGATGGATCACACAATTTTTAACAAAACTATGAAAATCTGCTATATATAGTGAAAACAGCAATGGTCCCAGAATGGATCCCTGCGGAACACCTTGACTAACGGGTAGACTGCTGGATACATCAGCTTCCAAAATAACTTTATGAGTACGATTGCTAAGAAAATTTGATATTAGACGAACGGATTTATGAGAAAAACCGAAAAATTTCAGTTTTTTGCAAAGTGTTGGATGATCTAAAGTATCAAATGCTTTGCTATAATCAAGAAGAACCAAACATGTGACTTCCCAGGTCTGTCGCTTTAAAAAGGTCATCCG
This sequence comes from Psylliodes chrysocephalus, assembly GCA_927349885.1. Classification (NCBI taxonomy): domain Eukaryota; kingdom Metazoa; phylum Arthropoda; class Insecta; order Coleoptera; family Chrysomelidae; genus Psylliodes; species Psylliodes chrysocephalus. Next base: position 96,691,062 of record OV651814.1, on the reverse strand, counting down.
TGATAGATAAGAGGGCAGTGGTCGTACTATGGTGCATTCTAAAGCCAGATTGAGCTGGAGTTATTATATTTTGGTCATATACATATTTGCTAATTTGATCTTTAAGTATAAATTCAAACGATTTAGAAAGGGTTGGTAGAATACTAATAGGACGCAAGTCAGATAAGCTAGTAGGTTGATTACATTTAGCAAGCGGAATAATAAAAGCCCGTTTCCACGAAAGTGGATAATGAGACGAAGAAATTATTTTATTAAAAATAAATGTTAAATGATTGATTAAATAATTTTCTACTAACTGTATCATGCGCAGTGATATGTTATCTAAACCAACGGCATGACTTTTTATACGATTTAGAGATTTTCGAACTGTATCAGAAGAGACAGATTTAAATTCGAATTTATTTTCATATATATTTTCATAGTACCGATCAAGTAAGGCTAATTGGTCATGTGACTTCAGAGTAGTAGGAGATGAATTAAAATGTTTGTTAATTTCAGTAACATTACTTAAGTTAGGTGGTATAATAGGACTGGCTTTTTTTCTAAGAATTTCTAAGGATCTAAGAGTGTTCCAGGTGGTCTTGGAATTCTTTTCTCTAAGAATAAAGTTTAAATAAGCCTTTTTTTCTCGTCGAATTGCTCCAGTAGTAAAATTCCTTAGGTCGGTATAGCTAGTCCAATTTACTGCAGTCTTATTTTTTTTATATTTTTTTAAAGCTTTGTCTCTTAACGAAATCATTACTTTTATATTATAAGTAATCCAAGGGGTATGCGGTTTCGTAACTTTTTTTCTTTCTAAAGGAGCATATACAGAGAAAATCTGGATTAAGGAATTATTCAGATGGGAAATCATATGTTCAACGTAATTTAATTCGTAAATTATGTCCCAATTTACGGAACCTAATTCAGCATTAAAAAGATTAATATCAAATCGTGAAAAGTCACGATAGGTTATATACTTAGCTTTCTTTTCTAAAGTGATTGACTCTATGTTGCAAAGAACAGCTTGATGATATGACAAGCCACGGCCTCTAACATCTAATACCTCAACACATGTTGTTTGATGGACATCTGACACAAATATAATGTCGATGAGAGTTTTGCTGTGCGGGGTTATATGAGTTGGTTCATTAACAATTTGTGTTAGTCCATAGGAATTTAAAAAAATTATACATAGATCACAACCTCTACTAGGCGTCATAAAATCTATATTAATATCTCCTGAGACAATGAAAAAGTCACAAGATGGTAACAAGTTGGCGACGCTATCCTCCAATTCATCAAGGCAGTTGATAACAGTTGATAACACAAGACTTTTAATAGGTAGTATAACCATTAAGGTAATAACCATCACCTTCTGTATAACTAAAAAAAGAGATAAACAATTAACATAAAAATATAAAAAAAATGTCTATATTGTGGTATTTTAACTATATTTTTTTCTGTAGAAGATTCCTCCAGTGTTAATGGCAGATTAACGGAAAATGCAAACGAATTATTGAAAAGGACTAGTCTTACATTTTTAAAAGAAATATAAGGTAAGGAAAAGGTCACGAAAAACCAAATTGAAACTCACGGTAAAAATTAATAAAGGAAATAAAATATATTGCACGAGTATATTAAAATGCAATAAAAGCAGTAAAAGTTGAGGGTGCCCCCTAATAAATACAAATTTTGTATCAAAATCAAACATTGATAGCTCATTCAAATGTCTAGTAACTCTTGCCTTATTTAATATAGGTATTTACGTACTTTATATTCCTATTATCTAGGTATTTATATTCTAAAATAAGTTATGATATAAACTATAAGTACTGGTATGTACATACTTATCCCTTTTTAAATTGAGACAGAGTTTAAGAATAGGACGAAGAGACATACAAAAACATATTTTAACATTACCTTATTTTAAGGTTACTTTAAGTCACCTTAATTAAACATAAATTGTAAAAAATATTATGAAAGAACATTTACATTTTAGTAAATAGTAACGTATGTTAAGTGTGCCTTGTTTTACCATTAGTACAAAATAATAGTTTTTCATTTTCCATCAATATCTTTATAATTATTATAAATTATTAAAAATAATTTTTTATTCCCACCATTTCATATTCATTTTTTTTGCATAATCCAGGTTAACACATGTATTATTTACAGTGAACCTAAACATAATCTTGACCTTCAATTCGGTGAATATTTGTAGGAAAAATGTAACATACACTTTTTAATGAGATAACAAAATGGATATTTGTTCCTGAAACCATATATGCTCTGTAATGCTCGATTAATTCATCAATTTTAAGATCTTCACATAAAAAGTAACAATGATTTAAGTTAGCACGATTTACAAAAATATGTTTAATGATACAATATTGAAATTGTTCTATTTCTATTTTATAGCAAATAACGTTTAATAAATTGTATCGAACACCATTTTTTTCATACCACTTCACCTAATAGCATTCATTATTAAAGAAGTCCGCATGAACTTGTTCATAAAAATAAAAAAATTTAAAATCTATAGGTTGTAAAATAGGCTTACTATTAGCAATTCTATCATCTAATACAACTCCTGATAAAACCCTACAGGCAAATTTTAATTGAAACTTTTTTGATAAAGTTAAAGGAATATTTTGTCTACTCTGGACATTATTTGAATTCTTTTTAAATTCTCTATGTTTACCTTCAAACCTTAAACAAGAGATTCTACTTAATGGTCCAGAGTTTACTAAAATAGTTTTATAATGTAGTAAAAAATTATGCTTTGGCTTTAATGTCTCATTGGGAAATACAGAAACATGTAAATTCAAGTATTCTTTAGGTAAAAAATCTAATATAGCTATTAAATTTTGATTTATCTCATATCTAGATAGAAATCAGTTATTTTCAACAATTTTAAGTAAAAATTTCAAACTATGTTATTTTTCGGAACAAAATCGCTGAAATTTCTAACAAAACATGCGATTTCTGATGCTGATATAATAATTATTATATAGTTGTTCTTCTGAAATAGAAGATGGTTTATTATTATCCGAAGTTTCATAGTTAAAAAACTTAATTCTATAATTTAATGTTTCTATTGAAAAAATTTTTGATCAATGAAATTTAATACGATAAGAGCCATATCATATCTGTGAACACCTTCGAATAAATCATGCATAATATCAGCCGATCCGTTATTATATATTTTAAAATTGTTTAAATCATTCCAAACGAAGTACTCCTTTACCCCATAATTTTGTTCAGACAAATTACTCTGGTAGATATTTTGAGATCGAATATCACTGTGTTTGCTTCTGCGTTATTTCTTTTGACGTGATACAAAATCTGCAAAAAAAATTGCGCTAAAACTTTCTACTAATCCAAATATTGAATTTACACCTAGATTAGCTCCCACTATAAATATAACATAAAAGTACAATGTAACAACGTCTTTTTCAGTTTTAATATTAAGACCGTCTGTTTCTAAAGATTTAAGATCATCCAACAAATAATTAAATGTTGCGCGGTTACCGAATTCGTTTTTTTTTCCAAATGATGAAATATTAGTGTCAAAAATATGTTTTCCAACGGTCCAAGAATGACTTTCTCCTTAGTGGGCAAAATCTTTGAGTATTATTTGATGTATTTTACATCTCAGTCACATTTGTGTTTGGAATTATTTCCTTTTTTATATATAGGATATATCCATTGGTTACTTATGAACCTTTCTACTAAAGATACCCATAAAATATTTTGCAGACTATCCATAGAATGTCTTCTATATCCAGGATATAGACGGACATTTGGATATCCATATTAGATCCACTGGATATCTATAATATCTTGTGGATATATTGGATAGCCACAAAATATATTCTGTGGATATCTCTGGAAATTGGTGTGTTGTCTGGCTTAATTTCACCTTAAGGAAATTAACTATTTTGTAATCTGGGTTCTTAAATGATTTTTTATAAAATAACGCCAATTTTCGGGAGATAAAGAAGTAATGGTAAAATAGACAATTCCAAGTTTGTACATCCCAGCATGACTTCCCAAAAGATTTCCTGTCTCAAACTCATCATAATATAATATTAAAGGAATGATTAACTTATCTAACTGTTTTGATAATATATTTTTCCATATCTCACCGTTTTATATATTTTTTAGAACAATTTCATCAGTATCAGGATTAAAAAAGATTTTTTTGTATAACTCTCGTTATGGTGTAATAAAATTTTATCCAGTACCCCAGGAATTTCTAAAAATAGTTTAAGAGTTTTTGAAACAGGTACAAAATGAACAGTTCTTTGTTTCAATATTAATCAGGTTTCATTATTTTGTCTTGTACTATCGATCCATGTGCCATTTGTTACTGAAATTCTTTTAATATAAAGGTTAGATTTTTCAAAAAATTGAAATCTTTTATAATCAGTATCGAGAAAATTAAGACAATTTTGAAATATATCAATAAGATCAATTAAGTCGAAATAATTGGGGATATTAAAAACAGAAAATAACTGTTTAAATACGGCAAGGAAACCTGAATTTAAAAAGGATTTAATTATATCAATAACGCGTTGAACAAAAATTCGAGGCATTGTCATATCTGAACATAACTGTCCAATCACTTCTAAAACTGTCTTATAAAGAACTGATTTATATTCTACAATTTTTTCCTGTACGTTAAGTAAATCGTCATTATTTTTATTTTCTGATATTGAAGGACTAGGAACATTTTCATAATTACAAGTTTGACTGTGACTTGGAATATCTTCATCAAGTGCATGTTTGGCTAATAAAGGTTTTTTATAACTGTCTTTCCTATGATAAGACCTTGAACAGTTTTGAAAGGGACATGTATAATTGTTATTTACCTTATGTGAGTACTCTAAATGAATAAGGGTCGGTCTTTTCACCCTCAGATAAAGTCTCAGGTAATCTTTATCTCCCAGATAACTTAAAAAATCATCTTTTCACTTTTGGATAAAACTAACCGGCAGATAAATTGGTCTAATCTGAAAGATAACTTATGTTACCTCTGAACTTCCTGATAACGTAGTTAACTGATAGATAAGTAGGTATATGACATAATATATATTATGCGATACGAGTCAACACATTATTGTATTTGACATTATGGACGTTGTTGAAGATGTTATGTTTTTGAAAATAGTGGATTACTTATTTGTTTCGTATAGGTAATTTTATTTATTTTTTTTTTCGAAAAAATACTAGCTAAGCTGTATAATAAAAAAACAGCCTTTACAATTATAAAATAGTTTATGGCAAATAGTGTAAACTAATGCCCTTCGCACCAATATTACATACATACGGAATAAAAAACTACACCTTCGAAATATTCAATTTAATCAAATGAACAATCTATGTTAATTTTAATACAATAGACTTAAGAATCAATTTTTTATTTGGCAGTACTGCTTTGTGTTTCAAGCATCCTCTTGCTTATTGAAAGTTGGTCGATGTTTTCTGTTTTGTCACTTGCTTTATGGAGTTTTAAATAACAAATATTATCAGAAAAATACAAAAACCTTTCAACTAAGTGACAAAACGAAATATGTAATGACAACAAGTGACTGTGAGAATGACATATTGCATGTATAAATACATTGATATGAAGGTAGGTACATGACCATAGAACGTTAAAAAGTACCAGATAACTACCATACAGATTATTTCTCTTGAAAAGACGGAAACCTCATTATCTGTCAGATAGTAACTCTCGGATAATATACCCTTTGGTTAGTTAACTGGAACTTTATCTGTAGGTAAAAAGACCGACCCTTAAAAATTTATTTATATTATCCGCAAAATCTATACCACAATATGAGCATTTCATTTTGTATTCAAACGAGTTATAATATCTTCTGTGTAAGGATAAATATTATCCGTAGATGTATTTATTTTAAATACATATTTTTGAATTAAAATACAAATATGTTCGGACTGACATGGATATTTTAAATTCAAAGAAAAAAATGTTTTGAAAAGAATATCAATTCCCTTTAAAGTTGTTTCACACTTCACATGGACTGTATCTATTATTAAATATGTATGTTTTACATTGGTTAATCTGTCACCTACAACAATTAAATATGGCTGCACCTCACAGTTAACTTTTCTCCTTAATGCTTTTTCTTTTTGTAGCTTTATTACTTGTTCTACGTCTCCTGGACCCTAAAATTTAATACACTTTCTATTAAAATTCACTATCACAGTTTACGAAAATGCAAGTTTTCATTAGGAATCATTTATCAATAATAAAAACAGTTATGCGGTAATAGTTCTTCTAAATAATAGGCTGTTTAGTGTATCATTTAGTACAGAAAAATATTCAATCTTTTCTATAATAATAAATATGATGTGTCCAACACATGACTTTTCTGTAAAGTTATCAAAAATATTGAGTACGTTCATCTAATCAAAAAATATTTAGAATATAAAATTAAGATAAAAATTATTCAAAACATTGTTTTATGTCTTCATTTCCATCCAATATATAGAAAAATTAAAATTTTGCAGTTCTCTAAAAATTTTTCCATTTTCCATTTTTGATAAATCATGTATAGGACAAAAATTATAGAGAATAACATAACAAACAACTTTTACTGAAATATATTTCTTTTTCTTATAATCATAAAGTATGTTTGAAAATAATCATAATTTCTAAACTTCTCTTATTAGGTACAGTTAAAAAAATAAAAAGAATATATACCTCACAATGTATTATTAAGCCCTCAACAGACTCTGTTGTTGAAAATTTCCAATGATTCTTCCCTGTTCTAAATCTACCTTTAGGAGGTGTTATTCCTGGAAGTAGTGACAATTGTATGGCAATCTGAGAATCTGAAAAATGTCATTAGAAAAACTTGTATTACAAATAAAGAAAAATAATACAATTAAGCGGCATGTGCTTTACCTACCATTTGAAAGATTTTCCTTGTCTTTCAACAATCCCAAAAAAATTGTTAATATCGGATCTTTTTCTTTTCCTAGAATGTCACTTTCCTTTATTCTTACCAATTCTTCAAAAAAAGAATCCCAAGTTTCTAACAATAACAGTTGCTTGCCATGAAATAATATTTCAAAATCAGCATCAATCTGCAAAACCTTATATTCAACTATATAAAATTAAATAAAAAAATAAGTATCAGTAGATACATTAGTTTGTGATTTTGTGATCATAAATAAATAAATAATACCAAAGAATATGATCAAGGATCACCAATTATAGGCCAAGATAAAATAAATTCTGTCAAATTGCTAGATTCATTATTTATGCGCATTTTATGTGTATCTCTCCATAAGTCCAAAACCTTTGCCCATGGTTCTATATTATACTTAAGCCAGGTTGCTGCAGCATTTTCATCTTTAAAATAGAATACAAAAATTAGTATTTTTCAGACAAAAATAATATGTATATTATAATTACAAGATCAAACGAACTTACCTAAGAGAAGTTCGATCTTGATTATATGAAGTCTCGTCGAAATAAATAATTAATAATTGTAGTTCCTCTACTCCTGCACTGAATCACACGTTAAAAGCTAAAAAATTGAAATTCTTGGGTGACTAATACCCTTATCAGTCCCTACGCCAATTTCATAACTCATTTCTTTAGAGTTTTCTTAGAGAATAAAAAATTTTGCTCTATCCCATGGGTGTTTTAGGGTGTGGAGGGTAATTATTTATTTCGGCGAGGCTTCATATAATCAAGATCAAACTTCACTTAGGTAAGTTCGTTAGATCTTGTAATTATATTTCAGCCTCGTCTTCTAAATAATTAATAATTGTAGTTATTTAGAGAAAAGCAAATTTATTTTCTCTACAAATATAATAAATTCTTTATGTAAAAGTATTATATAAACTGTAAATATAATTAAATAATATAAAGTAAATAAACATATCCTTAATTAAAACTCAAAGCCTTAATACTAATATAGACATTAATTATTATACTATTTTATGGTTAATACAGATTTAGCAAAATTGCAGTCTTGTACTATTGGCCGGTGATAGAAGTTTGCAAAAGTATTAAATTTTTCCGACCATCCTGCTGCTGATCTTATTACATCTAAACTAACCCCTTTTTCAGCTGCTGAGGATGTAGACGCATGTCTGGTACTGTGTGATGAAAATATGGATGTATCAATTCCACTTTTATTCAGCATTGTTTTTATCCAACTGCTAATGGTTTGGACTGAAGCGTTATGATGCGGTCTTTTATATGTAATAAATAAATTATTACAAGATTGACCTCTTAAAGGTGCCGTCCTCTCTAAATATTCCGACAGAGTAGTGGCGACACAGAGACTTTTCTCGTGCTCAAAATATGGGAGTTGAAGAGTAGGTTGAGGTTTGTTCGGGCCAGATGTTTTTATTAGCTTGCTAATTTTTATAATAATATGTGCATTATTTATTATAATACCATTTAATTCAATACTGGCTAATGTTTGAACTCGTTGTCCCATAGCCAAAGCTAATAGAATGGCGAGTTTAAGCGTAAGGTCCTCTAGGGACAAATTATTTGACAATTTCCGAATAAACCTTAACACTATCTCTGGATCCCAAGTAATATTATACTTTGCAGTACCTGGCCGTAATTTAAATACTACTCTAAAAAACCTTTTTACCCTAAAATCTTGAGGTATATCTGATGTAGCAATTTGACTTATAGCCAAACGGTAAGTATTAAGACTACTATAAGAAGCTCCGTTATTAAAAGCAATGTTAAAAATTCCAACAATAAGGGTACAGTTATTTTAAAAACATTAGCCTTTTTTTTACTGGTACAAAATTCCCACCATAATTTTAAACCTACATTATATTGTCTAAGAGTGGAGTCGGTGACTGAGGCAGCACAAATGTCTAAGGATGCTTCTGGAACTGATCCTGCTCGAAGTGCCTCCATGATAAAAGTCCTGCAACCAGGGTAAGGTCTCTCCATAAAGGGTGTGGTTTTCTGTCAGGAAGATAAAGTAAATTTAGATTTGGTTTCAAGTAAAGTGGTTCGCCTTTTAGTAAAGACTTGAATAAAGGAAAACACGGTTGAGAAGGCCAAAAAGGCACTACCACTACTCCTTTGGCCCGATCTTGCTGGATCTTTCGGAGTGTTTTTAATATCAAGCAAAATGGTGGGAAAGCATAGAAAAACCGATCTCCCCAAATATTGTAAAAGCATCTATAGCGTAAAAATCTGGACCCTTAACCATGAAACAACTTCTTTACACTTACTGTTGTTTCGGGATGCAAAAAGATCTATTTCCGGGGTTCCAAATAGTCGTATTATATTTTGGAAAAGCCTCATTTTTTAACTCCCATTCTGTGTCCGAATTCACAATTCTTGATGCTCTATCAGCCTCTATATTTTCTGAAGATCTTACGTAGGATGCATATAAATAAATATTTTTGTTCTGACACCATTGCCAGATTTTTCTACTTAAACTATTTAAATGATCAAATTGTACACTACCAATTCGATTAATATATGATAGAGCAGTTGTATTATCTATTCTACATAGAATATCACAATTAGACAACCCCTTTGCAAAACGTTTAAGTCCAAAAAATACTGCCAATAATTCCAAATAATTTATGTGAAACTCTCTTTCTGTCTCTGTCCAACTACCAAATGAACTCTGACCCTTACAGTACGCCCCCCACCCTGTTTCTGATGCATCTGTAAACAATTCAATTTTAAAAACTTTATGTTTGATAGAATTTTCTGTATGCATAATGTTTTCCGCCCACCATAGAAGATCTTCTTTTAGATTTTCAGATATACTTATTATACTTTCAAAATTACCGTGGTTTCTTTTTAAATATAAAAATGTCTGTTTTTCAAAAGCTTTAGTATACAACCATCCATATCGCACAGCTGGACAAGAAGAGGTTAAAACTCCTAGAACCCTTGCAAATTCTATTATTTTACATTTTTTCTTTTTTACGAATTGTTCCATATATTGAGCTATTCTTAATCTTTTTTCCCCTGGTAATGAAATAGTCATTGTAGTTGAATTATAAATAAAACCTAAATATTTGATCATTTGGTTAGGCACAAGTTTACTTTTCTGGTAGTTTACTACAAAAACTAGTCTTCCTAAAAGATGCAATGTTTCATTAACATTTTTCTGGCAAATTCTTGCAGTTGCACCTAACAGTAAAAAATCATCTAAATAAATGACGGATAAAAAACCTTTTTCTTTTAAAACCTTCACAACCGGTTTCATTATTTTTGTAAAAATGTAAGGAGCGGAAGATAACCCGAAATGCATGCAATTATATTGATAAATTTTGTGATTGAATTTGAAACATAAATATTTTCTATCTGAATCTGCTATACTGACTAATAAATAAGCATCTTTTAAATATATTGTGGCCATAAAGAAATTTTCACAAACTAAATTGGAAACGGTCCGAAAATCTTCGAGTTTAAAATGAAATGTCTATGTATTTATTTAGTGATTTTTTAAGATTTAAAATTAGTGTTTTGGAACCGTCCGGTTTTGAAGTTAGAAAAACATTAGACAGAAATTGACCTTTTTCCGGATGTACTTCACTTATCGCTCCAGATTCTAGTAAAATCTAAACAGAAGCATGAATTTGCGAAAATTATAATAATGACCACTTCGGTTCTTTTGGAGCAACTTTATGACGAAGGACTTTAATAAAAGGTAATTTTACTCCCTTAATCCAGGATAGTACAATTTTGTCTTTAGTAACTTTACACCAGCTACTACAATAAGTACTCAATCGACCTGCAATATTACTAACCTGTTCTCCTATTTTCGATTTTCCTCTCGTCTCCTGTATGTTTTCTTTTGGTTTCGAGCTACTTGAGGGTTTCTGTAATTCTGGTTCCTGTAATCCATGGGAGGTCTTGCTTGTCGATGATGTCCGCTGCTCCGGCCTGCTCCCCTTAACGTTGCCTGAGGCGGACCTCTGAAGTTTTTGAGATCTGTTTCCGGGTTGGGTTATTCTTTGTTTGTAATTGTAAGGATGTCCGTTCTATATCCTTTGCGGCTTTAACTCTCTCTTCAAAGTTAGTTCCAAATAACCACTCATCTATTGGTGCCTCTGTTAATGTACCCTTAAAAAATCCTTATTTAAATTGTAAGCGGCTAATTTTCTTCTTGAGATCGTTTCAGAATGATGTACATCTGCCAACAGTCTTCCAGCATCGCTTAGGGACTTAATGTGTCGTCGAGTTATGTCTGTTAGCTCCTTTTCTTCTAACATAGACGTCAATACTGCACCAATGGCTGTTAGGCTTGCTCCAATTTGTGACTGCAACCCCTGCAGTCGAGTGTCTCTATTGTTTACTGATTCTGACAATGCTGCTATCGCCAAAGGGTTTAGTTTTGGAGCTCTAAGTATCTGACAGTTGCTGGGCGGGGGATGTTTTTTAACAGTGGAACCTCGTTCTTCCTCGGATAACCCACCCTTTACTATGCTTAACCACCTGTCTGCTAACATCTGTTCTAACGGAGTCCCAGTAACTTCTCTTTTTTCAACATTTTCACCCAATAAGGACACAACATCCTCACTAAGTTTAGAATCCTCCGTTGTTGGAGGCTCTTGTCTGTCTGAAATTTTTTGTAAAAGGAAAAATAAGTTATTTTTGCTACAACCAATATTAATATTTTATTTATGCTATAACAATAAATTATTTATGCTATCACAAGCATTTAATTATTTATGTTTTCACAAACATTTATTTATGCTCTCACAAGCAGTAGTTATTTATTTATTTTTTAATTTTGTAATCTATGCTATCACAAGCATCTATCTATTTATTTTTTACCATCACAAGCATCTGTATCTATGTTTTTTATACATTTGTTTTTACTTATACGAATACACGCATTATGCTGTCACCAGAAATTATTTATGCCATCCCAAGCAATCACTAATGCTATCCCAAGCATTCATTTATGCTATCACAAGCATTTATTTATTTATGCTATCCCAAGCGTATATTTATATCTGCTATCCCAAGCATTCATTTTTGCTATCACAAGCATTTATTACAGTAAATGAAAATAAAAAAGGAAATGCCCGGTGTGAAATCGCTTACCTTCAACAATTTATCCGTCTTCAGAGCCTGAACAAACGTATTCACTATATGTATCACGTGATGTGGATGGTAAGTCTCTCCAATCTACTTGATTTTTCCTACCAATCTTATAATCTCCATCATCACTGCAAGTATTGGAAAATTCCGAATCACTTTTCTTCTCCGGTTTTTGTAAATTGTTTAGTTTCTTTTTTAACCTCTTAATTTTTTGTTCTAAATCACTTTCACTTTCACTTCGGCGTCGCCTTTTAGAATTTTTAGGCATTTTCAAATATAATAAATAACTAAAAATCCTATAAATTTTAAATCGATGTTAATGATTCAGCACACGAACAAAGAATGAGTTATGAAATTGGCGTAGGGACTGATAAGGGTATTAGTCACCCAAGAATTTCAATTTTTTAGCTTTTAACGTGTGATTCAGTGCAGGAGTAGAGGAACTACAATTATTAATTATTTAGGAGACGAGGCTGAAATATAATGGTATTTTAAATTCTTAAAAAAATAACTATACAATTTACACAATAAGGTTTTAACACTTTCTAATGATTTAATTAAGTGAGACTGAAAGTAACATCCTTAATGATATATAAAATAATAAAATATTATACCTTCTGAATATATGTTTTGTCTTTTGGTAGGATTATCTGAGATTTTTTTCTTCTAACGTATGTTTCATCTGGGCTTATATATAATAAATTCCTCGCTTTTGATACCAATTTTCCTTTACTGTGTGTTACTAAATTATTCATTTTTCTGCTAGAAGAATAATATATGGATGCACATTCAGATGGAAAACATGCTATAATTTTTGAGCACAATATAATATATTGTGTGTGAGTAAGGCGACTGAAAAAAAAACAGTTATTAACGGGGTATATTATAAATATAAAAAAACTTACTGTTTCATAATATAAGAATATATTATGCTTTATGATTATGTCAACCAGTTTGTTACGCATGTATTCATTTTTCCCATAATAATTTAAAATTAAATCCCCATAAGGATAAAGGGGCAATAAAGTTTTTAGTTCGAAATCGGGAATGTGTTTCTTGGGTAAGAAAATTCTCCATGCCACAGAAAGAAATTGCTCTATTATCATTTAGAGCAACGGTATACATTGTGTTATTGCTGCTAGTACGTTCTGATTCACTAATATTAGTGTTAATTTGGTTATTTTCATGAATAACCTGTAAATTATAAAAAATATTTATATGGGTAAAAAAAGTAAGAACCGAGTTTTAACTTTGGAAGCGAAAACTTATTTTTTAAAAATGAAACTTTATTAACTTTTGTGAACTTTAACAATGCTAACTTTTTGAGAACGTATTCTAATACAAGAACAAAGTATCGAGTCTAAATGAATAATGAATAAATAATACATGTTTAAGTATTTATATGAAAGAAAAGTAACATTATCTTGTTTACAATATATACAAGGTTACAATTATATTTTAGGTGATTTAAAGAAATATCTTGATATAACTCCTCCCTTCCTAAGATTCGGAAAATATGGAAGCTAATCGCTGCGTTTTCTACAGGAACTTTTGGTTTCTTTCTTCTTCTTAATTTTTCCAAAAGTAATCTTCTATGTTTGACTAGTAGCAAGATGATAATAATGAGTAGTATAACTACTATAGTAGAACCAAATAGTGAATTGTTATACGGGATGTCCGTTATTTCTTGAATAGGTCTGAGTTGTTTGGAAATCATTGAGTTCGTGTAAGTCATCAAAATCGAGTTTCGTAATATTCGAAGTTTCAAAATGTTTTGATGAATGTAAAGTTTCTGTTTCGATCCTTGGTAAAATAAATGGTTTGCCTGGGCGAATTTGAATATTATTTATAAATTTCTTGTTTCCAGTCCAAATTTCGCAATTTTCGGGTATCTTGATTAAAGTAGGTGATATTATTTGTATGTATTGATTACTTTTGCATTTAGAAAATATTTGCTCTGGTTTCGCTGGGATTATTAATATATTATCCATTGTAATTTGTTCAATAATTAATTCTTGCACTTTAACATCTAATATATGGCAATCTGTAGGGGTTAATCCTTCCAGGAGTTGGAGGGTACAGTTATCTCGTGGTACAAAGTTTTGTTTACAATAATAGTTTTCTTCTAATGAAGGACATTCTTCTTTTTCGAATTGCGGGTTATATTTCTTCCGTGCCAGGTAAGGAAATAAGGGAGTATACATTTTATTGGTTTGTATGATAGGGAACAAGTGGTAAAATTCAAAGGTATTATAATAAAGAATTGGTACGTGAATTGCAAAGATTAACTTATTTTCTGAAATTAATACTTGTGTTCCCAAAAATTGGTAATATGTTAGAATATTTCTAAATTTAGGCACTTGATTTTCATTGTAAATTCTGTATAAATATTTAATCATATCAGTTATTTCAGAGCTTGAAACTATAGAATTATGTAATGAGTTTAATTTTGCAAATGTGATAGCATTTTCAAGGTTATCTATAAAATTAATAGTTGTTTGGCAATCTAGATTAATTTGCGATAATATGCTCTGAAGGCTCAGATAACTCTCTAAAGATTTTATTTGATTGAAGAATGATGCTTGTATTTTATTTAAATCCCTTCTGAAGTTTTCCTGATTTTTGCTTAATACTGTAATAGACTTATTGTAATTCTTAATTGATTTTTCTTGTAATGAAATTTGTAAATTAGTTTCTTTTATTATATTTTGTTGATTTATTTGTAGAGTGTTAATAGCTTTATTATATCTCGTCATCGGAATCTAATGTTCCAAAAAGCCATTTGTTTATCTTTCCTATTCCGTTAATTACACCTCTTTTAACTCTAATATTATTTATTTTGTTTTGAACTAAATTAATTAGGTATTCTGTTCTCGCTAGCATATTTAATGATAAACTATGATAAGATATAGGGTTAGTAATTTAAATATTTGTTGATACCTTTTCTTTAATAATATTATAATGGTTAATTATTATATTTATTTGATCAATAAGCGTCTTAATATCTACATAGTGAAGGAACGTATGTTTACTATAGATTAATTTGGCGTTCCCTAATTCTATTGGTAAGAGAAAACTCTCTAACTTCGTAATTTCAATGTCTTCTTCAAAGCTTCGATGTGCTTGGGAAAGCAGACAAATCGTCGTTAATATGAGGAGTTGCATTTGCATCGTTTTCTTTATCCTGCAACAATTTATCTAGATTATTTCTCGGTTTCCGCATTGTACTTTTATGATAGTCACCTGAATTAGTTTGTATTGAAATACCTTTATCTTTTATTATTTGTTTTGGAGTTAATTTAGGAAGTTTTTTATCTCTATTTTTTGTTTTTACATAACAGATTTCTTCGTTTGAATAATCAGGTTGATTTTCTTTATTTTCATTTAGTTTATTAATTATTTTCTCTTTAACTTCTTCGTTTTTATTTTTATTTTATTATACAATTGTTTTGTAACTTCTTTATGGTTTTGAACGTAGTTGGATATAATTAAATGATCATTTAGATCAAAAGGATCTGGGTTACCTATGTGACCTTTTATTACTTCAAATGGGGTAAACTTGGTTATAGAATGTATAGAATTATTATAACAAAATATTGCGTTTCTTATAATTTGATTAGGGGTGAGTTCTTTATTTTCTTGAGAAATACATCGATAATTTTCAATTAAAGTAGAATGAAATCGTTCCACAGGGGAATTAGAATTACTGTTTTTAGCAGTTGTGTAATGTAATTGAATATGGTGCAATTTACAAACATCATTTAAATCAAAATTTTTAAATTCAGTACCGTTATCGGTTGTGATCTTTTGGGGTAATCCGTGATGAGATATAAAATCTAAAAGTCTATCTACGACTGAAGTGCCTGTGACACGATTTAAAGGATACGCTTGTCCATATCTAGAAAATGAATCTATTAATGTTAGAAATGACTTTCCTGATATATAAATGACATAAAGGGGTTACTTGCAGTAGGGGTAAGAGTAGTATAAGGATGTATTGTTGTGATATTCACTGTCACTTCATAACCAAAAAATTAAAAAAAATACAACACACCTCAACTTACCTTGGCTAGCTAATTTTTAAATATATTTTATCATTTTTATAGAGCAGATTCTCTTTGTCTCAATGGTGTCGGTTCCAGAAATAAAATACTTTATAAACTTAATTTAATGTTTTTTTATTTAATTATTTATTTATTAAATTTCTTTTATTTAGTTTATTTAGTTTATTTAGTTTATTTAGTTTATTTAGTTTATTTAGTTTATTTAGTTTATTTAGTTTATTTAGTTTATTTAGTTTATTTAGTTTATTTAGTTTATTTAGTTTATTTAGTTTATTTAGTTTATTTAGTTTATTTATTAAATAGTAGCAACAACAATTCCAACAGTAAACTACCTTAACTATAATTTATATAATAATTAATTAATAATATTATGTGTTATTATTGTTAATTGTATCACCCTGTAAAAAAAATACTTTTTATTAAATAGACAAATTGTATGTACAAAAGTTCAGAATGTATTATCAATAAATTATACAAAGTTCAAATCTCTGAACATCCACAAAATTGTCTATCTACTAACTTAATTAATCTAACCATACATTCATCATCATACATACACATTTACTAATTACTGTTGTAAACAATTTAACAAATAAATTCCTGTAAATTTTACTTCTACAATCTAACTATTTACACCTCTATAATTCAAAATCTACCTTGATAAGTTTCAATGTGACATTAAAAAAAATTTTGACGTTTAAATTTTCAAAATGTAACTATTCTAAATCATTTACATTTCTAATATTTAACTGTCCGGCATCAATTTCAAAGTAAATATAGTTGGGATATCAATAGCAAATTGTCTATTACGATATCTTACACTAAAACAACATTATTACTCACACGTAAATGTCTTTTCTTTTATCCAGATCTAAATCCAGAATTTTCTTTCATTGAAGTCCACAGTTCAGGTATTCAGCTTTCACCATATTCTTTTGTAATAGTCACCATATACTTTTACAAGTTTACTTTTATTATACAGCTGGGTAATACAACTTGTCTACTTTCGTATTTCTTACTTAAATGTTTCAACCTTTTTTAAAACTTTATAAATGTAATGAGACTCTAAATTTTGATAATTTCAAACGAACATTTTTTTTTTCCGTCGAATCCTTTTTTTTTTATTATCCCACGTCTTCTCGGATATTACTCTGACTTTTCTTAATTAATTTGACATCTCCTTTGACAATTTTTTTTTTAAGAATTTGCTGTACAGGGTGATATTTTTAAATTTATTATTCACCAAATTTTTATTACACTGATCAACTTTAATTTTAAACTCTTGATGACTCATTTCTATTACAGTATGTGCATAATGTGCGACTTAATGAGCTACCCCCTCCTCCAAAATGTGTGAACCGGTTTGACCGGATACCTGGTTGATGACCTCGTTATATTAATCATATAAAACCCATGTATGTCCAAAATGTGCAAACCGGTTTAACCGGATCCTGAATAGAATAACTAGCTTGAGTGGTTGATGACCTCATTATATAAATCATATAAACCCATGTATGAGCATAATGTGTGAACCGGTTTAACCGGATCCTGAATAGAATAACTAGTTTGATGGTCAGAGGGTTAATGACACATGTCTAGACACATGATATTCAACAATACATACACATACTCACATATCAAATATATTAATCAAAAACAAGATAGAATTCAAAGGGGGATTATTTTATCTACAACTTTTACATATTTTACTCTTTAAAAAATATTTCAATTATATTAGTTAATTATCCTACAAGAACTTCGAAAATACTCAAAAACAAGAAATAATTTTAGGTACCTAAATTATTTTTTGAACTCACAAAAAAGTTATTTTTGTTATATTGTTCATAAAAATGAACCAGCTGTATACCATAATAAAAATCATTAGTATAATAAAGTAAAGCAAAAACCAGATTAAACACAAGAAATATAATTATAAAAATTATTGTTCTTGATAAATTCACAATTATTATGCCCATCCTGTATATTCTGAAGACAAAGAAAATGTATCAAAGCATACACACCTGCATAAAATGTATAAAAAATGCAAACTAAAAATAAATTCCAATGATAAGTACATGTACCAGATTCTTAAAAAACAGACTTCAACTACAGTACAAATAAAATGCATTAAACCAGTACCTATTTAAAAAATGCATGCCATTATGAAAATTATTCTTAAAATAACATCCAACAACTATTAATGTTATAATTACATGTCTGAGATTCATAAACAAGATAACCATTCCATATAAGGAATGCCAATAATTATAGTCCTCGATACTCAAGCTGAAATATTGCAGACATAAAAATGTATTCACATACCAAATAAGGTAGGGACTTATGTAGCATCTAGCAAGATACATTTTTTAGAGCATGGAAACATATTTCTAGATAAGGCTGGTGTTTTCTTTTTATTGGTAATATATTTCTGTAAGTGGTTTTATATTTTTATGGTAACATACATAGTCAATAACTACTTATTTATTTTTGTATAACAAGCAAGAAATAGGTACTTGTTTTCTTTTTGTATTTTAAAACATATTTCAGTTTTAATAGGCTGGGAAAAATGAATCAAACAAGTTTTTAAGTGGGATTAAAACATCCTGGAAAAATATTTCTACAAGTATTTTTTTATTTTGATTGAGATAGGGGGGTACTGCTTTGTTGGGGGCAGCATATATAAAGGCATATTTTAACTTTGAAACTTATTAACATTTATTAAGTTTCGAGTATCGCTAAGTTTTGAGTATTGTGTGAAGTATCATGTCTAAAGTTAATGTATTAAGTAATGTTTTAATTACCAAACAAAGCTATCTGAGTGATGATAGTAGTGATTTCGAGGTTTTAAATGGATCCTTCAGTAACCTATTACCAATAGGTCATTCAACACCCAAACCATCAACATCGAACCCCGCAGTTCCAAAGCTAGTAGGACCTTCAAGACCCAATCCATTGACATCCAACCCATCAAGATCCAGACCATCGACATCCAAGCCATCGACATCCAAGCCATCGACATCCAAGCCATCGACATCCAAGCCATCAACATTCAACCCCGTAGTTCCGAAATTAGTTATTGCCAAGAAATGTATTTCTAAAACAGACTTAAAACAGGACAAATACAGTGATGTATCAGATACCGATGACTTTCATAATAATTCAACGATGATGGAGTTAGACACCACTGTATGTGACGAAGAAGAAATTGAGGAACAGCAATCTACTGAGGCATATTTAGATAAATTGGAGCAATTTATCTCAGAAACAAAAAATTTTGTCAAAATAAAGCAAGAAAAAAGACTTCAATTATATATAAAGCTCAAAAAATATCAATCTAAAGTCAACAAAATTCAGAAACAACTTGATATTTTGGATTCCATTTTATTAAGAGCAGTAAGGATCAACCTCTTAGAATAATCTTTCTATTTTAAAATCATTTTTTATTTAATTTTTCAATTTTTTTATTATATTATGAATTCATTATATTTTGTAAAATAATTTAATTTTTCACTATAAAATTCAATATTGGCATTATTTATTTTAGAAACTATTTTTGTAAAATGAATTAAGTAGTTTTATTAGAAACTTATTGTATACACATAATTATTTGTTACATTAATCGGTTTTTTACCTACATTTACTTTACATAACACACATTGCTTGCTACTTAAAACTTAATAAATGTTAATCGACAATTTTAAAAAACTCTTTTGTATTTTTACCATTCAAGAGTTTTTTACCTACATTTACTTTACATAACACACATTGCTTGCTACTTAAAACTTAATAAATGTTAATCGACAATTTTAAAAAACTCTTTTGTATTTTTACCATTCAAAAGTAAGTAAATAAAATTTTTATAAACATATAGATTTTTCTTTTTTTTTTTCAGATTTCACAATTTTATAATTTAAGTATTAAAATAGGTTAAGTTAAAGCTTTTCAGAAAAACGTTTTAAAGTTTTGGATTTTAGCAGGAAGGTTCAGAGTTCGAATAATAATAAATGAATTTTTTGGTACATTTCAAGATGTATAAATGTATAAATCTTAGATCTAACCCATTTAAATTACATACATGCAAACAATAAAAGGTGTCTGTTACTAAGTACTGATATGGAAATAAGGATAATTTCTGAATTCAAAGATGTAATGCAATACATATAACTATATACTTTTCAAAGAGTAAAGACTGTGTTCTTATTTCAATTTTTGTATATTATGTGAAATGTACTTTTTATAAAAACCTTTATAATATTATGTTGTACTATTTTTTCTTTTAATTGCTTTATAATTTGTAAAGGTAATTAGTTTTTGAGAAAGAGAAGGATATTTGACGCACTTGTTGCATGTAAACTAAAAGTATTGTTTACACTCTTTTAGAAATTATTTTTCAGAAATACGTTTTGGTGGTAGCAGAGATTGAAATAATAATACTATATTTACCCATGTAATTAGTTAAATCCAAAACACTATCACAAGCACTTATATGTACATAAAACACAACAAAATCATAATTTTCACTATTTCTTTACAAAAACTAATTTATAACATGGTCATTAGACCACACAAACACAACAAAATCATAATTTTCACTATTTCTTTACAAAAACTAATTTATAACATGGTCATTAGACAACACAAACACAACAAAATTATAATTTTTACTGTATCTATACAAAAACTAATTTAAAACATCTGTTAATACAAGCTTTCTCTTGAGCTAAAAAATATATATAAAAACGATACTACTGGTGACATCTATCTGATTTTCTCTAAACATGACTACGTTTAATAAATAATTATAAGAAGTTTTCTTTATACAATGATATATATGGTATTATAGATTGCTTAAAATGGCTACGTCATACATCTCAGGTGATTAATGTATAACAGCATTGAAAATTGGTTTATAATGGCGTTTCGAGTAAAGTTTGATGTAATAAGCAGTGACGCATCAATATTTATTTAATAATATTTAAAATATCGGTGTTAAAATTAAAAATTGCTATATAGATTAAGAATTTGTTGTTTCTTAAAGACAAAATAGCTCTAAAGTTTATTAATAAGACTAAAATAGGATTTAAATCAGAAAAATATTGCGGTTTTTACTATAACTATAAAAAGTAGCAGAAAAGTAATCACACAACAATAAAAAGTTTTAAAATTTTATTTTAAGTATATAACTAATTACAAAGTATACAATATGAGGTTGGACAAAGAGTAAATAATCTATCACCACAAGATGTACAGTGAAAAAGATAATTAAAAATGTTATATACATCTGCTGACAGATGTTGAGAGTGATGTAGGGGTGAGACGTTCTCCTCAACATGTCTGAATGTATTGAAAAAGCAATGGCTGCATAGTTTCAATATCGCATCACTGTAGTAATGTTGGGTAGCACACAAAGTTTCTTTAAATTGATAGTTCATCCACTTTACATTATTTATAACACTAACATTATTTACCTTAAAGTCAATGTCCAAAGAATCTTGTTCAATAAAATCAACATCTTCTAAGTCGGAATCATTTTCAGACCATGTATTGGAATCTGATACAGAACCCAAATCGAAGACAAAACTTTCCTCATCTGATGGTACTTCATCATCACCATTATTATCCATAACGAAATCAGAAACAGTAGAATTATCATCTGAATGATTGACGCAACCATCCACAACAAAATCGGGGATAATATGATCATCACCCATCTCAGCATCATTCAAAATTAAATCGGAGACTGCGTGATTGTCACCACCATCCATTTTCACTCATAATATTAGCAAATTATTTTATTCTTATATAATCCAAAACTTCTCCTAATCTTGCAAATATCCAGTTTTACTCCAATACTGAAAATACCGGTATTACCGGTTTAACCGGTTTAACTAGTTGTTATAAGACATATGTCTAGACACACGTAAGGTTATTAAACTGGCTAAACCGGTATGACTTAATGACTAGACGCATGTCTAGACAAAACAATTTGTTTGGCGATTTTAATATATTGGTTAGTTTTTAACATTAATATTAAAATAGACTGTTATCTAGAATAAAATAATTTTAAAATAAAAAACAATTACTATTAAAAAATTTATTTTATAGAGTTGCATGTTGTACAATATTTACACATACATGTAATAAATAACTTTGTAGAACACGCACAACAAAAATATAAAAAATTGTAAATGCTGTCATATGTTCCAGTGAAATGGTTGGTAATATGTTGTGGTCCAATATTTTGATTCACTTGACTGAAGATGTCAAAAAAACAATGGCTACATACTTTTTTTTCTACAACTATATAGTAGTACTGACTAACACAAACGGGTCCATCACATTCATAACTCATTCATTTTAAATTGTTTGCAATTTCAGATTTATTTACTTTAAAATCAATATTCAAATTATCGATACTTATAAATTCATCGTCCTCAATATCTGAATTATTTACTGAGTTTAATTCAGAGTCAGTATCAT
This sequence comes from Psylliodes chrysocephalus, assembly GCA_927349885.1. NCBI lineage: Eukaryota > Metazoa > Arthropoda > Insecta > Coleoptera > Chrysomelidae > Psylliodes > Psylliodes chrysocephalus. The sequence goes on along the minus strand of OV651814.1, from coordinate 96,668,445 downwards.
CATTTTCAGTCATCATGAGCCATACTCAACTCATCATGACCCTTATAATCTTTAACCTTGTGTATACCGGTTTGACTGGATCTCCAGACGGTTAATGACCCTTATAATCTTTAACCTTGTGTATACCGGTTTGACTACATTTCCAGACGGTTAATGACCCTTATAATCTTTAACCTTGTGTATACCGGTTTGACTGGATCTCCAGACGGTTAATGACCCTTATAATCTTTAACCTTGTGTATACCGGTTTGACTGGATCTCCAGACGGTTAATGACCCTTATAATCTTTAACCTTGTGTATACCGGTTTGACTGGATCTGGTTAAACCGGTTTGACTAGATATCCAAAGCTATGAACACATGTCGATTTTCAAATTGAGCAGCTTATTAAAGTAGCCTGCATTCATAAAGTTTCTTAGTTTTTCTTGATATTGTGAGTAAGCAACATGCAGCGTACAAAGTGTGGTAAACTATTTTCAAACTCATATACTCTAAAGAGGCATTTACTTGAATTTTGTGCAAATCGTGAAACGGTGTGTTCAATTCCAAAAAAGAGACTAAAACTAATAGGAATTGATGATATGGATAGTAGTGTCACCAAACTTTCACATGCTTTTAAAAGTCGTATTGCTTCATACAGATTCACCAACATTAGTGAAAACAAAATCAGTTACAATTCGTTTTTAATGATATTAAACAAAAAGTTTTAAAAAAAATCAGTGAATATTTACAACTTCACACAAACTTGAAAGTAAATATGGAAGTGTTTGGAATCTACGTGAAGCCAGATAAAGAACTAACTGATATTAAGTCCATGAATTCTACAAACAAAATTATAACACCTACAACTGACCTTGAAGAAATTTTTGATGAATTTAAATCAGAACTTTTAACCCAGGCTTCGGAGTTTACAGAAAAAGAGTCCAATTGGAGCTTACAGGAAATAATGTTTTTAGATGTAAACATAAATCGCTTCAACAGTATAGCAGCTTCTTCATATATTAAACTACCTATATTAATAATAAAAAAAATGCTATCTTGAATATTGAAAACCAAGATAATGCTTGTTTTGCCTGGTGTATCAATGCAGCCATTTTCCCAGCAGAAGGTGATCCCAAGAATCCATCATCATATCCACATTATGACACATTGTTGAATTTTGATGGTATTGATTTCCCAGTGAAGTTGAAAGACATAAGAAAATTTGAGAATATGAATAACATTTCAGTAAATGTATTTGGGTTGGAATCTTATTACAAAAATTGCAAAAATAATTATGAAATCGTAGGACCACTACATTTTACTTCCAAGCGTCTACCCACACATATAAACCTATTACTAATAACAGATAATGAAAAAAGTCATTATTGTTTAATTACTGACTTGTCACGACTTGTTAGATGTCAAAAAACAAAACACACTGAAAAATACATATATGTGATGGTTGTTTACAGTCTTTTGCAACAATAGAAAAGTTAAAAGCCCATGAAGAACATGATTGTACACATATATATACTGAACTACCAACAAAAGAAATGAAAAAAAATAAATGTGGTCAATTAATTCCTGAAAATATTTTAAAATTTGTAAATTTTGAAAAACAACTACAAGTGCCGTTTGTGATTTATGCGGACTTTGAATCATTGTTAAAACCAATAGACAATTGCGAGCCTCACAATTCCAAATCATTTAGTGTAAAGGTGTGTGAACATGTACCATATTCGTTTGCATTTTATTTAAAATGTAATTACGACGATAACTTATCCAAACTTGAGATGTACAAAGGACCAGATGCAGCCAAAGTGTTTGTTCAAAAACTTGATGAAGTGGTTCATAATCTATACAATAACCATTTAAAACATGTAAAGCCTATGCTACCACTTACCCCCGAAGAACAGGAAGCATATGATAATGCCACAGTCTGTCACATCTGTGAAAGACCTTTTGATGCTTTTAACAAAAAAGTTCGAGATCACGACCATACTCTTGGAAAATTTCGTTCGGCATCGCATAATTCATGCAATTTGAATTATAAACTACCTAAATTTATACCAGTGTTTTTTCATAATCTTACAAACTATGATAGTCATTTGTTTATCAAGGAGTTGACAACTAAAAAAGAATCTGTATCAGCATTGGCCCAAACTAAGGAAAAATACATTTCCTTTCCCAAATCTATTTTAGTTGAAAAATCCAAAGACCCCAAAGTTCCCGATTCATTCATGAAACTTAGATTTGTAGACTCTTTTCGATTTTTGTCAAGATCACTCGATAAACTAAGTGAAACTTTGGATTCTAGTCAATGTAATGAAGTTAAAAAATATTTCTACAATGAAAAAGAGTTTAACTTAATGAGGCGTAAGGGTGTTTTTCCATATTCTTATGTGAGCAGCTTTGAAAAATTGGACGAGGAAGGATTACCTTCGAAAGAGAAATTTTTTGATAATTTCCATATTCTTATGTGAGCAGCTTTGAAAAATTGGACGAGGAAGGATTACCTTCGAAAGAGAAATTTTTTGATAATTTGAGAGGTGAACCAATCTCCGATGAAGACTATGATAAAGCTAAAGAAATTTGGAACACTTTTAATTGTAAAACACTTAACGATTATGCGATGCTCTACTTAAAGACTGATGTGCTTCTGTTAGCTGATGTATTTGAAAACTTTAGAAAAGTTTGTTTAAAACACTATAAACTTGATCCAGCCCACTACTTGACAGCACCTTCCTTAAGTTGGGATGCGATGTTAAAATATACCAAAATAGAGTTAGAATTATTAACAGACATTGATATGCTACACTTTTTTAAAAAAGGTGTCAGAGGTGGAGTTGCGCAGTGTAGTAAAAGACAAGCAGTAGCTAACAATAAATTTTTACCTAATTTTGACATTTCAAAGCCTGAAAATTATATTATGTATTTGGACGCTACCAATTTATATGGGTCTGCAATGAGTCAATCACTTCCTTTTGGTGACTTTAAGTGGATACCTGTGGATAACTTTGATTGTACTTTAGTAAAAGACGACGCTTCTAAAGGATATGTGTTGGAAGTAGATTTGGAGTATCCACACAATCTTCACCACACTCACAACGATCTTCCGTTTTGTCCTGAAAATATAATACCACCAACAGGTAAACACCCAAAATTAATTCCAAATTTAAATAATAAAGAAAAGTATATTATCCACTACCGGAACTTAAAACAGTGTCTTAAATATGGGCTAAAATTAAGGAAAATTCATAGAATTTTGGAATTTTCTCAATTACCTTGGTTAAAAAAATATATTGATTTAAACACACTCCTTCGAAATCAAGCAATGAATGACTTTGAAAAAGATCTTTTTAAGCTGCTGGTCAATGCAATTTTCGGAAAAGCTTTGGAAAATATTGATAAAAGGAAAGCTATACATCTAATATCGCACTGGGAGAATACAGGGGGTTTCATAGGTGCAAGATCATTAATAGCAAAACCACAATTTAAAACTTAGTTGCTATCCATTTAGCAAATGTAAAAATGTATTATGATAAGCCCTTGTATATAGGATTTTCAGTGTTAGATATTTCGAAAACCATATTATATGATTTTTTTTATGGTTATATAAAACAAAAGTATGGTGACTCTGCAAAGTTGTGTTATACCGACACTGATTCGTTAATTCTAGAAGTGTTTACCAAAAACTTTTATGAAGATCTTAAACAAAACATTAATCATTTTGATACATCTAATTATTCAAAAGACAATGAATATGAAATCCCTATAACCAAATCAGTCGTTGGAAAAATGAAAGATGAGTTTGGTGGTACACCAATTGCTGAATTTTATGGAACTTGTGCCAAGGTGTACTGTATAAATTTAGGAAAACCGTTTAAGAAGATGACTCAAATAAAAAAAGCCAAAGGAGTGTCAGCAAATATAGTAAAAAACCAACTGCATTTAAATGACTATGTCCGAATTGTACAAAATGATGACACAATCTACAGAAAAATGTATGTTTTTGTATCATCAGTACACGCCATCTACACAGAACTTAGAAATAAGGTCGCTCTTTCAGCTAAAGATGATAAAAGGTATGTCATACCACATGATGTCAATACTCTAGCGTGGGGACATTTTCTTACCAATCAAAAAGCGATGACTGGTACATTGGATGATTTATTACAAACAATGGATGATCTCATTTATTTAGATAATTTTGTTTTACAATAAAAATTTATATTATTTACTAATGTTTTTTATTTTTTCACATAATTTTATTACAGATTACGAAGGGCTAAATTACACAAAGTACAATCATTTTGGCTACCAACCCCTCCTTCAACGTGGTCTCTCCAGTTAGGTCTATTAAAATGTATGAAGCAGGGTAGCCTTGTTTGAAGGTTGAAATCTTGAGTGTATTCGGTAGGTAATTTATGCCATGCATAAAGAAGTTCTGATGGTTTAGCTTTATCCAATAAGTGTTTTAATGGGAAATATCCTAATTCTTCTTCCGTAAAGTTGTACAAACTTTTACCTTTTCGATGTTCATCTACTAATTTCATTTTCATACAACAACACTTTTCCATATCTTCAGAGTATATTTTATTATCAATTCTATTACAAGTACTATCACAAGCAATGTAGTTATTACTACTAACGTGTTATCGATGCAATCACTTTCTTTTATATAGTAAGTATAGAGTTGATTCCAGTTGGTACTTTCAACTTTATTATTCGTCCATTCAAGTCTTAACTTGTATTGTGTACTGTTATTGGGGATTAGAGATGTGAGTGTAGGAATATTATTGGCTTTGTAAAGTTCCATTTTTTCCAGTTTGTATCGTTATCATTGAAGCAAATGAAAACATCTTTAGCTCCGTATGGATAATGAATAAAAAGTGAACCATTAAAAATGGCTTGTAAAATTATAAAGTGTGAAGGCAACATCTTAAAGTAAACTAACATTTATTTTTGATTACATTCTATTTATATATTGCTTATGTTGGTAAACCTGTGTAAAAAAAGAAGACACTGGTAAATAAAAATCAAAAAAATGGATTTTTATTTTTTATTAAATCTGTTTAAATTAGAAAATACATTATCCCATTTTTTATATTCTTCAATATTCAATACTTCAATACTCTCTTTTGAAAACTCCTCATCAAATTTTAATTGTTTTCTAACTTTGTCCAATAATAAAGGTTGGATTTTTCTTCTTTTGTGGGAATCATCATCCTGCATTTTTGTTGGATAAATTAATATTCTATCCATGATTGTGGTTCACAAACACTCTGTTCTCTTCTACACCTAATGCAAAGTAATACTTCTTCACTGTACAATCTTCTTAAAAACTGATGTTCAAAATAACAATAGTTACAATTATAAATATATATAATTCTTGCTGGTTTAAAAGGTGTGTTGGACTCCATTTACAACACATTACCTTCTACTCAGACTCACTGATGGAAATATTAACTTCATCTTTAATATATACACAATTTCCCCACTTCATATGCAATGGTCGATGTCTGCAGAAGCGGTTAAACAGGTCTAGACGTGTATCTTAAGGTTATCAGAGGTCATTCTAAACAAGTTTTCTGTGAATGCCATTAAACCAATAACGATTTTTTACTTTCAAAGTTTTGTATAATAATTCGAAAAAACGAATATTTTTCTTCACCTGTTCTCTTTGCAGACTTCATCATTTTATTTTATTATCTACAATTAGGACTAAACTTTAAATGATCATGAATCGGTACATCGCCAGGCTTCCATTTGTTAATTTGAATATCGCATTCAAAACATCTAACAACATCTTCTTTACCAATATAGTGAAATCCAGCCAGTGCCAACTCTATTGGGGATACATTACCAGTCCAATTCTCAAATGACTTTAGTCTGTGATCAAACGATTCCAATAGGTGTGAGTAATCGTCAGAGTGCATTGTAACTTTGTAGAACAAGTCTATTGTACTTGCTTTAAATACATTTTAAAAGTGGTGGGGGTTAGATAAAACATTTTAACGTTTTTTAATTTTATTACATCATAAAATTATTGTATAAAAAAAAACATTTGATATGGCACAAACGCCATTATTTTTAGTATGATAGAAACATTTGGATTCCATTGGTTGAAGTGCTGGTTGTTCATCAAACTCGTAAACTGGTACTTGGGAATATTTTTTTATGTAATTTGCTTTTTCTATTCCCTTAACATAAATCATATCAGTTTTTTCTGATAAAAATTTTAGGATATCACCAAATTGGTGTACTGGAGTGGAGCCAACATTCCAATCAATATAATGGTAATTATTCATTAACCAGATTGCTTGACGGTGCAGATTAGGAGACAGTAATCTTAGAGGAAATGGTGGTTTGAATACATAATGACATATGCGAATGCCATCGAAAGCAGCAAATTCTTTTACCAGAAATTTATTGTTTTCCAATTTAAATCCTTGTACATCCACAACAAGTTGTCTCATAGCTTTAATTTTTGAAATTTTTTGATAATATTTTGCATTTGTATGTAGAATTCGATATCTTGTTGAAGTTTCCTTAAATCACGCAATTGACTATCAAGTCTTTGTTCAAAAGTCATATTGAATGAATTAAATTTTCGTGACGTATTTTTATAGCTATATTTACACATGCGCATTATTGTTGTTTAACAATCTTGGTTGTGGGATTATATGAAAATTGTTTTTCATGAAGAATAAGACAATATGCTGAAATATCTGCCGATGTTGGTTCATTCGTTTCAAATTCAATTCTTAATACAATACTACCCGCTTGTAAAACTTCTTTTTGTCTTGAACAGTCAATATGAATTAATGGTGCATTATTTTTAAAATCGACTGGGTTATATATTGGCTGATTCAGATGAAGGTCGTAATAGCTTTCTTGAAAATTTGCAAACATTTCATACAAAGTAGCAAATTTATTATTATCAAAATCCAAGTTTAAATCATTATAGGGATATCGTTCCGAATTTAAAAATACTCTGATATTGTTAAGTTTACAATGATCGAACTTACTCATGTCGCTTAATATTTGACTTTTTCTATTTTTTTGAAAACCAATAATTACATGCCTCGGTGTCTCTACCTTTGAACTTGTTTTTACTACCCATGTATTTAATTTTGAAGAACTAAGGGATGGATATTGTATCATTTGCCATGATCGAAATTTAATTGGTAATTCTTTATTGCTTTTACTAATATTAGTTAGTCGAAGTTGTTGACTTAAGCTAGGTTTTATGTGTGGTACAGACCAATATAATCGATTTAATTCAATTTTTGGATTTTCAGTTTTATCGGTACTTATTACACTATCGATGTCATCACTTGATCGAATCAATACTAGTTCTTGTTTCATATTTAAAATTATTTTTTTATAGTCTTCAAAGAAACCTGATAACATTTTCAATGGTATGCAAACATTAAAGTTCCCATTTTTATCTACTAATATTTTTTCAGTTTCTACAGTCGTAACACCTTTAGAATCTGTCGCAATTGTTTTTATTTCTTTAGGATACCACCCAGCATTTTGCATTAGTACACTTTCGTTTTCATTAAGACTTAAATAATTTTTTATTGTTGAAGTTAAACCCAGGTCTCTTACGGAATCTATTACAACCCCATTTAATTCATAACGTAGCTCACGAAATAAAAATGCTATTGCGTTGTTAATAAATTTTAGTTTAGTTGGTACATTTCCTGCATCAGTTAATAACTTTCCTTCAATATATAAAAAACTTTGTGATGGTAGTGTATAAGAATCAAGCTCTTGAATGGGGATTCTAATCTCATCGTTGTAATTTAATTTACCAGGAATAAATGGTTGATAATTATGAAATTGACATTCTTCAATACTGGTATCATTCATATATTGACCTGTTACATTAAGAATATCCATTATATTAAGACTTTAAATCCTAGAGAAGTTAAAAACTTTTTATTACTAGATGTTATTACCGCTATTGGTTTCGCGATACTAATAGTTTTTTTCTGATTTGGTAATCTTATATAGTTTTTATATGGGTGGGAAAATTTTAAAACCATTATACTTTTCTAATATGAAGAGTAACCGTAATCTCTTCTTCCCGAAAATTTATTAGATCTCCGGATTGATCAATAATTTTAACAGTAAGGTTGTTGATCGTCTTAACGCTTACGGGATAATATAAAATATTTTGAGGTGACTCCACTATTTTATACCCACTGGGCACAGTCGGAAAAAATTGATGTATAATATGAACCGGTTTTCCATTTAAATATGAACCAGCAGCAATATTACAGTCAATACCTATAGAATTCACCTTTAAAATTTTAATGGGGTGATTTGATGTATAACTTTTACCTGGGTCAAGCCTTTTGCTATCGAAACCAAATACTTTTGCAATCGAATAAGGGTTATTAAAAGAAATAATACGATTACTTGATATAGAAATGTTTGATGTATTTATGTCAGGAATGATATCTATTTGAGCATTTTCATCTACGTCATGCATATGTTTTTTTAAAACATGTATGAGTTCTTCCAATTCATAAGCACCAACTTGTACTTTAAATGTATTAAGTTTCTTTTTGTCACCCCATACAAATAAATTATTGCTTTCATCGATATTTGGAATTGTGTTAAAACTGTTAAAACTAACTAACCCTATTTCATAATCAATATTCTCTTCTAAATAAATTGCAGGGTTCAAATCATAACTCAAAATTGAAGAATTGCCAGTCAGTGTAAAAGAGAAAGCCATATTAACTCAACCAAGAAATCTCTTATAATGAAAAATTATTTTAATTATATTGATTATATAGGAAACCTAAACAATAATGACCACATTTATAGGAATTTTTTTGAACTCTATCATAATTATAAATTATATTCACACCACCATTACTATAAAAATATTTAATTAGTTCTAATGGAGGAGATAAATTTCCAAAACTATCAAAATATACAATATCCCCATTTTGTTTGGTATATGCAGTCCAGTGTGTTCCAGGTCCTTTACTTGAATCCATATTTAAAATACCTGATTCATTTTTATGGATTCTACGTGGTAATGAATCTCTCATAAACACACCTCTAAAGTGTGGTATTTTTAATATTTTTACAAATTTTTTTAAATCAATGTTGGTAAGTGCTCGCTGTGGTAACATTAGTTTTTTGCCTTTTTTGATTTTTTTTTTATATTTTCTTTTTGATCGCAAGCCCTTTCCTTTATAAGGTCTTAAATATAAACCTTTTCCTTTAGTTTCCATTTCTAAATTGTGACGTTTTTGCTCTTCAAGTTGTTGTCGATTTGTTTTGGCATCATTTACAGCCTTGGCAATTCCAGCACCCATGCCACCCAATCCAGCCAACGCAGATATAATGGGGATTAATAAAGGTAAAAATCCACCTTTTTTCGGTGTTCGAATTATTCTTTTTTTAGTTTTTTTTACTCGTTTTCTTATACCCATTCCTAATTTTCGTTTACCTTTCATCGCAGTTGTCACAAACCATGCAGCTGTTTTTTCACCTAACTTAGCGTCTTTAGAATTAACTCTCTCCCAAGCTCTATGTTGTAATATTTTATCTGCTTGGTGTCTAGTTTTGAGATCTGTATTTTGTGAATATGCTATATCGTGTTCTTTACAGGCTTCGTCTAATTGATTTATACCTTTATCACCTCTTTGTAATCTCTTATCAAGCTGAGTGGCGGGGCCACAGTAGGAATATCCCGGAATATGTAATTCAATTGGTAGTTTTTTTATCAAAGAATTTAGTAAACCTTTTCCTTTTCGATGTGAACTCCGTTGTTGGTGCTTAACCATTGTGTTATTTATATACTACGACCCCACTATATATACCCTTAGTCTTCAACAGAATTCATTAACATGAGGGTTGAAAAACAACACATGACTCTACCAGTCAGAAATCACGATTTAGTTGTTAATGATCAAAAACTTAATAAGCATGGATATTTGTTTGGTGGTGATTCTAAAAGATGTTTAGTTGTTGGTCCTAGCGGCTCTGGGAAGACAAATTGTATGCTTTCATTAATTGAACACCCTAATGGATTAAGATTTGAAAATATATATGTGTATTCCAAAAGTCTTCATCAGCCCAAATATAAATACCTCAAAAATTTAGTTCAACCCATTAAAGAAATCGGTTATGAAGAGTTTAATGAACCTACAAATATACCTCAACCTAATGAAATTAAAGAAAATTCGTTAATTATATTTGATGATGTTGCTTCATGTGATCAAAAGATTATTCAAAATTATTTTTGTTTTGGTAGACATAAACATACAGATTGTTTTTATATTTGTCAGACATATAGTGCAATTCCCAAACAATTGATCAGAGATAATTCGAGCCTTTTAATAGTATTTCCACAAGATATGACTAATTTAAAACACATTTACGATGATCATGTTAATATAGATATGTCTTTTAAACAGTTTAGAGATATATGCTCATTTTGTTGGGAGAAAAAGTATGATTTTCTAACTATTGATAAAGATTCTCAATTTAAATATCGAAAAAATTTTGATACTTTTATACGTATATAAAGAGATTTAGTAATCGAACAATTTAGTTAAAATGGATGAGCGCGTCGCGAAACAACTAATTAAAGCGCGTCAAGCTTTGAAAAAGAAATACAAAAGTCTAAAAAGTGATATAACAAAATCACAAACTCATTTGGAAAAAACATATCAACCAATAACAGACCCCCTTAAACAACTGGTTTCAGTTTTGGGGAAACAAGAAATAATTAAACAAGAAAATTTAACACCGAAATCAGAAAAGTTCAGTTTCTTGCGTAAACCTCCGCGAAAAGATTATACTAAAATAGCATATTCTTCTTTTCCATCACCATTAAGTCAAACAATTAAACATGCTCCAGAACATGAAAGTACTCGTTTAAATGAATCAGAGATTTATGAAAATCAGCCAGACCAAACGTTTGAATATCAGCCAAGAACCAGTGATGAGCAAGTTGATGAATATATAGAAGATACAATTAAAAGTCTACATGATTTAACTACAAACCCACCTCCTTCATTTGTTGAATATCTGGATCAGTTTACTGCACCTTTACCTAGAGATTATATTCTTAGAAATATATCAGATATTGAAAATAAATTTGATCATGTTTTGGGGATTTACCATGACATGGAAACTGAAAAATTTCGTATTGGAGACTCTGAATTAAACTTTGATGGTTCGGATATTGTAATAAAAGGTATTAAATATCCTGGAACACCAGGGCTTTATGAATTACTTTTTTTAAAAGAACCGATTGCATATAAACAAACTGATGTTGATGAATATGTGGATATAATAAAAAGAACCAATGCTGCTAAAAGAAATAATGATCCGGATTTACCAATTAAAAATTTTTCTAGGGATAGTAAGGATAAATACAATTTTATTATTAAACCAAAGTTAGAAACAGGACCGTTTAGACGGAGAGTTTCATCAATACCATCTTCATTATTGAGTGGAATAGTGACAAGGAGTAAAAAAATTGGAAAAGGAATGTTACAATATTCAAATAAACCCATTGATTACAAATATTTTGATAATTACAATGAGTTAATTGATCGACTTAAATTACTAGTAGCATCTCAAGTCGCTGGAAATACTGGTAATAATAATGAGATTGTATCAATCATTGAAGAGTTAAGAGAAGGAGGTATAATAGTGTAAACATAATTAGATTTTTATCAGTGTAACAATGCCAATCAACAAGTTTGGTGGTCATTTCTTAAGTAATAAAACCAATGTTTTAAATCTTACTTCTCCATTTTATATTTGCGACGCAGTTTCATTTCATAGTAAATGTTTTATCAGATTAAAAGGAGTTAAACGAATAAAGAATAATAAAGAGTTTTATATTTTGGATAATCAAGGAACTGCTTTTGTTATCAGGGATTTACATTAATAAAGGTGATAAAATCGAGTTTAAATTAGGAACTCCGAATGAGATGTGTGCTGATTTTGTCTTTCAATGCCCATTAGAAAAAAATGACTAAGATTCAAGTTGTTAATGAACTACATAAACCAGCTAGAAAAAAATACAAAAGACGTCATGTTATTGTAAAAGGTTCAAATGATTTAATCCAAGCTGATTTGGCTGTAATGATCCCATACTCTAAAGTAAATAAAGGATATAATTATATTTTGGTTGTTATCAATGCTTTTAGTAAATTTGTATGGGCTATACCCGTCAAGAAAAAAACCGCTAGAGATGTTACACAAGGTATGGCACAAATTTTGTCACAAATGAAACCTCCTAAAAATTTACAGACTGATAATGGAAAAGAATTTTACAATAAGGAATTCCAAGAACTTATGCGAAAATATGGCATTAATCATTACAGCACTTTTTCCAATTTAAAAGCCAGTATAGCTGAGAGAGTAATAAGGACGCTTAAAGCATCATTGTGGAAAGAGTTTAGTTTACAAGGATCATACAAGTGGTTAGACATTCTACCTAAAATTGTTAATAAATATAACAACACAAGACATTCAACTACAGGAGCTATACCCAGTAAAGTCAATGATAAAAATGCACATTATATAATCGCATATGATAATTTAAAAACTATTGATCAACGTAAACCTAAGTTTAAGCAGGGTGATTATGTTCGTATTAGCAAGTATAGACATGTTTTCACTAAAGGGTATACACCAAATTGGACCAATGAAATTTTTAAAGTTAAAAAAGTTAAACTAACAAATCCAACTACTTACATATTATTAGAAGATGAAAAAAAAGAAGAAATTCAAGGTGGTTTTTATACTGAAGAATTGCAAAAAGTTAAATATTCTGATATTTTCCTAATAGAAAAAATTATTTCTAAAAAAGGGAATAAACTTAGAGTAAAATTTCTTGGAATGGATAATTCTCATAATGCATGGATAAATAAAAATGATATAGTATGATATGTATTTATTTTTTTAAATAAAAATTTAAGTAATAAATATTTTTTTATTCAGTAAAACATAATAATGCTGAATCATTACACATATTTTGTTTCAGGTAGAAGAGTGGATGACCATTCTCTTTTATTGACTCCTGATTTTTTCTTCCATTTTTTCAATTAAATGTTTTTCATCCTTTTCATATAATACCTTAGATTTGCATATAATGCTATCATCCTCATCACAAGAATTATATTCGTTTATATTTTCAGACAATGCTACAATCCATGTGGTTGATACATTATTGGGCACTTCACAGCTGAGTTGATTACCATGCTCATTATCGTCCTCATTAAGATAGTATTCATCAAATTCCATAAAACAGATTGGGTTACTGATTAAGATTGAGACCTCCAAATCAATGGGTTCATGTAGCCAATAAGCAGCTATGACTGCTGGATATCCATAACCCTCAGAAACACCTGACCATATGTAAATTTTTATATTTTCACAATTACATTTCTTCATGGCTAACCCCAGTCGGTTTATCTTATACTCACTTACTTCATACTTTTTACCACAACACTCGAAAGTTACCTCAATAGTATGTTGGTAACCCATTATGGATAATACAATTTTCTTAATGCTCACATATTCTTAATGCATCCTTTTATTATATTACCCCCACATACAACGACCCCCCCCCCCACTCCAAACATTCTCTCCCACTCCCCTAATAAAAAACTATTTATTTATAATATTTTATTTTTTCATACATATTATTTCTATGATTCACATCTAAAATTGGATTAATAATTTTTGCCGTTTCTTGAATGCGATGATCAAATCTAATTCTATCTAACATATTACATCTTCTTGCTGCTCTGTAAGCAAAATCCCAGGTGATCATATAATATACTTTATTTCGATCTTCTCTAAAAGTTACTTTCTTCATAGTTGCAAATCTTCTTTAAGTATGTCTGGATGAAGATAAATCAATTTTAAGGCCATTCCATATGTTATTGGATTTATATTCTTTAAAGGCGCCATTATTTTGAGACCATCATTAACCACATCCACACTATTCTGAACACCCAATTGAAGAATTTTTAATGAGCTGTTAAAATATTGTCCTCTTAAAGTATCCAAGTAATGTTTTATCAGCGGAAGAATTTTCCAAAGCATCAACACACTATTTGATCCCAAATAAACGTTGGAATCACCACTAAAAATTCGAATTGCTTTAGACTTGAAAAATTGTTTGAATTCCAAAAAAAATTTTCCATCATCAATTGCATCTCTTGGTGTGTCAGATTTTAAAAAATCATTAATAATATTTTCATAAGAGATAAAATCTTGCCATTCCTTTTCGTTAAAGATTACTGAATCGTTATTGTTTCCAGATATCACAACACACGGTGCAAAGTTATTATTATATGATAAACATACTATGACATGTTTGGTTTTTGAATCATTCAAATGAAACTTTTGTTCACCAACAAAAACGTCGACTTCACGATTTGAAGACATTTTGTACTGATGTTTGGAATAAATATTGCATACTTATACCATATCACTGGTGGTGGGGTGTACGCATTCTTCGGGTCTTTTACTTGCTAAGACAAGTCTCGAGGTCATTAACCCTCTGACCATCAAACTGGTTATTCTATTATTCAGGTTAGGTATCTAGTTTGCACATTTTGGACATACATGGGTTTATATGACGAGGTCATCAACCAGTCAAACTAGTTATTCTATTTGCACATTTTGGACATACATGGGTTTTATATGATTAATATAACGAGGTCATCAACCAGGTATCCGGTCAAACCGGTTCACACATTTTGGAGGAGGGGGTAGCTCATTAAGTCGCACATTATGCACATACATCCTTATACTACTGGTAAGATTAAATTTTAAATTCGGAGGATTCCTATCGTATTTATTTTTTAAACATATTTGGCAATTATTAATAAAATTTTCTATATCATAATTCATATTTGGCCAATAATATTTTGAACTTAATGACGATTTTACTTCATTTATGCCTCTATGGCCTGATTTAAAAATATAATATTCAATTTTTTCTTGTTCTTCTTTTATTTGAATATCAGTTAATATTTTTGTACACTGTATAAATTTAAATGAATAATTTTTAAAGTAATTCTGAGCAGTTGTAGTGAATACTTGTGGTAAAGGTAAAGATTTAAAATAAAATGAATATGTTTGTTTAGGGTTAATATATTCTTTAATAAATTTTAGAATATTTTCTTCTATATTTCGTTTCGGAAAAGTGACATATATTCTATTATTTTCAAAGATTTTCTCTTGATTTATTTTAAATTCGTTTATATCACCAACCGTAACACATATTTGATTTTTATTTATTTATTTAAGGGTTTTTCTGTTATTGGTATTGCTAATATAGGATTTTCGATTGACGTGTGAATAGTTTCTAAATCATCATCATGATTGGTTATGTCTCTTAAAGGGGTTTCAGGATTATGATTTATAGGAAGAAATTGTATTGGAGGGTTTATTTTAATATCAGATATTATATTGATTTTCTTTTTATTTTGTTTTTCTGTTAGAAGTTCAGAGATTTCTTCAAAATCTTAATTTGGGAGTTGTTTAATTTTTTTCTATTTCTTTTTCTATGATATCATCGATATGGTCAACATTTACATCAAGGGAATCTGTTTCGAAAGCGTTGAGGTCTATTTTATTTCGCGATAAGGCCTCGGCTGCCAAGTTACTTTTTCCTTTTAAATATTTTATATCCTAATCAAATTCTTCTAATTTAAGTCGCCAACGGACAAGACGTGAATTTGGTTCTTTTAATGAGAATAACCATTGTAATGGTTTATGATCAAAAAATATGGTGAATATTCTGCCATATAAATAAGGGCGGAAATATTTACTAGCCCATACTATAGCTAATAACTCCTTTTCAATGGTAGAATCATTTGTTTCACTTTTATTTAAAGTTCTTGATGCATAAGCCATAGGGTGATTATTTTGTGAAAGGACAGCACCGATAGCAAAGTTTGAGGAATCTGTCGTTAATTCAAAGGGTTTATTAAAATCTGGGTATGCTAGTAGCTAGTACTGGTTCTGAAGTTAATATATTTTTACAAATATTAAAGCTTTCAATAAATTCTTCTGTATGCTCAATCTTTTTATCCTTTTTTAAACAAATTGTCAATGGTTTCGTTATTTTTGCGAGGTTTTTAATAAATTTCCTATAATAACCTACAAGTCCTAAGAATGACTTTATTTCTTTTTGAGTTTTAGGCAAGGGGAAATTCTGAATAGCTTTAATTTTATCTTGGTTTGGTTTAATTCCATCAGGTGTCACTATATGACCTAAGAATTGTACTTCTTTATGTAAAAATTTACTTTTATCTAATTGAATTTTAAGCCTAGCTTCGCGTAATTTTTTGAAAACTAATTTTAAGTTTTGGATGTGTTCATCTAGACTAGTACTAAAAATTATAATATCCATGTACACCATGCAAATTTTATTTTGTAATTCTTTCAAAACTTCACAGACCAAAAGGCATTCTCAAAAATTCATAATGTCCTCCATCAACAGAAAATGCGGTTTTTTCAATTGAGTTTTCATTCATTTGAATTTGATGAAAACCACTTGCAAGATCTAATGTACTGAAATATTGTGAGCGACCTAATTTGTCTAATATATCTGTAATATTAGGAATTGGGTACCTATCATTTATAGTTTTTTCGTTTATTTTTCTATAATGGATTACAAGTCTCATTTTTTTCTTATTTGAAGCATCTTTTTTTTACTAACTAACCAAATTGGGGCTGACCATGGTGAACATGATGGTCGAATTACACCTTGTTTTAACATATCTTGTATTTGTTTACGAACTTCTTCTTTAAATACATATGGATATCGATAAGATTTAGTGTGAACTGGGATTTCATCTGCTGTTCTTATTTCATGTTTTATTTTAGAGGTAAAAGTTAATTTATCTCCTGGTTTATAAAAAATGTCTGAGAATTCTTTATATAAATTAATAATTTTTTGTTTTTCTTCATCATTCATATGATTTGTTCTTATTAAATTATCTACACTATTGGACAAAAGTGAAGCAACTTTTATGATAAAATCAAATATTTAATTATTTAAAATAACACGATCAACCGTGAGAATCAAAATTTATGTAGTTTAAGTGGTCATAATAGGCTGCTATGATAGGTGAAATGGGATTGTTTGCAAATGTCAAATAAGTTAGTATGTAATAATTTATTTCAACAATACCCTTTATTATCGCGACAAAAGTATCACAACTTTTGTGAAAAAATTTTGTATTTCATTTAACAACTGAAAAATCACAAATATGGTTGAAGTGTTAAAACAAAATAAGAACAAATTCTTAATAATTAATAGGATATCCATTATTAGATATAACTTTTTGGCAACGGCGCGGCATTGATGAAATTAAGTTTTGGATAGTAATATCCGGCATATTAATCCAAACTTCATTAATTTTATCAATTAAGGACTGTTTATTTGGGAATCTTGTAGTCCGAATACGACGTTCAACCTCTTCCCAAAGGTTCTCAATGGGGTTGAGGTCTGGTGATTGGGCCGGCCACCTAAGAACCTGGACATTGTTCTCCTGAAACCATTCCTGAACAAGGCGAGACGAATGTTTCGGATCGTTGTCCTGTTGGAATATAAATTGCAAAGGCATCTCCCGCTGAGCATAGGGAAACATAACGTTTTGGAGTATGTCTCTGTAGACGAAGCGATCCATAATTCCGTCTATAAAATGTAGTGGGCCTACTCTGCTCCACGAAAAACAACCCCATACAAATACACTACCTTGTCCGTGCTTTATTGTTGGCGTAACATACTTTGGGTGAAATCTCATATTAACCGGACGCCTGACACGCTTCATTCCATCAGAATTAAAAATTTTATAACGACTTTCGTCGCTAAACAATACTTTTCCCCAATCTTGCACTGTCCAGTTCAAATGTTGTTGCGCAAATTCAAGTCTGGCACGGCGATTTCTTTCAGAAACCAACGGTTTCTTGGCAGGACGTCTGCTATAAAGTTTCGCCTCAACTAATCGTCGTTGAACAGTCCTCGCACTGACTTCCAGTTCGGGAATTTCAGCAATTATCCTTGGTCCTGACAACCACGGATCTCTTTGAGAAATTCTTTTGATTCTCCTATCCATCCAAAATGTAGTTTTCCTGGGCCTTCCTGATTTCGGCATTTTTTCTACATGTCCTCTTTCATTATAACGTGAAATTATTTTTGAGACACTATATTTGGGCAAGTCGAACTGTTTGGAAATCGCAATCTTACTCTTCCCTTCTAAAAAGGCGTTTACGACCATTTCTTGTACCTCCGTACAGATTCGTTTTCCTTTTGGCATATTTAATTCTGTAAATATTAGAGCTGTTAAGCTTAATTGAATTGAAAAACGTCATTTTAGAACTTTAACTGTATCATAAACTCTTTTCCTGTAAACCAAATCAAAGAGTTGCTATACTTTTGTCGCGATAATAAAAGGTCTAGTTGAAATAAATTATTACATACTAACTTATTTGACATTTGCAAACAATCCCATGTCACATATGACTGCAGCCTACTATGACCACTTAAATTAAATTATTTTTAATTTCCATGGTTGCTCATTTTATTTTAAATTATTAAATATTTTATTTTACTATAAAAGTTGCTTTACTTTTGTCCAATATATTTATTTTTGAGTCGTCAATATTTTTTGAAAAGTTATTTGAAAAGCTTTCTAATTAAAATTTATCTGCGTCTAACGGTATTACTAAGATTGGTTTATCTAAATTGACCGTAATCATATCATTTCTGATTTTGTATTTCAATTGGTGCAAATCCATTTTGAGCCGTAGTTATCATTTGAGGAATAGTTAAATTTTTTAAATTCTGTTCATTAACGATAATGTCACCGTTGTTTATAGTTACTGGTAAGATTTTAATTGCTCTTTCTTTTGGTTTTACAGAAAAACGTAAATTGTACATTACTTCCGTGTCTGTATTTAAATGGGATTTCTACGTGGTTATTTATTAATTTCTTTTTCGTAAGGTCAATATTAAAATTTAAATTTATTAGGTCATTTAGGCCTAGAACACCATCAAAATAATTATGAAAATCGTACAATGTAAAATTAATGGTTTTGTTTGTTTTGAACTCAGGGAATGCTTTTATTTTAGCTTGATAGTGTATGTTTTTACTACCAAGACTCGTGCTAATTACTACACTTGATTTGTAAATTGTTTCTGGGAAATATTTACTTACGATAATGGGTTTTAAAATTGACATTGCACTACCTTTGTCGATAAGCAATTTTATTGGTTGATTTTTTATTTCTACATATGGTAATGGATTGTTTGAGAAAAAATTACTTTCTATGTTTTTGATAGGCTGGGGCCGTCTATACAGAAATTTATATGAGAATCAGATTCTTTTTTATCATTATAATTAATAGAACAAACGATTGAAGGAAGTTCGTTCTATATTATATGAGATATACTCGTCCAATTAGAATTCACACGTAGTTTACACAATAGTGACTTTGTCGAGCACATTCTTTAAAGACACCTCATAAGCTAAAAAAACTATAATTCGCTGACGCCGGCCGGCAGCCGATAATTATTAATCATTCATTACACTGTATAAAAACAATAAGTAATAATAATAATAATAATAATAATAATAATAAAAATAGATATATTTGTTTAAGGGAGGGACTAAGGGTGGGATTCTAATTGGACGAGTATATCTCATATAATATAGAACGAACTTCCTTCAGGTAAGTCGTTTGTTCTATTAATTATATTTCGATATACTCGTCCAATTAGAATACACACGTAGTTATTTAAAGTCTAAATATAGATATTTTTGTCTTATTATTATTGTTAGTTAATTTGTATTAATAAAACACTCTTTAGAAATGTCCACTAATTATATTAAACTAACTTTCAAACAGTAACACATTATACATAGTGTTTATATATGAAAAAACAAAGAACAAGCAAAGATACACTTAGTTACTAAGAATTAGATATTAAATATTCTACAAAATTACATTCATCTACCAGTGGACAATTGTAGAATTTAGCAAAAGCCTCTGATTTTTTCGTCCAACCCGCTGAATGTTTTATTGAATCGATGTTCATACCTGCTCTATAAACCGCAGATGTAGAAGCATGTCTAGTACTATGACTTTTGAATATTGATATATCTATTCCACTAGCTTTCATCACATCCTTTATCCAGCGACTTATAGATTGGGTTGAAGCTTTATGAACAGGTTAACGATAAGTTAAAATTAAATCTTCCTTATTCCTATTATTTTGAGTAACTTCCAAATACTTAACTAAAGTTTTAGCGACACATAAATCCGGCTGTTCTATGAAAAAATTAAATTTCAGTATGGGTTGTCCGCGATTACTTTTTGAAGTTTTTAGCAAATCCGTGAAATAAATTTCCTTAATTTTAATATTTTTTAGATTAATTTTAGAAATTGTTTGAATTCTTTGTCCCGATGCTAACACTAATAGGACAACCAACTTCTTAACTAATTTTTCCAGTGACAACTCTTCCAAAGGATACCATTTTTTTATCAAATTTAAAACAACAAATGGATCCCAAGTTTCATTATATCTTGGAAAACTGGGCCTTTCACGAAAAACTCCTTTCAAAAATCGTTTAATTAATAATTCATCGGTATTCGAAATATCTAAAATAAGAGCTAACGCGGATTTATGTGTATTTAATGTTGCATATGAAACATTTTTTAAAAATATTTCATGTAAAAAAGAAATTACATTTCCAACACTTACAGAGTATAAATCTAATTTCTGTCTATTAAAATACAGCCACCACTTACTAAGTGTCCCACCGTACTGCTGAAAAGTGGAATTGCTGATTAATTTAATCATTATGGGAAGAGCATCTTCAGAGATTCCTTTCCTTAAAAAAGATCCCCGGATAATTTCGAAACCGCTGGGGGGATGTTCTTCCAAAACGGGTGGCTGGTGCTAAAAGGCAACAAAAGTAAATTTTTATCAGGCTTAAAAGTTATTGGCTTTGCTATAGAAAGTCTTAAAAATAAAGAAAACCAAGGCTGATTCGGCCAATAGGGAACTACTATAATACCCTCTCCTTTATCCTCTATAATTTTCTTAAGAATACGCCCAATTATGGGAAAAGGTGGAAACGCATAAAATCTAAGTAACTTATCCCATGTTAATGTAAAAGCATTTGACGTTAAAGCTCCTGGGTCTCGCATCCAGGAGTTATAATTATCACATTTTTTGTTTATTCGTGACGCAAAAAGGTCTATTTCTGGTTTACCAAATTTCGAAACAATATTTGAATATATTTTATTATTTAATGAATATTCTGCTTCTATAGATACAATTCTTGATTGTTTATCCGCTACAATGTTTTCATTCGAAGCAATATAAGTTGCGTATAACATTAGCTTTCGATCTTCGCACCAAGTCCATATTTCTCTGGCAACTCTATTTAATGATTGATGGCGAATACCACCCATTTTATTAATGTATGCTATAGCAGTTTTGTTATCAACACGCAAAAGAATATTACAGTTTCTTGCTTCGGACGCGAAACATTGTATTGCATAAAGAATCGCTAATAATTCGAGATAATTAATATGATATCTTGCTTCTTTTTTATTCCAAAAACCACGAGTAACTTTATCGTTATATGCCGCTCCCCATCCAGTCCTTGAAGCATCTGTATAAATTTCGTAAACATACTTTTGACATTCAATTGAACTAGAGGACTGTGTTATGTTTTGTTTCCACCAAAAAAATTCATCACGCATAGCTTTTGAAATATACATATTTGAATCGTAGTAGCCAGCCGTCTGACTTTTTAAGAGCTACATATTTCTCACGTTCTAATATTTTCATGTGAAACCAGCCGTACTGGACAGCGGGACAAATTGAAATTAAAATTCCTATGATTCTTGAAAATTCTCTAATTTTACAATTCTCTTTTTTACAAAATGTATTTATCTTTTTTATTATGGTTTCTTTTTTATCGTCTGATATATACATGATCATATTACAACTGTTATAAATGAATCCTAAATACTCGCAAATTTGTGAAGGTATTAACTGAGATTTTTCCAATTTATAATAAATCCTAATTCCTGTAACGTTTTTAAAACAATAGCAACATTATGTTTGACCTCTGTATACGAACTTCCTAAAATTAAAATATCATCTAAATAAATAAGGCATAAAATAACCTGCCTTCTAAAAAAATTAAATACGGGTTTAAGAAGCTTGATAAACACATACGGTGCAGTAGCTAAACCCATCGGTAAACAATTAAATTGATATACTTGATTATTAAATTTAAAACTGAGAAATTGTCTATGTTTTTTATATATGGGTACCATATAATAGGCATCTTTCAGGTCGATTGTAGCCATATAACATTTCTTTGTAATTAAATCTTTAACTGATTTATAATTGTCTAATTTAAAATGAGGAGGGGATATGAATCTATTTAGACCTTTTAGATTAAGAATAAACCTACTAGTTCCATCAGATTTGGGAACTAAGAAAAATGAGGAAAAAAAATATGTGTTTTCGATCTGATATAATTACTTATAATGCCTTTTTTAAGTAAATCTGATATAATAGGCGTCATCTGTTTTATTTCACCTTCTAGTAGTTTCTTATTGACGTACCTATATTGACAAGGATTTTTAATAAAAGGTATTTTATAACCTTTAACCCAAGACCTTATTTTTTCGTCTTTTGTTAAAAGCTGCCAAGCATTGAAAAAGATTTTCAACCGGCCACCGTAAATGTCAGAACATACCTCTATTTCGTGTTGTTGTGTTTGTTGTAAGGATTGTACGAATGTCTGTACTCTCGTTGTCTCTTCTGTGGTCTCTCCACCGGCCCCTCCTTTTTCCTTTCCTTGGCATACCTGCGCTGATAGTTTAAAGACGAGCTTCTTTGAACAGTGGAGCTCATAGATGCTTGAGGAAGTTTTCTAGGTATCGAAAAGGAATTTTTCATTTCTTTGCCGGTTTTCATTTGGGTTTTAACTTCTCTAAATTTATCTGCAAAATTTTTTCCACACAAGAACTCATCTGGTTTGCTTTCCTTGACGATTTTCTTTACCGTGGAATTCAAATTGGCTCCAACATGATACTTTCTACTTGTCGAAATCATATTAAAAACACCACACATATTTTTACCCGCATCGACAACAGCTGATTTCTATCATGTTCAATAGTGCAGTCTTCGTCTTTTAAAATAGTATCAATGCATTTTGATAATGCCGAAAGAGCTAGGCCTAAATATGCCCCTGAATAATAGAAGAATATTTATCTTCTTTTTTACCCTGATCTGTCAAAGAAGATTCCAACTCGGGATTTAAAATAGGAGTCTTCAACCAAGGAATATTCTTAGGAATAAGATATTTCTTTTCCATTGCCTCTATATCACTCTTCTCGACTCCTAAACTAACATACTTGCTCCAACGATCCGCAAGAGCCTGATGTACTTCGCTTCCAAATATTAAATCGCTTCCAGATGGTTCCTCCCCTAACAGTCTTAAAATTTCAGGGTCCTGCTCTGGTACTTTGGGTTCATCTTGAAGATTTACCTCCCGATTAACTTCTCCAGCATTAGTTATAATTGATTCTGGGTTTTCATTTTCAGAAGTTCCTGAAGAACTTGATCCAGAATTCGTACTGGAATCGCCTGAAAATGTTCACCATATTAGGTATATTTTAAAGCTTTACGACTTGTAAGCTAGATGGAATTACCCGAAAAAGCAAAAATAAATTATATTTACTCTCTCAGAACCATTTATAGGCGTGCTAACATTTGGAATTACCTGAAATTATAGTTCAGAACCAATCTGGCATTACCCAAACACATGTTTGGAACCATTTACACAAACAAAGAAAAAATAAAATATTTATATTTAGTGGAATTACCCAAACTCGTTTGGAACCATTAATGCTTACTTAAAATTTTGTGTTTATGACGCCTCTTTCGTTCCAAATTCTCTAACTTCTTCCGCAACTTTCTCCTTTTTTTGTCTAGTTCACCATCCTATCACTACTATAAACTCTCTTTTTATTAGGCATTTTTATTCTGCGTACCAAATATAAACGCTCGAAAAATAACTTGCCTCGACAAAGCACAACAGTGTAATGAATGATTAATAATTATCGGCTGCCGGCCGGCGTCAGCGAATTATAGGTTTTTTAGCTTATGAGGTGTCTTTGAAGAATGTGCTCGACAAAGTCACTATTGTGTAAACTACGTGTGTATTCTAATTGGACGAGTATATCGAAATATAATTGTCATTGATTCTTTCATAATTTGCAACATCGTTATCATTATATGTAATTCTTCAAAAGAGAAGTTTCGATTAGGATTATTATTATTATTCGTATTATTATTATTTCTGAAATAGTTGTTATTGGGATTATAATAAGGAAATCTACGATTTTGAACTGTAGGGTTCCTGGTAGAAGTTGACATAGGGGTTGGATTTGGTAATTGATTAATTGGAATTTTATTAGGTTTGAAAACGTTTTTGGGTTGACCAAATATTTGTTTATTAGTAAAATATCGGGGATTACGTTGTTGTTGAATAGGTTGTACATTGACAGGTTGACTTGACCATATTGGTCTTTCAAAATTACGTTGATTATGTTGAAAACGTTGAATATTATTATACTGATTGTTTCGATTATACAATTTTTGATTATTGTCATTATTTACTGTTCTATTTTGATGATTTAAATTACCGTACATTGTTTCGAAGTTTTCAAATTCGGAAACATATGCCATTGCATCTTCTAAAGGCGCAGGATTTTTCAAATGCATGTTATTTTTTAGTGTTCCGGTACATCCGGCTATAAATGTACTTAGTGCTGTTTTTTCATAGTGGTTGATCTAAATTTGTTTTTTATTTTGATTGAGGTCTGGATTATTACTAATACGTTGAAAAACACTACTTCTAAGAAGTTGTAACCTACTACCAAAATTAACCAAATGTTCGTTTTTAAACGGTTTGCATCGCTTTAACTCTTGAACTAAACAATCTAAGTCACGCCTATTAGCAAAACATTGTTGTAAAGCATTTCTAAGAGCTTGCCAATTATTTATTTCAATTCTGTTACCGACCATCGATTCGGCTTTACCTACTAGTTTGTTTTGGATACATTCAAACATGTGTTCATTTAATTCAATGTCATTGTATACTGCATAAGTATTGATTAAATTCTCACATCTAGTAATAAAAATATTTAAAGCATCACTACTTCCATCAAATGATTTTATGTTTTGTATTTTTGATTTAAAGAGATCCCAATTAATTGGAGCCCTTTGTGGTTGAACTTGGACATTTGCCATGTCGTTTAAGTTATCTTCACTATCAGAACAATTATCAAAATTGATTTCAAAATTATCTGTATCGCTATCACTATCTAGTAAAAAATTGTTTAAAGATTCTAAATCTTCAATCTCTGGTATAACAATAGGTAAATTATTTTTCATAAATAAATTAATTTTTATTGAAAGTAATATTCATGTACTTCCAAAAAATTTAAGTAATATTATTATTATTATTATTATTATATATCTCTTTTTTTATGTAAAATTATCCCTTTTTTTAAAATAAGTATTTTTCAAAATAATAAATCTTAACAAAAGCTTAACAAAACTATTTTTCCTACTACCTCTGAAGGGATTTGGAAAAGTAAGAAAGCCCTTTCTCTGATTATTCTACTCGAAGTCGTCTCAGCAGCTTGTTCACTTGGAAGTTGAAAGTCTCTGGTTGGAAAGCACACTTAAGGGGTTGAAACTCCAAAGCCAATAGAAATTCGACTGAAGCGAGGATTTCTTCTTGACCGTGTCACTATCCTACTGACTGCGGCAGTTTTAACCTTGGAATCGAAAACTTATTTTTTAAAAATGAAACTTTATTAACTTTTGTGAACTTTAACAATGCTAACTTTTTGAGAACGTATTCTAATACAAGAACAAAGTGTCGAGTCTAAATGAATAATGAATAAATAATACATGTTTAAGTATTTATATGAAAGAAAAGTAACATTATCTTGTTTACAATATATACAAGGTTACAATTATATTTTAGGTGTTTTAAGGAAATATCTTGATATAACTACCGATTTATTTTTATTTGATGTTTGAACAATTTATTTTCTTGGAATCTGCTAAAATCACAAAAAAGAAATTTTGTAATTATTAGAGGTCTTTCTGAAACTAAAAATTATTTCGTTTTTCACAAATGCCCAACTATATTTTTTTATAAAATTTCGAAAGTTTCTGCTCTCACCTGAAGCTTTCATTGCTTATGTAAATATAGATCCATTATAAAGAAATAGGACGTTTGCACAGGAAGAAAATCTTTTAACTTCAGAGAGATATTTAGTAAAAAATAGTTTTAAATAATAAAACAAATTAGGCATAAATGAACTTAAAAATAAAAAACATTTTTATTAATTAATGTAATTTGAAATTACCACTGGTAAGGAGGAGAGCTCTTTTGAAATTCTCCAATGCTCCACAAATTTAATTCTTTGGCCTATAATTGGGATCATTTCTTTAATTAAATTCTCGTCCAGTTTTATAATGTTATCAAGATTTATTTCATGTGCTTAAAAAATAAAAATAAATTAAAAATAAAATTATTTTTATAGTCTAAGATCCGAAGTAAGGTCGACTTTTACATATCTGTTTAATGGATGAAAATTTTTTTATTAAATAAAATATGTTTATAAATATACCGCAAATGGGTTGCCTAAAAAAATACTGTTAAGACTATTTATTTTTTTAAAGTAAAAAAACGACACCCTATAGTATTCCCCAGATGCTTCGACTATGTCCAAAATGTATTCAGCTGACTGCAGGATGGATTAAAGCTTAATTTTAAAATTTAGTGTTTTTTCTTTATCCGTTTTTGAGTTATCTTTAAAATTCGAAATTTTTAGTTTTTCTCAAATATCTCGAATACGATCCATTTAAAATTTAAAATTATAGAGAAAGGCATTACAAGCAACTTTTCCTATACTTTTCTTATCTGTAAACAGAAAGAAAAGTAAAAAATAGCCATGACAGTATTTTCTTAGGCAATCCATTTGCGGTATATAAATAAACATATTTTATTTGATAAAAAAAACTCATCCGTTATACATCGGATGTAATATACTTCGGATCCTTTACTAATATTGCAACCATTATAATCTAAAAGGCAAAATATAACTATGTAAGTCGTTTTCTCCAATTTTAAATTAGATATTTCGACACAATAGTGAATAAAAGTAAAAAAAAATGCGTTTTTTTTTAAAGTCTGTAGTTCCCAAAGTATTAATTTGAAACCTCAAGTGGGTTTCGCATATACTATCAGGTACGTCGGATTTCTGAAAAAAATGTTTAATACACTAAAAAGTACTCATTTAATATAGTAAGTGGACTATTTTATTCTTTTTTAGCTTAATTTGATGTATCTTTTTTTGTGAAATACATATTTTCTTTGCCTTCAAAATTAAATGTTAGAAAACAACCTCGGTTGCGCTCGCTCTAATATTAATATGTATTTTATAATGATTCTATATTCGAGCACTCAACTTAAAAAACATTTTTTTATTGCTAAGTTCTAAAAAAATAAAAGAAGGCCGACGCACACTGGGGCAACAAGCCATCAAAGTTGGCAATAAATCACAGACTCTTTTTATAAATTTCTATGTTAAATATTGCTTTGTAGAGGTATTAATATTACCAAAGACAATACATAGATAGCTTTAGTGTTTATTTCTTAAAAAAAAAAATAGAAATTTGTTAAGAATATAATATAAAAAAAATGTAATATTATAATAATTTTATTTAGAAAAGCTATGATAATTTTAATTAAGCTTCATCCTCTTCAGAATGTGATGAGAAATTTTCTTCATGGTCTCCACTGTCATCATCAGGGTCATCAATTATACCATGGCTATGAAGCTAGGCGAGTCCAGATTTTAACAAATCTACTGCTTCTTTAGGAAAGTGCTGCAGTTTCTTTTTTTGTAACTTTCGCTTGCTCGTGATTACAGGGTCGGAACTAAGTAAAAACGAATTTAAAACGTCCTCATTAGTTTTCTCTCGGCTACATTTCCTCGAGTAATGTTCTCGATATTTTTTGAAATCCTTGTTCCGGGCTTCTTGCGCTTCCTCCGTTAATTGGCCTATAGGCAACAAAGCAGAAGATATTATTTCAGGCTCATGTATGAAGTATTTGTGCAATGTCGGAGGCATATTGAACCAGGGATACTTTTCAACAAAGAATCTAGCGGTGTTGTGAGCAAATTCTGTGAATTTTTCGACATTAATTTCATGTCCACTAGAAACTACAATTATTATAATATGCATCTTTTTTATTAACTCAATGTCTATTTTAGTAATTTCAGCCGATAGTTCTGCGTCCTTAAAGAAACGTCTAACCGTGTTTCCGTCATTTGAATTACCAAATCCGGGTTTAGGTTTATCTACGAATTACCCACATCGCTCTCTAAATTGTTTTTGAATACGAGCCTTGTTTTCTAAAACAACTTCTTTGTCACTTCCTCGAGCTTGCTACTTCTTGAGAGGTAATTTGTAAGATAGGTGTAGAAGGCATTCAAACATGCGTTTCCAAGTTTTCAGTTTTTATTTTTCTCTTAATCATCTCGTCAATACGATTAAAATCTTTGGATGTTGCGCCACATATAAAGCATTTTTGTGCGGATGTTGTGGCAGTAAGCGCGTTACATACTTTGCCGTCGACCATGGCAAATATTAAATTATGACTTTTATTCAAAGATTTTCCTTGAATTATAGAAGTGCTTTTCCGTAACTGTTTTATTTGGTCGTCTATTCTGTTTTTCTCCATTATTGAAACTTCAGTTGACTCTTTAATAAATTCAATTTTTATTGGCCTGCAGTATCTAGTAGAAGCTGGACGTGGGTTCTGCCATACGATTTTTCACCACAAACAAGGCGTATTGGAACAAGGCAAGTAATAAAAACAGCCGAATCACTGGCCTCATGACCATGAAATGCTTGCTTGTATGAACTGTGGCCCGAACTGCCATCAAAGTCCCATTTTGAAAACAAACACAGCTTTTCCAGTTCTTCGTCCCTAAAAGACTCAATTACTGGCTCCAGTGTTAATAGCAAACGTTGCACAGTATGGTCTGCACAGATAGAAGTTACTGTTATATATTCTTGCTTCGGATAACAATGCTTCTTCGCAGCTTGAACTGTTTTATAAGAAGGAAATTTCTCTTGGGCATTTATCCTGATTATGTTATATTGATGCCGGGATAACTTTGCATCCACCAAAACCTCTAGAACATCTTCGCCTGGCATAAGTTGTTTATCAAGTGACTTAACGAATGCTTTTCTGTATCTATTCGCACGTTCCGGAGATGTGGTTGTAATTTCATGCAACACTTTTGCTGCCTGTGCTTGTACTGTTGCTCTTAAGCCCATTTGAGTGGCATAATTTAATACACTTACTGGTGTAGAATCCCTCAACTTCTTTGTTTTTAATCGCTTGGTTCTCTCAGAACTCGATTCAAATGATATTTCTGGGCGATCCCGTTTGTTTTTGAGAGTCTTTATTTCTTCTCTATTTTGAAATGAAATTGAAGTATTCAGCCATTCAGCATTATTTTTGAGAAACCTTTCTTCCATCCTAAATGCCTTGATCTAACGCGATTTGTACTGTGATTTGAAATGCGACAAATTTTTATTTAAACACTTTAAAAGCTCTTTATCGCATTTTGTTCGTTTCTTGATCTCTTCTTTCAAAACAATAAACTGCTCATCAATTTCACTCTTTCCAGAAATTCTCATGACATCAAGAAGTTCCTTTCTCGATATAAACAGTGTTCGACCTCGTTCCTGAAGTAAAATAAAAAATAAATAAAAAATTTAAGTGTGAAACACTATGTCTTATTTATACCGGGTGGGCAATAAAAAACTGGATTTTGTTTTTTATTTTTTTTTTTATAATAATCCGATTTTACTGTTCTTAGGCTCATATTCTAGATAAAACTAAATATGTTCTCAGATCTACCAAAAATAAATCAACTCATATTTCAAGTAAGTTCGCCATATTGGAATTTAAATTGTCCGCCATTTTAATTTGATGGTCGGAAAGCAAAGTTACATAACTACCAAATCATGCCCATTGGTTCCAAATTAGTTAATAAATAAAAAAAAATAGTATTAAAAAACATAATGATATTATTATAAGCATCTATAAAAACATAAAAAACAGACAATTTTGATTGTCTATATCTTACGATCGAATTGACTAATCGTGCTTGGAGAAAAATGAGAAAACCAAACATGGTAGATTTTTACAAAACTTTTATTAAAAAAAAAAAATAAAATTACAGAGAATTTTTTCAACTTCTTCAAATGTGACTTATTTAAATTTCGGTGTCCAATATATATAGAAACCAAACTAATTATTTAAAGTACTTAAGAAAAATATATCAACAAAAATTACAATAAGACACTATCAATAACGGGATTATTTCAATTGTTTCTAAATGGTTCAATTTAATGCTTTTATTCTTTATTTAGAAAAACTTAAAATAGATTTAAAAATTCAGATAACCTCTTAAATTAGATATTAATTTCACCTTTATCAAATCTCTTTACCAGATGTTTTCTTTGAGATAATCCTGGTAACGATAGTGCTTTATTGGAATGTTTGTTGAGTACCTACCTTGACTAATTAGTTTGTTTTGTACACCGAAATGTAAATAAGTCACATTTGAAGAAGTTGTACTTCGAAACAATTGTCTGCAATTTTTAATTTTTATTTTAATTAAAAGTTTTGTGAAAATCTACCATGTTTGGTTTTTGTCATTTTAATAATATGGATTTTCATCATAAAGGCCAAAACAATTAAGAATTTTAAAGAAAATTTGTTTGATTTTCAATTTTTCTTATTAGATTTTATATAATTTATCATTATTACGAGAAACGAGCTTAAAATGGGTTACTTTTAAGTTCGTTTTTTTTTTCAATGTGGCCGGCCATCTTGGATTTTTACATTTCTGCAATTTTGTTATGTCTATCTGGGAACATATTTAGTTGCCAATGAAATGAGCCCAAGAACAGTTAAATCAGTTTATTAATAAACGAAATATAATGAAAGAACCGAATTCGTTTTTTTTGCGATCCACCCGCTATATATTAATATACTTTGAAAAAACCCAAATAGTGAAGAAAAGTGCAAATAAGTGCACACAAACTAAACGATTCCGAAAACTACAAATAATATTCATAATAAAAAGTCCAAATTTAAAGCTTGGGCTGCTTTGGAACACAACAAATAGCCTTCACGTATTTAAGAATATTTTAAAATTTTAACGTTTAACCACTTTTATAAGATTACGTTTATTTTTCTGCAACTTTTGTCTTATTAAAATAATAATACATACCAGAACTTGAAGGTTCCATGGCGAAAAGTTAAAAAAAAAAAAAAATACAGCTTAAAAAACAGCACAAAAACAAGTTAAAAACTACGAAAGAAAAATGCACATATACTCTGCGCAGGTAAGTAACTTCGACTGATGAGTCTAACGATGAGACGCGTGAAACTGATGACCGCACTGGTTTGTTTTATTATGCAGGGGATAGTGGAACATCGAAAAAAAATATGAGTTAGAGTGTACATGCTATTTAATTTTTGTATTTATTACCAAGTTTGAGAGCTTGTTGCCCCAGTGTGCGACGTTTCGAAATTCGCGCCCACCTATCAATGCTACCTACAACTAGGTAATTTAGTCAATTTTTATACTTTTGTGTACCATAGATTAGTTTTTTTTTAAACAAAAGTAAATAGTCATTATCTAGTTTGATCCATTAACGATTTTAAAAAATAAAGCACACATACACGTTTTGACAATTTTTATCTTTAAACTTTGGAAATTTCTCGAGCTGGACTATCATAGTTCAAACGTGGGGGCTGGAATTTATTAATAGTTGCAGAGAAGACACAAATCTCATTTTTGACATATTTAAAATAGACTTGACTTACGTTTCTGTATAAAAATTTTACCCCCATCATCTCCTAGAGAGAGATGGAGGGGGTAACATCGCCAAAAAAATAAGTTACAACTTGTGTGAAATTGTTGAATTCTAAGATTTCTTTTACACACATGCATACCCAAAATTTTATATTTTTTGTATAAACATTTTTCCTCCCACTATGAAGATTCTGATCAAATGTATTTCACTCCAAAGAAAAGAAAAAAGTTTTTTGACAAAAATTTGGAAATGCCACCCCCTCTTTATCATCTAGGGGTTGGGGACAACTTTTTATGAGATTCTAATATTTATGGGATAGGTATACCGAGTTTGGTCTCAATATCTCGACCCGAACGGCCCTAGCCTTAACAGCCAAACCCCAACTTATCTAAGTTCTATAGGTATATTGTGAAAATGAATTATGTAATTTTTTTTTATAAAATATGTTCAACATAGTCACCGTACATAGACAAGTATAAACGATGCCGTAGTAGGCCATTGTTAATTATACATAGTGTTTCAAAAAGGTATGTCATAAATTCTTCCTCAGATAGATTACCAAAAAATAAGTGGCTTTTGCTTTATCTATCTATATCAAAAACTGGCTCCTAACAAAGTTACAGGGCGTTAAAGTAACATTAAAAAAAAACGTTTTTTATTTGTAAAAATTTTGCTGCATTTTGCATTTTTTGCCAGTGCTGCCGATTTAAAGGCCCAATAAGAAGAAAAAAAATTTAAAACGACCCCGTAAAAAAATTGGGGGGTTGGGTACCTTTTAACCCCCCTCGTATTTTTTTTGACATAAAGAAACTTGCTTTATCGATCTTAAAATCAAAAAGATCTATTAATTTTTAAATTTTTTTTATAGCGAAATGAACTTTGTATCTTTCTTAGTTAACGAGCTATTTACAATTTTTTAACTGAATTTCTAAAGCAATTCGTCCATCCTGGACTTAACATATCAACAAAACTAAGAGTAGATCATGAGTTATTGTACAAAAAACGCATATAAAAATCAGTGGTGTGTCTAGGGCTGTGCTTGAGCCGCCCCTGCAAAAACTACGTGTTTTATTTATTTTTTGTAAAAAAGGTATTTATAGTATTAGATTGGCGCCATAAAAATGGTGTGCTACCTGTCCTCATGGGTTTACTTGGCCACTGATAAAAATACACGTTAGTTTGGAAATGTATTTATTAAATTTAATAATAATTAAAAAAAAATATTTTTTAATTAAACAATTAACAATCAAAAATAAACACTTGACAATAATTATTATACAATTTTATAAACTATTTAATTTAGTAAATATTCAACATGTTGTTTTTGCAGGGGCGGCTCAAGCACAACCCTAGACACACCACTGAATTTTATATGCGTTTTTTGTACAATAACTCCTGACCTGCTCTTAGTTTTGTTATGTTAAGTTCAGGACGGACGAATTGCTCTAGAAATTCAGTTAAAAAATTGTAAATAGCTCGTTAATTAAGAAAGATACAAAGTTCATTTTGCTATAAAAAAAAATTTAAATTCATAGTTCTTTTTGATTTTAAGATCGATAAAGCAAGTTTCTTTACGACAAAAAATACGGGGAGGTTAAAAGGTACCCAACCCCCAGCTTTTTTCAAGGGAATATTGGGCCTTCAAATCTACAGCACTGGCAAAAAATTCAAAGAAAAAATCGCAGCAGCAAATTTTTTACAAATAAAAACGTTTTTATGAATGTTAGTTTAACTTTGTTACGAGCCAGTTTTTGATATAAGTAAATATAGCCAAATCCACTTATAGACAAAGAGCCCAGTGCCCCCAGACATAACTTATTTTCTAAAGGACAAAATGTGGGGCATCAAGTAGTGTTTATATATGTATTGAATGCCTCCATACCTGCTAAGTTGGTTAGTGGGCCAATTCACAGGTACCAGGTGAGAAAGGTAACTATAAATAAGGTTAACTTCACTTATTTTCTAAAGGCTGATTTTTATTTATATTCCATAAAATATTATTAGAAAATAATATTGAACATTGCCAGATACTTTCCGTGGGCCATAACTTCCGCTAGACGCTTTAAAGCTCCCAATTTTGTTTTGTAACTTTACTTATATTCTAATGTCTGGTTTTTATATATGTTATTTAAAGAACTATTTTAAACATATATTTATTCAGCCAGACTAATTGTAAGGGCCAAACACCCCCCAGACACCAAAAACATTCAGCCGTGAGTATACGCGTACTATGCTCGTGCTTTGGAGAGAGTGAGATACCTATACAAAGTTAAAAGTAGGAACTATTTAAATAATTATTACTTAAAAATATTAAAAGAAAATGTTTGTGTATAAAAATTTTGTGAAAAACGTCTTTTTAAAAAGTAACTTAGGTGTATAAAAATTTCATTTAAAAATATGTAAATGTATCTCAATCGTCCTGGTCATCATTGTTGGCGTCATTAGATTCTTCATCATCAAACCAATCATGATCGTCTACATTGAAGTATTCATCACCATCATCGTCTTCCATCTCGTTATCGTCGCTAGCAGCTTCTTCTATAAAAACAAATCAACAAATTAGAAAACTTAGTTGTTTAAATTTAGAAATTGAAGTCAATGTAAAGTACCTGTATTTTGCTGAAGCGATTCTGACAAAACCCGCTAATTGGTCACCATCAAACCAGTGAAACTGGTACTTGTTGCTTTCCAATGTCCACCCGTTGTTTTCTGGAGTAAAAATGGTCGGTTGTTTTTTATGGGCATTATTCCAAATACTTGATATGAGGCCGTCAGAAGCAGAATGGCCTAAACCCAAAAAGATAGTTTTGAGATAAATTGAAAAGAAAATTTGTATAATTTTTATGTGTATTTTGTTCTGAAATCTGTCCAGTGTAGAGTATTGTTATTGATTAAAATATTAATAACATAAATACTTATTATCTCCATGAATTTTTTTTTGAAATTGGCTTGTAATTAAGAAAAAAAATGTGGGATAGGCCGTTTTGTCTTCGAGAAATTTTTACCAAAAATTTTAGGCCAAGTTTAAAATAAGGTAATAATTGCAAAAAGTAGCACCCAAAATATTTTATTGGTCCCAAAAACAACTAATGTAACAAAATAAAGTTTACTTTACTGGCCCAGATTCTCCTCGTTTTCATCATCCAAAATAATGAAGTCTTCCGATGGATTTTCTGTTGTTTTCAAACCTTCATAAAAATTATGAAAAATCGGGGGAATGTAGTTGCATAGCTCTAGCAGATCTTTTTTCTTTTTTGCATCTATTTGGTGACTATTTGGATACAATAACTCCAAGGGTCTATTCAATTGTGCAGGTTTTCGTTTTGCTATATCCACAACCATGAAGTGCACCAGCTCATTATTGGAGTATTTAAAGTATATTTTAAAAGGGTGCTCTATCTTAAACTGCAGCCACTGCATTTTAAGCCACTCAACTTTTTCATGTTCTGTTGTCCAATGTCTATTAGTAATTTGGGTTTTTAATGTGTTTGTAGAAAAAAAGTCATTACTGGTCATAGCCACAATATTAAATGGCTTTTTTTTTCTGGCATCTTTAATTACAGCAGTCCAGTCTTGAGGAAGGAATATGTTTTTGTGAAGCTTTTTCTTTTTTTCGATTAAACCAAAGTCTTGGTCGCAAGGCAGAAAAGTGTGGCCACTTACCAAAAACTTATGATCGATTTGATTGACTGTAAAGCCTGGAGAACTTACAATGTAGTTACAGATAAGCGCGAGTTTTATATTGCGGTTTTGTCCTCCACATTGGTCAGAATACATAATTAATTTTTTTGACCTCACGTAATGTTCGACATAGTGCAAAAGACATGATCCAATTTCATCTGGACCTCTGGAAGCGATGGATTCATCCCACAAATACATGTGGACTTCATCTGTTGCCAAGTTATGTATTCCTAAACAGTATGTCCATAGTTGCCTCTTATAGTAAGCGACTCCTGTGGACAACAGTGGAGTTGGCAAAGTTTTCATTAAATCGAAAGCTATAATAGTAATATTTTTATCAGCTTTTGCTAATTCCGCATCTGCTGTCATTCCATCTCTTGCACTATCTGCTTTCCGAAGATGTAACTCATGTTCAGTTTGCTTCTCTTGTTTATCAATCTCATTGTCCATGGCATCAATTTTAATTTTAAATGAATCACATTTTTTACAGGAATCTGTAATTGGAGCATGAAAACAAAGATTAAATTCTTGATTGAAAACATTTGAAAAAACATACTGTGATACAGCTTCAACAACTTCATTTTTGTACATGTTATAAATTTTTCCCAAACTAAGATCTGGAGCTAAATATTTTCTGTTTGGATTTTTTTTCCTTGAATAATGTGATTGATATGCAGGAAATTTATTGATAAAATCCTTAACTTCAGCGATTTTCAACTCACTGGTTTTATTTGGTGGTGCATGTTTACCACGTTTATCACTTGGAGGTGGTAGGCCAGAAACTTTGGTTTTTAAAATTCTAGTGAGTCTACCATCAGAAATTTTAAAAACTTTTTTGAAGAAATCTTTACATACCTTCACTTTGCCTCCATTTTCACATGTTAAATGGTATAATCTTGTGTTTGATCTCCTAGATGGATTGTTGTCCTTTTTGTAGCTTCTCTGCTTTGTTGCAACATCTATTAAACCATATACGTATGCTGTTTGTAAGTTATAACTTTCAAAGTTATAGAAATGTTCAAATAAAGTTCGCTGGCGGTCAGCATTTATTTTATCGCTGCATTTGTCGGAACATGAACAAACTATTTCTTGATAGGTTTTAGGCTGAACTAATCTGCCCGTGGAATTCACATATTCTTCTCCTTTTAAACGTTTCGATTTCGCTTCTTTTCTCTTCCAATGAGTCTCATGCCGTAGACGTTTTTTTGGTTTAACAGGATTATTTTCCTCGACATCTGTATTTTCATCTTCATCCGCTGAAAATAAATAGTAGTATACATGAAAAGAACCAAAAAATTAAGGTTTATTATACACTACCGCTGTCTACTGCCTCCTGAGTTGTAGATTCATCTCCACTAATATTCTCAGCTTCCGAAAGATCACTAGGTATGTATTCAGAGCCTGAATCTTCGTAGGGTTCGTCAATATCTAAAAAAATAACCTTTTTTTCCACCATCACATACAAATAGAAAAACAAATTTAAACATTAAATAAATATCTTACCAGTATTATTGGCCGAACTATCCATATTAATTTTTTTGTTACTAAAAATAGTTTAACGATCTTTTAGATAAACACACCCAAATAGAACGACTCACTTTTTGCAACTGTTTACGATTTGTTTATGGTGCCTGTGGGTTAGGCCGATTTACCCTTACAGTAATAAATAATATTCACGAAGCCAAAACGTAACCTATGGCGGCATCTATGAAATAGTAGCGAAATGCGGCTTAGGCTGTTCTGCAGTCGAAAGTTATGAACGAAAGGAGAAGTTTACAAAAATGATCTGAAAATTGCAAAATTGTGGCTTAGGCCATTCTGCTTCTGAGAGCCTCATATATAATTTGCCCGAAGAAATTGTTGAAAAAGCTCAGTTTTGCATGGTGGTAGATTGCTCGCATCAAAGTTTTCCGGGCATTTTCCGGTAAGACCAACTTTTTTATCGACAACGGATTTATCCGTTTCGAGAAATTCCCTTTCATGTGATGAAAATCAAAAAAAATATTTTTTTAGTTTTTCAAATTTTCCGACTTTTCCGTTGAATTTTCTGGAAAAACTAAAAATACCAGTTTACTTCTCGATGTTGCTCACAACCTGGCATAGACAATTTTCCGGTACATCAAACAGATTTTCCAGGAAAATTAGGGGAAATTTCGGATGAGACGATTTTCCGGGGAAAACATTGCTTAAAAGAGGAGATAGACGAATAAAACCTGAAAAAGAATTATCCGTATCGACAAGAAGCATCGATTGATGTATCACATGACATGGTTTTTCTAACAGGGAGAGGGGGGAAAATAAAAAAAAAACGCAAAATATTTAGTTTTTTTTTTATTTTTGAAAAATTAAATGCAAAGGCGTTTTTAAATATTTCTATAGGACGGTAAACATTTGAAATTTTCCTTCAAAAGGTAGTCGCACAGCTGTGCGACATGACTCCCTAGTATGTTCCTATTTAATTGTTTTATCAATTTAATAAAGCAACAACTCGATAATTTTAAATCACGGTTTTCCAGAGTAGATATTTCAAGCCATATTAAAAGATTTTATACGTGTTGCTGTTGTACCATGGATTTATATCTTACTCGCTCCAAAGCACGAGCATATAGTACAGTCGCGTATACTCACGGCTGAATGTTTTTGATGTCTGGGGGGTGTTTGGCCCTTACAATTAGTCTGGCTGAATAAATATATGTTTAAAATAGTTCCTTAAATAACATATATAAAAACCAGACATTAGAATATAAGTAAAGTTACAAAAAAAAATTGGGAGTTTTAAAGCGTCTAGCGGAAGTTATGGTCCACGGAAAGTGGCAATGTTCAATATTATTTTCTAATAATATTTTATGGAATATATATAAAAATCAGCCTTTAGAAAATAAGTAAAGTTAACCTTTCTCACCTGGTACCTGTAAATTGGCCCACTAACCAACTTAGCAGGTATGGAGGCATTCAATACATATATAAACACTACTTGATGCCCCACATTTTGTCCTTTAGAAATTAAGTAATGTCTGGGGGCACTGGGCTCTTACTCTATTATTTTTTCGTAATCTATCTGAGGAAGAATTTATGACATACCTTTTTAAAATACCCTGTAGAATCGATTTTACGAACGATTAAGCAATTTTTGATAATTTTTTTACAAATAAAAACTATTTCAAATAATTTTTTCTAAAGATTTTCCTTGCACCTTTTTTATAAATTAAACAATTTTTCACTGTTGACAATATTCACGTACCTATTTAATATTGTTATTAACGGAACTGAAACTATTGGCAGCGATGTATTAAAATCCTTTTAGGCTAGAAAAAATTGTTTTTATTATTATTTGTATTACTTTTTTCTCGGAAAATTAATAATTTTCAGCAAATTTTTATTTCGTAAATCACTATATGGAATGAGAATTTTTTAATTACCATCACAATTTTTTGCGACATCCTGTATTTAAATTAAAAAATAATTTTAAAATTTTTCAAAATTGTTTTTAGTTAATGTAGCAAATTTCTCTGTCCTCTGTGCACCATAATTAAAAAAATATGTTATAACTACAAAACCTAAATGGAAACTAAAAGCCTGTACTGCTAAAATAAGAGAGGTCGTATTTACAAAATTAAGTTTTGCATAGTTTTTCTAACCTTTTCTGATAATTATAGTAAATGTTTTCTAATGCAAATAGGCCTTTTTTATTTTCTATCATAATAAAATGCACATAGACCTTTTTTATTTTGTATCATAATAAAATAAAGTATAAGCTTATTAAATTTGTAAGAATCTCGAAATCAGAATTTTCGTAAATACAACCTCTTGTCTTAGCAAGGCAGAAGTCGTCTTTCCAGAAAGCCGTCAGTAATCATCACACAATTGTTTACTTCTATTCCAGTTTTTCGTGTTCTTATGATTATATATTTACTCATATAATATAATACCTAACAAGAAGTGAACTAAATATACTTACATATAAATATTGGTATCAGGGCGCTGAGGCCCCATCCTTCTAACAAATATTCCATTTTAAAACAAAAAGTAAACACAATCCTTAACGATACGACGCGACGCAAACTACAACTTGTTAGAAAATGGACAATAGGATGAACACGTGCTAATGCCAATTTGCCAGATTCTCTGTAAATGCGTTGTGTCTCTGACTCCCGAATAATAAGTATGACGTCTTAACATGTATCAGTCATATATATACCGTACCATTGCAGTGGTTGCATTTTAAAATAAGTTTCAGCTGCAGGGAATTTGTGCTAGCTAATCTTTTGTAAAGTACATAGGTTTTTGAATTGAATTGTTTAATTCTTGTTCTGAAATCTAAATGCATTGAATCGAATCCTTTTACAACATTAAATCAAGTACTCGATAGTCGGTTTAAAGAGCATATGATACAATAAACATAAGAGCTTTCTTGGATTAATTAACAATTCTGGACTCAAATGAAATAATTTACTTTCAGATTAATTATAATAAATCTTAAAATACATGATTATGCCTACACTTCACTCAACAATTATTTTCTTATTGTATCGAGAAATATTATATGAAGCAAACTCTACTTTATTTCAAACAAGTGTAATCTTTCAAGTGTAAAGGTTTTCTTGAATATAGATGATAATTTTTTTCTGTGCATATAGTTAACACCTTTTATATAATTTAAACAACTTATTAACAAATTGTGACACGCTTACAATCAACATATTTATTTATCATAGACCAACGTTACGTTTCTTCATTCTGACCACAGAACAAATCTAACCATAGAGTGAAGTTGTCCTTTTACAAGACCGGCCATCAGTCAATATGCTCCATGAAGTTATATGCATTCCGTCGCGACGACTGATGACTGACGTTTGACTTTTGACAGTCTTGACGGAATAATCGATTAAATCGATTCTTTCACCGGCTTCGGCGTGGTCACAATAAAAAAAATATTTCTTACTTGAACAGATTTCCAGATTTCAGCCCTATGTTACTGATTTATCCTCGTCGCCATAAAATGGCGTAGAATAATACGATTAATACTGTCGCTATGCTTTATTCTAGGCTACGAAATACATACATGAAACACAAGTTATACACTTTACGTCAGAGCACACATGCTACGTGTTGAGTGGACAGCCATGACAATGAGACACATACTGAGGGTGATGCTGACGGTTGGCAGCTGCAGATTGGCAACTGAGCACGCGCACTGGTACTGACTAGCGTACGTCTACAAATCACTTTTGATGTGTTCCACATACACCGCAGAACGTCTCTAAGGTATCTATACAATTGAATAACTATATTTTTAGACATGTTCGTTGCATCCACTATTACTCCAACCCGGCTACCAGTACCACATGATTGGTATAATCATAGGTACGTTAACATTAATGTTTTCAAAAAAAGAACCATTAAATATCAAGTTAGTTTTCTACACTTTTTGCAGAAATATATATAATTAATTGAATTACTAAATTGTCTTTTATGGATCACACACACTCTCTCTCCTACATGTAGGTATATTATACCTACATTTTTTAATCAATTTTTTGTCCGTTAACCATGATAACAATTCTTCATCTGTTTTTTTGTAAATGTCCACAACATCAATAAATATTTTTTATATCCATTTGAGTTAACAAATACAATCACAACAAAGTAATAATTAATAATATATTTAATATTTGCTTTGTAATTCACCTATTACCAATAATTATATTTTCTTCTCATTCAAATAAAATTCTTAAACTTGGAAATTATCATACAGTGATAGAAATCAACAATATAGTATGGCAACGTTGCAAACTCGACTACCGTATATATCAAGAATTGACCATATGCGGGTGCGACCAGCAGTGTGGCCAACAATAAATAGAAAATATTTGTGTAGGAAATTTCTGCTTGTAATGTTAATTATTCTGCGAATTTTAAATTTCGCGCAATGATCAAATTAACTATTGCAGTTGAACACAAGTGACTGATGCACATAAATAACAAAGTTTAAATAAGGAATGTTCTTTAATCTAATGGGCTGTATTATTATGTTCCACAGATGCATTTTCGTATTGAGTACTTGTGCTGAGGTACGTAACTCTTCTCAGAAGGTTCCGAAAATGTTACGTAATCTAAATACAATAAAACACTTATTTCACCTTTCCACTGTTTATTACCATTTTTACAGCTAATCGGCTTCGCCGCTATTTGACAATTGCAACCTCGACAAGTTACTTGTTACTTATGAATAATGGCACGTTCAAAGACACCCGAACAACACACGTGCACACACAGATCAAAATCAAACACCGGTTCGAAGGCTTGGCACCTGTCTCACCTCCATGACACGATGATTGCGGGGTGGTCATAAATGAACTGCGCGTAGGATTCCCGCTTCATTTGCATTGGCTGACAGAGGGCCATAGAGCACAGCAAAGAGAGTTCTGACTGCTGCGTTAGGCTGGCACCTCATGACGAGTATTAGGTCGCAAAAAAAAACAGTTCGAATTATTATTTAAATTCGAACATACTGGGGGCGCGAGGGAAGAAAGAAGATATGCAATGCGATACTTAACAAGAGAATAACAATTATAAGTCCCAAATTAGGATAGGACTATAAGAACATTTAAAGGGTATCCTAAAACACTATTAAGATAAATTATAAACAACATGTAAATGATATTTCAATCTATTAGTCGGATAAAACAAAAATGTAAAGGGTATTCAACTGCAATTAGGATAGAGCACAAATAAAAGTTAAGGGTATCCCAATCTACAACTAGGATAGAACACAAAAATGTAAAGGGTATCCTAACATGCAATTAGGATAGAACACAAAATAAAAGATAAGGGTATCCCAATCTACAACTAGGATAGAACACCAAAAATGTAAAAGGTATCCCAACATGCAATTAGGATAGAGCATAAAATAAAAGATAAGGGTATCCCAATCTACAACTAGGATAGAACACCAAAAATGTAAAGGGTATCCCAACATGCAATTAGGATAGAGCAAAAAATAAAAGATAAGGGTATCCCAATCTACAGCTAGGATAGAACACAAACATATAAAGGGTATCCTAATATGCATGTAGGATAGAACACTAAAGGTATATATTTAAATACCAATGAAATTAGTTCAAATCGTATCAGTGGAATATTCAGTGAAAAGGTTTTTTTTTAACCTACTAACGAACTACAAAATAACCTGGCTCTTTCATAGAAAACGTCAACTGCAAGTGGTCGTTAGCGTCCAGACTAGCCATAACATTACGAGTTGACGAGTTATGTTAAAGCTGGGTGACCATTTTTTTAACGAATTTTTGAACAGAACTATTAGCAACAATTTAAACATGTAAGCGAATATACAATGTAGCAGGAGTTTATATACAAATGTACAGTCAGAAAAATGGAATTCAGGATTTAATTCAATCTGTCGGTACATTTTCTCAATGTCCGCAGTAAGGGCATTTAAAATTCCGAAATCTCACCAATATGTCTAAGAGTTCCGGTTGGTCTTTAGGTCCTTTTAACGAAATATTCAATGAAACCTGGGATGAAGACTTTGATGAATAATCAAATACTATCCTTAACTTAGTACTTGAACTATTTTCTTTGACTACACACAAATGAGGTACGAAGTATGTATTGTCAAATTGAGGAGTTTGTAAAGAAACAGGAATTAACTTTCCATGGCCTAATTGAAGATATTCCAATAATACATTCTTATACTGTTCTTTCATCTGAGGATTTTTATCTAATCTTTTCTCTAGAGATATAAACCTATGTTTGGCCATGACAAAGGAATCTCCCAATTCCTTATGAGCCTGGCTATGAATGAGGGGGAGATCGATTTGAAAACGTCCATTCGGTAACGTTTTTGATGAGGAAATAAAGTTAGTCTCGGCCTTCAAGTCATCTTCAGACATTTGCTTATCTGTTGTAAGCTCTTCCTGAGCCCAGAACCTTTCTAATAGAGTATCCACATATTCTTCTTGGGGGGCCTTAGACGATGAAACATAAAATGAATGGCTAAATACCAGATGTTTGGTTACATTTATACAAGAGGGGGGAACTATTCCCGAAATCAGCCACCCTAAGTGAGTGGCTATGAGGGTGGGGGCATTTTTACCTAACCTATGAATTCCTGGTTTGAGCAATGAGTAGTAAATGTCAGCTCCCAGTAACAAGTCTACCTGAGAGGGAGTTCCGAAACTCGGATCTGCCAAGGAAGTGGCCAGGTGGGAGGGTATATCTAATGCGGGGACATCAACGTAAACTTGAGGAAGGAACTGGGTGATCTCATCCACTACTGCACAAGTAGTGCTGAACTGATCATAGTCGTTAAAGTGTGAATAAAAAATAATATCAGTCATACGATTTATGTTCTGACTAGTATTACAAATACCAGCTACCAATAAAGGCTGCTCATACATTTTACAGTCTAACTGTTGAGCTAGGTGAGAACAAATGAAGCAGTTTTGGCTACCTGGGTCCAACAGTGCACGCGCTGGAATGGGAGGGCCACTATGAGGGTAAAGGATAACTTTGGCTGTAGCCAAAAGAACATGACTTCCATTAAGATATAACATAGTTAAATGTGGAAACGAAGGCGGAGTATTTTCTACACGAGCATTTAACTGTCTTGAACTAAGGGTA
This sequence comes from Psylliodes chrysocephalus, assembly GCA_927349885.1. Lineage (NCBI taxonomy): Eukaryota > Metazoa > Arthropoda > Insecta > Coleoptera > Chrysomelidae > Psylliodes > Psylliodes chrysocephalus. The sequence continues at coordinate 96,624,099 of OV651814.1, read as the reverse complement.
AGGTAATTTTCAGGTCTCGTAGCGTCCATCAGATCTATCATTAGGTGAATTATTCGAAGAATGGTTGTTACGACCGCGACCGAAAGATGCTTGTCCTAATGATTTTAAAGCAATATTTTGTTTAGGACTTTCAAGTGGCCGATGAAGAAGCACATGATGTTTCTTTTTACAGATAGAACACGACCCGGTTAACACACTAGACGAAAGTAAATGTTTCGAGCCCAAACAACCAAAGCACATACGATTTGATCTAATGAAGTTATGCCTATTCGATACAGAAAGAGATCCGAACTTGGGACATGAATAAATTTTTTGCCCTGATACTCGACAATAACTACATCCAGGTGGGGTGACAGGAGTAGCTTCGGTACTACTGTTAAGCGATACATGAGTCATCTCATTAATGCCCGATGCACTTGGAGATGTATGATCCGATGGTAAATCTTCACTAGTAAATAAGCTGACACGATTATGTGGTGTAGTCAATCCCGATGGATGACCACGACGAGAGTGAGAAGTGTTATCTGTTTTTTGGTCTTGAGCTAATAAGTTTTCTAAGATGTTGTATCGTTTTTCCAAGAAATCAGAAAATTTATCACCAGTAATGAGGTTTTGATTATTTTCAGTCTCTTCTAATGCCTTCTTAGTTTGAAAATCAAGTTTACCTTTCAATAAATGAACTAATAATGCATCAAATAAATTTGATTTGTCAATATTTAAATTTAAAAGAGAATTCACTACCGATTTCGCATCAGAGCTAAAATGTCGAAGTTGCTGTGCCGTACATTTGGATAAAGTACAAGTTAATAATTTATTAAAATGGGCAGCAACAATCTACCTAGTATTATTATAGCGAGAATTTAATACCTTTAGTGCTACATCAAAATTGTATTCAAATTGCGAAATTAACGCGAGAGACTCGTTTCTGAGGTAAGATTTCAAATAAAAAAACTTTTCGGTGTTAGAAGTCAAACGAGAATTGTTTACTATGAGGGCATTAAAAATGTCAATAAATGTTCCATATTGCATGCAATCACCATTAAATATGGGAATATCAATATTCGGCAAACGAATACTGGGGCCATTTTGCACATATCCATTATTACTGACACTAACCGAATCCAAATTTATATTCAACTTGTCAAAAAAATGTTGTAGTTTACAACGAATCGCCAAATATTTTTCCTCGACTGATTCTCTATCCAAGATTTCATTATCAATATCATTAGAAATTGATTCTATTGAAGGCTGAATTTCACAATAATTTTAAAATGAGTTTCCTAATTATCTAATCTAAATTTAAAAGCATATTTATCGGACTCTTCGACATATTTTTGTATCCATGTTGAAATCCGTGTAATCGAAGCTTTAGAAATTGCTCGTTGCTTTACTAAAAGGTTCATAATGAAAAGTTACAAAACAAATAAAATTTAAAGGACTTTCAACATGTACAGGACAAAAACAAACCAATTTGATGAAGCATTAAAGTTTACTTACAAGTATTTAGAATATATGATTTATTCACATTTATTTATTTTTTGAACACAAAATGTGTATCATGAACAAAGTTAGAGGGTATATTCAGAGAAGTATGCAAATATCAGATTTATTACAATTAAAACAATTAAAAACAAGGTCAATGTACCTACCAAATATTTAAAAAAAATTAATTCAAATTTTAAAATGTTAAGTATTTGACACTATCACCCTGTGTAACAGGTTTTAAGGCAAAGCTTATCTAATAAACCCTTTTAAAAATGAAGTAAAAAAGGTATCTTAAGAAGTTTTTCTGGCTGATACTGCATAGGTACTTCAATTGAAATGTTTGAAAAGCCACACACCGTTAACTACGCATGCAATAATAAAACACAGTACATATCTTTATTTATAGCTTGTAAAAACAGATGGAAAAGGGAAAGGTATAAAAGGTACACAAATTTAATGACGATGTGTGCTTTTCACTACTTAAATTCTCTGAATATAAATGAAATGTGAAAACTTACAGTACTATGGTCATATAAGACATCCTTGCCTTGAAATTGTCTATATTTATCTGGGCCCCAACAAGAAAAGCAGGTAAACAGGAAACCATGACCCACGAAGTCCATCTACTGCACCACGAAACACGAAGTCCATCTACTTCACCATGAACCACGAAGTCCATCTACTTCAAAATGAGTCACGAAGTCCATCTACTGTACCATGAAAATGTCCAAATAAAAGTTACACCAAAAACATGACGAAAACGTCCAATAATTCATTAACCTAAACCAGCCATCTCGCTACTCAATTCACAAGAGGCAAGCAAAGATATTGTTCAGAAATTTTTCACTTTTTCACGAGTGAAAACGGGCAAAAAAGCACGAAAAATGTCCACGAAAAAAGCACAAAAAAGTCTTTTAAAGGCTCCTAAATAATCAAAGTTATTTATTAAGCTAATATGTAGGTTGCCATATTATTTAAATGACAAAAAAATATTCCAAAAGCACTAACAAAGCAAATGATTCAATTTAATAAATCCGCAATTTCATATCTAAGATGTAGACCATCTCTTCTGATATCATCCATTGCTTCAACAACATTGTCATGTTCCTTATCCTCGATTACAAATGCTTGTCCATCAACTTCATAATTTTGCAGCATCTCAGCTGGAAACATAAGATAAACATTGTGAAGCACGCAACATGCTATTATTACCTCTGGTATGAGATCTACTCTACTCATATCCAAATATTTAAGTCGTCTAAATCGACCGAAGAGTAGTGCAAATGCCCTTTCAATGATTTGGCGAGTTTTGGCATGCTGTGTGTTAAAGTTTTTTTCTCTTCTCTGTAAATTTCCTCTATCAGTGTAAGGTGGAATACACTATCTTAGTGGAGGGTAAGCCTTATCACCCAAAATAACCTCATTTTCACTGAAAAATCATGCATGTTGTTAACAGCAGCCTTAAAAAAATCAGAATTTCTAAAAATGCGTGCATCACCAACAGAACTTGGATAGCCTATAAAAATATCCCCAAACCTTCTTTTGCTATCGCAAATTTTGCTATCGCAAATAGCTAGCAGAGTGATCGAGTGAAAACACTTTCTATTGTTGTATTCTTGTGCATTTTCAGATGGAGCTTTTATAGGTACAAAAATGCCATCTATTGCACCCACAACTCCTGGTATGTTACCGAAAGGTATGGTTTGCCTCTTAATTGCTTACCTTTCTTCTCTAGAGGGCCAACATATTAGTTGTGTTGCCAGTGGGGTTATTTGTTCAACAACTCTCCTAACACATTTATGAAGTGTTGATCTTGACATCCCAAATTTCTTAGCTACAGACCTAAAAATACTTTCAGTGAAAACCAGAATGGCAAGTGGGATCATTTTTAATTTATAACTAGGACTTACCTATAGCTATCTGGTGTAGCCAAGATCCAAATTGTTGCCAATAGTTGCTTTTTTGGCAAAATAGTACTAGGTCCCACACTTAAGTTTGCGAGTTTATTTTCTATTTGAGCTAGAAGCCAATTAAATGCTTGCCGAGTCATTCGAAAGTCCTCTAAATACCCAAGAAGTTTTCTTATCATTAAAGTGATCAACATTTTTTTAATAAATTATTCTGTGCAGCTTTTATTAAATGGCAAACATCAAATAAGTAGGTTATTTTCTTCCCACACAACTCAAATTCTGAATTATTGTCAGTGACCCCAGTATTTTCGATAATTGTACAAAATTAGCCCCCATATCACTAACAATGACATCTACAACTAAACCTATGTTATGTAATTTTAGTACACATTGTTCAAGTGCATCTTTAAGTTGGTGAGCTCCAAACTGGCTACTAAGAAAAAAATATGCCAGTGGCTGTTTTCAGTTATTATATAGACCTCTTATTATAATAATTACAAGTGCATTTTGTGCATATAATAATTCTTTTGTTCCTAGTCCCATATCATGGAGACCAACAAGTTCATCTCGACTGGTATTATAAAATAAATTTGATTTCAGTGACATTTCATCGATACATATACTACAATGTTTATCAACCTCAATCATTGTTCGAACTTTAATTTCAAGTGCCTTGAAAATAGACTCATTGAGTAATCCTGGCTGTGTAACTAATTTTGCAGTTATATTTTGTAAGCATCGCTTACTAGGTAGGCACAAAATGTTAGACATAAAAGAATATGCTCTAGGTCCTAAAAAATACAGGGTAAGGGCAAACTGCTTGTATTCACTTGAATATCTTCCAGCTAAAGGCTTTTTGTTTTTAAGTTCCGCTTGAGCCTTAACTATATCTACAAGTGGTTGGTTTAAAAATTGTTCACAGATATCTTTAAAGTCATTGCTTGTCCACTGTCTTTTACTAAAAGTAGTCTTCCTATTTGCCTTTCTTAGAGCTTTTAATTTTCTTCGAAGTCTTTTTTTCTTGGGCTCGTTGCACTCAGTGACACTGTCTGTCTCTTTCATCTTCAAAGTTTTTGCTGGGACCTAAAAAACTAGTTAAATTTAAAAAATACATAAACACAACACTTTTATATTATTTTTAATACCTGGTAGGCTGAAAAAATTGTCGGAGGTAGTAGCACCAATCTCTCGTTCACTCTCAAAATGAGCTGTTGTGTTGCTGGAACCTAAAAAAAATATTAAAATTTACAAAATAATAAAAACAACTTTTATATTATTTTTAATACCTGGTGTGCTGAGAAAATCGTTGTATGATTTAGTAGTACTTATTAAGGGCACAGATTCATTCGGAACAATAATTGTTTCTCCCATATCAATATGTTCATTTGTTGCGGGTGTGTGCCAGAATATTGTCGGAAGTACATTTTCAAATAAACGTTTCCGAGTTGATCCAACTGAAAAACTACTGGGTTGAAAGTATTTTTTCACACAACTGGTTTTTGTGTAATTTTACACTGGGTATATTAATCAAGTCTTCTCGATTACATGCTCTTAACCAAATGGCAGCTCTAAAAAATTCAAAAGATACTAAAATAATTATATTTTGATTAAATAGCCGAATAAATAATACAGTTAACAAAATGTTGGTAAATTTACATATCTGGATTAACATTTAAATTATTTGTTACGTAGAGCAATCAGTTTTCTTCAGTTAGATTGAATAATTTATTTTGCATACCTTTCTGAAACTTTTGGAAATGAAAAATAACTGGTATTCAAGTCCATTCGAGGTGGACATGGGCGATAAGCACATCTCTTTTAGATTCCATTAGTACACTAAAAAATTATTTTGGTTTAATAAAACAAATAAAAATGTGTGAATAGCTCAGCACATACCACACAAAAAATCTTCAATTAAAAACAGGTTTACTAAACAATGTTCATAAAATAGACAAAAGAAAACACTAAACACAAACACAGATTTACTCAATAATGGTTAAAAAATATACAAACACACTAAATTAGATAAAAAAAAGTGGTTATTCTGTGCCGATGCTTTTAAGTGAACTTCAGTGCAATTTCGGATATTTCCGTTCACACGTTTGGTTTTTTAATGGCATACCCCGTTCTACCCCGTTCTGCCCCGCCTTCCCCTACCCTCTCTATGCTCTATTGTAGACTTTCAAGTAATGCAAAACCTAAACAAAAAATATGTGTGCAAAACCTGCAAACAAAAAATAAAAAATAATCAAAAAGCAACAGCCCTCGGAAAACCCCAAGTGAAAGTAAAAATGGGGATAAGAAAAATTCTGCTTTAACTCTGGATGATCTAATGATAGTACTACAAGATATGAGAAGAGAAATGAGAGACTACAGAAAAGACCTCACTTATTACTCCGAGTGTTTTGAGGAGCAAAAAGTCAGAAATGGCTTAATAGATGAAGAGTTAATTAAACTTAAACAAGAGAATGAAACCATAAAGAACGAAATTAACAAGATCAAAACCTCTCTGGAGGCTAAAAACAATGAGAAACGAAAAAATAACTTAATTGTGGTGGGAATTAAGTACAACGTGGAAGAGAATGGTACGTCATGGATTGAAAATGTCAAAAAGAAGGCCAAAAAAGCAATTCAATATGTAGCTCCCAATATAGATGAAGAAAATTGTAAAATAAAACTTACAAATTTTAAAACTTCAAACTCTCCCATACTAATCGAATTTAATACTATGGAAAACAAAAACAACTTTCTACAAGAACGGAGAGCAAAAAGTAAAATAAGCACAGAGCAATGTGGAATAGATGGAGAAGACACAAATATATATTTCAATGAAGACATGAGCAAAGAACCGAACATATTGTACAATAAAGCAAGAGACTTGAAAAAAGAAGGTTTTAAATTCATCTGGGCGAAGGCGGGAAATATATTTGTTAGAGAAAAAGAAGAAAGTAACATAATAAGAATTATGACAGAAGAAGATATAAATAAACTGAAAAAATGAAAAACATTTTTTACTATTATCTTCTATTTATTTTAGTTTTGGGCCCATTATATCAATCGACTGTTAAAGTTCCAGTTAACTTTATGTTATAGTTAAGCAAATATTTGTTTAGATCAATGTATTGGTAATTTTACCAGAAAGATAAATTCCTCTAACTGTGAGATAATTTAACGTTCGGAAAAAGTGAGCGTTAGCGATTTAACCACAGGGTATTCCTAACCTTAAAATATATTTGAATTGTTGTATGACGCTGTTACAATAGTTTCTCTTAAAGTAAATATGAATTATGAAGCCGTCGAATTTTTTTCTGATGATAGTGATGAAGATGTCGAAGACATGTTTAATGTGGTTATCCAGAAACCTTATACTGTTAGACAGAGACCTAATCATATGGCATTTTGGACAGATGAAGAATTCGTTACACGTTTTCGGTTGAGAAAAGAAACAGTATGTGTTCTTTTAGAGGAAATTGACGAATTGATACGTTTTCCCACGAACAGGCGAGTTTAATTTATTTTTCTTTATAATATTAAATAGTTTCTGTAGTTTTTATATACCTGCTACTTGTAATGTACACCTTATAGTTTAACGCTATTTCTGTAGTTTAAAATATTCCGTTTTGAATATTATTAGCTGTTGTTTAGTTGTAGACATTTGTTATTTGTAAATGATAAGTAGCATTGTGGTAGGGAAACATTTGAAGAAGTGATAAATGCATTCATCGAAGTAATAATTTTATTAATATTTTTGTTTATTTTTAGAAATCATTGATTAAATCCTCTCCAACAATTACTGATTACCCTAAGATTTTATGCAAGTGGAAATATGCTAATTGCTGTAGGAGATTTTGGAGGAGTACACATAACTACTGTTTCACTAATTGTAAGGCGAGTCACTCGTGCTATATGTTTGTTGAAGGAGATGTATTTAAATATGCCAGAAGGAAATGAAGAAATGTTATCAGTACATCATGGTTTTCACCTGATTGCCTCATTTCCTCGTGCGTTACTGGCTGTAGATGGGACTCACATACGTATACAATCCCCAGGTGGCGACCAAGCTGAACGATACAGAAATAGAAAAGGGTACTTTTTTTTCACTTAATGTTCAAGTGGCATGTGACTATAGATTAAAATTTCGAAATATAGTTGCAAGGTGGCCAGAATCTACACATGCTTTTATCTTTGAAAATTCTGCTTTAAAAGCAAGGTTTGACAATGGAATGGGAAACTCATTGATTATAGCAGATAGTGGTTATGCTGTATCACGTTATGTTATGACACAGATTGAACAACCTGTATTGAGGAAACAGCAATTGTATAATGAAGCATTGATCCGAACAAGAAATACTGTAGAACGAGCCATTGGTGTCTGGAAACGTAGGTTTCCCATTCTCGCACTTGGGATGAGAATTGCTCTTAGTACTGTTCAAAACATAATAGTTGCATGTGCAATACTGCACAATATTGCAATTGACCGAAATGAACAGGAGTTGCAAGTAGATGCAGAAATAGAGCAGTTCATAAATGATGTTGTTCCAAATGTTCCAAATGCTCACATTGCAAATGAACCCGAATATCGTACACAACTTATTAATGAATATTTTACTCTGTTACAATAAAGTTTGTTTCAATAAATATTGTTTTTATTATTTTTTCATTTATCTTTGCAGATAGGTACATGAAATAAAATATTTTTAGTATCAATATTAAAACAACTGTATTAATTAAACTAAAACTACTTAAACACAATTATTTATTTACAACAAAAAGAAACTTAAGCTTATAAAAAATTACAACTAAAATATTACATAATTAAATTGACATATCTTTTTAAATTTTACAAAATTATTTACAAAAAAAAACTTAAGCCTATAAAAAAATACAACTAAAATATTACATAATTAAAAAGATGGCTTTTTAAATTTTACAAAATTATTTATTTACAACAAAAAAAACTTAAGCTTATTAAAAATTTACAATTAAAACATTAATCAAATTGATATTGGTTTTGCATTTTTTTTAAAGTTGCTTCTTTTATTTCTATTCTAGCTTCTTCGCTTCAACTTCTAATTCTGAAACTTGTAGATCTACTTCCAACTTTTTTAGGGTCAGCTCTCTTTCCTTTTTTTTTATATTCTGCCTCATCTTGTATGTGCTGGCATTGCATATCCACTAAAGTTTTTTTAGCATGTGCCAAAACACTCTTTCTACAGCTTCTGGCCTCTTTATCATCTTTCTTTTCTTCGATACTAAAAAAATATAAGTACTGTTTTATAATGCTATTAATCTATTTAGAATATATCTGTTTTATAATGAAAATTCCATATATTTTTTTACATTCAGTTGTTTTTCTCTTCAAGGAGGAAGGTTTCCATTTTGAGAATGATGGCGTATGTTTTCCCGTTTCTTTTGTTAGAGCCGTCTGGTCTGCAACAGCCTCATTCTATTGGACAAAAAAGTAACTTATTTTTTAAAAAGTAAATAAAAGTAGGTAGGTAAATAATATTAAATCATACAACTTTCTCAGATATTTAAATAGTTTTTTAGCATGTGCCAAAACACTTACATGTTCTACAACTTCTGGTTTCTTTATCGGTTTTTTGTTTGATCCTAAAAAAGATTACTGTTTTATAATGCTATGTAGAATTATTTTTAAATTTTATAATAAAAATTTAATTTTTTTTTTTTTTCATTTAATTAAATAACGAAATATATACCTTGCAAACATTCTGTGGCCTTTCTCTTTAATGTGTATGGTTTCCATTGTGAAAATGATGGAGTATCAACAACATGGGAATCTTCTTTTGTTTGAGCCTCCTGGTCTGTATCATACTCATTCTATTGGACAAAAGAGTAACTTATTTTTTAAAAAGTAGGTAGGTAAATAATATTAAATGATACAACTTTCTCAGATATTTATATTCAAATAGTTTCATACTAAGGGACACTTTTTCTAAAGAAGAATGCGCACATATAAAGAAGAATGTACACATTTTCTGATTTTGTTTTAGAAGTATACCCATTCATATTGCATAAATGTAGAATTACTTACATCATTTTCTATATATATCAATTCCACATCATTTGGAAAATTAGCACTATCCTCCCAAGCAGTTTCATTTAATTCATTTTCCATTTCCAATAATGTAGCACATGGCTGATAGGTAGTAATTTCAGAAAATGTTGAAAAATAAATAATAAATTAGAATATAAAAATGTTTTCTATAAAACCAATAAAGAAAATAATACATTTTCCTCCAAAAGTATTAAAATACATCTACATCAACACTTGTTTAGAATCGATTTATTTCAGTGGTACCAATCATATTACTGGCAAAAATTCTAGTTAGCTAACAGAGACATAAAAAGTGATTGGTCTAATAAAATTAAATTAACTAGAACTTTACGAGGCAGATAAATTTAACTGCCAGTTAGACAACTGGAACTTTAACTTACGATTGATATAGTGGCCCTTAATCTTGTATTTTTTAGGTTATTAAAATGGATTGTAATAATCTTTTTGATGACTATCAAAATAGGATTGATGCAGATGTTTACGACCAGTTGAGTGATATGAAGGTTCTAGGTAATAACTTTTTAAACATTATCCACTTGAATATTTCCAGCATTTATGCCCACTTTGAGGACTTACAGGCATATCTGGAGACAGATAATAACTGTAAGTTCGATATTATCGTATTATCAGAAACAAACAAAATTTGTAACCTAAACGACTTCAAATTAAATGGTTTCGAAATATTCTATAATGAAAGTAGATTAAATAAATGTGACGGCAGCATAATTTTAATTAAAAGTAGTCTTTTACCTAAATCTGAAATTTTTACTATACATTTCTCAAAGTTTTTAAGAATCACTTTCACTAAAAATAAAACTTAAATTGGTTTAATTACTATTTATAACTCACCGTGTCTAAATAAATTAGACTTTGTAGATAACCTAAAGCTCCTCCTCACAGAGAATTATACTAAATACCCAATTGAGATATTTTGCGGAGATATCAATATTCATATCCTGGATAACAAAATAACAAACTCTTCGAGTGAATATCTAAATTGTTTAAATCATCACGGATATATAAGTCAAATAAATACACCTACTAGAATTTCAGGAGAAACAAAAAGCTGTATTGATCACTTTTTTCTAAAAAATAACAACAAAAGCATAATGGCAAAATCTTATGTTATAAAGAGTGGGTTAACTGATCATTTCCCAATAGTGTTAAGTTTACAATTTGAAAACACATGCATACAACTATCAAATCAGCCATTAAAAAAGAAGTCAATTGATCAAACTAAAGTCTCAAACTCCCTAGAAAACTATAACTGGGATGTCATTTTAAACTGTAATGATGTAGAGTTGTGCAGTAATAACTTTATTCAAATACTAATATCAATTATTGAAAATGCTACTAGTTATAAATCTATTCCCCTAATAAAGAAGAAAAAGCCCTGGATCACTCAAGGTATTATTAACTCTATAAAAATTCGTGATAAACTAAAAAAGGATACCCTTCAAGATCCCCTAAATGAACTTACTTTAAATAGATTTAGAACTTATAGAAACCATTTAACAAAATTAATAGAGATTTCAAAATATTCCTATTATAAAAATAAACTTAACAAAAACATAAATAACTTAAAAAAGGTATGGGACGCAGTACGGGAGGCCACAAGCCATATAACACAAAAAACGATATTAACTCTTTAATAGAAAATAAACAAGAAATAACCGATAACAGAGAAATTTCAAACATCTTCTTAAATTATTACTGTGACATGGGCATCAACCTTAGTAAAAAGATTTTAAAAAATAATTATGAATTTCAGGAGCCCAGTTTACAAAAAACAGCAAAATTTCAAAAATTTACAAAAAACGACTTAATATTACAGATTGGTACATTAAAAAATAAAATATCATGCTACTCAGATAATATATCAGCATTAATTATAAAAGATAATCATCTGACCCTAATTAAACCCCTCTTACATATCATAAATCTTGTATTTACGACAGGTACCTATCCTAGTATTCTAAAAAAACTCTATAATAACACCAGTATGCAAAGCTGGAGACATGCAAAATAAATAAAATTATCGACCAATTGCAATAACCAGCACAATAAATAAGCTGCTAGAAAAATGTATAAAACTAAGACTTAACAACCATCTAGAAGAAAATATTGTATTATCCGAAACACAGTTTGGGTTTCGTAGTAAGATGAGCACTGAAGATACCATCCTACACCTGACTGAAAATATAACAAAAATCGGTAACAATGTAAGCTGTAAGAAAAAAGTAGAATTGGGTCTGCCTCAGGGCACGGTCCTTGCACCTCTATTATTTTCAATTTACATTAACTACCTTACAAAGATATTGTAAGAAAAAAATGGCCTCATTATCTGTTATGCAGATGACTCAGTTATATTAATTAAAGCTAAAACATAGACAGATACATATCGACTATCAGAAACCTTCTAACCCTAAATGAAAGCAAAACATATTTTGTACCATTTTCAATAAGTAATAATAATATTGATATCCAACCTGATATTATAAGGATACAATATGCAACTGCACAAAAACTATAAACTCAGCATCAAATATAAAATATCTAGGTGTTTATATTGACCAAAATCTTAAATATGATATTCATGTTCAATACATAACTAAGAAAATTAGGAAAACAATATATAAGTTTTACCAATTAAGGGAATTTATGACAAAAAAGCTGCTAAAAACTAAATATTAAGCTTTAGTTGAATCTAGCATAAACTATGGTTTACAAATTTGGATAAGTACGTGTGGTAATATCTTACAGAATTTAACACTAACACAAAAATATATTCTCAAGATAATAAATAAAAAACCAAAAAGATATTCATCTGAAAGCTTATTCACTGAGAGTGGAGCTCTATCAATAACTCTACGTAAAAAGCACCTTAAACTATATGAAATATAAAAATGGTTATAAAAATTATATTCAACATAATATTAACACTAGATCCATCACCCAAGATCATGTCTATACAAACAGGGTTGAATTCCTTGCCTGCCAGAGGCATGTATCTTTTACTGGACCAAGACTCTTTAACATGTTACCATCACATATCAAAAATATAAATATAATAAATAGAAAAATGTTTAATGTAAAAGCTTCTCACTGGATCGAAGAAAACAGTGAGACAATAATTACAAAGTTGCCTTTTTTAAAGTAAATTATTTTAAAGTTATAAATTTAAGAAAAAGACAAGTAATATCTATATAAATTATCAGTTATCTGGATGGTTAGTATTTCGTCTTTGGTATCACTCAGCTGGCGGAGACTGACGCATCAGCCTATAATTGGGTTCTGACAAGATTATTTTTATTTATTCTATAATTATTAGAAAATTATTTTGTATTTTATATGTGACTTTATATGACTGTGGATGTACTCTCGACAAGTCACTCGTGACGTAGAGAATCCATTCCAAACAATGTTCTGTTAATGTACTACTTAAATTATGTAAAATAAACGATTTTGAATTTGAATTTTGAAATTTGTATAGTCATAATTTTGAAGTACCAGACTCCACCTCATAATTTTGAGATTAATGCCCTTTTTTGTAAGGCCAAGTTTACACTGTTACAGTCTGCAATGATTTTAAATTGAAAGCCTTGTAAATATACCCTAAATCTGTTTAAACTGTTTAATCTGTTTAAGCTGTGAAGCTTAGATTCTGCTGGAGTTGTACGTTGGCTATAATTAAACACGGGATGAAAATTTCATTAGTCCTGCTTTTGAAAAATAATCCCAGAGTAGCCTAAAGAACTGGCATCACAGCGAAGCTGTGTATCTGCATGGGGGGAATATAAAGCAAGAACTGGTTCAGACGTTAAAATATTTTTAAATTGGTTGAAACTATCCAAGTGTACAGATTCAAATTTATAATTTACATTTTTCTTAAGCAGTTCATATAGTGGTCGCGCTATAGTAGCGAAATTTCTAAAAATTTCCGAAAATAGGAGGCAAGACCAATAAAGCTATGAAGTTCCTTTGCGTTTCTTGGAACGGGAAATTTCTTTATTGCATCTGTATGTTCGTTACTAGGCATAATACGTGTTCCATCAATAATATAACCCAAGTGAGTTATTTTTTGTAAATAACAGGGAGCATTTGTCCAAACGTAAGGTAAGGTTATTATCGATTAATAAATCTAAAATTAATTTTAAAATCGTTATGTTTCCCTCGATTGTTTTTGTAGCAATTGTTCTGTTAGGTAGATGGACAACACTAATATCTTCGATCAAGGACAAAGGAAAATTGTCTCTTAACATAATTTTATTAAGAGTTCGATAATCAACACAACGTCTGTATTCTCCGGTTTTTTTTTCTTAGTACAATGGGACATCTATACTCTTCTTACTTTTTCTTATAATATTATTGGCTAACAAATCCTCAACTATTTCATTTACAGCTAATTTTTCAATGAAAGAAAGTCTGCGGGGTTTAAAGTAAAAAGGCATGTGATTGGGTTCTACTACAATTTTCATTTCAAAATTTGTTTTAGGGTTTGTTGACCCTGTTGGCACAAAATAATAATTATTAAAGAGGATTTCAACTCTCTTACCGATGGTTCAATCTCTTTGTTTATATTTAATTCATGCTCTAGTTTATTAACATAATTTATATTTAAAATGCTTAAAATTTCATCGGATTGATTCTCAATACAACTTTGTATAGGTTCGATGATTAATACCTCACTAATAAATACAACACTTAAATTGCTATTTGACAGAAAATCTCGACTTAACAAGTCTTTAAAGGGTAAAGTACTATCAGGAACTACTTAAATTTTTATCAAAGTCAACGTTAGAAACTGTTACACTAAAACTAATGGTGCCTAATAATGTTAGTTTTGAACCATGTTTTATACCTTCATACATTTTGTTACAATCGATGGGCTCAAAGTTAAAGTTTTTACAAATATCATAACATAATAGTGAAATGGGACTTCCTGTGTCCAAAACACAATCTACATAAATTTGGCTTTCAGACTTACGTAATTGAGCTGCAACCATGAAAGCGGGTTTTAAATCTTCTTACTACCAAAAAATTGCCTTTTAACTGCTTCTGGTTTTTTAGATTCCTTTACTATTTCCAGCTCATTCTTATAAGGACTGTCTGTGATTATTGCGATAGAACCTCTTTTCCCATTCTCTGCGTTTTCATTTTATATTTTGGAATCGGAACGATGTCTTTTGGACTGACGAGTAACCCCGAGCAGCTTGGTCCATTATTTCGGATATCATTTATGTTTTGATCAACAAGTCGTTTGTTAGTTTGCGAGGTTGAAGGAATTGGATCTGCTACACCATTTGCTTGGTTGCCTTCATCATTTGAGTTTTCGTTCTCCGGATGATCTTTTCTGACTTTGATATCTCTATCAGTAACTTCAGCTGCAGCAAAATTTGCATCACTGAACACATGCGGATTATACGGAACAATCCCACTATGTCTGGATCCATTTATAGCTGTTGCCGCTGCTCGAAGATACGCAGCACCAAACAATTTGCTAACTTGAAATTGTGATACGGTTCTTTCTAGGTTATTCTTAAGATATTTTTCGATCTCTTGAACGTAAAACGTATTTAAGGACCCCATAAATGACACATGAAGTGGCTGTAATTTGTGACTACAATGGGGCGGCAGACAGCGCAGTCACGAAATTATCACGCGCTATATTGATCAAATCCAACTTTTTTGTATGTGTAACAGGCCCATCTAGTATTAACAAGCAAGGGTCTTCGGCTGTAGGCTTCGCATGCTTAAGAAAATGCTCAAACTACTTACTGAAAATTTTCAGCTTGTTAGAAAAAAGAAAAGGAAAAACTCGCCTTAGTTGGCCTTCTAACAAAAATAGGAAAACAAATGTGATGGTTTTACTAATATGGTTTTTATTATTGTGAACATCAACATAAATGATGCTAGCTCAAAATTAGTTCATCAATAATCGGTAGAGTGGGGTGAGTATGATAAATAAATATATATACAACAATTTTAAATATATATAAGACAGTTATTTGAATTATTAGTTGAATGGCTCTAAATCCTAAATTCAATATTTACCTATACAACACATAAATAAATTAATCAATATTTCTTAATTAAATGATACCAGTAATACTAATACATCAGAGTTGCCCCAATTGGTACCAATTAGTTCCCACATGCAGAATAACCTTATTTCTATACTAAATATATATGAATAAATGTTAAAATTAGCGAAAACTGAGTAATAGAGTAATATTTATAAGTATAACTTCAGTTTTAGGGTCCCATACACATTTGATTTGAACCAATGATTGCAGATCAAAATAAAAAGGAATCGTCTTACTTGAACTAAGTCCGAATAGTGACGTCACGGTATCGTGCCTCGTAATACGGTGGAATTATGTAATCAAATAAAGCAGTTAGCTTCTGGCCAGGTAGGAGTAATTCAGGCTAGTAGAGGTTCCGAATACTGAGCGAAGCCCTACGATGTGTGGCTTGGTAATTCTCTGAGCGCTGCACGCTGTTTGACTACAATCGACAGGTCCAAATCTGAAGATTCGACAAGAGGGAACTCCAAAATCCAAGGAAATTGATAGTTAAAAGGATTAGTGTAGAATAAAGAGTTTTAAAACAATACGAGAATACAACAAAACGGAAAAAGGAAAAGAAAAAGGCCGAAGAGATAGCGGGTGGCCTATGAGAGATTTTTTTATAGAATATCAACAAAATCCTCCGCAGGTGAGTTTGATTCTCATGAATACTTAATATTGATTTTCTATTTAATTTTCTTTATTATTTCATGCGAAAATCCGAAAAATCGCGAATACAAAGCATATGCTTCAATTCAAAAACCCAAAAAGAAAGATAAGAAAAAAAAGAGGCAAAAACTTTTAAATTGATAAGAGACAAATTGTGCAGGTAAGTGCCAGGGACTTCTATAATTTCTCAGGTGGATAATCTGATTAATTTTTAGGAAAGAAGAGAAGAAGATTATTTCTTAAAAATGATAATTAATGTCAAACAAATCTGTCGAATGTCGAATAAAGATGAAATATGACATTTGCAAATAAAAACAAAATGTAAAATATGTAAACATGGTTTAACATTAATAAATAATTTCAAATTACAAAAATATATCTGATTCTAAATTATAAAAGATATGATACAAAAAGGTAACAGGTAACCCATATTTGATTAAATATTTATTAAAGCAATGATTTTAATCATTTATTTGTAGGTATAAAATAATATTTGAAAATTAAAGACGGTATCATTTTTGAAACCGTAACAAGCTGCATACATCCTGATTTATGACAGGCAAATTCAGTACCAGGTGGAGCTCCGTCCATTAACTCTTCTTTCATTCTTACTCTAGTAAAAAATTTTATTGTGGGAATGAATGAGCCACTAGCAGACATGCAAACGACAACTGCAAACTCCTCTTTCTGCAGATGTGAGGCTGCCCACCTATTTTCAGCCTTTTAGTGCAAACATTTTGCTCTATTTAGACTGCACAGTTGTAAGTTCCGTCTCACCTACATTAAAAACCCGCATAGGTCTGTATGGGATACGACTAATGCATTCATCTAAAAGTGCAAAAAACTTATCAACACTAGGCTTATTGAAGGCTCTAGATCGGGCCGCACTAGTAGCTTCAGGAGTGCGAAGGCTAATTTCCGGATGTCTTTCACGAAACCTCTTTAACCAGACTTCCCCAGCAAGCTGCGTTTCTCTGTTGAAAGAATGCCTTAAGCTTTTTTTTCAGCTAACTGATATGCAAGGGATCTAAGGTCTTTTTTAGTGATACCATAAAATCGCGTTTCCAGTTCCTGGATATGTCGAACTATTTCTACTTCTTGATCCAAAGTAAAAACTGGGCGAAGAGCGTCTAAGACTTTAATATTCTCTTTAGCATCTCTATTCTTATCTAGAACTCTTCTTTTGAGAGTATTTCGGGGAACATTATAAGTTTTACTGGCTGTTGGGAATGGCATATGTTGTTCTTTTACAGCTTTGATTGCTTGTGCCATAGCCTCAGGATCCCATGATCCCTGGTGTGAAGTTCTCATATACTTCCTTAGCATTTTCTGGAAATAAGTTTCTAAGTTTACAACCAATTACATCAGCCCTAGTAACAGATCCTGCAGATGTCGGCGTTATCAGAGTTACCAGTTTCTAGGAAACCGCTGATTAGGACTTTATGCATTTTATCTAGTTTTCTCATTTTTAACATCATTATACTTTTATATTTCTTGTAGTACAGATCGTAGTTGTAGAATTTTAACTTAGAAAAAATAATTAAATTTTTTAAAAAGCTATTTTCAATTTGAAAGTTTATTTTTGGCGCAGTCAGTAGGATATCTGGAATTGTCGCGTATCGAACGTGCTCGATTTTCGTCTCTACGATTAACCAGATATCGAACAATAAAACTGTTGTGATTCGCGAGTGAAGGTGTTGGATGTGGAGTGGCTCTCAAGAAATCGAGAAACCCAGTCTATCGAAGACCCATTGAAGAACCCCAAGTCGAATAGCAACGAGGATTGGAACAAAATCGTCCAGTTCTGCAAGGCTAACGAATTTTAAAAGAAAATTCGATTCCTTATAGTCATAGGCAGGGATATGCTCAAAATCAGTTTTATTTTAATGTGAGTAACTTTTATTTATGTCTATCGAATCACTATTGAATTCTTTAGAAAACTTAAATATCGACAACACTTTAACTGACTCTGATAACTCTCAAGTTAATTTAATTGAAAATATAGATTCACAAAATAATAATAATTTTTCGCTTCCTAACTTAACAAATAGTGAAACAAATTTAGAAAATTCGGAAGATATGGCCGAATTCAAGCCGGAATATTTGCATTGCGTGCCTGAATTCGACGGAAATCCGTACGAGCTCTATCGATATTTATCAGTTTGTGATTCAATCATTGCCAGTTTTTTTATAGCAAATCAGCCGAATAATTTCCGAAATATATATTTGTTAAACTCACTTGTTTCTAAATTAAAAGGGAACGCCAGGTTAGTGGTGAACATTCAAAATGTCGCAACTTGGGAAAACTTAAAAGATACCCTTACTAGAAATTTTGCAGACCAAAGGGATGAAGCTTGTTTAAATCGTGACTTAGTTTTGCTTAGACAAAACCCTAATGAACGACCTCAACAATTTTATGACAGGGTGTTAAATATACTAAATCTCCTCTGTAGCTTTGTAGATTTACATGAAGAAACTCTCGAGAGTAAATTACTAAAAAGGGAACTTTATAATAAATTAGCTTTAAAAACATTTTTGTCAGGTCTTAAAGAACCTTTAGGTACTACGATTCGTTGTATGAAACCTAACTCATTAAATAATGCGCTACAGTGTGTTTTGGAAGAAGATAACATACACTACTTTCAAAATTTTCAGAATAGGAATCTAATTAGACAACCTATTTCACAACCACGACAACAGCCAAGACAAAATTTTAATAATCAAAATTATCAAAATCGAAACTATTTCAATAACCAAACTAGCTTTATTCCTCAAAATGCAAATAATAATAATAATAACTACATGGCACGACGTCCTTTTCCTACTGGGCCCGTCCTTGTACAATCTCAGGTTCCAAGAAATCAATTTTTTCCATCTAATTCACAAGTAATTAAACAAAATAGAAATGTAAACGCCTTTAGACCAAACCAAATTCCAAATCAAAATTTACCTAGACCAACGCCTATGAGTGTTTCGACCAGAAATACTTTTAATAACAGAGCACCTACCCGGGTTATGAACCAATACGGTAATGATCACCAAGGTCCTTCTAACCAAAATCAAACACCACGAATGAATTATATTGCGGAAGAACTATTTAACACTGAGTGTGAACAAAATTTTTCGATAACTGATCCCTATAATAACCTACCTGACCAACATGTTGATAAAAGTTTTGACTATAATATTGAAACGGAAACACATGATCTAATTGATTTTTCTGAACCAGATTCAAATTTTCGGAACAAGCCTCGAAACAAACCCCTCACCTAAATTCGCAAATCATACCATTTCATGTGGTAAATCCAAGTGAATTACCATTCATTATCTTTCCCGAATATAATTTAAAAATTTTGATAGATTCCGGTTCGTCGAAATCATTCATAGATCCAACAAAAGCTCACCAATTCTTTTCGAATAACATAAGAAACGATCCTTTTATAGTATCAACTGTTTTTCAGAAATCAGCCCACGAGTACAGCACATTGTTGCCAGCGTCCAAAATTTTTAATCTCCCACAGAAAGCGAATTTAAAATTTTTCCTATTTAAATTTCATGATATATTCGACGGTTTAATAGGATTAGATAATCTTAAAACCTTACAAGCTACACTTGATTTTAATACAGGTTATTTACAAACTCCTTATACAAAAATTAAACTGCTATACTACCAAACACAAAATGAAATAAATTTTATTAAAGTAGCTCCGCGATCAGAACAAGTTATAAAAATTAAAACGTCCATTCCAAATGGCGAAGTAATAATCCCCTACCAAAAACAAAAAAATTGTGAAATACCAGAATCATTAACGATTGCAAAAAATGGTCAAGCTATGACAACTATCTTAATTAAAACAACCGAAACCGTAACTCTAGATTTTTCGAAACCAATTAACGTTGAAAAATTTGATAAAATAACCGTACAACAAATTGATTTAAATCATTTTGATGAAACCTCAAAACAAAACATAGATTTAACCAAATTTCGAACAGACCACTTAAATTCAGAAGAAAAATCAAAAATTTTTAGGCTTATTAAAGAATATTTTACCAAGAAAACACTCCATTAACTTTCACTAGTAAAATAAAACATCAAATAAAAACTAACGATGAAATCCCGGTATACTCCAAGTCCTATAGATACCCATTCGTACATAAACAAGAAGTAGAAAATCAAATAAAAAAAATGTTGGACCAAAATATAATTAGGCATAGCAATTCACCCTGGTCATCCCCTATTTGGGTGGTTCCCAAGCGTCTTGACGCGTCAGGAAAACAAAAATGGAGGGTTGTAATCGACTATAGGCGTCTTAATGAAAAAACAGTGGATGATCGGTACCCCCTACCTAATATAACCGACCTTCTAGATAAGCTAGGGAAATGTCAATATTTTACGACGTTAGATCTTGCAAGCGGCTTTCACCAAATAGAAATGTCGGAACAAGATATTGAAAAGACCGCATTTAGTACAGAGCAGGGACATTATGAGTATCTTAGGATGCCTTTTGGGTTAAAAAATGCCCCTGCTACATTTCAACGTGTGATGAACAACATCCTCCGCGGTATCCAAAACGAAAAATGTTTAACATATTTAGATCCGAATTCTTGCGGAAAGAAGTGGCGTACTTGGGCCACATCGTAACACCTGAGGGGGTACGCCCAAATCCGGATAAAATAATAGCCATCAAAAATTTTCCTATCCCAAAAACTACCAAACAAATAAAAGGATTTTTGGGACTATTGGGTTATTACCGTAGATTTATCAAAAACTTCTCAAAAATTACTAAACCACTTACTTACTGTTTAAAAAAGGGCGCAAAAATTGAAATTAACGACGAATATATATCTTGCTTTGAATATTGTAAAAACCTATTGATGAACGAACCTATTTTACAATACCCGGATTTTTCCAAGCCATTCAATTTAACCACTGATGCCAGTAATGTTAGTTTAGGTGCGGTTTTATCTCAGGGACCAATCGGAAAAGACCTTCCAGTTGCGCATGCGTCGCGAACATTAAATAAGTCAGAACAAAATTATTCCGTAATCGAGAGGGAACTTTTGGCAATAGTATGGGCCACGAAATATTTTCGCCCATACTTATTTGGAAAAAAATTCAATATTATCACGGACCATAAACCACTACAATGGTTATTTTCGTTAAAAGACCCCCAACTCCAAATTGTTACGTTGGAGAATAAAACTAGACGAATATGACTATACAATACTATATAAAAAGGGTAAATTAAATACAAATGCGGACGCTCTTTCCAGAGTAGAGATTCACACTAAAGAATTTCTTGACGACATAGACAAAATAATTTTAGACAGATCACAAGAAAATTCTAGACTTGACGAGATTATTCAAGACTTGAGAAATCTTGAACCTCATCATTCAAACTTTGACCAGGCATCCTTACAAGTACATCCCGACACTGATACTCTAAACGATTTAGAACCCCAAGATGAAAACGATGACGACACTGTACACTCAAATTCCGACGAAAATCCTATCGTAGGAATTCCAATTGCAGAATGTCCTGTTAATCACGAAATAAATCAAATTTTTGTAACTTCGGTACTACATTCCCCAGCCATACCTAAAATAACAGTTCTTTTTGAAAACCGAAAACGAATCCATGTACAAATTTCTGAGTAAAATTTTGAAAATGATGTGGTAAGATTTATAAAAGAATACGTATCGCCAGATACTGTATATCACATGTATTTCGAAAGTCCCAGCATATACGAAAAATTTTGTAACATATTGTAATGTGAGCCATTTCATTATTCAGTCATGCTCTAATACCTACAAGTCCCTCTCTGTCTTATTTGGCCTTTAAGGCCCAACTTGTCCGATTATTATACATAATTGAACCCCTTAAGACCAAACCTATGGGACGACTATGGTGGAGACACTTTCGCGAACATTCCAGGGTCAACGAGATACTATTTCTAGAACGTGATAGCGTTTCTGGTACATACTGGCAATTTTGGTGGGGGAGCATTCTAGGCCACCAATTTTGTATATAAATTGGTGGAGGCGAGCCATCATAATCAGTAGTTATATGGACAGTGCAGATAAATAGTAATTAGTAGATAGACAGTGGTGAATATAAATAGTGATCAGTTTAAAGACATTCGAAGTATATATAAATTAAAATAGTATTGTTTAAAATAAATAAGTGTTTAAATAAATTATTAATAAATAAACTGTTGTTTGAAAATAAACAAACATCACAATATTACATAAAAACTTTAAATGGCCTTTTATTAAATTGAAAAAATGTAACCAAAAACTACTGGATGTTACAAATAAAGACGACATAAAAGAAATCATACAAAACTACCACGAGGGTAAATCCAACCACCGTGGAATAGACGAAACAGTTATCAAAATCAAATAAAAATACTATTGGCCAAGATTAAAAGATTCCGTGCAATCATACATTAACGATTGCGAAATCTGTCAAAAAAGTAAATATGAACGCAACCCCTTGCATATAAAAATGAATGTAACCCCTACAGCCACAAAACCCTTCGAAATTCACATAGACACATTTACATTCGAAAAATCTAAATTTCTTACTATAATTGATAGCTTCTCAAAATATGCACAAGCTTACCCAATAGATTCTCTAAACTCTACTGAAATTGCTGACAACTTAATTAATTTTTTTTCGCATCATGGAACCCCCTATCAAATTACCGTAGATAATGGAACAGAATTTAAAAATTCTATAATTTGCGAACTTTTAGCACTACATAAAATAAATATTCATTTTTGCTCACCAAATCACCCTCAATCAAATGGTATGATTGAGAGACTACATTCTAAAAATGACATACGCAATCTTAGCTTATAACAACTCGATTCACTCTTCAACCAAATTTAAACCTATTGATGTATTGCAAGGATACGTAAGTAGTAACGACCCTTTTAGAATCGAAATTGATAAAATGTTATTGAATAATTACATTGATAATCATAGAGAACGAACCAAAATTTTGTATTCCAAAATTAATCAAGATCTAATAAATCGCAAAGATAAAATTATTGAAAAGGTCAATAAAAATCGCGAGGAACCCGATATGTTTGCTCCTCAACAAAAGGTTTTTGAAAAAAATATTGATAGACGAAAAAACGCTAATAAATTTAAAAAACCGGTAACTTTAAAAGTAGTTAGAAATACGAAGAAAACAGTAGGTACTCATACACAAGACAAAATTCACATGAATAATCTAAAACGCCCACTCAAAAACACGTATGATTTTAAAACTAAACAATCTTAATTTTCTTTAGATATTTTGGGACCCTCGGAGCCTCATCCAAAATTACAATGAAAAATCTGGAAAATAACTTTGGACTCATACCCGTCAAATTAGGAACAGCTAAAATAAAAGAAAGTTATTTTAATCTAATTCATTATTGTGACCTAAATCCGATAATTGTGGAAATTGATAAATTGAAAAATCATTCAAGGGATCTAAAAACTCATGCCTCAAAAAACATATATTATTCAAGCGACATTGCAAATTACTTAAAAATCTTAACATTCACCGAAGAAAAAGTTGAAAGTAAACTAGTTGAAATTTTACCTCCTCCTTCAACTCATAGGACAAAAAGAGGACTCATTAATGGGCTAGGATCTATATTCAAAGCTATATCAGGTAACTTAGACTCCACTGATGGAGAACGGTATGAACTATTAATAGAACAACTCCAAGAAAATCAGAATAACATGGCCGTAAACATAAAAAACCAAAATTTGTTGTCAATTTCACTAATAAATAAATTCAATTTAACCGTTAATCAAATAATACATAATGAGGAAATTTTAAAAGAAAAACTAGAAAGAATCGCTTCAGTTGTAGAAACAACTATCGAGTTAGGAAATACAATAATAATAAAAGACACCCTTATTCAAATTATTAATATGTTGGAAATAAATATTTCAATATTGCAAGATATAGAAACATCTATATCATTCTCAAAACTTAATATTATGCACCCAACTATCATGAAAACCGCAGATTTCTTTAAGGAATTACAAAAGATTCAAAGGAAATTAAAGGGCAGTCAATTGCCACTTGAAGTAACTTTAGAAAATATTTTGATATATGAAAAACTGATAAAAATCGAGAGCTACGTATTTAACAACAAAATAACTTATATAATTAAAATTCCCTTAACGACTATTGAAAATTTTGACTATTACCATTTGTACCCTGTACCAGTCGAGAAACAGGGTCAGTTAAAAGCAGTGATTCCAAAAAATAATTACTTAATAAAAGATAACTTCAATTACGCATTTATGAGCAAGCCTTGCCTTAAGCTACACCCAGCAACATCATATATTTGCGGCGAAACTAACCTCCAAGGGATCAAGAAAGAAAATCCATGCGAAATAGCCCTCTTAAATATCCAAAACACCTCCACATGTCAACAAACACGAATCACAACAAAACAAGCTTTATTCGAAAGATTAGATCGAACAAATCAATGGATAGCAACTTTCCCATCAAAGGAACCAATCACCCTTCAATGTCATGATCAAACAGAAGTCATTGAAGCCATAGGCAGTTACCTCATTCAAATTCCAGTCGGCTGTTCAGTGACCACAAAACAGAAAAAAACCACAAATGAAGAAAACTTTCAAACTTCAAGTCAACCCATGTTGTTTCCCGAACTACAATTCCAAAATTCTGAATCGTCAAAATTAAATCTCAATCTTGAATTAGAAGAAATTAATCTAGATGAACTACACCAAATTAAATCAAAATTCGTCGAAAATGAACCAATAACCAAGTTCCAAGGAGTGCGCTACACCCCCAGTATATGGACAATATTTATGTATTGTTTTTTGGCCTTACTAACAGGAGTTTTTGTTGTTAGAAAAATCTCAACTTATCGTAAGCCAGTAAATCAAGAAGAAGTACCAGTAGACCATACCACCGTTCAACTCCCTCGCTAACCCTTTGGAGTTGAATCTTCGAGGGGAGGAATTACATCAGCCCTAGTAACAGATCCTGCAGATGTCGGCGTTATCAGAGTTACCAGTTTCTAGGAAACCGCTGATTAGGACTTTATGCATTTTATCTAGTTTTCTCATTTTTAACATCATTATACATTTATATTTCTTGTAGTACAGATCGTAGTTGTAGAATTTTAACTTAGAAAAAATAATTAAATTTTTTAAAAAGCTATTTTCAATTTGAAAGTTTATTTTTAACCAATAAAAAAATTGATGATGCGTTAAAATGGCCACTCCAAGGGGTATAGTGGCTACTTTAACCCATTTTGCAACTCTTGAGAAATATCATAACCTACAAAATGTACTTCGCATATTCACCAATTATATTAGATGGATACATACCTAATACCATATGTTTAGGCTCTGAAGAAACTCAGCACTATCGAATTTATCAATTGCGTTGCACAGCTGACTGATTTCAACCTCAGCAGTACATCAGGCGCAAAAACACAATTATGCAGATATCATCTGATGTGTAGATGTGATAGTTTCTATATGTTTTCCCTGGTTGACGGTAATGACGCTTGTAAGGATTCGGCGTTTTACCGCACAGATGGCGCTAGTAGGATAAGAAAAATTACTCGTGGCCACTATACTCATATCTCGACTATATGATTTTGCATATAAAATTTTTTTAAAATGGACCAAAGAAAATAATGTATACGGAAAATGTTATGATTGCTTACTTCACGAATTTTCAAAAAAATACAAAAGTTCAACACTATGGGCACAATATTCAATTGTTAAGACTGAATTAAATATCAAACATAGTGGGAATATGAATAATTATACCAAATTAACGTCATTTTTGAGGCGACAAGGGGAAAATTATAGACCGAAAAATCAAAAATATTGACAAAAGACCAATTTAATAAATTTCTTCAGGATGCACCGAATTATATTTATTTAGCACCAAAGGTAGGTACTTTATTATTTATTTATTTATTATTATTATTATTATTATTATTATTATTATTATTATTATTATTATTATTATTATTATTATTATTATTATTATTATATTGATTAAATCGTTGACAATAATATCCTTCAAAATACAAATTTTAACTTGATAATAATTACGAACATAAAATACAAATGCTCAAATGCTCAGCGGCCGAGGATCTGTCCTCGACCCCAAAGTTCGGCGTGGCGGTTCGAATCTAAGCGCAGACTTTTTATTTATTCAACGTTTGTGTTTAGGTTGTACTAATATGTGGAGTCACAGGAGCCTGTAGATCTAATGAACTCGTTAATTTGAAGTACGAGTATAGCGACATCCAAGACTTGGAAAATTTTATTTTAGTAAATATCTCAAATACAAAAAAAACCACGGTCGTTCACTGTACTTGGTGATTTTTATTTGAATTTGATCAAACAGTATACTGCACTTCGTCCGAACGATATGAACCCGGAGCGATTTTTGATTAAATACCAAAACGGTAAATGTTACCGCGTGGTAATGGGTATACATAAAATTTCAAACGTACCAAATGACGTCGCTACGTTTTTGTAATTACCAAATTCTCGTGAATATACGGGACATTGCCTTCGGAGGACTTCCGCAACTATTTTAGTTGACAATGGTGGGAACATTATCGCATTAAAACGACACGGTGGATGGAAATCCACCAGTGTTGCTGAAACTTAAATAGATTATTCTATTTCCGGTAAGAAACAAACGGCACAAAAAATACTTCACTGGCAAGATCAACCAAGTACAAGTTATGAAATTCAAAGAGAAATACATTCAAAAAACCATTCAAATGAAAATATTCCTAACATAATAAATGTCGATAGACACCTTACTAATTACAACATGTATACCAATGACAAAATTGTGGATGTCGAGGCCGAAAGCGGTGGCAGTAGCCCAAATATAAATAACTGCAGTACACAAAACTACACTTTTATTATTACTATTAATAAATAGGAATACGTAATACTTATGTAAAACATAACTCTTTTTTTTATTTTTTTTCAATTGTGTTAATAAATAGTTGAGACATAAACAGTGCCTTCTATTTTTTGCTACGTATAACTTGAATTATCTTTACGCTTGAAGAAAAAAATTGTATATATTACTAGGAGAAGAAGGCGTCATTGTATTTTGAAAAACACATCTAAATGTGTAGGCATACGAGCGATAAGTTCTTCAAGAAATATTCTATACGAATCAGTTAATCAAAAGTACATTATCGAGTGCTAGAACGTTGAAAATATCAAAAAACATTTAGGCTCGAGAGATATTTCCAATAAAAATGTGAGTTCTCTTAACGAAAAATTATCGGCGCTTGGTTATATCATGTATCAATGGATTTCTTAATCAATAGGCTACAAGAAAACTTCAATCTTAAATATATTATCGAGTGCTAAAACGTAAAAATTATCAAACAACAATTTGGCTCGAAAGACACTTCACATAAAAATATGATTTTTCTAAATATCCATAGTACAATATCGAGTGTTGAATTATTGAAATTAGTATACTTTTATGCTAGAAATAACATATGATTAAATCATAATAGATTCATCAAGTAGTGGGCTACAAGAATACGGTAATCGGAAATACAATATCGAGTGTTACAACGTTAAAAATAATAAAATATATTTAGGCTCCAGAGAATATGAATCTTCTAAAAGAAAAATTATCGGCGTTGGAATAAATCATACATTAGTGGATTCCTTAAGCATTAGGCTACAAGAGTACGTAAACAAATTATTGTATTTGTAAGATAAAGTATCGGATAACACTAATTACCTTTTTTTAACAAAAAATAATCGTCGCTTAATTATAAAAAAGTATCAAATTTTAGAAATGTTTCAGTGTTAAATTAAACAATATAATATGTTTTTTCTCAAATCTGATTTTTTTGTATCATAAAAGTTTTTTAGGGAATGTGTAATATGTCAGTTTGTTAAGTCACATTGAGTTAAATGTAATTCTTTAATTTTTTTTATCATATATTTGTGTTTTCTTTAAAACATGCAAATCAGCTTCGAAAAATTAATAGAGGCTTTTGCACAGTTATCTCCGAAGTCGTTAAATGATTTTCGTTATTCGTCATGAATATATAAAGAAATATTTTACATGTCGCTATATATGCCCTACTATTAAACATTAAAAAAAACACGTAAAAAAATGTTATGACATGTTTCGTCGACATTATGATGCCACTGAAAAGTGTTATTTAGCTTCATCAACTCCAGAGTTGAACTCTGATTTGGATAAAGCGGCAAATAACTTTTTGGACGTTCAAGAAACAGATTTTCTATCGGACTCATCTAATTCCTATGAGAAAAATAATATTACTGATAATATTGAAATATATTCCATGATACCATCTAGTAGTAAGCGATTCCCTTCAACTATCTTATTTTTAGCATGGGGAAGCGTAGGAAAGACTGTTTCAAGCAATTTGGAAATCGTGCAAAAACAAATACTTAAAATAATTTTCAAAAAAGACTTTCGCTATCCTACCGACACGTTATATAAGGAAAACAATGTAGTGGACATTCGACAACTATATTTTTACTTTAGTAATATTTATCAACAAAAAAACAAGGGATTATTTAAGTTCAACAACCACGTATACAGCACTCGAAACAAACACAAAAATATTTTTTTAACAAAAACAAAAAAGTACCGGACAAAAGTGTTATAGCTATCTTGGCCCTAAAATGCATAACTGGCTTCCATATACATTTAAAAAAATTAACACTCTAAACAAATTTAAGAGAGATTTAAAACAATTTATTTTTCAAACTTCGAGAGAAACAATCTACAATTTTTTCACTTAATTGTTAACAACATAGGTTCTGTCATTGTCTTGGTTCTTCTTCCCTTTTACCGCATCTCTATTTTTCTGAATTTCAATTTTTTATTTAAATATATTTTGTATATTAGAATTTTTATTAATTATATCAGAACTCTGCATATATAATTACCTATAAATTTTAATTTTTATCATTACTATTTTACGCGCCTCTTTATAAATGTTATCTATTTATTTATTTATTTATTTATTTATTTATTTATTTATTTATTTATTTATTTATTTATTTATTTATTTATTTATTTATTTATTTATTTATTTATTTATTTATTTATTTATTTATTTATTTATTTATTTATTTATTTATTTATTTATTTATTTATTTATTTATTTATTTATTTATTTATTTATTTATTTATTTATTTATTTATTTATTTATTTATTTATTTATTTATTTATTTATTTATTTATTTATTTATTTATTTATTTATTTATTTATTTATTTATTTTTTTATTTATTTATTTATTTATTTATTTATTTATTTATTTATTTATTTATTTATTTATTTATTTATTTATTTATTTGTTTATTTGTTTGTTTGTTTGTTTGTTTGTTTGTTTGTTTATTTATTTGTTTGTTTGTTTGTTTATTTATTTATTTATTTATTTATTTATTTATTTATTTATTTATTTATTTATTTATTTATTATTTATTTATTTTCTTCTTCTTTTGTACTCACGCACAGGCCTTGCCTATACTGAAGTATTCTTTTATTTAGTGCTGAATTTGTTATAATTATGTACACACTTGTAAATTTCTAATTGGTAAATTAAAAAAATGTATTTATCTTTACATCATCAAGCATTGCAAGACTAAATGAGAGTACCACAAGTAAAGAAAACGAAATTCCAATTCCAACAGTTTCAAATCGACAAAAATCTAATTTTTATAGTATTCCTCAAGATACAGTAACAGTAGAACGTTCTTTTTGGGAAAACTTCTGGCAAAACGGGATTCAGTTAAAGCCACAATGAACAGACGAATTTGACGAGCACACAAGTATTATAATTCCAGCAGAAAACGAAATTTGTATTTTTACGCTACTGCTAAATGCAAAAACATAAAATGCACAAAATTCAAATTTGTTGTTAAAATGCCACCGAGCCATTTAAAGATGTAAATGTAAGTATATTTTCTGACGGATTAATTTGCCACGATCCTAATGACGTTAATCGCAGACATATTCGTGGAAAAAGGCAAGCAAATCTCGAAAATGAATTTAAATGTAAAAAGCCGTGTGTTTTTACAAGAACAACGATTATTTTTAATTAATTGGTGATTGTATGTTCGTTTAGTGATTTTAGTGCTTTGTTGTTCACTGCCTTTCTGCCGGACAAAAAATGACTTGTTTTGTAAAAGATTGCAAAAATTTTAGAAGATTGTGTGATGGTACAACAAACATATCAAAGCTACAATACCTCTCCAACCGTAAGGCCCATTGAACCGCGTGGCCATTGGCTGTGGCCCACGTGACCAGCCGCTTCTGTCTCGTAATAAACCTTTTTCCTTCTTTAATTTTTTTGTTTTTAAGATTAATATGTATTTATTTTATTTGCCATGTAGATAAGTACCTGTCAAGATTTGTTTGGCTGTATCATGTGTCCTTTCATTACAGTTTCGCTTGATACTATGATAATTGGTTCCGGTTATCCTTTTGGCGAATTTCAAATTAAGCACCTGAATTGACAATTGGATCCCGTCATCCTATTGGCGAATTTCAATTTAAAGGCCTTATTAATTCTTGCTGGCCAATTGTGTTCCAGAACCATTAAAGAAAAATAGAAAACCATAGACAACACCAAACAGTGTCGTCTCTTTAAGGAGTTTAGGGTGCATACGCTTTGTTTGGATTTTGTTGTGCGTTATTGTGGAAATTGTGTGGTAGATATTTATATTTTTTTATGTAATCTGTTGTAATATATCCAGAAAAATGGTTGTTAAATGTGTTGCCCGTGGGTGGTAGAAAGTACTTTAAAGGCAGTTCTGTAACTTTTCATAGGTAGATGAATAGTGCTTAAATATCATTAGATTTTTTTTAAAAAACTGGTTCGTTTTTGCCGTTTATACCATATATTAATATGGTTTAGACTGTGTATGTATCCTTTTTAAATTTTAATTTTTTATTATTATGTTTAGATTTCCTGGAAATCCTGAATTAAAAAACCTTTGGGTACAGGCCCTAGGAATATCACCAGAGATTGGGGTTAATAGTAGAATTTGCTCTACACATTTAAGAAAAACTGAATTTATTTTTCCTCCTGACGGTAGAGTATTTTTAAAAAAGGGAGCTAAACCTACTTCTAGTGACAGAAAGGAGAATGATAATGATAATTCATTAGATCCTCAACCTGCGGCCCATCTTTAGGAAAAAGGTAATTATTTATTTACTTACAAAAAATAATTTCTAAATAGTAAAGTATATCTAACCTAACACAAACAACTGTAAAGCGTTAAAAAATATAAAATAATAAAAAAAAGGAAAAACACTACAACACCACGAGTAAAACTTAAACGTTCAGGAATTGCAAATTTCTTTTTAGCGCTAAAATATTAAAATTAAACTCACTTTGTCCGTAATGTATCTTTTTAAATTCAAAAGTGATGTATGCTGAGTCCGTCGGACAGGAACCAATAGTTGAACTCTTTCAAATAGGGATCCGTACTTGATAGAACCACCAATTAATTTAGCCAGGAGTAGTAGTAAAGCCTGCTTTCTTCTACATTTCAGGCTCTGCATGCCACAAAGAATTAATTTTGTTTAATAACATGTGTTATGGCAAGTGAGTAAAGAATAGGTATTTTATCAATTTATGTTGCGCCGTTTTATTCTATTGATATTACAGGTGTAAGAAGGTTTCCAAATAAAACAGTATTCCAGGACACTTCTCACTAGGCCATTGTAAAGTGTCATGATTGGTTTTGTATTATTCACGTACCTAGTATGTCTCTTGATGAAGTCAAACATTCAGAGAGCTTTGCATACTATGGAATCTATGTGGCTGTTAAAAGATATTGTGGTGACAAAAATAATGCCTAGATCAATAACTATCAAGGAACTATCTACCTAAATAGATGCTGTTAATACTGTAACTGAATCAAATCTTGTACAAGAAATTGTGTAGTCTAAAGCAGTCTTTACATAATAAGCATACAAATTTAATCATTATCAACTTATTGAATTGTTCCATGTAAATGACTGCAACAATTAAATTATTTGTTGAAGCACCACCATTGAGAAGACAGAACTACAGATTGCAGAAAAATCCAACCGAATTAAACGCATAAAATATAGATTTCAAAAACAACAACAGAAATATAATAGACTTCGGCGCAAGGTTACTCATCTTCAAGAAGAAGTAACAATATAACAATCAAAACATTTGATAAGTACTGATGCTGGAAAAGTTCTACAACAATCATTTACTGGTGTCCCTCTGGAAATAATGAAGAGAATGTTAAAAAATGTGAAAATGTGACAAAAATATAATCCGGTATTGCGTAGTTGTTACAGATTTATTTTATTTTTTCTATGTTTAATTTGAATACTCTATATGTTGTTTTTGGTTGACTGGATTGTAAAAAAATATATGAAAGTCAATGTCATAAATAAAAAATTCAGATTTGACATCACTATTATTTTTGGTTCTTCGACCCGGGATTTATACATTTTATTCTAGGTAAGACCACAAGAAAATTGGTCCTTCGAGTAAACAGCACCAACTATGGAACTAACAAGCGGTACAAAATCTACATCAAAGCAACTTGACAATCAAACTTTGCATGTAGACAGCAGCAATCATGAAATCTATAGAAATACTATAGAATTGGAAGCAAGAATAAAGAAGGCTGAAATAGAACAGGAAATTCTTAAGAAACAACAGGAAGAAGAAGTTCTTAAGAAACAACAAGAACAAGAAATTCTAAAGAAACCGCAAGAACTGTTGGATCTACAATTAGCATTAAGATTATCTCGAAGAAGTGGATTCAGAGTCACAGGAAAATAACGGCAAGTCAAGAGAGTCACTGGCAAGTGAACATCCTAATATTATAGTATTATTAATAAATGGATTGAAGGGGATATGCCATAGAATTTAGATAATCCCTTTAAACCCAAGATTACTCACCAACCTCATATTTCTCAGGATTCATTTAAAATTAACGATGAGGCAAGTGATCGTGTAACTAAACTAATTTCAAGGCAGAGTATTGCAAAAAATTTACTTATTTTTAGCGACTATCCTTTTTAGATTTTAAATATTATACCGTATCAAGACAAGGCACGTAGTTACTCTTCGCCCGAATAAGAATAACTGCTTGGACATGTCAAACGGAATACGTCTATATTATCTAGTGCCATATATGCACAGTGGCGCGCTAACACGGCCATCCTGAAATTGGGACGCTCTCGGCCCAATAATAATTATAACTCGATTTATAAGAATAATATTAGCTTTATTCCTAAAACATTTACAATAACGTAACTATAATAACTTATTAAGACGACTCGGCTTCATCCTGACGATTATCGTTCTGAAACAAAAGAAATCCCTATCAACAGAGGTTTTCTTTGTAGAAATATAAAATTCCTCATGACACTTCAAGGTTAAAATAACCGACCAGCAAATCATAATGTGACATTAAGGTCCAAGCACTCCAAGGCAGAAACGTTGCCGGCCCGAAAACCAAAATGTACATCAAGATCCAGGTACCCCAAGGTTAAAATAACCCGTCATATTTCTTTGCAATCAACACACAACCATAATATATCATTAAGGTCCAAGCACCCCAAGGCATAAACGTTGCCGGCCAGAAAACCAAAATGTATATTAAGGTCAAATTACTATGAACATCTGAAACTAGATAGTCGATCAGAAAACCAAAATGTTAACATCAAGGTCCAAGCACCCCAAGGCATAATCGTTGCCGGCCAGAAAACCAAGATGGTCCAGGCACCCCAAGGCATAATCGTTGCCGGCCAGAAAACCAAAATGGTCCAAGCACCCCAAGGCATAATCGTTGCCGGCCAGAAAACCAAGATGCAACATGAAGGTCCAGATACTCCAGGACTAAATAATTTCCATCGCTAACACGGCAAATTAATACAGTAATAAACATACCTTGACATTTTCATCCATATCAAAATAACTTTCTAATATCTCTGCGCATTCGTTCGGGAACCATTCTTTGGTCCATAGCCGCATTTGACTTGGAACAGCTACTGTCATTCGTATGGACTCGGAAACGTCGTCAACTCTTCGAAGTTCATATCTGCTATTTGGTAATTTTTTTGTTATTTTATAAGGTCCTACCCAACCAGATTCCAACTTTTGGGTTTTAAAGCTTCTCTTGAAATCAAAACAAAATCTCCCACATTATATGATTTTGTGGAAGTTGATGAGTTCCTTTTAGCGTAGTTATCCTGAGCAGTTGCGTTTTCTGAGAGACGTCTATTAACAAACTGTCTCCATTTTTCACGTTCCATTGTGACTAGCGGTAATTTATCATCTGAGGCATTTTCAATGATCCGGCTTATCTCTGGTAGCCTGTTGTCACAACCAAAGAGAATTTGAAGTGGTGTCCTCTTAGTTGTCTTGTGAACTGTTGAATTGATTACCAGTTGAATTCTAGATACCATCGAACTCCATTGAACGGTACAGTCGGCCTGAACTCTTAGCAAGTTAGAAACAAATCGCATGTAACGTTCCACTTGCCCATTGGATTGGTGTACATAGGGCGTAATGAAATGCCACTCGATGTCCCATTCGAGATTATTTTGAATGGCTTTTAAAGAAGAAACATTGTCTGTGATAATACGAGCTGGAGTGCCAACCAAAAACACAATATCCTGTACGCAATCGGCCAAATCTTCAGTTTTCAAGCTCTTAACAGCATATAAAAATGTATATTTTGAGTATGCATCGACTGCTATAAACACATGAGTGAACCCTTCTTCAGTTTTCGGCAAAGGTCCAAGAAGATCGACATGAATGGTATGAAAAGGGATATCTATCTTCGGAATGGAGTGAATTTCGTTGAAAACTCGACGAGGCTGGCGCTTTCGGGTAAGGCAGGTGAGGCATGAGTCAATATATTTTTTTACAAATTGACGCATTCGAGGAAACCAAAAATGTGAAGCTATACTTAAAATGGTTTTATCCAGACCAACATGAGCTTGCCCATCGTGATATTCCTTAATTAACGAATACCTGGCATTTTTGGGAACAAAATATTGAGTAACTTTTTCGGAGTTAATATTACTCAAATGACACAGGGTACTTCCAATAATACAAAACTGATTTTTATCTATTTCACCATTTTGTAATTTTTGCTTTAATTCGGTTGTTTCGCTATCTGTACTTTGTTGAATAAATAACCACCCAGACGGCATTAAGTTTTGACTACTTGAGTCTATTTCTTCGACAAATGGTATTTCAGAAATTTTGGTAATACAAACGCTTTTAAAAGTATCTTGACTTGGAATTGGTGGGTTTCGACTCAAATAATCAACATAAGCCATCTGGTCTCCAGATTTATGTAAAATAGTAAATTCAAAATCCTGAAGGTAAATCCACCAACGACTTACCCTTGGCACAAGGTTACGTTTATGTTGCGAATTTTTTAGAGCATTGCAATCAGTGACCAATGTAAAAGGCACACCTACAAAATAATGTCTAAAATGTTTTAAAGCATTTACTACCGCCAAAGTTTCAAGTTCGTATGAATGATATCGAGATTCCACATCTGTGGCTGCTTTGCTGAAATAGGATACTACTTTTTTTTTACCATCATGATTTTGAAAAACAATAGCTCCAAACCCACGACTACTAGCATCAGTATGGAGTTCTAATGGTAGATTTGGATTAAAAATTGCCAACACAGGTTCTTCAGAAAGAATTTTAACAACTTCATCAAAAGCTTTTGAATGTTCATTAGTCCAAGTCCAAGTTGAATCTTTCTTTAAAAGATTTGATAGTATTTTTGTTTTAACAGAAAATTGTGGTATGAATTTTCTGAAATAACCAGCGAGTCCCAAAAATTGACGAACCTCCCTGACATTATTTGGATGTTTCATCAATTTCAAGGTCTCTGTTTTAGAAGGACTTGGTTTAACAATCCCGTTTACTATTAAACGACCCAAATATTCAACTTGTTCTTGAAGAAATTTGCATTTATTTATATTTATGTAAAAACCATGGGACTTTAATGTTGTTAAAACTAACCGTAAATGTTCAAGACCTTGTTGCTTTGTTTCTGACGGAATAAGGATATCATCCATATAAACCAACGCAATACCCTTTAGAATTTCCGCCTGTAGAGCAGTGTTGATTGCTCGCTGGAAAATAGAGGGGGCATTAGCCAAACCAAAGGGCATTCGTAAATATTCAAATTGGCCATCTGGAGTAACAAAAGCAAGTTTTTCTACTGAATCAGGATGTACTTTAATTTGATGGAACCCAGCGGCCATGTCAAGAGTAGTGAAATATTTTTTATTACTTAGCTGATCGATTTGATCATCAATTCGGGGAAGAGGATACCGATCTTTTACTGTGATTCGATTGAGCGCACGAAAATCACAAACCAAACGAGAATCCCCATTTTTCTTCTTGACAAGGAAGGCAGGGCTTGCGTAAGGGGAATTAGACGGCCTTATAATTTCGTTTTTAATTAAATCGTCGATAAGATTTCGTACAGTCTCTCTTTCCACCATTGAGAATCGATAAGGGCGAAATTTGATCTCTGTATCAGATGTGAGACGAATTTTAAATTCCCCTGTTGTGATAGGAGTGGGTATCTTATTTCCAGAAGAAGAAATGTCGTTAAATTCTAGAAGTAACTCTTCCAATTGCTTTTCAACGAGATTTGAAGGAACATATTCCAAAATAGGTGAACTTTGAGTAAATTTTAAAGACATTCCAGGAATGTTTATAAAATCCAAACCAATTATTGCATCACAAGGAATATAATCATTTGAAACAATATGCATTTTAAGAGGAAATTTAAATTCTTTTTTAAGATTTATTTCAACATTGACTACACTCTTAGACGTAAAGGTGCGGTTACCAACGCCTTTAATAGTCATATGTTCGTAAATTGGCAAAGAATACATATTTTTAACAGCAGATTGACGCAATAAAGACACTTGAGCACCAGTGTCGATTAAAACTTCATAATCGTGATCATCAATATTAAGTGAAAACAAATTTAAATCTGACGAAATAGGTGTAGGAGAATAGCACAAATTAACCTTCTTATAATGATTACCTTTTTGCTTTTTTCTAGCAAAACAATTATCAATTACATGTCCGGGTTTTTGACAAAAATCACAAGTATTACTAGTGTTGGGTTTAAAATCATCTCTTTCACGTTTAAGACCTTTGCCTTGAGTACTTTTTTGGGGGCATAAAAATCTTGGATGTCCTAAAAGACCACAGCTATAACATTTTAAAGAAGAATTTTTTACTTGATTTAAACTTTTGTTCGGTGCATTATTTGAAACTATAGGCACAAAGGAACTAATTTTATTGCTAACTGATGGTTTAGTTTGAATTCGGCATAAATGAGAAATAAGATTAGTCACAGATGAATGACCAACTTGTGTCATCTGAGCTTGAAGACTTACATCCTTTATGGTAAAGCAAATCATGCTAACGATTTGACTTTGAGTGAAAGGTAATTTTAGGGCATTAATTTTTTGAAGTTTTAAACGGGCATATTGACCAAACGTTGGACAGCCCTCAGAAGAAAAAGAAATTGCGTCATACATCAATTTTCCAAAATTAACTGTACCTGCGAAGCTCTCACATAAATCGATTTTTAAATTTGCCCATGAGCGGCGGTCAATCGGACTCCAAACGTTAAACCATTCACCTGCCTCCCCTTCAAAACAACCTCCTATTTGAGCCATAATAGTGCTGTCACTCCATCCAAGTTCAGACGCCATCTCCGATATTTCGTTAACCCATTGTTCAGGATCATCTCGCCGCGGCTCAAACTTTGGCAAGTTAAGTCTTTCATGAGGCACTGAACGATTTAGGAAATCCCGTAGCAAAGTCGTTAATGTATTTTCGACAGAAACTGGTTGAGTAATATGATGTTCATCAGTCATTTTGTTCAATATTATACGCACAGTTTTCGTTTTAACGTAAACTTCACTTCAAAAAAAAAAAAAGGAAAGCAAACTCTATATTTTTAACTGCACAAAAACACCACTGTTCACAAAAAAAGTAAGTGTTTGAGCGAAAATATTTTTTAGACTACCTAATCGACAACCGATATAAAAAAATGACAATGACTTAATTCATGTTTGAAAGCGGCATCAAATCAAACAAAAATAAATAAATAATAAAAATAAATAAAAGACGCTGAAATACATTAGCTATTGACAAAATATACTTAGCTGAATATCTTCTTATAACGTGAAATCAAATAGTCCCATCTTTAAAAACACAACTCTGCCATTTTTCTTTGACGGTCAACTTTTATCTTCATGATATTATAAACAATTTTTAGTCGCGACGGCTCGAGCAGTATAATAAATTTTTAGACGTCGATTTTAAATAATGGATTCTTTGTATCCCACTTTCTGATTTTAGATTTTAAATATTATACCGTATCAAGACAAGGCACGTAGTTACTCTTCGCCCGAATAAGAATAACTGCTTGGACATGTCAAACGGAATACGTCTATATTATCTAGTGCCATATATGCACAGTGGCGCGCTAACAATCCTATCGAATGGCCTAATTTTATATATCATTTTAAAAATTCAACTAAAATTTGTGGATTTTCCGATGCTGAAAATCAATGTAGGCTTCAGAAATGTTTAAAAGGAAACGCAAAGAAAATAGTACAGTCTATGTTAATTTTGCCACAGAATATAGACAATAGTATATTGTGCAACAAGTGTTGAAAATAGCACTTTTTTACGCCTGAAAGGCGAGTGCCACAAGTCACAAAGTGTGAAAAGTGCACTATAATGCTATAGTGCTATTTCACACGAGTTACACACTATACTTTTCCTACGGCTGCCACTTTATTATCATATATTTTTAATAGTATTATTGTTAGTAAAGCAAATCTTATTTCAAACGATCAGAACTGATTTATATTTATTTATAACCATACATTTATACTACAATGATTTATAATTCTTGTAAAATATAATGAAAATAGGTGTGAGCATAAAAATTTTACAACAAAAATATAATACTTATCTTTTATATATTTAATTAATTATGTCCAGCATGAGATCTCTCTTTTCTCAGGGTGTGTAGGTTACGATTTCACAGATTGCTCACTCTTTTCAATAAAACAAAGAAATCAGATTCAATAGGATATAATCAATAAAAAGAGAAATAATGTAATTTGTAATCAATTAGATGAGACGGAAATGAATGAAAAATGGCTTAAATTAAATGATAAATACAATGAAAATATTCAAAAAAACCTTTGAAACGCTAATAATACAATCCTAGTAATAGATGTTGCCTATTCAAATATCCTCAGTAGAACAGTTATCACGATTGGCAACACCAATAAGTTACCAGAGTCAGAACTTATCAGTCTTCAAATAAGGTTAGGAATTTTTATGAACAGCAAAGAAATGCTCCTGTTAGGCAAGAAAAAAGTTTCTACGTGTTTCAAATCACTTCAAATAAAATTGACTATGAAGCAAGTAAGTGGAAATTTATCAATAATGTTTATAACTAATCTTACTTCATGAAAGAACACCTCACTGATAATTCTTTTTTAGGGATATGTCACCTCGCTCCGCTATTTCTTTCACATCATCGATTGGCTTCGAGAGAAAACAGGGCTTTCCTGTTTTTTCCTTTTCGGTAAGTAATAAAATTTCGTCTACTTCACTGTTTTACAACCTCCAACTTTTTTAGGTTACCTTTCAAAAATTATTTTCTGACAGCGTCAGAAATAAAATCAAATGTTTGGTAGGCTCTTGCAATTAAAACAATTGCCGATCAGAGCTCATTCAACGATCCTACCCTTAGGACGGTCAAAATGATACTGATTTTGTCACTTCCAACCTTACTTTGGAATTCTGAATTTCACAAAAATGATAAATTTTGGATTAGGAACGGCCGAATATGCTTAAAACTAATGTACAACCTATTCTATACAATTAAAATTACCCCAAACACTGTTCTTTTGACATTTAGCATAAATCAATGTTTTTTTTTTTTTGAATTTAGGTTATCTGATGAGTATTTTACACATATTTCTCTCAGATTACCCTTTAGCAAGGACTTATTGTTATTAAAATGTTCACAAATTCCCCTTACAAATTAAGATTCACTTCCTATGTGCTAAAATAGACAATTTAATATAAAATTCTACTGCTAATTAATGGTACATCTTCAATGATATCAAATGTGACAAAATGGGCCCCAAAATATTCCAATATGTCTTATGGTGCTATAAGAGCATAATATCACTACTATTTTATCCCCTGCCACCAGAAATTAGTTAGATTTTTATAATTTGAAAAATTTATTCGCATAGTTTCCAAATGTCAAATATTGTAAAAACATCATTCTTTTTATTTACTGGTAAAAATCTCCAACACTACTATGGTTGTCTTTTTATATGTTATGCTGTGAGAAATATATTCAAACTAACAAATTATCACAGTTTCAACTCATACATTTCTCCCAGTGAGATAGTCTGTCATGATTCCTTTGAATGAAGATGTTTTCCGTTTCAATTTTAATTCAAATTCCTTTAATTAATGTTTTGTTTAACTTTTTATGCTTTAAATGTTTTATAATGTTCAAAGTGATTTGTTTTTTAAAATTGTTCATTATATGTGAATTGTTTAAATCCCATATACAGGGTGTAATCATAAAATAGTAACAGATTTTTTTTTATTAACTTTATTGAATATTATTGTCTTCTTGATTGTATTTTTATTTTAACACCTTACAATGATTAATTCATTGTAATACATACATATATTTACAACAATGAATAATAACAACAATTAAAAACAATTTTTATTCGATTATTAATAGTCTTCCCTGCTGTTTTATTTGAAATTGTAATTTACTGTTAGAACAATTTTTAAAATTTATTGTAGGACAGTCCTGCCCTTTAACATATTTTCAGTTATAGTTATGTTTTTTTCGTTTGAACAAGATGGCTCAGAATACTGAGGATCAAAAGGATGTATTTTGTGTAGCTGGTTATCTGATGTGCTTTCTTCTAAATTATGA
Organism: Psylliodes chrysocephalus; assembly: GCA_927349885.1. Classification (NCBI taxonomy): domain Eukaryota; kingdom Metazoa; phylum Arthropoda; class Insecta; order Coleoptera; family Chrysomelidae; genus Psylliodes; species Psylliodes chrysocephalus. The sequence goes on along the minus strand of OV651814.1, from coordinate 96,582,788 downwards.
TCAGAAGGATTTACTGATCCGACAATTTTTTTAGAAATTTCAATTTTATTCTCTACGGAATCGTCTATGTATCCCTCAGCGACAGTGCTAGAACGCCATCCTCCATGGCGTTTGAGGGTTAGTAAATCGCCACCTGCATTAACTAACATTGTATCCGATGATCGACGAAAACAATGGCCAGTATATTCCTGGGGGTTTGGTAGTTTTAAAAAAGTTGCTATTTCTTTAGCCATACTTCCGATTTTATTAATTCCTACTACCTGTTTCGTGCATTTTCCATTTTTGTAATTTAAAAAAATCTCTTTTCTATAATATTAGGATGCCGCAGACTAGCATATTCTCTGCAAATATCATAAAATCTTCCTGTTATAGTAAAAGATCGAGGTATCTTATTTTTAGTATGTCTGATTTTAACTAAGAAAGCGGACTTTGGATCTTGCATATCATCGATTTTCATCTGGCACAATTCCTCTCGCCTAACGGTCTAACAATTAAAAAACTTGATTAGATATTTTTATACTTTTAATAAATCTAAAACTTACCTTAGTTAATAAATACATGTTATCTGGAGCCGTATTCAGAAATTTATGAAAATCTTGGGGTGTTAGAATTCTTTATTTCTTTGGCACAATTTTCTGCTTGCCTCTTTAGATAAGATAGTAACTTATGATATTTCGAAATATCAATACTGTGTTTGAGGTTTATAGTATTTTTCAACATAGAATATTGCGATCACATTGTTGAGGATTTATATTTTTTCGCTAATTATTCAAAATAAACAAGCAGAACATTCTCTGATAACGATTTTAGGTTTCGTTCATTCTTCCATTTTACAAATGTTTCATAACAACTTTCATATCTTTCTTTTGAAATTAACGGTAGAAGATTTTGCGTGATTTGGGAGGCTCTTTCAAGTATTTCTGGAGAAGTGCAGTTAAATTCATCTTCTATCATCGTGTAACACAGCTTTTTTTTCTAAATTTGCAATAAATTTGACTTTATTTAAATGAGAACTGTCAGTAGTGACAATACCCGCATGCTAGATTTCATCTCGATTCATTAGTTTTGTATTATTTTACTTTTCACATTGCGTGTGAAAACGTTTTCACACGCTGTTTGAATTTGACGTTTTTCGAGGGAAGTTGGTAGTGCGATTTTGTGTATATTCTAAGCAGCCGTAGGAAAAGTTATTGCCCTCTTAGAAAAACGTTTCGGTCGCCGAAACATATAATTTTGTTGTCACTTGATCAAATTAAAAAATTATCCAATGTTAGGGAAGACAAATTAGACATGCTTGTTAAATTTTCTGAAGAGGTAAAAAATTTGGTAGCTACGATTGAAGCTTTAGAAGAAGATGACCATTTGAGAAATCCCGTTTTGTTGCGTGAATTAATGAATAAGCTCCCAAATTCCTATAAACTTGCTTGGGTAGAACATAGTTCTAATACTCCAAAACCAAGCATCAAGTTAGTTGAGTTTTCTTTATGGTTAGACCGTAAAGCAGACGCTGCATGTGAAATTCAACTTCCTATTTATGAAAGAAATTTTAACTCTGACAATGTTAAAACTAATTTCAAAAATACTAAAAAAGATGTCACTTTGGTTACCAAGGATTCCAATTTAAAATATAGATGTTGCCAAGATACTCATCATTTAAACCTACGCTCTACATTTAAGGCTTTTTCAGTAGACGATAGATGGAACTTTGTTTCAACACATAAATTGTCTTTCTCTTGCTTGTTTCCATTTCATAATACTAAAATTTGTAAAATAAGAAAAATGTGTTCAATTGATGGCTGCAAACGTTATCATAATCGACTTTTACATCCAAATTCTGTTGAAAATAACCAAAACAATCGTAGTGGCAGTTTTCAAACTACTTCTAATCCAGTAGCTGTTGAAAATAATTGTCACATTTTAATTATTAATAAAGCTTTTTTAAAGATTTTACCCGTTACCATTTTTAATAGACATATTTAATCAAATACTTATGCTTTGTTAGACTGTGACTTTAATCGACGCAGAACTAGCTGACAAACTGCAAATTGACGGACCTCAACAATCACTATGTCTACAGTGGACAAGTAGCACATACTTTGATTACTATACGGTGCAAGAGAGAGGTCCGACACGCCCAATATAGGGCGCAACCATTTTGATTCCTGTGTCACAGTTTATAGCTAAAGAATCAGATCGCTCACTCTGCGTCGGCACTTTTGATCTCAATGTTCCAGTTTATACATTGCGCAACTCGGATAATACAATATATGACAACCGCCAATAATAAAACAGCAGTCTTCTGCGTATCCTGAATTTGTATCCCTGGAGTGGATGTTATTTTGAAACTTTCAACTGGTCCGAGTGAGCTAACTGATTCTTTAGCAATAAACTGTGACTTCAAAAATAATATTTACTGACACTGACAGTAGCAAGCAAAATATCAGGTGCGTTTTAATCATCCGCTTCTACTTCCGGAATTGTCGGTTTAGTCGTTTTAACCTGTCAAATTAAAACAAGAAAACCGATAATTCCGAAGCAGATGATTAAAACGAACCTATTAAATATTGCGCCAAGATGTAGGCAACACGTAATAAGGGATCAAAATGGCGGATTTTTCTATCTTCTTTTGAAAGGCACTCAGAAAGTTGCGCAGTGCGACCATTCTCCGTATAGTAAAATAAAATCAAAGTATGTGACAAGTAGTCAAGTGAATGTACAGGATGATTCAAAATCAATTCTGGCGTGGCTCATAACAAATCTTAGTATTTAAGACATGTACATTAAAAATTTATCATTACCTTCTCAGACTATTGACATGGGTAATTTAAGACAGAAGTATCCATACGTAGGTAATAAGATTTCGTCCATGACAAATGCCGATCCTAAAATTCTTATTGGTCAGGACAATTGGCCTCTTTTAGAGACTCGCCGAACTATTTATGGACCTTGGAATGGGCCAGTTCTTTCAAAGACTTTGCTTGGATGGGTAATCCATGCCAATTACGATATTAAATTATGCAAAGAACTTAAACATTTTGTTAATTTTATTGACTTTAAACTCAAAGACGACTTAGATCTACTACATGATTTTGTAAAATATCAATGGAAACAAGAAACTTTTGATTGCCAAGCTAACAATAAACAGTAAAGAAGATATCAGAGCCCAAGAAAATCTCGACAGGATTTTAAAGAGAATAGGGGATAAGTTTGAAGTTGGACTACTATGGAAAAACGACAATGTAATTTTACCTGAGAGTAAGGACATGGCTATGAAAAGACTGCTTTGTACCGAAAAAAAAAATGGACAAAGATAAGAATTTTGGATTAAACTATTGTGAAAAGATAAAAGACATGGAAAATAAGGGCTATATTTCGAAACTGACTTCAGATGTACCGGAACCTAACCAAAGACTTTGGGGTTACAAACCCCAACAAACCAAAAAAGCTACGGATTGTGTTTGACGCTTCTTCATCGTCACATGGGGTTTGCTTAAAGGAAATTAATAAGTGAAGTAATATCCGTACATAAGCGGAGAGGATTTAATATATGTAACTGGATAACAAACAAAAAGAGTTTGGTCAGTCATTTAGATAAGTCTATACTAGCAGAAAGTCAAAAATCTTTAGACCCTTCAACGGAAAGAATCTTAGGTGTTTTCTGGGACCCTGACAAAGATACATTTTGTTTTAAAACGAAATTTTATAAAATAGAAAAAAGTGTACTTGACAAAACTAAACCTCCGCCAAAACGTGATATTTTAAAAGTAGTAATGTCAGTATTTGACCCTCTTGGATTTATATATAACTTTATGATACAAGGTAAAATATTTCTTCAGGATATTTGGAGGTCAAAAATTGAATGGAATGACGAAATTCCGGAAAATTTATTGGAAAAATGGAATAATTGGGTAGACATTTTAAAAAATATTTCTAAATTCGAAATACAAAGACAATACTGCCAACTTGACAGAGGTAATTGCCAAATACAACTTTGTGATGCTTCTGAAAATGCTAGTGCGACAGTAGCCTATTTTAGATGGCAAGATGAAGTAAAGGTCTGTTTTCTAACTGTCAAAACTAAAGTGGCTCCTTTATGACCACAGTCAGTGCCAAGACAGGAACTTCAAGCTCCCTTGATGGGAGCTCGATTGGGACAGTTTATAAAAAATAATTTGGAAATTAAATTCAGTATTTTTTTGGGCAGATTCAAAGACCGTACTTCATTGGATTCGATCAGAAGTACGACGCTTTAAGATATTTGTAGCTCACCGACTAGATGAAATCCAGGAGCTATCAAACACTTCGGAGTGAAGGTACGTTGAATCCAAATCAAACGTCGCTGATGAAGCTACGAAATATTTTAAAACTATTGACTTTTCCTCAAAAAGTAGGTGGCTTAATGGTCCATTGTTTTTGTTAGAAAATTCATTAAACTGGCCTTTGAAAAACGATGGCAAGGTAAATGTTGAAGAAACCGAAGAACGGAAAGAATTTAGTTTCTGCTGCAAACTAGAGATAAGTTAATTCTCCCTGATCCAAAACGATTTTCAAAATGGTTAACACTTTTAAGGTCTACCGCTTGGTTACTAAGATATTTTTGGAATTGCAAAACCAAGCAGCATAGAAGCGATCATGAATTCACTTGTGAAGAGATTAAGAAAGCTGAAACATTATTGCTAAGGAAGGTGCAAGATGACTGTTTTTGAGAAGAAGTTTGTTTTCTTTCACAAGAAAAAGAGTTGCCTACTAGCTCTAAGTTATATACTTTAAATTGTACATTTGATAATTCTGAATGTCTAATTCGACTAGGTGGAAGATTAGAAAAATCTACACAATTAGACAGCAACATTAAACATATAATTGTTTTAAATCCTAAACATGACATAACTACTTTGCTAATTCATCATCATCATCATCATGAAGAGGTAAACCACCATGGACAAGAAACTGTAGTTAATAATGTAAGGCAAAAATATTGGATTCTTCAAATGAGACAAGCAGTCAGAAGCTGTTGGGCCAAATGTCAGAAATGTAAGAACAGAACAGCTTTACCTAAGCCACCTTTAATGGGACAGTTGACACCTTGTCGTCTTGAACCAACAATTCGACCCTTTATAAATACTGGAGTAGATTACTTTAGTCCATTAGAAGTTGTAGTTAAAAGGAGCAGATAAAAACGTTATGGAGTTATCTTCACCTACATGGTAACTCGAGCGATTCACTTAGAAATTACTCATGATTTAAGAACTGATGGATTCATGCATGTATCAATTTGGAGCAAGACGCGGATTTCCTGAAACAGTGTTCAGCGACAATGGTTCAAATTTTAGAAGCAGAAGGAGAGCTATCGGAAAATGTAACAAAACTGAATCAATCCGAGATCAGTAAGTTTTGTTGCATCAAAGGAATTAAATGGATTTGAAACCCAGCAAATGCCCCAAACATGGGAGGAGCATGGGAGAGACTTATTCAGAGCGTCAAGAAAATTCTTAAAGAAATTTTAAAACCAAGACACCTCAAGAACATGTTTTGAGAACAGCTCTTGCGGAAATTGAAAATATTTTAAATTCAAGACCACTTACACACGTATCACTTGACCCTGACGACCCCGAACCATTAACCCCAAATCATTTTCTAATTGGTCCCGCTTACACAGCAATGCCTTGTATTGATGTTAGTGAGTAGAATAAAAATTTGCTGCACAGATAGAAATGTTCACAAAAAATTGCTTACTTATTTTGGAAAAGATGGCTGCGAGAATATCTTCCTTTCATGGTTAAACGAAATAAATGGTTTACAGATAAAAGATGTATTCAGCTGGGAGATATAGTCCTAATGGTAGATTTAAACAATCCTAGGAACCTTTGGCCAAAAGGGAAAGTTGTGAAACTTTATCCAGGATGGAAAAGTAAGAGTAGTCGATGGTCTTACTACTAATGGGAACCAATTACGATGTCCTGTGAACAAATTATGCATTCTGGATTTGAGAAGAAAAGAAGAGGAAAACGACCAGGCAGAAGGCCAGAAGGCATTAGCCAGAGACAAATGAAGTAGTAATTGTTCGCAGAATCAATTACTAGGGGGGAGATTTGTTACAGATTTATTTTATTTTTTCTGTTTAATTTGAATACACTGTATATTATTTTTGGTTGATTGGATTGTAAAAAAATATATGAAAGTCAGTGTCATAAATAAAAAATTCAGATTTTTGACATCACTATTATTTTTGGTTCTTCGACCCGGGATTTATACATTTTATTCTAGGTAAGACCACAAGAACAGCAGTTTTGCAATGACTTTACACTTTTACTCAAATAAAGCTTACAAGTATGTCAGACGCACATTTAATATGGCATTGCCATTACAAAGAGCTATCAGAGAATGGTTTTACAATATAAATTGTGAACCAGGGTTTTCTGAAGCAGCATTTGCACCTTTAAAGGTAAAAGACGATGAGAACACAAGCAAAGGATATAGCACTTTCTGCAGTCTTATTTTAGATGAAATGTCTATAAAAACAAATTAATTATCAAAATGGAAAAACTTGGGGATATGTTGATTTGGGAACTGATATTGACAATGATTATATGGCATATCGTCGTTGTCGCGGTGAAACCTCCTATGTACATTTCATCAAAATTTTCAGTAGGTATAAAAACGTAACAATTTTGTATAGATGCCTTATACGTATTACGCACATGGGAGGTTTCGTTAAACTGTACAGAATGTTAGTTTCTATAAACTGGTACAAAAATCTAATAAATATCACATAGGAGGTTTCACCGCGGCAACGACGATATGCATCAGAAGCACTAGTACTTATGGTAGTAGCTGTTAATGGTAGTTGGAAATTACCCATTGCTTACTTTCTAATACAATCATTAAATGCTGATGAAGAAGCTAATATTGTTAGAGAGGCTCTGATTAAACTTAAAGATACATGAGTAACCATAACATCTTTAACATGTGATGAACCAACTGTTAATTTTTCTATGATGAATGCATTAGGAGCTAATCTGAATTTAATAAATTTATAACCTTACTTTTTACATCCCTCAAATCCTGGATCAAAAATATATTGTGTTTTTGATGCTTGCCATTTAATAAAGTTAGTACGAAACAATTGGGCAAAATTAGTAAAATTCTTTGATGATGAAGGAGAAATTGTTGACTTCACTTATATTAAGCTGCTACATTCCATACAACAAGACTGGATTGCGGTTGGGGAACAAGCTGAAGTCTGCACATTTAGATTGGACTAAACAGAAAATGAAGGTAACTTAGATCTAGTGATAAGCCTAATCTCCCACCGGTAATAGATTACATGCTTTGAGCAACGTATAAATAAAGAATCTATGACAAATATTTTTCATAAATATTCGGGTAGACAGCCAAAATAATATTTGTCATTTGATTCTATGTATGTAAAATTCCGGTTTTTTTAGGTCAATTTGGCAGTCCAAACTCTTAAGTGAAAGCGTAGCATGTGCCTTAGAATTTCTGATTATAAATTTAAAAGACCCTCGTTTTAAGGCAGCAGGACCAACAATACGTTTCATCAGATTGATAAACAAGGTGTTTGATATGTTGAATTCAAGAAATCCTCTTACTGTCCAAATGAAAGTGGGTATAAAAGAAAACAATGAAGATATATGGTCACCAGTTTTTGAAGATGTTATAAAATTTTGCAAAAGATCGACTTTATTAGATAATAAAAAAATTATAAATACAAAAAATAAAACACCCTTTAAGGGAATTATAATAACAATAAATTCAGTCATAGGCATGTACAATGATTATATAAAAACAAAACGGTTGCAATATCTACTGACATATAAATCTAGCCAAGATCACTTAAAATTATTCTTCTGTTCAGTTAGATCAAGAAATGGGTGGAACAATAATCCATCAGCGTTACAATTTTTTTATACCTACAGAAGGCTTTAACTTCACCACGATATAAAAAATATGAGTGGCAATTGTATGGCACAAGATAATACCAGCATATTGTTCACGCCAAGTACACCAAATTTAAGTTTAGGTGATATTCATGTAATGAAGAAATATGATATTGTAGAAGACACAATTCATGACCACGATTATGTCATGCTAATTAATATACCACTCACAGATTTAATTCATAATATTGTAGCTTACATTGCAGGTTATGTCATTAAAATAACTGAACGCATTATCAAATGCCCTATTACGTAATCGTGGAGGTTGTGCAAAACCAAATTTGGCGCTTTTATTCCGAAAAAGTGGGGAAATCTAATTGTACCCTCTGAAGATGTCATTAAAGTATGCAAAGAAGTCGAAATAAATTTAAGGCAAATGTTACATATAATGAACAATAAGCTGCTAAAGGAAACAACTTTTTTAAATTCTTTTGTCATCCAAATTTATTCTAAATTATTATTAAACACCAATTTATTTAAAAATCTTCAAAACCATAATTTACATAATTTGACTTTGAGTGAAAATCGTATAGAGAAATTAATAAAAACGCTGGTTTCTTCTTACTTATAAAATTAGAATGTACAATTTGGCTAAAAACCAAAGTTATCAAGCGAAAGGACCATTAGTTCTATCAAAATTAAACAAATTGATTTTGTTTCATCATCAATAGTGAAATTTAATTTTTTTTAATTGGCATTGTCATTTATTTTTTGTATTCCATATAATGTCCTAAATATTTGGGTAGTTTTTAAATTAAAAATTAACAAAATATTGTTTATTTTTTAATAATTTGTACATCTTAAAACTGTTATTAAAATAACTATAGTCTGATTATTTAAAAAATCTAAGTTTAATAGTAATTGTTTAATTTGTACTTATACAGTTTTTTAATAGTTGAGGCCATTTTTTAAAAAATGTATTGCCAGTTGAAATGAATTGAAATCTAAATTTCGTGTTTCATAGGATGGATCAACATTTTCTTTATTCTTAAATAAATACATTAGGCATTCAAATGTAAACTTCACAGAAGGTCATAATTTTATTTTTCTTAAATTGACTTGCATGAGTCTCTGAACTGCATTTTATTAATAATAACTTTTTATATAGGCTGTCCCAATGAAAAGTAGCCAGTTTCCATTTGATAAAAGAGATTTTTAAAAACCACCCTCTATAGGTAATACATATTTTCTGTGTCACTGAAGCAAAACTTATAGCAAAATAACACATATCAGCAAATACGGCACGTTTCCACGATTTGTTTAAAAGTTATAAGCTTTGGAAATGGGCTACTTTTCATTGGGACACCCTGTAGATTGGTTTACATTTAAATTAACAAACATCAATGGACTTGCAATACTACCTTGCGGGATACCAACAGATGTTAGTACAATATCAAATTTAACATGTTTGAATTCGCTACTTATATGGACCCTTTGTTGTCTATCTGTTAAGACTGAAACCACTTCAGTGCGTTATCTATAATTTGTATACCTGACATTTTTTGTACTTGTAGTATCTTGAAGGTTTTCAAATTAAATAAATAGTTAAAATAATACACACCTAGTTTTCTTTCTTCATTGGTCCCTGGCCTAAACTTAAGTTTGTCTTTATTTCCAAGATTTACTTTGGGTAAGTAGGTATAATAATAAAAATAATAGTAAAAAATATGCCAAACTTTGATGTCTATATTTCACTCGATAGTGCAGTCCGTAAGCATCTGGTATTAATTTACCTAGTTTTCAGTGGTTAAGACAGTAACGAATCCTATTTGTGAATTTTTATTTAATACACCTGATTTGTTATATAGGATTTAATGTGTAGCGTATTCGCAGTAATTCATTTCTGATATGACAGCTATAAGATAAACCTAATATTTATATTACCGTTTATGATGGAGGGTGAGGTTTTCTCACCTTAAGTACAACGGCAACATATTTGTATCTTATGTGAGTCGCCCCGGAACGCCAACGGAAAATAATTAGCCGTTAATCGCCGCACTGACTATGCTTAAATGATCTAAACTAATACACCTGTTTTTTATTATTTATTCTTCTTGTTAAAAAAGTATTACCAATTTGCATTTAATTATATGTATATTTTTATTGAATTAGTAAAAAACTGAGTACAATCCTGGAATCACTCAACTGCGCAGACTCTCCGCTCCCTAGGCAGGTTCTCCTTTGGTGCGTTCACTTTGAACGTCGAACGACTTCGGACGCGCCGAATATCGTTCACTTACAAAGTTGAGTGAAATTTGCCAGCGTTCAGTTTGACAAAAATAATCGTCGGACGACTTGCCATCACGTCCACCTCGAACACATGGATGAAAGTTACCAGACTTGCGCGTTGGGAATGTTGGCAATCGTCTGTTTATGTTTATGATTTTCCTGGATTAACAAAATAAATAGGTGAAATTATTCCGAAATTATATACCTATTTCCCACCAATTTGATAAATATTACGTTAATATGCCTAAACTACAACTGGAAGACGCTGAAAATAGTACCAAGTATATAATTGATTTAAATTATGAAGACTTTCAACGAGCCCTAACTGGTAGGTAAAGTTAATAATAATCAATCCTTAAATCCTTACTACCTACAGTACCTACGTCCTAGGTACATCAAAACCTTGAAGAAATCCACTGAGATGTTGTTCATAACTAAATTTTAATTATTTCTGATTCCAGATAATTTCTATGCACAGGCGTTGCTGAATCATGCAAGAGTGACTGCTGCCGAAGTACAGCACTCAGCAGAATATGATGAAGAAGAACATTTCGAAACCAAAGCCGAAACCGAGGCCGAAACTATTGCAGATAACAAATTCTATGAATTGATTATTTATAGTGAACAATAAAATCGGATCTTGGTAAATTATATTGGGTTGTTAATTGCCACCTGAACCAGACTTTATTAGTGGAACATTAGTGGTCATCAAACACTTAGGGTTTAATGATAAGCCAAATAAGATATACACAATAACGACTTAAGAAGTCTGTTTTTCCTGAAGGTGCAAGTAGTTTACGGATTCCCTTAGTTACCTTCGTTGCTTTTATATTCAATAAAACTCAATATCAAAAAATTAACCTTTAATATATTAACACTACTTATAAATGTGGTAAACTACACAAGAACAAAAATTATGGTGCAGAATGTTTGTACATCAAAATTACCTAACCAACTCAACTAGTTGGGCAGAAAATTAATATTTTAAATATCAAGGTGTCACCACCTGTTTTATTTTAGCTAAAATAATTTGGATAGGTGCTCTTAACCTAATACAACCTAACTATAATAGAAAAAAAATTAATCAGGGTTTTGTTCATAATTGTACTCAACTGTAGGTACTATTAACTTGTCAATAAAAAAATAAACAAAGTGGGTACAATACTTGTGTTGTGGTGAAGTAGCGATCTGACTCAGCCCTGCACGGTGTTAGTGATGGCAGCTCCATTCATGGTCAACAACGCAGCGACCCAATCCAACATCCATGCGGCCGTATTAGTAGGGTGAAGCACAAAGCACCAAATTTCCAAACCGCAGACAGATTTTATTTGTGAAGCACCAGACAATAAACGTGGATACTCAAATTTCTCCAAATACGGCACCTAACTAGCCAAGACGAGCAATAATTCCAAAAGCAAATCTGCCGTCATAATTAATTTGACATGTTACCTCGACATTCCATTTTTTTTGGTTGCACAATGCATCTAAGGATTTTACAGGGTGGCAGTAGTCAAAAATTAACAATTAAATTATTATTAATAAAGGTAACTAATATTTAAATAACAGTCTACTAAGATTGTTAACAAAGAATACTAGCCAAAATGTTATGAGTTTTCACAACATACCGGGGGCTGTAAAATGTTTGTAACATTTAAATAAAGGTGACAGGGTAGTGCCGAAAAAGCCTTTTTAAGCTGGGGGCTGTTGAGTAACTACACCATTTGAACAAATAAAACACATTTAAAAACGAAAATAAAAAAACTTTAAAATACAAATGAAACCCCAACAATCCCTCAATCATCGAAAAGAAGAAAGTCTCCAAAGGGCAAGTCCATCCCTTAAATGTTGCCATTCAGCGTTTAAATTTTGCCTTTGGTCATTGCCAGCGATTTTCCTACCCAAGAATTCTCTTTTACTTCCCCATCTCAACTATTACGACGACTGCAGCGAAGCAATGCTGGTATTGGTAAAGGCACAATTTAGTTAAAGGTCGAACGTATTCACTGGAGCTAGTCTTAAGTTTTGCAAAACGCACTTTTCCATCTTTACCTGGGTAAGTGTCTGTGATTCTAGCAAGGTGCCATTTAAGTGGGGGAGTGTTATCTTCTTTTAGAAAAACCAAATAATTTATTTTTAAATTGGGTTGTGGAGTCAGCCATTTAGGCCTATTTTGCAATTGGTGGAGGTAATCGGTAGTCCACCTATTTCAAAAAGACTGTTGCATTTTGGAAATTTTTTGCCATAATGACAATCTATTTGTTAGCACTTGGGTAATATCCCTTTCTGGATATGCAGTGAGGCTGCCTCCTATTAAAAAATGACCAGGTGTTAAACTATTTAAATCATTTGGGTCATTTGATAAACTACACAATGGGCGTGAATTTAGTATGGCTTCTATTTGAGTTAAAAAGGTAAGTAAATTATTTCCGACAATGCGAACAAGGTGGTATTTTGCGTTTTTAATGGCTGACTCCCAAAGCCCTTCCCAATGAGGAGCATTTGGAGGAATGAAACGAAATTCTATAAAATTTTGAGTACAAAAATCAATAATGGGCTGAGTATTTTTACTATTAACCAAAAAAATCGTGTAATTCCTTAAGTTGATTTTTTGCGCCCCAAAAATTAGTACCATTGTCACAAAAATTGTCAATGGATTACCCCGTCTTGAAATAAATCGTTTCAGTGCTAAAATAAAATCATTTGTGAGCAAACTACCAACTAACTCCAAGTGAACCGCTTTGGTTACCATACAGACAAACAGTGCAACATATGCCTTTGTTACAGGAACTTTTTTAAGTGAAGATGTTTTCAATAAGAAGGGTCCCCCTTAGTCTATTCCTACTTTACTAAAGGGCCTTGGAGTGGTTACTCTATCGGTAGGTAAATCGGACATGAGTTGAGAAGCGGGTTGCGCTTTAAACCGAAAACATTTCTTACATTTGTAAATTATTGACTTTATTTCTCTAAGTGCGTTGAGGGGCCAAAACCTTAAGCGAAAATTAGAAAGCACTGTCTGTGCGCCAGCATGACCTAACCTTAAATGTTCTTGATGCAACATGGAAGGAACAATAGGATCGTGAGAGGGTAACAATATAGGATGCTTCTGACTGTAAGGTATCGGTACATGTGCTAGTCTACCTCCAACTCGTAAGAATCCATCACATGTATCAAAAATAAGCTTTAAAGACAAGAGATTTTTGTTTGGGATAGGTTTATTTGCCTTCATTTCTTGCAGTTCTCTTGCGAAATATTTATTTTGAAGTGCCCTAACAATTAAAAGTGTCGATTTATGAGTTTCCAAAACAGTGAGAGGGCCTGAGGTTACTTGTTCTGTATTAAATTTTGGACATTTAATTTTTATAAAACGAATTACATAAGCCAATGATCTTTGAAATCGAGAGAAATTTGAAAATTTTGCAAAAAGTTTTTCTCAAAGTGAATTTTCAACTGAAGATAAGCATGAGGTTAACGAAACCTTCTTTTGTTCTGGTAAAGGTTTAGTAAAATGGGAACGCTTAAAAGCCTTCAATGTTAAGCTTGCGAATGAAAATTGAGAGTGTCCATGCCACCAAAGAGTGGAATTTAACAGTTCACTGGGAGAAATGCCTCGAGATGGCAAATCTGCTGGATTGTCTTTAGTTCCAATGTGACACCAAGTAAAGACTGATGTTAATTTTTGAATTTTGGTAACTCGATTTGCCACAAATGTGGTCCATCTTGAGGGGTGGCCGTGAATCCAACAAAGTGCCACTTCAGAATCTGAATGAAAAATAACCGATTTAAATTTAAATTGCCTTTCATAAATTTTTTATTAGCGAATTTACCAGTTGTGATAAAAGCATCATTGAACATAGTTCCAACCGAGGCACAGAAATAGTCTTAAGTGGAGCGACTCTCGATTTGGATGTTACTAAATAACATGACACCGAATTGTCTGGATATACTACTCGAAAATATACACAGGCTGCATAAGCCATAGTGCTGGCGTCACAAAAATCGAGGAGGTCTATGTTATTTGTGGGCGGAGAAAAGAACAAATACCATGGAATTTTTACATTTATTAATTCGGGTAATTCTTGACTGTATAATTGCCATTCGTTAATGAGCTTAGGGTCTAAAATTTCTTGATCCCAACCTAATTTATTAGCCAATAATTTTTGAATAATTTACCCATGACAGTGACAGGAGAAAGTAACCCTAG